>CM039140.1:9389760-10589760 GCA_022036555.1 Microstegium vimineum | reverse complement strand
TCCAATGATTTTTCCGACGAAGCCACTCCCGCTGTTCCTTTTCTTTCTGCCGATACCGTTCATCTCGTGATTGCCGATAGTCCCGCCTTGGTAGCTTGTGTGTGATTACTATGCCAGGAGCCCTGCTGACACAAGCACCTTTATCGGCAATTCTTTTGCTTTTCCTATCATCGGCAAACTTTCCGATGTCACGCTCGGTCATCTGATGATCGGGATCCACCGATGCACTCTTTCTAGCAGCGTCTGACGTCAGCACCTTAGTTTTGCCGCCGGCTTCCACCATATTATTTGGAAACGGGCACTGATCAAATTCCATCGGTCCTTGGACTTTAGGACTTTCAAATTGGATCCGCCCAGAGTTAATTTCTGACTGCAGTTGCTGCCTAAACACTCCGCAGTCGCCGGTACTGTGAGAATTTGTATTGTGCAACTTGCAGTACCCGGTATCATTGAGCTCCTCGGCCGATGGAATTACCTGATTAGGGGCTAGCTTAATCTGCCCTTCCTGAAGCAGTAAGTCAAATATCCCATCGGCCTTCGTGACATCGAAGGTGAACTTTCCAGCCCTGTTCTGGTTGAGCGTACGTGGCATCGGCTCTCCATCGTTTACCCATTCAACGGTACCGACATTCATCTCGTCAAGCGATTCCCCATCCTGATCGGCGTCCGTGATATCAAAAGTGAATGTTTCCAACTCAGCAATGTCGAGGCCTGGTTCTTTGTCCAGCTTTGAATGTTCTACCTTGGTCGAAAACACCTTTGTGTCTTGCCGATTCGCAGATTCGTCCTCTAGTGGGACAGACGGACGTGTTCCTTCATGTCTCTGTGGTGAGCAGGTTGGAGCAACTGATACATTAGCAGCATCAAGTATCGGCTGCCTAACCGATGAGCAATCTTGGACGCCAACTGTCTGAGTAGATTGGTGCATCTCTCCAGGTCTTTGCATTAAGCAGGCCGGAATGATCGGCTCATCGGCAATACCAACCTGTTGAACACTGTGCATCGGTTGATTGACCGATGGGCCACTCTGGATGTCTACTAGTTGATGTTCTTCATATCCCTGTGGCGAGCAAATTGGGGCAGCCGATATATCAGTAACACCAATCTGTTGGGTGTTGTACATCGGCTGATCAACCGATGAGCAATTCCGGATGCCAGCCGGCTGAGTATGCTGAATTATCTCTTTAGACTCTGTCATCGAGACACTTGGAATGATTGGCGCATACCCAGCGCTAGTCATAATAACACTGTGTACCGGCTGTGTTGCCGATGAGCAATTTTGCACCATCACTAGCTTATGTTGTGGCGTTATATCTATTGCATTCATCGGTTGTTGTACCGATGTACCATTGTATACCCCTCCCTGCGAGTATTGCGATGTAGTATTTATCGGCTGATATACCGATACTTCATTCTGAAGATTCGCCGGATGATACTGCAGGGTCCTTGCCACTTGGCGTCCAGGCTGTGCAACTTGTCGCTGAATCGGCGATTGACTAATCCAACCTACATTGTGTGTCATCGGCACATGTCTTACCGATGGTTGACAACTAGTTGATTCCCGCAGCTCTTGCACATTTAGATGATAGCCTTGACTCGCGAATACCATAGGCTGGGCAGCTACCGCCGATGCAGACTGATTGACACTCGGTGTGTTCTGCTGCACCGATCCAAGACTTGCCGATGGTTGGCAGCCAACTGATTCCTGCAACCCTTGTACTCTTGGATGATAGCTTTGATTTGTAGGTTCCAAGGGTTGAGCAGCTACGGCCGATACAGGTTGATTGACAATCGGCACGCCTTGTTGTATCGGCCAAGCAGTTGCCGGTGACTGATAGCCAGTTGAGGCTGGTTGCGCCCGTACGACCGATGTAGGCTGACCGATGCTCAACATGTTTGATTGCACCGGCCAAGCATTTGCCGATTTAGGCTGATTAACTATCAGCGCGTCTTGTTGCATCGGCCAAGTATTTACCGATAACCAATAACCGGCAGGCGTTTGTTCTTGTTGTACCCTTGATTGATCACCTGGACTCACGGGTACCGCATCTTGAGTAGTTATTGCCGATGCAGGTCGACTGACAGTTGGCGCACCTTGTTGCATCGGCCAACAAGTTGTGGATGGCTGATAGCCGGCTGATGCCTGCTGCTCTTGTGGCGCCGGACAATTAATAACATAGCTGCCTTGATTAGCAGGTGACCCAGTTTGAAGAACCATTGCCGCCATAGGTTGACTCACAACTGCCGGGCTTCGTTGTATCGGCGAGTGGCCTGCCGATGGTTGAACGCACGACACTCTAGGCAATGCCGTTTGTAGATTCTCTGTTGGCGACTGCATTATTGGAGAGGGCGTAGTGTAATATATCACTGGGACCATCGGCTGTGCAGACGTTGCCGATGCCGTAGGAACTTCCCCTCCTGCATGGTTAACTTGGACCAATCTGGAATTAGCAGATAGACTTAGACGCGTATCATACCTCCAACAACTGGCTGAAGTTGGCTGATTCTGGATGACAGGTCCGGACATTGCTGAAACCAACGGATTTGTATTCACTTGAGTAAAGCTCGTTGGGCTTCATCTCGGTGGCATGACCTTACCGGCAGGTTGGTTTGCGATTGGTGAAGACGCCTCTGGAACTGCCGATGGGGTTGCAAAAGATGCCGATCCGAGTTGAGGACGCTCTGGATCCACATAATATGGTGCCTGTCCCTTGAACGTTTGCTTGACAGCATTGCATACAGCATCGGACAGCACATTGGATTGGCTAATTAATGCATTATTGAATGCAGAATTAACCATCTCTTGTATTTTACCAGGATCGGCGTTGGAAGTGGTCTTCCGCGGTGACGGCGGATCTTGCTTCTGTATTACTTCGCCGATTCCGTTTCGGCTGAAGGATCTAAGGTACGAGCGCTTGTATTCTTCCATTGCCTGCTCCAGAGCCTGTTTCTAGCGACCTGTCAAATCTGCTGTGGAGACTTCAATGACATGCCTGGGATTAGTCATGATAGATATTTTATATAATCGTGTCCCACTGGGCGTGCCAAAAGAGGTGTTGACACAAAAAACGTCAGATCCGTGAACACCTCGGGCTATTACCCAAAGCTCGATGTCGAGGGCGTGCCAGTCGATTTGACCAATCAATCGACAAGGATGATAACTATGACAAACTGAACGAGACGACAGCGATGCGCCCGGACGTCAAGGCTCAGATTGATCATGGATAACTTAGAGCAGAGCTAGACGAGGCAAACAGCGATGCGCTCGGATTGCCAAAGCCTAGAGGTACTCCCACACGGAACTAACAAGGACTTTGACGGAGATCAAGGTGATGCAGCCCGTCGAAAGCTTGAAGAACTCGTTGATAACTACAACTAATGCATAAGAAGGTAAATTGCGATAAAAGTAGGATAAAAAGTAGAATTGGTTTGTTTTTTGGTTGATTGATATCTTTATTCATAGCTCTCGGGCTCATATTTATACTCCCGCATGGAGAGTTGTACAATGACACGATGCACATCCTTCCTAAAACAAACTCCTACTTTTAAGGAAACTGACTCGCGCAGGAGCCGGATAACAATATTTATTTCCTAAACAAACACACCTATTTTAAAGGAAAATAAACGACCCACGCAAGAGCCGGACTCAAACTACCACAATAATACTGGTATAAAACACCAGTTTCCTTGTACTCCTCGATGGGAACTTTCCATCGGCAGATCCCTGCAACTTCCTTCTTTGGCCACTGGTAGTCTTCTGCTGCTACCAAATGCTAAATCACGCCCATCGGCATCGGTAATACTTTTCCGATCGGCAATCGGCAGCATCTTCTTCATCGGCAATTGGCAAAGCCCCTTCATCGGCAATCGGCAAAGACTCCTCATCGGCAATCAGTCCCAGCAAGACTTCACCGATTTGGTTAGCAAGGCTCATCAGCTTCCATCGGCAAAACTCATAGCACCCTCCTATCGGCATTATTAACTCTTGATACCGATGGCGAACGGCCGCTAACCAATCAAGTCTCAGCCCATTTTGACACGTGTCGAAAAACGGTGTCAACAGAGATCAACACAACAATTACCTCAGAACAACCACCTACCATCTATGACAAGTGGGACCAGCACCAGGGAGGAAAAGGTGGCCCAAAGACCCCAGAGGGGGGGTCGGCCGACCGCCCCTTGGGCCCACCTAGCCCTTACTCAGTCCCGGACCAGTGGGACCACACTCAGCAAGCCAAGGGGTGGCCCACTGGCTATAGGGGGGATCGGCCGACCACCCCCCTAGGTCGGTTGGGTCCCCCTCAACCACCATATCAACTTGCACATGCTGGAAATCCAAGCCATCCATCCTAGGCGGTTCTATGACAGTTTGATCCAAGGGAGGAGGATTGAAGCTCCCTAGATCGATGACGTGGCGCTGGAGTAGCCCCTACTCCACCCTGTTGACACCGTTTTTCGACACGTGTCAAATGGGCTGAGGCTTGACTGGTCAGTGGCCGTTCTCCATCGGTATCAGAATAGTGTCAATGGAAAGATGCTGCGAAGACTAAGTGTTATGCCGATGGAAGTTGATGAGCTTTGCCGACAAGATCGGTGAAGTCTTGCTAAAACTGATTGCCGATGAAGAGTCTTTGCCGATTGCCGATGAAGGGGCCTTGCCGATTGCCGATAAAGGCTTGTTGCCGATTGCCGATGGAAGATGGTTGCTGATTGCCGATAAGGGTTCATTACCGATTGTCAATGGGGAAGATGCTGCCGATTGCTGATCGGGAAAGTATTACCGATGCCGATGGGCGTGATTTAGCACTTGGTGGTAGCAGAAGACTACCGGTGGCCAAAGAAGGAAGTTGCAGGGATCTGCCGGTGGAAAGCTTCCATCGAGGAAAGGTACAAGGAAACTGGTGTTTTATACCAGTATTATTATAGTAGTCCGACTCTTGCATGAGTCGCTTATTTTCCCTTAAAATAGGTGTGTTTGTTTAGGAAATAAATATTATTATCCGGCTCCTGCGCGAGTCAGTTTCCTTTAAATTAGGAGTTTGTTATAGGAAAAATATGTGTCGTGTCATTGTACAACTCTCCATGCTGGAGTATAAATATGTGCCCGAGGGCTATGGAATAAAAAATCAATCCAATTCAAACCAAACCAATTTTATCTTATTCTACCTTTTATCGCAATTTACCTTTATTATGCATTAGTTATAGCTTTAACGAGTTCTTCAAGCTTTCGACGGGCTGCATCACCTTGATCTCCGTCAAAATCCTTGTTAGTTCCGCTTGGGAGTACCCCTAGGCTTTGGCAATCCAGGCGCATCGCTGTTTGCCTCGTCTAGCTCTGCTCTAGTTATCTGTGATCAATCTGAGCCTTGACGTCCGGGCGCATCGCTGTCGTCTCGTTCAGTTTGTCATAGTTATCATCCTTGTCGATTGATTGGTCAAATCGACTGGCACGCCCTCGACATCGAGCTTTGGGTAATAGCCCGAGGTGTTCACAGATCTGACGCTTTTTGTGTCAACACCTCTTTTGGCACGCCCAGTGGGACCCGATTATATAAACATATTTATCATGACTAATCCGAGGAGTGTCATTGAAGTCTCCACGGCAGATCTGACAGGTCATCAGAGACAGGCTCTGGAGCAGGCAATGGAGGAATACAAGCGCTCGTATCTTAGATCCTTCAGCCTAAACGGGATCGGCGAAGCAATACAGAAGCAAGATCCGCCGTCGCCGCGGCAGACCACTCCCAACGCCGATCCTGGTAAAATACGAGAGATGGTTAATTCTGCATTCAATAATGCATTCATTAGCCAATCCAATGTGTTGTCCGATGCTGTATGCAATGCCATCAAGCAAACGTTCAAGGGGCAGGCACCATATTATGTTGGTCCAGAGCATCGTCAACTCGGATCGGCATCCGTTGCGACTCCATCGACGGTTCCAAAGGTGTCTTCACCGATTATGAGCCAATCTGCCGATGAGGTCATGCCACCAAGATCAAGCCCAGCAAGCTTTACTCAGGCGAATACTAATCTGGTGGCTTCAGCAATGTCCGGACCTGTCATCCAGAATCAGTCGACTCCTGCCAGCTGGTGGGGATATGGTATGTCTCTGAATCCATCTACTGATTCCAGATCGGTCCAAAGTAACCATGCAGGGTGGAAGGCTCCTGTGGCATCGGCAACATCTGTACAGCCGGTAACTCCAGCAATGCATTATGCTACGTCTCCTCCAACGGCGCAGTTGCCGACAAGGAATCTACAAACAGCAATACCTGAAGTGCTGTACGCCTCAACATCGGCAAGTTACCTGCCGATACAACAACGTCCAGCTGCTGCCAGTCGACCTATGGTGGCAATAAATTACCCGGCGCCACGAGAACAAGCTTCGGCTGGCTATCAGTCGCCGGCAGCCGTCTGGCCGGGGCAGTAGAGTGTGCCGATCGCCAATCAACCTGTACCGGCGGTTACTGCTCAAGTTGTAGTACCCACCGAACAACCATCCGAGGGTACGACGAGAACAAGCACCCACCGATTATCAGTTATTGGTGAATGCTTGGCCGATGCAACAAGGTGCGCCAACAGTCAACCAGCCTGTGTCGGCAAATTCTTGGCCGATGCGACAGACTATGTCAAGCGTCAGTCAGCCTGCATCGGCCGTAGCCGCTCAAACCATGGTGGTTACAAATCAAAACTATCATCCTGGAATACAAGAGTCGCAAGCCTCAGCTGGCTATCAGTCACCGGGGACTGCTTGGCCGATGCAATCAGGTGTGCCAATTGCCAATCAATCTGCATCGGCGATAACTGCTCAAGTGGTGGTCTCCGCGGGTCAAGGTGATCATTCGAGGGTACAGGAACGGCAAATGTCAGCTGGTGACCGACCGATGGTGAATTCTTGGCCGACGCAAGGCGCGTCGAATATCAGTCAGCCTGCATCGGCAATAGTTGCTCAGCCTATGGTACTTGCAGACTAGCGCTATCATTCGAAGGTACAAAGGTTGCAAGAGTCAGACGGTTGTCAGCCATCGGGAAGTCATGTGCCGATGACATCTCATGCAGGTTGGATCAGTCAGCAACAAGTTGCGTAGCCTGGGTGCCGAGTGGCAAGAACTCTACAGTATCATCCGGCAGGTCTTCGGAATGAAGTATCGGTATATCAGCCGATAAATACTACATTGCAATACTTGCAGGAAAGGGTATACAATGAGACATTGGTACAGCAACCGATGAATGCAATAGGTATAACGCCACAGCACAAGCTAGCGATGGTGCAAAATTGCTCATCGGCAACACAACCGATGCACGGTGTTATTATGACTAGTGTTGTGCCTGCGCCAATCATCCCAAGTGCTTCGTTGACCGGATCTGAAGGGATAGTTCAGCATACTCAGCCGGCTGGCATCCAGAATTGCTCATCGGTTAATCAGCCGATGTACAACACTCAGCAGATTGGTGTTACTGATGTATCGGTTGCCCTGATTTGCTCGCCACCGGGATATGAAGTACATCAACTAGTGGACATCCAGAATGGCCCATCGGTCAATCAACCGATGCACTGTATTCAACAGGTTGGTACTGCCGATGAGCCGATCGTTCCGGCCTGCTTAATGCAAAGACCTGGAGAGGTGCACCAATCTGCTCAGACAGTAGGCGTCCAGGATTGGTCATCGGTTAGGCAGCCGATGCTTGATGCTGCTGATATATCAATTGCTCCGGCTTGCTCACCACGGAGACATGAAGGAGCACGTCCATCTGTCCCACTAGAGAACAAATCTGCGCATCGGCAAGATACAAAGGTGTTTTCAACCAAGGTAGAACATTCGGAGCTGGATGAAGAGCCAGGCCTCGACATTGCTGAGTTGGAGACATTCACTTTTGATATCACGAACGCCGATCAGGATGTCGAGCCATTTGACAAGATGGACGTCGGTACTGTTGAATGGGTAAACAATGGGGAGCCGATGCCACGTACGCTCAGCCAGAACAGGGCTGGAAAGTTCACCTTCGATGTCACGAAGGCTGATGGGATATTTGACTTATTGCTTCAGGAAGGGCAGATTAAGCTAGCCCCTAATCAGGTGATTCCATCGGCCGAGGAGCTCAATGATACCGGGTACTGCAAGTGGCACAATACAACTTCTCACAGGCTTGGGGGCTGCAATCGGCAAATTGGCGATTTCAATTATTACACTTGGGGACACCTACCGATGGTTTATGTATGGGACGCTGTACTGGCGATAAGTTCGTTAACTGCCAGAAGATGGTTGTAAGATTCTGCCACGCTTGCGATGACTAAGTGTGCAGTGCACGCGTTCTGGGAGTTGCTCGTACTCTTTGGTGGGTCTATCGGCATTGTTCTAATTCTGATCCGATAGAAGTATGGAGCCTCGTTACCGATTATTGTTACAGTCGGGTTCAAGTGCCAGGGTCTGTTAATAAGTTGGGACTACTCAGTTATGGCATCGGTGATGATTGCCGATGACTAGGTGAGCGAGTTCGCCGATGGTATTCTGGTGTAGAGATTGATTTTACCGATCAGGATTGAATTCGAGGCCTGAGGTGTTTCCTGATCAAATTCCTATCGGATAAGACAGTCTGCCTCCAGCAGAGCATACATTTCAGAAACTCTCGAAGGAGTTGACACATGACGTGCTCGTTTGGGGGCCGATGAAAAGGAATTGTAATACATCGGTAAAAACATGCAAACATTATATTACAAAGCCCAGAGTCAAGTGTCAGAGGTACATTGTTGCCGATACATAAATTACAGCAAGGAGTGAATGACTGATATCGCACGCAGGCGAATCTGTTCTATCTCGTCCATCTCCTTGGCGTCAGCATCGGCAGAGCCTTCAACCGACTTGATCTTCTTCTTCCACGAGATGGCTTGCCGAGCGTGCTGGTCCCTTTCTTGCTGCAGAACCTTGATGGAGTCGGACAGTTGAGTTTTCTGCTGGTTGGCTGCAGTCAGATCCCCCTCAACCTTGTGTAGCTCCACCAGTAGCTCCTCCTTCCTTGCCGACAGTCGAGAGATTTCTTGGTCCAGGTTGCCGATGGAAACTTTTGCTTGGCCGATGCTTCTGTGCTTCTCATCGGCAAGGTGTTTGAATTTGAGTTTCTCTCCTTCGCTCTTGGCTTGGGCCGCTCTATCGGCAATGCGACAAATAAGCTTCTGGTATTGGATCTGTTTGATGTCGATAGAAGCTGCCTGGAGGAGGGTTTCTGCTGCATCGGCGGAAAGATGGCTTTGGATATCTTTGAATATAATCCTTGCCGCCGATGAATCCTGGACGAGTTGGGATGTGTCTTGTAGCAGCAAGGAAAGCAGTGCCTCGAGTTTGGTCTTGATCTCTGCCGGTAGAGCTGGGACAGAGCTCTCTTCCTCTTCATCATCGGGTATGTCAACCGAGAAGGAAAATAGGCTATCTGCTTGGAGGGGGTCTTGGCGTCTGTCTTCATCCTGTGGGTTGAGGCTGAAGGAGAAAAGACTATCTGGAGAGTCTTGGGCCTGAACACAGAAGGGTTAAATAATGCCGATTGAAGGATTATATTAGAATTTTCAAGTGATTAGCTTACCATCTTGAAGCGGATTTCTTGCCCAGGACTTGGCATTCTAGATGGCCCAGCCTCGTCTTGGACATCGGCAGCAGTTGCCGATGAATGAGCTTTTGTCAGAGGAGCGATCGACGCCGTTGGTGATGGTAATGTTGTCGCTGGTGTTGCTTCTGGCATGATACCTAGTTGTGGTGATGTCGCTCTTTCATCGGGATCTTCAGATGGTACCGATGCCGATGTTACCTTTGCCGCTGCGACGGGTGGAGCTGTCTCATCAACAACTTCGAGTGACGGCACCGATTCTGATGTCGCTTCAGCTGCTGTCGTGGGTGGGGTCGCCTCATCAGGGGCATCGGCTGATGGTGCCGATACCGATGCCGCTTCCGTAGCCATTAAGGGTGTTTCTTCGTCGGGAGCTTCGGCTGACGGCGCCGATGCCGATACTGCCTCCGCCTCTACAACGGATGGGGCCGCCTCCTGACCAAGGACGTCGTCCAACAGCTGGTCTGGGATAGGAGCCGTGGGAATTTCTGCCGATGATGTGCCGACAGTTGATGGTGCGGCCTGTGCCGATGACGAAGATGGGCTAGCCAGCCTCAAACGCCTTCTCTTCCTTGGCGCAGCAACGGAAGAAGATCCAGCCCGTTTCGACGACTGGGGGCATCGGCAGCCGAACTCGGAGGTGCTTGTTTGCTTGGGGCAGTTGCCGATGACCTCATAGCCTGAAAATATTCAATGCAAGTTATACGAAGCAAGTGTTGTCGATTAAACGGTATATAATCGGTATGAGTGAAGGTGAGTTTACTGCAAACACCCGCGTCAGGGCAGCAGCAGCGGCCGATGTAGCCTTGGCTTTAGCAGGTGTCGGTGTGGGTACCTGTCGTGGGATGAAGGCAGCTAACGAGGGAGCCTTATGGCCGATGAGTGATACGGGACTCATTATTCGAAGCTTGAAGGGCTTGCGGCTCTTACTCATCGGAGGAATCGGGTCATCAACCTGTCACGCGCAAGAAGGTTAAATACCGATGGCGAAGGTAAAAGTAAGAAATGCATCGGAATGAGGACTTACTGCGTCCTCGGGGATAATGTGATCGGCATCGATCATGTGCCGATAGTAGTGCGACGATTTGGCGAATAGTTGACACCTCCATTCTTGCCACCAGGACTTGTACTCGTTTGTGATGAAGGAAGTTGGTGACCAGGAGGACAAGTCAAGATCTGATACGTCGGCATCGGCAGGGAGGTTGACAACCTTGTTCCAGTCCAGAGCACTGGAGAATGTCTGCCTGGGCTGCACTACTTTGGAGTAACAGAGCTTGATCGGCAGTTGGCCGAACGCCAGTTGTCTTGCCGCTACCGATGGGTAGTAAAACTCAAATGATGGAGGGTCGTTCTTTCCCGATCCAAATATGTTCACTGGGATAGCCCGAGGGGTGATGCTGGCCTTCATCATTATCTGGTTTTCAGGTATATTCCCATCAGTAAGATTAAATAACAATGGGAACTGGTTATCTACATCGGCATATGGCCACCAGAGCCGTTCTCTGGCAGGAATTCCATTGTAAAACTTCTGAAAGAAGAGGCCGAATTGCTCCACATCGGCATCGGTCCCTGGCAGCACAATAGTGGCCTCTCCAAAGTTAAGTGGAGGGCGAGTTGCCGATTCATCCTCCCCACACTGGTGGTCCTCTGATATGTCTCTCGGGAAGCGTTGGGCGAACAAGTCAAGTTGAAGTACTTTCTGCATATGTGCGTTCAGCCACATGTTGATGAACCACCAGGGGCCTCCAAGATTGCCGATGTGTTCACCTAGCAGTAACTTCTGGGATACTTGATGGAGGAGACGATATACCGATCCTAGAAGATATCTGCCCAAAGGAAGCCTTGTCCCATCGGCAAGCATCTCGGCTGCTGGGAGATACATGGTAGTGGGTCCAACTGCCCTGCCGCGGAAGATGAATTTGTCCAGCCACATGTTCAGGAAAGTGGCATGCTCTCTCTGGTTTACCGATCCTGTTTTCTGGTATTCCTGAATGTAACCCGTCCAACAGCCGATGTTCCGGGTATTTACTCTGTGCTCAGCTTTCCTATTGAACAAGGAGAAGGTGTCGGCAGAGGAGATGTCTAGGCCGGTCAGCATGTGGATATCGGCAAGAGTGGGGGTGGCTGGTCCATGTCGGAATAAGAAAGCGTTCAAAGTATCTGACCAGATGTAGGAGGCGGCTATTAACATGTTCTCATTCTTTTCCATGTCGGCAATAGAGAGCCTGATACATTGGTCCAAACTACGTTCTTGCCAGTAAACTTGCTGCGCACTGGCGACCCTAAGATACCAGTTCTTCCACCCTTTGGTGGGCTTAGGCCATGATCGGAATGTATCCTTCCACAATCCTAAACCAAAACATTCAGATCTAAATGGAATCCGGTTGGTTTCTGCGTTGATTATATAACTGGGATCTGGATTCCCCATGGGACCTAAGCAACTGAAGGTGGAACTAGTAAGCGGAATCACCACCTTGTTGTACAATTCCTAAGATTTAAAGGAAAAGATGAGGAGCAGTCAGAAAGGAACGAAGACAGATCCAGATTCGTGCGAAAATTGGCAGGGGGGCTGGATTGGGAAGAGGATGAGTCTTACCTTTGGGATGTCGACCTGGATCACCATTTGAAGGCGGGGAATGCTTGCAGTTCGTTCTTGGATTGCGAAGGAGTACTGTTGCTCGAGCCTATGTTCTTCAAAGCAGCCGGAGGTTGAAGAAGGCAGGAAGGTGAAAGTAAAATGAACTCGGGTAAAAAGGATGGTATGGACCCCAATAACTTTTATAAGCCTGTTCAGGTGTATTTTGGGCTTCTGTTTCACACTGTGCAGGAATGTGGAGGCGTCCGCGGTAGCTACACGCGGGGATCGAGGAAACCGTTACGCTTATCTCGGGGGTAACGGCTACAGCAACGGCTACAGTGGAGAGAATTTCGGCACGTAATTATACGCTCCGAAACTAGGGGCATGTGTTGACACCGTTTTTCGACATGTGTCAAATGGGCTGAGGCTTGACTGGTCAGTGGCCGTTCTCCATTAGTATCAGAATAGTGCCGATGGAAAGATGCTGCGAAGACTAAGTGTTTTGCCGATGGAAGTTGATGAGCTTTGCCGACAAGATCGGTGAAGTCTTGCTAAAACTGATTGCCGATGAAGAGTCTTTGCCGATTGCCGATGAAGGGGCCTTGCCGATTGCCGATAAAGGCTTGTTGCCGATTGCCGATGGAAGATGGTTGCCGATTGCCGATAAGGGTTCATTACCGATTGCCGATGGGGAAGATGCTGCCGATTGCCGATCGGGAAAGTATTACCGATGCCGATGGGCGTGATTTAGCACTTGGTGGTAGCAGAAGACTACCGGTGGCCAAAGAAGGAAGTTGCAGGGATCTGCCGATGGAAGGCTTCCATCGAGGAAAGGTACAAGGAAACTGGTGTTTTATACCAGTATTATTATAGTAGTCCGACTCTTGCATGAGTCGCTTATTTTCCCTTAAAATAGGTGTGTTTGTTTAGGAAATAAATATTGTTATCTGGCTCCTGCGCGAGTCAGTTTCCTTTAAAGTAGGAGTTTGTTTTAGGAAAAATATGTGTCATGTCATTGTACAACTCTCCATGCGGGAGTATAAATATGTGCCCGAGGGCTATGGAATAAAAAATCAATCCAATGCAAACCAAACCAATTTTATCTTATTCTACCTTTTATCGCAATTTACCTTTATTATGCATTAGTTATAGCTTTAACGAGTTCTTCAAGCTTTCGACGGGCTGCATCACCTTGATCTCCGTCAAAATCCTTGTTAGTTCCGCTTGGGAGTACCCCTAGGCTTTGGCAATCCGGGTGCATCGCTGTTTGCCTCGTCTAGCTCTGCTCTAGTTATCTGTGATCAATCTGAGCCTTGACGTCCGGGCGCATCGCTGTCGTCTCGTTCAGTTTGTCATAGTTATCATCCTTGTCGATTGATTGGTCAAATCGACTGGCACGCCCTCGACATCGAGCTTTGGGTAATAGCCCGAGGTGTTCACAGATCTGACGCTTTTTGTGTCAACACACCCCCACTATAAATAGAGGCCTAGACCTCCCTCTCTGATCATGATGTAATCCATACAAACCACTGTTGTTCTCAAGTGGAGATTAGTCTAGTGGTGTTCTCTAGTGTGGAAGTTAGAGTTGAGTTGAGCTTTGCTCGGGCTTTCCGGAATTGTCTTCTCGGAGGATCTGGTATAAGCTCTTGTCTCTTTTCCCTTTTGTAAGACTTTACTTATTTAATGCAATATTCCTTCTTTACTTTACTCAGTCTTCACTTGGTGCAATACTATACTTGCTATAATATTGTTGTGGTTTATCTTGTCAATTAGTCGTTATAAACTAGATTGAGATCCTTGTGGCCTTTCCTGTATGCGATCATCGCCTGTCATAAGGTGCTCTAGTTGTCGTATACACGATTAGAGTAGTGAGAATAGGTGTAAGCGTGGTGCTTATACTTAATCTTACCTTTGGTTATCGCTTGTTGCACGGATTGTTTGTGGTAGCTAGCAAGAGGTGACAGCCTTGTCTAGTCTTTGTATTCCACCACGTGTTTTTAGGCAAGTTCTTAAAAGATAAGGCCCCGTAAGAAGAGGGCGCGGTCCGGTAGGAGTTTTGTCCTCCTACTGATCTATCCCCTCGCCTAGCATACTTGTATTGAGGAATCAATTGATGTTTGTCTCATCTAAGTGCCATAGTTAAATCCACAAAGGTAGAGTAGGAATCACATGAGTCCTTTTACTCTCTCGTTATCCTCCCACATAGTTATACTCACTAGTCATCTCTTACTTATCTTTACCGGTTTGTTACATCATCACCTTCCTATCATTATATCGATTACCCCCTTACACTAGTTGGTACTAAATTGAGGTGATCTCTAGGATCTCTCCTTTATTATTATTTCTAGCTCTACTTTCCCTTGGGAGAATATAAATTACGATACCCCGGAATACTCCTAGGTGAAGTGCTACAACGTTATAATCTGTGCGCTTGCGGATTTATCCAATAGTCATAAGAAATACCAACAACCATGAGTGGCACAGTCTAGCACGATCTCCAAGTCAACTGCTTCGTGAAGCAGTATGAAAAAATAACTGACTGGTATGTGAGAGTCCCTCATGTGTTTGATTTTGAGTAATTGATGAAACCTACCTAAGTACTAACCTTGGTCTCTAAGTGTGAATCATGAGATAGATTGGTACATGCCATGTGATGGAGCAAAAGGATCACGGTGGTGATTGCAAAGGCTCTAGCATGGTGGACATGAATTGCAAAAGAAAATGGTGTGAAGAAAAAGGTGATATAGGAACCATTTTCAGTTTGGTGATCAAGACACCATAGAGGGTGTGATCACATTTAGGATAGATAGTTGTACTATCAAGGAGCGAGCTCTTGTGTTTGATTACGGTTATCATGTGCCACTAGGTTCATTTCATTACATTTAAAATCAAATGAGCTAGTGAGGTGAACTAACTAATTCCAAGAAAATGTGAAATAAAAGCTAACACATGTGCAAAAGTGTTGAGATCACTTAGTGTTAGCCCTTGGAAGCTTGGGAGATGTTGGAAGTGTTTTGGCAGCTGGAGGAGCTCCGGACAAAGGTCCAGACGCTAGGATATGCTTGGTCCGGACCATCATTGATGCGTCCGGAGGCAACCCCTAGGGAGTCTGTGCTGTGAGCAGGAGTCTGGACGCTCGGTGTTGTCCGGAGTGGAGCTCCGGACACTCGTCCGGAGAGGTAGTGCCCTCTGTTGGCTCTAGAAGTGAGGTCTGGATGAGAAGTGGTGTCCGGACGTGTGACTCCAGACGCTGCGTCCGGAGTCTGCTGCTCTCAGGTGCTCTCAGGAGTTTTTGGTGCAAAGTCCGGATGCGGTGTGCGCGTTGGTCTGGACAGAGGCCCGGACGTGTCCGGAGATGCGTGGCAAGCAGAGGAGCACGTGGGAAAAGAAACGTTTCAAAGGGGGGCTCGACCGGACGCGCGGCCATTGGTCTGGACGGCGTGTCGTGCGCGTTCGGAGGCCGTGTCTGGAGTGAAGACAGAGCCTCTGTCTGTGCTTGTGAGGGGCGTCCAGACGCTGTTGATGGACCGGACCCTCACTGTTGCAAGCGTCCAGAGGACGCGCAAAAAGTGAAAATTAGAGGGAAAACGGCTACTTCTTTGAGGGAGCTATATATATGTGTTTGGCCGGCCCATGGGCATCTCTCTTGCACTGTCACTTCACTCCTACACTTGTGCTTGCTTGAGATTGCTCCACCCACTCATCCTCTTGACATAATTGATCAATTCATGAGAGATTGAGTAAACCAAGTGCATTGCTTCACTGATTGCATACTAGTGGCACTTGGTGATTGTCGTCATTGCGGGAGCTCTTGTTATTCTTGGAGGTTGCCACCTCCTAGACGGCTTGGTGCGACGAGGATCGTTGAGCGGATGAAGGTGATTGTCTCCGGATCCGATCGGTGGATTGTGAGCGGATGAGAAGGATAGAAGATGCTTCAAGTGAAATAGCAAGGATCATCTCATTGCGGATTGCCCACATCATAGTGACAATGAAGATGAGAAGAAGGGCAATAAGAAAGAGATGAAAGGGAAGAAAGAGAGCAAGATGACCGTCAAGAAGAACAAGAAGGGAGGCTCATATATTGTCACTTGGGATAGTGATTCTTCAAGTGATGATGACTCAAGTGATGATGAGAAGAGATCAAGCAAGAAGAAGGCTCCTGCAAGTATTGCTATGAAGAACAAGATCTCTCTCTTTGACACTCCATCGACTTGCTTCATGGCTCGGTCCACTAAGGTACAATTCGATGATGAGTGTGACTCTAGTGATGATGATGATGAACCAACTAAAGATGAACTAATTGACATGTTGGAAGACGCTAACACTCATTTTGACATCAAGAGAAAGGAGTAAAGCATTGCGGAAAGAGCTTCAAGCTCTCAAGCAATCCTCTGATGAGCTCAATCTTTCTCATGAGATGCTAGAGGATGCCCATGAGAAGCTTGGCAAATCTCACTCTAAGCTTCAAGAAGCTCACTCATCTCTTGTTGAGCAAAAGGAGAAAGAGCATGTTTCAACAAGTAACATGGGAACAACTTGTGACATAATCAATGAATCTTTCTATGAACCCATCATCATCACTCCAACTAAACCTTCTTGTAGCACTTCTAACTCTACCTCTTCTACTAGTGATGCTTTCACTTGTGATGCTTCACTAATGGTTGAGAATGAGACCCTTAAGAAGGAGGTTGGCAAGCTCACTCTAGCCTTAGGCAATGCCTATGGTGGAGACGCCCGCTTGCTTAAGTGCTTGGGTAGCCAAAGGTTCTCCCTTTGCAAAGAGGGATTGGGCTACACCCCCAAGAAAGGCAAGGCGGCCTTTGCAACTCCAAAGCCTCACTTTGTGAAGAGCAATGGTCGGTTTTGCACTAGTTGCAAGCAAGTAGGGCATGATGAGCAATATTGCAAACTAAATCTAGGAATGATAAAATTTACAAGTGCATCTATTCGCTTTGAGTATAGTTATGTGCTTACCAAGGGGAAGAAAGGTGTGATTGCTAAGTACATGGGTACACCCAATGAGAGCTCAAAGAAGAAAGCTATTTTGGTACCTAAATCCTTAGTCACTAACTTTGGAGGACCCAAGCAAGTATGGGTACCTAAGAAGAATTCAATTGTTTTGTAGGTCGATTATAAAGCTGGAGGGAGGCATTGGGTGCTTGATAGTGGGTGCACTCAACATATGACCGATGATTCAAGAATGTTCAACTCTATCAAGTCTAATAGTGGCAATGGGATTGAATCTATCACATTTGGTGACAATGGCAAAGGCAAGGTCAAAGGGCTTGGTAAGATTGCAATATCCAATGACATGGGCATATCAAATGTGTTGCTAGTAGAGAGCTTGAACTTCAACTTGCTATCCGTAGCTCAATTTTGTGATCTTGGTTTCAAATGCATATTTGGGGTTGATGATGTAGAGATCATAAGTGTAGATGGCTCTAACTTGATATTCAAAGGCTTTAGATATGAGAATCTATACTTGGTTGATTTCAATTCTAGTGAAACTCAATTGTCAACTTGCTTGCTATCCAAATCTAGCATGGGTTGGTTATGGCATAGAAGGCTTGGTCATGTTGGTATGAGGCAATTGAACAAAATTGTCAAGCATGATCTAGTTAGAGGCTTAAAGGATGTGGTCTTTGAAAAAGATAAGCTATGTAGCTCTTGTCAAGCCGACAAACAAGTTGGAAACACTCACCCTAGTAAGAGCATGATGAGTACATGCAAACCTTTTGAGCTCTTACACATGGACTTGTTTGGACCAACCACATATACAAACATTGGTGGAAACAAATATGGCTTTGTGATAGTTGATGACTTCACTAGATATACATGGGTATTCTTTCTTAGTGACAAGAGTGACACATTTGATACATTCAAGATCTTTGTCAAGATATGCCAAAATGAATTTGAAACAACTATCAAGAAAGTGAGAAGTGACAATGGCAGTGAGTTCAAGAATACAAGAGTTGATGAGCTGATGAATATGGAATCAAACATCAATTCTCGGCCAAGTACACACCTCAATCAAATGGGCTTGTTGAAAGGAAGAATAGGACACTAATTGATATGGCAAGATCTATTCTTAGTGAATACAATGTGAGTGATTCTTTTTGGGCCAAAGCTATCAACACGGCTTGTTATTATAGCAACCGACTCTATTTCCACAAGATGCTTGAGAAGACACCTTTTGAGCTATTGAATGGAAGAAAGCCAAATATTGCATACTTTAGAGTGTTTGGGTGCAAGTGCTATATCTTGAAGAAAGGTGCAAAATTAAGCAAATTTGAGAAGAAATGTGATGAAGGATTCTTGCTTGGTTACTCAATTACAAGCAAAGCATATAGAGTATGGAATCTTACTCATGGCATAGTTGAGGAAGTACATGATGTGGAGTTTGATGAAACTAATGGATCTCAAGATGAGAATGACAACCATGATGATGTGAGAGGTGAACCATTGGCTAATGCAATGAAGAACATGGATATTGGGGACATTAGGCCGAAGCAAGTGGATGAGGAGCAAGACAATGACTATCTAGTGCATGCTCCATCCAATGAGCAAATCAATGACAATCAAGCTAGTTCATCCTCTCCAACTCAAGATCAACAAGAGGCTAGTTCATCATCTCAATCCAATGACCAACCAAGTACAAGAATCAACTTCTAACTCTCCAACCTACATCTATTGCAAGGGATCATCCATTGGATCATATTATTGGAGATATCAGAAGAGGTGTGCAAACAAGATCAAGATTGGCTTCATTTTGTGAATACTACTCATTTGTATCATCTATTGAGCCAACTAAGATTGAAGAAGCTTTGCAAGATATTGATTGGGTGAAAGCTATGCATGAAGAACTCAACAACTTCACTAGAAATCAAGTTTGGGAGCTAGTTGAGAGACCAAAGAACCACAATGTTATTGGCACAAGATGGGTCTTTCACAACAAACAAGATCAAGATGGCATAGTGGTGAGGAACAAAGCAAGACTAGTTGCACAAGGGTACACTCAAGTAGAGGGTCTTGACTTTGGAGAAACATATGCATCGGTGGCAAGGCTAGAAGCAATAAGGATTCTATTGGCTTATGCTTGTGCTCACAACATCAAGCTCTATCAAATGGATGTGAAGAGTGCATTTCTCAATGGGTACATTAATGAATTGGTATATGTTGAACAACCACCCGGTTTTGAAGATGGCAAGAAACCTAACCATGTGTACAAGCTAAGAAAGGCTTTGTATGGTTTGAAGCAAGCACCTAGAGCGTGGTATGAGAGGTTGAGGGTCTTTCTCCTCTCTAAGTGATTCATTATGGTCAAGGTTGATACTACCCTCTTCACCAAGAAGATTGGCAAGGACTTGTTTGTGTTGCAAATCTATGTTGATGACATTATCTTTGGATCAACCAATCAAGACTTTTGTGAAGAGTTTGGCAACATGATGGCTAATGAGTTTGAGATGTCTATGCTTGGTGAACTTAGTGACTTCCTTGGTCTTCAAGTCAAGCAAATGAAGAATGACACATTTGTAAGTCAAGGCAAGTACATCAAAGACATGCTTAAGAAGTTTAATCTAGATGAAGCAAAGTCTGTTAGCACACCAATGGGAACAAATGGAAACTTAGATAGTGATGCTAGTGGCAACATGGTAGATCAAAAGCTATATAGATCAATGATTGGTAGCCTACTCTATGTGACCGCATCAAGACCAGATGTCATGTTTAGTGTATGCATGTGTGCAAGGTTTCAAGCATCTCCTAGAGAGATTCATTTGAAGGCCACAAAGAGGATATTGAGATATTTGAAGCATACACCAAATGTTGGATTGTGGTATCCTAAAGGATCAAACTTTGAGTTACTTGGGTACTCTGACTCGGATTATGCGGGTTGCAAGATAGAAAGGAAGAGCACATCGGGCACATGTCAATTGCTTGGAAGATCACTTGTCTCATGGTCATCAAAGAAGCAAAATAGTGTGGCACTCTCTACCGCCAAAACCGAATACATTAGTGCGGGGAGTTGTTGTGCACAAATACTTTGGATGAAAGCTACTTTGAATGACTTTGGATTCAAATTCAAGAAAGTGTCATTGCTTTGTGACAATGAAACTGCAATCAAGCTAACGAACAACCCGGTCCAACATGCAAGAACAAAGCATATTGATGTCCGCCACCATTTCATTAGAGATCATCAATTGAAAGGGGACATTTCAATAGAGAGTGTGGGCACTGGAGATCAATTGGCCGACATCTTTACCAAGCCACTAGATGAAAAGAGGTTTTGCAAACTAAGGAATGAGTTGAACATACTTGATTTCTCCAACATGAGTTGATGCACCCCCACTTATATGACATGCCTATACTCCGACAAAAGCAAGGTACAAGTTGATTGAAAACATTCATGCATACTTTGCTAGGACTTGTGTAGATCATATAGTCATCACTCATGCTTCTAGGCTCATTCATACAAAACAAAATGAATTTGATGCTTATATGGTACCACCATTGCTTCTATGTATTGATATGATCTAGTGGTAGCATATGACATATTGATGAGCTTGTAATCCTAGAGTTTGATCTATGTCTATGAACTTAAGTGTTTAGTTCAACATAGGCAAGATAACCATCTTAGCATGTGTGACCAAGCTTGTCTATGGTTTAAACCAAATTAAATATCTTGGGCAAGTAGCTTAGTTCAAACCAAAGGTGAAAACAATCTTTCACCCTATCCCACACTAAGGAGGAGTAAAACTTGCATATCTATAATTGGTCCCACCTTTTTGTGTCAATTGGATGACAAAGGGGGAGAAATTACAAAGATATGATAAAAATGACCAAAAGGGATAAATGTGTAAGGGGGAGAAATTGAAAGATAAAGAAAAAAAATGAAAAATCAATTTTGAAAAGAACACATAAGTAGGGGGAGCAAGCTCATGAACACTTTGTTGCATTTAAATGCTTGCATTCTCATATGTATTGTTGCACACAAGTACTTACAATTCAAATATTTATGCTTGTGTGGTGTTTGCTAGTAATACAAATTGAATGATGATTGATCAACTAGCATGCATAGGATCATAAGCTAGATCCATGTTCTTTCAAGTGGTATATAGAAACCTTGCTTTCAATGTTGATCTCACGGGGTTTCTAGTGTTTACTTGATGTCTAGCTTATCATGGTGCTAAGGGTGATTCTAAATTCCGCACTCCGATGGTATCACGCTTCAAAGGTCTACTCTTATACCTTAGCATCATTTAGTAGCTATTCACTCTCCCACAATTTTTATCTATGCATATGTGCACAACTTGAACCAAACTCTAGATGCACATATGTAGGGGGAGCTAATAACTACCAAGCCGAATTTGTGTAACTTGTCCAAATCCAAATCTATGATTAAAATGCTTGGACAAGCAACTCAAGTTCAAAATGATTATATTTCATATCTTTATGGAAAGGTTGTCATCAATTACCAAAAAGGGGGAGATTGAGTGTCCCCATGTGTTTGGTTTTGAGTAATTGATGAAACCTACCTAAGTACTAACCTTTGATCTCTAAGTGTGAATCATGAGATAGGTTGGTACAAGCCATGTGATGGAGCAAGGTAGATCAATGTGGTGATTGCAAGGCTCTAGCATGGATGGATGAAAAGGAAAAGGAAAATGGTGTCAAGGCAAAGGTGATATAGGAACCATTTTCGGTTTGGTGGTCAAGACACCATAGAGGGTGTGATCATATTTAGGATAGATAGTCGTACTATCAAGGAGGGAGTTCTTGTGTTTGATTACGGTTATCATGTGCCACTAGGATCATTGCATTGCATTTAAAATCAATTGAACTAGTGAAACAACAAACTAATTCCAAGATAATGTGAACTAAAAGCTAACACACGTGCACAAGTGTTGAGATCACTTAGTGTTAGCCCTTGGAAGCTTGGGAAGAAGCTGGAGGCAGTTTGGACCAAGTTTGGAGGTCCGGACGCTAGAGTTTGGATGTGTCCGGACTTTCGCGTATGCATCCAGACGCATACCCTATGCAATCTTTGTTGTGGACAGAGGTCGACATGCGGTTGGCTGTCCGGACACTTGAGTCCAGACGGTGTCCGGACGGCTTGGAGCTCTCTGTTCGTCTCTGTGTGAAGTCCGGACGGGCGTCGCTGTCCAGACAGGGAACTCCGGACAAGTGTCCGGAGGAAAAGGGCGCTCTAGAACCTCTCTGCATGAGGTCTGGACGGGGCGAGTGATGGTCCGGAGGCGGACTGTTCCTCGCGTCCGGAGACGCGTGGCAAGCAGAGGCGCGCGCGGGAAAGAACCGTTTGAACGAGGGGCTCGACCGGACCGTGCGACACGCGCGTCTGGAGGCCGCGTCCAGAAGATGAAACCGAGGAGTTGTCTGTGCTTGTGAGGGGTGTCCGGGCGCTGTTGTTAGTCCGGACCCTCACTGTTGCTAGCGTTCGGAGGACGTGTATGAAGTGGAAATTAGAGGGAAAACCGCTAGTTCTTTGAGGGATCTATATATATGGGTTTGGCCGGCCCAAGGGGGCATCCTCTTGCACTCTCACTTCACTCCTACACTTGTGCTTGCTTCAGATTGCTCCATTCACTCATCCTCTTGACATAATTGATCATTTCATGAGAGATTGAGTGAACCAAGTGCATTGCTTCATTGATTGCATTCTAGTGGCACTTGGTGATCGTCGTCATCGCGGGTGCTCTTGTTATTCTTGGAGGTTGCCACCTCCTAGACGGCTTGGTGCGATGAGGATCGTTGAGCAGAGGAAGGTGATTGTCTCCGGCTCTGATCGGTGGATTTTGAGGGGTTCTTGAACCTACCCCGCAGGAGTTCGCAAAAGGTATCTCTAGTGGATTGCGCGTAGCTTGTGGATCCCTATCTTGTGTTGGTTTTGCGGCACCCGGTGACGGGTTTGGCGTTTGATGTCAATTAGCGCGTGAACCTCCAAGTAGGTGTATCGCTACAACGAGGACTAGCTTATTGGCAAACAAGTGAACCTCGGTAAAAAATATTGTGTCTCATTGTCTTTCTACCGAGGATTCATATTGTGATTCATTAGCTATTCTTTGATCCACTCTTCGCGGCGGTATAACCACTCCTACTCTAGCTCTTGCACTACATTCTTTACATTCTTGCAAAGTAGAGTAGCTTAGCTTTTTAGCTTGTGTAACCTTGTTTAGACCTTTCTAGGTTGCTAGCTAGGTTGTGTGCTCTAGTTGATCTTGCTAGTAACCAGAATTGTTAGGTAGCTTGCCTAACCGTAGCGCTAGCGCAAACTTTCTTTACACCGTGTTTTATTCTAACAAGTTTGCTTAGTGTTGTTGTAGAAATTTTTAATAGGCTATTCAACCCCCCTCTAGCCATATCTAGACCTTTCACGCGGCCGACCTAGGTGGGTCTCGGTGCAGGTGGTGCTCAGCATGGTCGGTGCAAGTGGTGTCGGCATGGCCGGTGCGGGTGCATCCAGCCAGGCCGGGGCGAGGACAGCCTGTGAGCGAGTTTGATGGCTATGGGTGATCGTCGAGGGCTTAGGCCAAGCGGGCCGCTAGCCACACCAGCGCTAGCAAGCATTGAGACTCAGAAAAGAAAAGAAAGAGGAACTAACTCTTCATTTTCCACTTACGAATAGCAAGTGGGTAAATTTTTGCCCAACCCCACGATCTGGATCGGGCCTTGTTTTTTGGACGAAGTCTATGGATCTGGCCCTATAATTGGATTTTTGGGTGCTTCAGATTTCCTGGAGTCGAGGTGTTTGGCTAGAAAAGTGAGACCTGAATTTATTTTTTCTAGACGTGGAGCACCTGGAGCCAGGGGCGAAGCTACACTAAGGTTAGGGGGTGCACATGCACCCCTAAAAAATAGAAAATTAGTGATTTTGGTTAAAATTTCACCATATATACAATCCCATGAGACATGTCTATGCACCCATAAGGCAAATGCACCCCCTCTAGTGTGCTCTAGCTTCACCACTGCCTGGAGAGCTGTTCCAAAAAGCCCATTACATGATAAGAACTAAATTAGAACTAATCCATACGTGCAGTACCGAGTGACAAAAGGCATAAGTTTATTCTTTTTCATGTAAAACAACAATATCAACACTAGCAACAACACTCCAACAACAACATATACATCTGAGTCACGTTTGCAGGTGATGAAAGATGACTGCAAAAGCAGCTGTGAATCCTGGTACGAAGAAACTAACGCATGTCGATCAATCTCACGGGGCTCTTTCACTGATCTCTCTTTTTTTTTTTTTGAAATGCGCTTTCACTGATCTTTTATGCACGGGCACATGCTTCACACATGCATAGGAATGGCAGGGTCATGAGGTTGCAGTTGCAGCAACCCGCCCCGGCCCCCCTGCAGCAGCAGTTTCCAATTACATGACAGCGCAGCCGGGGTCGGGGTTCTCCTCGCAGCAGACGACCCACGGGTAGCCGCGGCACTGGCATGGCGTCCATGCTGGGCACTTGTTGCACACTGGTGGTGGAGGTGATGGTATCGGACATGTTGGTGGGCACTTGTTGCATACCGTTGTCGGACATGGCCATGATGGTGGTGGTGTCAGACATGGCGGCGGCGGCCTGCAGGAGTCGCACTGGCAGGAGCGCGGCCTAGGGCAATTGGATGGAGACGTTGCCTTCGGGTCTGGGCACGGGTACGGGTACGGGCACGGGTACGGATATGGGTACGGGCATGGGTATGGGATTAGCTCTTTCGTCTCCTTCTTCGGAGGCGGCGGAGGCACAACCTCAATTTTGGTTGCGAAACATCCGGCCTTGCACCGGAGCTTGCAGCAGAGGTCGATGGCGTCGAAGGGCCCGGAAACGAGCACCTTGTCCTTCTCGTACACCACCGTGTCAAAGACGAACCCGCATCGTTCTGCATGAGTAACATTTGCATGGGTGAATCGGAGGACGCAATGCAAAGATTTGATTTGATTTGATCGTCATATCGATCGGTAGCGCTAATGTCGTGAGAAGAACATATGACGATCGATGTACGTGACGTGCGTGCATGTGATCAGCTGGTTGCAAGGTTCCAAGGATCAGTTACTACACGCACCTTGGAGGCAACAGAGGATCTTCTGGATCTTGGTTCTGCAGCGGCAGCATCCCAGGTCCAATGTGATGGCCACCGTCGACGACGTCGCCATCCTCTGCAAGATATATTGATCTCTATACATATGCATATGCATGGTTTCAATACTAAAAACAGAAGGAACCATATATATATATGATGTAAATACATATCCATCGTACCATCTGATGTCGTCTCATCATCTCTAAAGTCTAAATGACATTCATATATAAACAAAGATATAGCTATTCCTTGCTTATTAATTATTTATTTGTGTTATTCGTTCTCTAGGTATAGAGAACCAGCTTGTATGTGAAGCAAAAGACCAAAACCGAATCTAATTCGTGCTCACCGGCCGTCTTCGCAAGGCGATCGATATTCAAGAAATGCAGGTTGTTGAGCACCTAGTGGAGCAGACGACTAAAGCAAAGCGGGTGATGAGGATCTCATCATCAGACAAAGAGATGGAGCAGCGAGATGTGTTGTATCCGTTCGTTTGATGGCCATGTGATCGTGTGTGTGCTCATATATATAGGCGACGGCACGCCCAACATTTAGACAAGGATTGGTAGCTTCCTCCAGGCTGAATGGGGACCTGCCTAGAGCAGCAAGGGCAGTATACTTAAAACGTTGGCATTTTCACAGACTCTTGATGGAGACTACACACCACCTTTGCTCTTGTAAATAAAATTGTGTGTGCAAATATAGATCGTTGATTGAGTCGTCATTCTGTGCGCACGCAGAATCCACGCATGTATACGCATATCCCACGTCATTTCTTGATGTTGCACCTTATATAGCTCACACTGGATCCTCTCTCGTCTCTTGGTCGTGGGTTCATCTCGATAAGCTTGCAATGATTCTGTGCTGCTCTGTCTGCTTTCACAAACAAAGTCAGGCAGGTATAATTAACATTTCCATTAATTGGGCATGCAATAGCTGGCGCCGTCGAGTTGGAAACCACCTGCCTTTCTTCCCGCTAATATAACATCACCAGCATCAAGCTGCAAATCATTGGGCTATTTGGTTTGGGGATTGATCCTGTCCGTCGTCGATCAGCACATCCATCATGATCGAGTCGGTCCCTGATTTTAGTCTGTAGTTGGAATGGACGTGTGGGGGAAACAAAGTACATGCACACCATCCGTACGGTATTTTAGTGCAGAATTATGATTGACGTGTGACTCTAAAAGAAATGTGATTTACCATAAGAATGATTGAATTGATATTATAATCTATGGTTAGTAGTATAAACCGTATGGAGCACGTGTTTGTGTCTAACCCAACTTTTTTTCCACGAGTGTACTCTCAAACACGTATTTGGGCTTGGTACGATCATTCCGTATGCTTTGGTTAAGCGAACCAAACACACTGAAGATACAGTAATAAAAGTAAAACGATAAAAGGTGCATATAATAGTGAGTTGCATTGAGCGAAGCGATCAATATAATCTCAGAATCGGTTACTGATCGAAAGCCAAAGGCGCGAGAGGGAAGAACGGCAAATATGTATCTAGATTTGTTCGTGAGACTTTTGTTGACGGCCACGTGTACGACAACAACGATTCACGGAGGTTCATAAATCGTGCATTATTTTCACTAGTCCATCAACCCATGCTCTCGTACCGATTAGAATTTTAGAAGATATAAAAATTAGGTAGTGTATAATAATTCTTTTATTCTAAATTTTAAGATATTTTAACTTTTCTATATATATTATTTTTAGTATGTATTTAGACCGTATATCTACGTGTATAGCAAAAGCCGTGTATTGAAAAACTCAAAACAACTTATGATTTGGAATGGATGGAGTGCATTAATATGGATGAATGAATTACTTATATTAATATGTATATTTTCTTGATTTATTTTCTAACATTATAGATACTAGCAAAAATGTTTGTGCGTTGCAATGGAAGAAAAAACATCAATACAGTTGATTCAGCTAAAACGATTACCAGCCTGTTCGCTTGATCGTTTTGGTGGCTGATAAATAGGCTGAGACTGTTTTTGGTTGTTTTGTTGTGAGAGAAAAACACTGTTTCGGTAGTTGATAATCCAAGCAAACATGGCATACGTTCTTCCGTACCTCACATTCCAGCATTAATGGCCATGTTCGCTTGAACTTACATTCCACCATGGGCCATGTTCGTTTGAAGTACTCTCAACTTGTTTCAATTTGTTCAATATTACATGACACTATTTAATCAACTTATTCTCTCTCCCAACTCAGATCTATAGTACATGTTTTTCCTCCTGATTTCCATGCACATTGTACTTGGTGAAACATACATGCTAGCTCACGTTGTTGCTTGCTCAAGTTATTGGTGCCGCTAGCTGTTTATTGGTGCAAGCGCTGAAGTGACGAATGCAAGCAGGCTTGCCCAAAGCTTAGCTACCATTGCCGATATATGTTGTTGCATGAGGTTCACCCGTAGTATGCATGCGTTCGTTCCACCGTGGTGAAGCTGGAAATGGGCCACTACCAGGTAAACAGGAGTCAGCAGCATGAGCACCCTAGTCTCCGCTGTGCCGGCCTAGCGACGCTCGTCGTGCCATACAGTGCTCCTGCGCCGACCATGATGCCGCCTCGCCGAGGAAGTCCACGACCTCATCGCCAGCTCAAAATGGCTAGCACGTCAAAAAGCGCCAACACTGCATGTCGTGTGCGTTGGAGCACAACTAGTGGAGACTCACCAGCGTGTTCTTCCTACCGCGGTACGCGTCATCGTGTGCTAGGTGCACCAGCATCGGGATCGCCACCGGTCGGGATGCGGCTGATTGATCTCGTGGCAGTACTCTGGGTTCGACGAGAGGTGTCTGGCATCCTTGGCATCCGATGTCAAGCCGGTGTCGAACCGCGCAAGCACCAAGCTAGGGTCAGGTCGCAGTCGTGCAACTGCTGACATGCCTATTGGGACACCAACCCCACGAGCTCCTCGGTGTCCGTGGACGGTGCCGTGATGACGTCACCTGGTAGCATGTCCATCGCCATGGGGACGGAGCCCAGCAACAACCGGAGCCATGGTAGGATCTACAGAGGATGCGGAATAGAAGCTACGACGAGAGACAATGGATGCGTACGAACTCTTTTATTTATTTATTTATTTATTTTTGAGATGCTCTAATTTATTGGACGGTTGGGCGTTGAAAGATAGGACACGGAAAAACTATAGTATGCAAGGAAAGAAAGAAGATCGACGTATAAAGAAAAATAAATTTGATATAGAAACGATCTTTGGAGCAACAAAAGCTGATGATCATGAGTTTTTTTGGATATGGACATTTTTGGATGATCCTGAGTTTTGGCGAGTTTCGGATGATCATGAGTTTTTTTAGAAAAAAAATGAAGAACTATATTCTGCCTCACATATCCGTAGAGCAGTTGTATGGGGAAAAAGAACATAGGTAAAAAGAGATACCTATGAGTTTTAGTTCATGAAAAAAAAGTAATTTTTTTCTAGTAGATCCGTTTCTTGTTCGGTAGTGTATGAGGAAATAAGTCCGGTCACACGCAATTAGATAGAACTCTTGGGTTCTTAATTTTGGTTAGTTTCAGGTGTCGGCTCGTATTGGAGTAACACACAATCCATATAAAAATAGATAGAGGAAAACATTCATGGAGTTAGTTAGGAAAAGACGGACCAAAAAATGTCTGAAATTTTGGCTCTTTATTAATAGATATAGATAATAGTTACTATGTAATCTATATCTAATTATCTTAAATCTAATAATTATAGTTTTAAAGTAACCAATCAATATATTTTTTTATTCTTTTTGTGTGAAACCTTGTATACTTTAAATCTACAGTTACTATGAAACTTTACCATTAATCATGGTGGCTCTTGTAGCATCATGTATCTTATGAAGTCAATTAATCTAAATTTTATTTTATTTTTCAAAATTTTATTCTATCGACTGCTATAATTTTTTCTCTTCTCTAGTTAAATTGAAACTCTTATGGTTATTGCATATTTTATTAACTCTCTTCTTGCACTTTTAAAAAATAAAGATTTTAGATCATGCAGTATATTATTGAGTACTACAATAACATCAGCCATTATTTAAAACATAAACGATATCTTATAAGTCATGAAGCATGAATATTTTAGACAGGGTAATAGTCCTAGTATCAATAGAATTTTAATACTTAAACGTTATAATGATTGACTGTCTACTCTAAGGTATTCTTAATAAAGGCCAGAATAGAAATAAGTGTTCTCACATACTTCTCATGATGACTAAATTTTACTATCAAGAAATTATATTTGTAGTTATGATTATACTATCAATATAGTCATATTAAATATTTTAGTTAAAAATACATAAATATCAACCTATATGTAAATTATATGTTATGGTTACTAATATGGCTTTAAATAATTTGTTAGTATCATTAGTATATGAGATATCCAGAAAAATATTTTTTATGTGAAGAAATATAACATATATATTTTGTTGCTCATGCGTGTTGCCATTACGCATATATTTACTTTAACAAATCTTACCATATTAAAAATTATAGAGGAGTGGATGCTAATTTACATATTCTATTTGTTCTCTAAATATTTTTTTTGTAAAATTTGATGTTGATAATTTAGATGATATTTGAGGGGTATTTAACTTTTCTAATAATGAGATAAAAATTGAGTTATGTAAATTATCGACCATAATATGAGAACTTCAGTACTTTAATGCAAATTTATGTTTACATTAGATCATGTTTCTTAACAACATATGTGGGTAATATAAATTAGGGTCATGAGTTTCTTTTTATTGTTTGACACAACGATAGGGTAGTTATTTAGAAAACATAATAGATCAAATAAATATTATTATTAGTGATTAGGTCATACCTGATTGATCGTAAGATTTTTATTTTCGTTTTTATGAGAATTTCGATGAGTTGTCTTTTGTTTTCAATCAAATCTTCTAAGGATGAACATGCATGCTCAAGCAAGGACATCTAGTTAGAATTTATATTATTTACATTTTTTCTAGCCTGATATATATATTTAGTTGAAATCTAGTCTTAAGATATATAAATTCTTGATACAACCTATTTTGATACAACCTTTTTGGATGTTAATTAGATATTTTATTATTCTTTATCTTTATTTCAAGCTAAAATCATTAAAAAGAGTCTAAATCCTAATAGTATTATTTCCACATAAGTTGAAACCTGGTATGTATTGTAACACCCTAAAAATCATGCTTTTTTTTCAAAATAGTTTAAAATCAATTTAAATGCATTTTTGTGTGGCAGTAAAATATAGGAAAAAAAACTAATTAAAGATTTCACAAAATAAAATTATCGCAAATAGGAACATGGTTGTTGCATACATGCTGGTGCATAAGATTTTTGTATTGCTCTTTCAATTTCAAACTGGAAATTCTTTTGGTATTTGAAATTGGATTGAATTTCTGAAAATTGAAAAGTGGAAAAACATTTACCCTTTTCTTTCTCTCTCTTATTTCCAATCTGGCCGCAGGCCCCTTTCCTTCCCCAGCCCAGTTCCCTTCCCCCTCTCTCTCTCTCGGCCCAACCCCCCTCTCTCCTCAAAGCGCCGGCCCAGTCAAGCTGCTCCAACTCCACTCCCGCACCACATCTCCCTCTCCCTCACTGACAAACATGTCCCACCTGTCAGCGGCTCCCCCTCCCTTTCCTTCTTCTCCCTTCCTCCCTTCCTTTTTCTGTCCCGACGAACACCGCCGTCGTCGAGCATATTCCGAGCAGGATCCTTCTCCATTTCCCTTCACCGTCACCGAGCCATGTTTAGCAAGGAGATTCCGACCCCTTTCGCGTCGTACACCGACCCATTCCTTCTCCCTCCTCTCTCCTTTCAGCGCCGCCGCCTTCTCTTTTCAACCGAGCGCGAATCCTCGTCGGATTCCGCCCTTCCTTCGCAATGGATCTCCCCCGAGCTATTTAAGTGGAGCTCCGCACCCTTCCGCCCCCACAATTGCCCATCGGAACTCCCTGGAAGCACACCAGAGCTGCCGCAGCACCCCGCGCCGCCGCAAGCCAAGCAGAGCCACCGCCGCCGACGTTCCGCGGTTGCGAGGCTCTCTGCTCCATCCGCCTCCTCCCTGAGCTTCGCAATCCGGTAAGGAGCACCCCCAGTAGCTCTCTCTCCCTCCCCATCCACTCGGATGCACTGCTCCGTGCTTCCCGGCGGTACAGAGCCACCATGCTACGCGGGCACCTATTTCCCCACGCGCAATCCGTCCAACCAACCCCGCCATAGTCTTCGCCGTGTCACCCTCTCTCTTCCCGTCCCGGTTGCGCAGAGAATGACGCACCGAGGCCTCTGATTACGTTGCGCCGCCGCACGCCGGCAATGGCGTCGCCGCGTCTCTGACTCCGGCCGCCGCACGCCATCTCTCACCTCCCCCGATCTAATCTGGTCCGTTCATTTTGAATCAAACGGACGCCAGAGCTCGATACCGGTTCGGCCGACAGTTTTACAAAAGAAACCCTGTCCTTTTCAAAGTCTAAACCTACGGTCCTAAGGCGCATTCCTTTGTTACGCTTTCTGTTCTGGAAAACGTAATTCTTCTCGGTTCTGTTTTAATTCAAAAATAAAAAGGAAAATTCTATTTACACTTTTGCCACCCTATTTTCAAATGCTCATAAATTGCTCGTTTTAAATCCAAATCGATCCATTCAAGTTGCGTTAGATCCGTAATTTTATGCTCTATCCAGTAGTATAGATTTCACCTATGTTAATTTCTTTTGAAAATCGAAGAAAATTAATTTAGTAATGCATTAATCTTGCCCTTTTCAAAATCCCGTTTAATTCATATCTTCTTCGTTATAGCTTCGTTTTTCGTGTTTCAAACGTCTTTGTGATCGTAGTAATATGTAGATTTGTTTTATAAACTTTTCATCTTGTTTTATTGTGATTGGTGTACTGTTCTAATCTATAGCCTTTGTTTGCTTGCATGTTGTGCCTCTGTATGATTGCATGTGATGTGGTGATCGAGTATAGACGGTGAGCAGTACGTGGGTGACCAAGAGTTTCTCTTTGAGCAGGATCAGCAAAACCCTTTGAGCAAGGCAAGTATACATGGGATCATCCTTGTTGTCCTAAGCACATTAAAAACTAATTCATGATATATGCATGTGTTTCCTTGATATCCTATAAGGTTTTCCCTAGATTTGTACCTTATACCTTGTTACCTTGGGAATTTATGCATTTGGGTAGATCAAGCTAGTGCTCTCGAGAAATAACCATGATCATGTGAACCTGACTAATGACTTATGCAACAATGGTAAAATCTGCTTTTTTAGCAACATGGATTAGGGTGAACTAGAGCACAGTTTTTGAGCTGCTCTAGAACCTCGTAAGCGATCACCCGGGATTTATAGTACAGCCATGAGACCTATATGGCTCTGGCTTTAGTTCAGTATTAGGGTCACTCTCTCGCATGCGGCAGTTCACGAAAGTTGCCATTGCCGAGTGGTTGGAGTGGGGATCGCTGCGTGTGTGTACCATCCCAGGGCTCCTATATACCCCTTGCCCGTGGATCTGTACTATCTATGGTATGTCAGCGAACCCCTTTGAAAGACTTCATAGTGTACTCTGCCCGCTCACCTCGGTAGTGTTAAGGGAGTCATGATCCTGGGGCATTTGGGCAAACACGACTCATGGGTAAAGTGTACAACCTCTGCAGAGTGTTAAAAACTGATATATTAGTCGTGCTCATGGATACGAGCGGCCTGGAATTCTTATGGAACAGAATGACTTTAATCTATCATTTACTAGTTTGCTATTCATTATTCATGTTTACTCGATCATATGGTTATTGGGTTGTTGTTTATATTGATGCTATACTATGCTAAAATTGTGATAACTTAAAAGCTAATGCAATTTAACCAGTGTCATACCTTTTTGAGCCTCATGAACCCCATGTTTACTTGTTGAGTACGAAAGTACTTACGCTTGTTCATTTCTTTCATATTTGGATAAAAATCCCGGATGGGTACCAGACTATCAGAGTTATGAGGAGTATCCAGAGGACTACTAGGTTTGGGGTCAACTAGTTGACGTCCCTGTGCTATGGAGCTTCATGAGAGTTATCTTATATTCCGCTGTTATGTAATAGACATTATTTAAATACTTGTTCGCTATGTAATAAACACTTGTGATGATACAATTTTGATAATTTGTCGGCTTATGTGCGTGACTGATCTCTGGGCACACATAAGGTTATTGCATCCCGTTTTGTCTTTAAAACTGGGTGTGACAGATTGTTATCAGAGCCGTGTTGACTGTAGGACGCAAACCTAGATAGAATTGGTTCTTAGGAATGCTCTTTTCATGCTTTTATACCTTGTTATTATTTGTTAAAACTATTACTCATCTCAAAATTATATTATCTTGATTCTAACTTAGTCCTCGTCTTTGCTTTTCTATAGATGGCCCGCAACAAGCAGACTGCTCGCAAGTCCACTCGTCCCCCACCAAAGTTTGTGCCAATGGAGCCCCGCGAGGATGAAGAAGAAGAGCCCCAAGAAGAGAGCTCCAAGAACAGCCGTTCCAGGACTCCCTCTGATGAGAACAGCCACTCCAAGACCCCGTCTGGTGGTTCCAAGGCTGGTGAAGAACGCTTGGGATGGACCAAGCACTTCCACGTCAAGGAGGGAGACGATGAGGACTACTACCATGGCTTGTTGAAGTGGACCTTGGAGAACCACTACTCTGACTGGAAGACCGAGGTGAAGTACATGTGCTACGAGAACAAGCACTTCCAGGACCCCTCCTTCTGGAAGTGTACCCTCTACGTCTGCATCCAGAAGGACGCCACACAGTCGTGGCAAGTGGAGGCCGTCTATGAGCCTAAGATCAGCCGTGCCAACATGATGGAGTGTATGGAGGATGCAGCTCGCATGGCCCTCTTCGATCTTCGTGCTCATCATCGTAACCGCATGATGGAGGACAAGTACCGGCACCTTCCCTTTGAGACCCATGAGGGATGGTCCATGTTCGAGGCAAAGGATGTTTATGATGACGTCACCAAGGTGATGATCGACTTTGCTCATGAGCTGATGCAGCAGGTCGAGGTGCTGACTGATGAGCTTGGTGGCCAGCGCATGCAACTCAAGAGAGCCCATGCAGAGAATGACGAGCTCAGAGGATGCCGGAAGATGCCCAAGTTCCATCAGAAGCTCCCCCCAGTTTTCCTTCCTTAGGTTGAGTATCATCTTAATGTAATAAACGCTAGCAGCGAGAGTTGAGTCGAGTCTTGTCGTATCATGTGAACTTGGTTTCATTATATGGTTTGTTATTATGATTATGAGTGATTTGGAGTTTTGTAATGAGTGCTGGAACATTGTGGGCCTGTCCACAAGTTCCTTAATTAAAGACATATAGGTTTGATATAAATAAAAGTGCTAGCGGGTGGGTTATCCTGTTTTCTATCTTGCTGTTTTTCTAGAGCAGTCAGCAATCTTTAAGTTGTATCTCAAAGATGGTTTGTCCTATGATCATGAAATTTACATGGAAACAACTAGACTTCATTACCTTTCCAATGCATCTTGAATTACGTTCATACCTGTTATGGTTTGGGAAATATAACAGTTACAAGTTGAGGTATCTGCGCAGTCTGGAACTCAGGAACAGTTTTGATAAATTGCTGTTTACACCTAATTTCGCATCTGAATCTGAAAAAGTGGGAATTATGAAAGTTGTAGGAAATTTCATAAGATTTCCAACCATGTAAGTTTCACATTTTTTTGACTTCTGGAACACGAGATATGACTGTTTTACAGTACCACTTGTAAGGTTCAGATTTCAGAAAGTTATGCTCAGTCATGTGTTTCAATGAGCAATTAATCTAAAGGTCATACTATATGTTTTGGATGACATATGGCCGCACGAGGTGGTAGAGGAAGAGGCCGTGGTAGGGGTGCACCACCAGTACCCCCACCGCCACCACCACCAGTACCACCGACCATGGAGCAATTCATGATAGTGCAAACCCAGCTGATGCAGACCATGATGCAACACCTCCAGAATCCACCTGTACCACCACCACCTCCACCACCACCTGTCCAGCCACGGGACAAGCGTGGAGAATTTATGAAGGGTCATCCTCCGGTGTTCACTCATGCTTCTGAACCACTGGAGGCGGACGACTGGTTGAGAGCTGTGGAGAAGCAGCTAAACATCGCACAATGAAATGAGCGTGAGAAGGTGCTCTACGCATCTGGCCAACTGCAGGGTGCTGCGCAGGATTGGTGGGACTCGTACATGTATGGACGTCCCAACAACGCACCAGAGGTGTCATGGCAGGAGTTCACCGAAAGCTTCAGGTCTTACCATATTCTTGAAGGCATAGTGGAGCTCAAGCAGGAGGAATTCCGAGCTCTGTGACAAGGGTCCATGACCGTGGCAGAGTATCGTGACAAATTTGCTCAGTTGTCTCGATACGCTCCTCATGAGGTTGCCAACGATGCTGACAAGCAGCGCCGCTTTCTGAAGGGTCTCTATGATGGTTTGCAGTTGCAACTCATGTCCAATCTCTACCCCAACTTTCAAGCCCTCGTGAATCGCGCTATTGTTATTGATAACAAGCACAAGGAGATGGAAGCCAAGAAGAGGAGGCTTCAGGGACCAGCTTCAGGAAGCAATACCCGCCAGCGTCCCAACCCCTCACAGAACTTCCAGCAAAGGTACCAGGGTCCGAGCAATTAGTGGAACCGTGGTCAGAATCCGCAGCATGGTCAGTTTCCACAGCGTAATCAGTTCCCTCAGCGTGCTCAGAACCAGCAGCAGATTGTGCCACAGGCGCCACGTCAGGGGAACACCAATGCCACTCCAATGAAGAACAGTGCTCCCAACACTCCCAACAGGTGTTTCCGTTGCAACAAGGAGGGACACATGTCTTACAACTATCCCGACAAACAGAACCAGCAGACGCCCCAGAACCAGAGCAACTAGCAGAGGCCAAGGCACCAGCCACCACCCAACACTGGAAGGGTGAACCACGTGTCGGCAGATACGGCACAGGAGACTCTTAAGGTTATGATGGGTACGTTCAGCATCAACTCTATCCCCGCTACTGTACTTTTTGATTCTGGAGCTTCGCATTCTTTCATTTCTCAAGCTTTTGTTAGAATGCATGATCTTTTGTTGCGCACCACGAAAACCCCCATAACAGTAAGCTCACCGGGAGGTTTTCTGACTGCAAATCACTATAGTCCTTCGGTTAGTGTGCTTCTAAGGGGGGTAGCCTTTGAGGTTGAACCTATAGAGCTAAGGACAGCTGGTATTGATCTGATACTGGGACTAGATTGGATGAAACGATACAAGGCAGTGATTCAGTGCCAAGAGAAGGTTGTTGTTCTGACATCACCTACAGGGGGTAGAATCAGTGTGGAAGTTGTTTTGAAAGCTCCGCCGACAGCGACTGTGAATCAACTGGATGATGCTGGTCTTGAATATGAATCAGTGGTTGATGAGTTCCCGGATGTTTTCCCCGATGACTTGCCAGGTATGCCACCCGACCGCGACATTGAATTTCTTATTGAGCTTTTGCCTGGTACTGCACCTATTGCTAAGCGTCCATATAGGATGGGGGTTAATGAGTTAGAGGAACTTAAGAAACAGTTGCAGGAGTTACAAGAGAAGGGTTTCATACGTCCTAGCTCTTCACCTTGGGGAGCTCCGGTGATCTTTGTTGATAAGAAGGATGGTACACAACGGATGTGTGTGGATTACCGTTCGCTTAATGAGGTAACCATCAAAAATAAGTACCCTCTACCAAGGATTGATGACTTGTTTGATCAGTTGAAAGGAGCTTGTGTGTTCTCTAAGATCGATCTTCGATCGGGATATCACCAGTTGAAGATCCGTGCCTCTGACATACCTAAGACTGCTTTTACTACAAGATATGGGTTATATGAATACACTGTGATGTCGTTTGGGTTAACCAATGCACCTGCCTACTTTATGTACTTGATGAATAAGGTGTTCATGGAGTTTCTGGACAAGTTTGTGGTAGTGTTCATTGATGACATTTTGGTCTACTCCAAGAATGAGGAAGAACATGCAGAACATCTCAGGTTGGTCTTACAAAAGCTCAGAGAACATCAGTTGTATGCTAAAAGGAGCAAGTGTGAGTTTTGGTTGAAGGAAGTGTCATTCCTAGGTCATGTTATATCCAATGGTGGAATAGCAATGGATCCGAGTAAGGTGGCGGATGTGTTGAATTGGAATCCACCTACTAGTGTGATAGAGATTTGTAGTTTCCTTGGATTGGCTGGTTACTACAGGAGGTTCATCGAAGGTTTCTCCAAGCTTACTAAACCAATGACGGCTTTGCTAGAGAAGAATGCTAAGTTTGTATGGTCTGAGAAGTGTTAAGCTAACTTTGAAGAGTTGAAGAAGCGGTTAACCACAACGCCAGTGTTGATTTTGCCAGACCTGAACAAGAGCTTCTCCATTTACTGTGATGCATCGCGTCTGGGTCTTGGTTGTGTGTTGATGCAAGAAGGCAGAGTGATTGCTTATGCGTCAAGGCAGTTAAGAAAGCACGAGTTGAATTATCCTACACATGACTTGGAGTTAGCAGCTGTGGTACATGCACTGAAAATCTAGAGACACTACTTGGTTGGTCACAGGAGTGATATTTACACGGATCACAAGAGTCTGAAGTACATATTCACCCAGTCGGATCTGAACTTGAGGCAACGCCATTGGTTGGAATTGATCAAGGATTATGACTTGGAGGTACATTATCACCCTGGAAAGGTGAATGTTGTGGCAGATACTCTCAGTAGAAAAAGTTATGCTAATGAAGTATACCTGGAGATACAGTCCAAAGAGTTGTGTGATTAGTTAGCGCATCTCAACTTGGGTTTTGTTGTTAATGTTGTGGAGTTAGTTTTGGAACCAACTCTGGAACAGGAGATACGCAAGGGTCAGTTGGAAGATGAGAAATTGAAAGAGATTGCCGAGAATATCGTGATTGGTAAGGCACCAGGTTTCAGTCTGGATGACAATGGTACTCTTTGGTTTGGGAAGAGGTTGTGTGTACCTAGAGTGAAAGAGATTCGTGAGACAATTCTGCGAGAGGCTCATGACTCAACTTATTCTATACACCCCGGAAGTACCAAGATGTATCTGGACTTGAAGGAAAAGTATTGGTGGTACGGATTGAAAAGAGATGTTGCAGAGTATGTGGCACTGTGTGATACCTGTCAGAGGGTTAAGGCAGAACATTAGCGACTAGCAGGATTGTTGCAACCGATGAGAGTTCCCGAGTGGAAATGGGAAGAAGTTGGTATGGATTTCATCGTGGGTTTACCTCATACTCCAAGAGGATATGATTCCATATGGGTGATTGTGGACAGGTTGACTAAAGTTGCACATTTCCTACCAGTAAAGACCACTTACCACAGACCGAAGTTGGCTGAGTTGTACATGGAAAGGATTGTGTGGATGCATGGGGTACCTAAGAAGATTGTCTATGATAGAGGTACCTAGTTTACATCTCACTTCTGGCAGCAGATACATTCCACTCTGGGGACAAAGTTGAACTTTAGTACAACATATCACCCGCAGACAGATGGTCAGACAGAAAGAACCAACCAGATATTGGAGGATATGTTGAGAGATTGTGCACTACAGAATGGGACTAGTTGGGATAAAAGTTTGCCGCACGCTGAGTTCTCTTATAACAACAGTTACCAGAACAGTCCAAAGATGGCACCGTTTGAGGCTTTATATGGAAGAAAATGCAGAACCCCTTTGTTCTGGAATTAGACAGGAGAAAGTCAAGTGTTTGGACCAGATGTGTTGAAAAGTGCAGAGGAACAGGTACGAACTATACGAGAGAACTTGAAAGTTGCACAGTCCCGACAGAAGAGTTATGCTGACACCCGCAGAAGAGATTTGACTTTCAAAGTAGGTGACTATGTCTATTTAAAGGTGTCACCTATGAGAAGCGTAAAGAGGTTCAATATGAAGGGGAAGTTAGCACCCAGATATGTTGGTCCTTTCAGGATAGTGGAATGACGTGGTGAAGTGGCTTATCAGCTGGAGTTACCTGAGAATCTAGCAGGGTTACATGATGTGTTTCACGTGTCACAGTTGAAAAAGTGTTTGCGTGTGCCAGAAGAGCAGATACCGTTGGAAGAGTCGGCGGTTAAGGAGGATCTCACCTATGAGGAAACAGCAGAAAGAGTCACCCGGAGCTGAGTCATTCGTATGTGCAAAGTTCAGTGGAATCGGTATTCAGTGGATGAGGCAACTTGGGAAAGAGAAGAGGATCTGAAACGGACATACCCACAGTTGTTTGAGTGAGTACCAGCTGAATCTCGGGACGAGATTCCTTTAAGGGGGGTAGATTTGTAACACCCTAAAAATTATGCGTTTTTTCAAAATAGTTTAAAATCAATTTAAATGCATTTTTGTGTGGGCAGTAAAATATAGGAAAAAAAACTAATTAAAGATTTCACAAAATAAAATTATCACAAATAGGAACATGGTTGTTGCATACATGCTGGTGCATAAGATTTTTGTATTGCTCTTTCAATTTCAAACTGGAAATTCTTTTGGTATTTGAAATTGGATTGAATTTCTGAAAATTGAAAAGTGGAAAAACATTTACCCTTTTCTCTCTCTCTCTCTCTCTCTCTCTCTCTCTCTCTCTCTTATTTCTAATCTGGCCGCAGGCCCCTTTCCTTCCCCAGCCCGGTTCCCTTCCCCCTCTCTCTCTCTCTCGGCCCAACCCCCCCTCTCTCCTCACAGCGCCGGCCCAGTCAAGCTGGCCCAACTCCACTCCCACACCACATCTCCCTCTCCCTCACTGACAAACATGTCCCACCTGTCAGCGGCTCCCCCTCCCTTTCCTTCTTCTCCCCTCCTTTCTCCTGTTTAGCAAGGCGAGCGCCGTACAGCCCCGACCCCTTCCTTTCTCCGCCTCCCTCTTCTTTCCTTTCTGCGCCGCCGCCTTCTCTTTTCAACCGAGCGCGAATCCTCGTCGGATTCCGCCCTTCCTTCACAATCGATCTCCCCCGAGCTATTTAAGTGGAGCTCCGCACCCTTCCGCCCCCACAATTGCCCCTCGAAACTCCTTAGAAGCACACCAGAGCTGCCGCAACACTCCGCGCCGCCGCAAGCCAAGCAGAGCCACCGCCGCTGACGTTCCGCGGTTGCCGAGGCTCTCCGCTCCATCCGCCTCCTCCCTGAGCTTCGCAATCCGGTAAGGAGCACCCCCAGTAGCTCTCTCTCCCTCCCCAACCTCTCGGATGCACTGCTTCGTGCTTCCCGGCGGTACAGAGCCGCCACGTTACGCGAGCACCTATTTCCCCGCGCGCAATCCGTCCAACCAACCCCGCCATAGTCTTCACCGTGTCACCCTCTCTCTTCCCGTCCCGGTTGCGCAGAGAATGATGCACCGAGGCCTCTGATCGCGTTGCGCCGGCGCACGCCGGCAATGGCGCTGCCGCGTCTCTGACTCCGGCCGCCGCACGCCACCTCTCACCTCCCCCGATCTAATCTGGTCCGTTCATTTTGAATCAAGCGGACGCCAGAGCTCGATACCGGTTCGGCCGGCAGTTTTACAAAAGAAACCCTGTCCTTTTGAAAGTCTAAACCCGCGGTCCTAAGGCGCATTCCTTTGTTACGCTTTCTGTTCTGGAAAACGTAATTCTTCTCGGTTCTGTTTTAATTCAAAAATAAAAAGGAAAATTCTATTTACACATTTGCCACCCTATTTCAAATGCTCATAAATTGCTCGTTTTAAATCCAAATCGATCCATTCAAGTTGCGTTAGATCCGTAATTTTATGCTCTATCCAGTAGTATAGATTTCACCTATGTTAATTTCTTTTGAAATTCGAAGAAAATTAATTTAGTAATGCTTTAATCTTGCCCTTTTCAAAATCCCGTTTAATTCATATCTTCTTCGTTATAGCTCCGTTTTTCGTGTTTCAAACGTCTTTGTGATCGTAGTGATACGTAGATTTGTTTTATAAACTTTTCATATTGTTTTATTGTGATTGGTGTACTGTTCTAATCTATAGCCTTTGTTTGCTTGCATGTTGTGCCTCTGTATGATTGCATGTGATGTGGTGATCGAGTACAGACGGTGAGCAGTACGTGGGTGACCAAGAGTTTCTCTTTGAGCAGGATCAGCAGAACCCTTTGAGCAAGGCAAGTATACATGGGATCATCCTTGTTGTCCTAAGCACATTAAAAACTAATTCATGATATATGCATGTGTTTCCTTGATATCCTATAAGGTTTTCCCTAGATTTGTACCTTATACCTTGTTACCTTGGGAATTTATGCATTTGGGTAGATCAAGCTAGTGCTCTCGAGAAATAACCATGATCATGTGAACCTGACTAATGACTTATGCAACAATGGTAAAATCTGCTTTTTTAGCAACATGCATTAAGGTGAACTAGAGCACAGTTTTTGAGCTGCTCTAGAACCTCCGTAAGCAATCACCCGGGATTTATAGTACAACCATGAGAGCTATATGGCTCTGGCTTTAGTTCAGTATTAGGGTCACTCTCTTGCATGCGGCAGTTCACGAAAGTTGTCATTGCCGAGCGGTTGCGGAGCGGCTGGAGTGGGGACCGCTGCGTGTGTGTACCATCCCGGGGCTCCTATATACCCCTTGCCCGTGGATCCATACTATCTGTGGTATGTCAGCGAACCCCTTTGAAAGACTTCATAGTGTACTCTGCCCGCTCACCTCGGTAGTGTTAAGGGAGTCATGATCCTGGGGCATTTGGGCAAACACGACTCATGGGTAAAGTGTACAACCTCTGCAGAGTGTTAAAAAATGATATATTAGCCGTGCTCACGGATACGAGCGGCCTGGAATTCTTATGGAACAGAATGACTTTAATCTATCATTTACTAATTTGCTATTCATTATTCATGTTTACTCGATCATATGGTTATTGGGCTGTTGTTTATATTGATGCTGTCCTATGCTAAAATTGTGATAACTTAAAAGCTAATGCAGTTTAACCAGTGTCATACCTTTTGGAGCCTCATGAACCCCATGTTTACTTGTTGAGTACGAAAGTACTTACGCTTGTTCATTTCTTTCATATTTGGATAAAAATCCTGGATGGGTAACAGATTATCAGAGTTATGAGGAGTATCCAGAGGACTACTAGGTTTGGGGTCAACCAGTTGACGTCTCTGTGCTATGGAGCTTCGTGAGAGTTATCTTATATTCCGCTGTTATGTAATAGACATTATTTAAATACTTGTTCGCTATGTAATAAACACTTGTGATGATACAATTTTGATAATTTGTCGGCTTATGTGTGTGACTGATCTCTGGGCACACATAAGGTTATTGCACCCCGTTTTGTCTTTAAAACTGGGTGTGACATGTATTCACATACTAAATATGTTAAATTTATTATATCACAAGATTGTATATGTGTAGTATATTTATATATCATAGACGGCATAAAATTAATAATATTGATATGACATAATGTTTCAGTAAAAATGGATAAATGTATTTATAATAATAGCTTATAAAATTTATTATCATAAACTATGTATTATCTTTAATAATGACTAAGTTAAGTAATTTAGACACAATGTTAGGGGGTTATTTTAAATTATATTTAATAATGACCAAGGTGGGTAATTTAGATGCAAATTTAGAGGGTCTTTGAATTATTTTCATAATAGCGAATGCGGGTATTATATATATATATATATAGGGGACCATTCTGAATTATCTTTTATAATGGCAGAGGTGGGTAATTTACATGCAAAATTAAGGGGTTACTTAAGTACTTTTCATAATGGCAGTGGTGGGTAATTTTTTAATAAGTTATAATAGATCTAATGGCTATTATCAGTGATGATTATTATAGTCTACCAAATCAAAGGCCAGATGTTTCTGATTATTGTGAAAATTTGTAGGATTTATCTTTTTTCTTAGCGTATCTGATCAGAATTAACGTGGTGTCTCCGTTGGGGCCTCCAATTAGTAATAGCAAAATTTATAGGATTTATCTTGTTTCTTAGCGTGTGTGATCATAATTAACGTGGTGCCTCCGTTAGAGCCTCTAATTAGTAATAGTTAGAGCATCTCGAGCCACAGACCCTAAATTAAACCCCTGCATTTCTATTTGGGAGGTCACCTGTAAAATTTAAGGGTTAAATTCAAAGTCCAACTCTAGCCATAGTCCCTAATTTGATGGGAGAGGAATAGGAGGGTCTCTTTCCTGGGGACTCAAAACTAAACTTTGAGAGCTCTCATAAAATGGAAGCCCAAATAGAAGGTGCATTGGAGTGAATTTTTTTAGACCAAGTCTCTAGATTTAAAATAGAGGTATGTTTAGAGGCTCCACTGGAGTTGCTCTTAGAACTTCTAATCAGTAATAGTAAGAACTAAGATGTCAAGTCGGGTGGTAGCCGCCATACTTTTGTCGCATGGGAGCATTATTAGCGCCTTAGCGAGCGAGAGGGAGGGCACGGATTGGGTTACTTGCCTGCTGGTAGTCCTAGGTCCTGTGAATTGTAGACTCACAGCTAGTGCGAGGCTTCAACTTTTCACCAAAGGCAGCTCATCATTCGAGCTATGTTTGCTTATCCTTCAGAGATAATGGATCACCTTACACTATCTTAGTCATTTTCTGGGTTATTATGCTTTTAGGACTAGATAGTGTCTCTGTTTGGTACTGTAAGGTGCCGTGTCCACGATATGAGTATTATATATGTTAAGGAAACAAAGTGGCTCCACGATTCCTAGTACTAGTATTTAGGACCGTGACACTTTATTAGGTTGGTAGAAGATCTCGATCAGCAAGAAAATCGCTAAGCCCATCCGATGGCAGAGTGGAATAATTTACCTATAAGGCCCCTTTTAGAAACTTAAATCCACTTAAAAATCCATGACTTTTCTCATGATAAAAAATTTATAGACATATTATTTGAATATCAATTTAGTTATTTCTAGAGATGTTTTTATCCATAGGTGTGTCTTCTCCTTCTTCCAAATTAGCCCTAAGAAGTGAAAAAACCTTAGATATGAGTGCTGCGAAGCTTATCTGAACGGCCTAGGTTTTCTTGAGATATGTGCTGGGACCTGGCTCCTCGTCGTCCTAGTCCTCACACACTTCTGCCCCGCCTACGCAATCATCTCATCCTTCCACGCACCTCCATGGTGGCAGTTCCCAATCATTTCTCTCGACGCCAGGGTTTTATTTTCACTGGCGGTTTCGCTTAACGTGAGTCAGTAGAAATAAAACGGTTCTAAATCACCACTAGAAATCGATTTACAGGTGGTTTTCTTAAAAAACTCCACCCCCACTAGAAAACTTAAGAAAACTGCCACTAGAAATTAAATATTTCTACAGGCGGTTTTCTTAAAAAAAACGCCACTAGAAATCTCATTTATAGTTGCGGTTTCTTAAAAAATCCGCCACTAAAAATAATTGGACACTGATTTTTTTGAATTTTTCAAATGATCTCGGATGGAGAAACGACCAAAATGAAAGTTGTAGATCTCAAAAGTTATGAAACTTTGTAGTTGATAACTTTTTCATTTGAAATCATCTTGTCATCGAAAATTATGTTCAAATTTGTTAAATTTGAAATTCAAATTTTTGTAAACGACCTCAGATGGAAAAACTTCCTAAATAAAGTTGTAGATCTTGAAAAGTTACAAAACTTTATAGTTGACAACTTTTTTATTTGAATTTGTTTAGTGGCTCAAACAATCAATTTACATTCGGTTTAGTATAATATGTGGGGAAGTAAAATGCAATCTAGACACAAGTGACTTATGGGTAGAGTGGTAGAGTAGGGTACGCGCGAGGGTGAGGTTGTGGGTTCAAATCCCCACGACCACGTAGAACAAGAAAAAATGTGTGACTTACGACTTCTCGGACGGCGGCTCACTAGTCAATCTCTTCCACAATTTAATTCTTTAGAAATGAGATTTCTGCAAACGGTTTCTTAAGAAAACCGACTAACGGATCACATACGGACGAATATCACTGATATTACATTTGTTTTCATATTTCTGTCCGAATTCGGATTCGAATACGGATAGCGTCAACCATGTCGGATATGATAAGATTCATTATCGAGATCATAAATATGTGATTTGAGTATTCGGATACGGACACGGTATCGGATGTTGAATATCCGGACACGGATACGAACTGATCTAAATCCCTTCTAAACGAATTCGATCTCGAATATGATCGGAAAATATCCGCACCATTTTCACTCGTAGGGTCGAATAAGGGAGTGAGCAAAGCAAGCCACGGGCAGAGTTGACATTTTTTTTCGTGACAGATACACTTTTTAAGGATTTTTAGTAGATAGATAGATTACTTTACCTAGCGAGTGCTCTATGTTCTACGAGTGTGGATAAAAAAATAATAAAATTTCTTATATGACATAAAGATATTGAAGTTTAATTTCGGGCATGTTTGGTATAACTCTGCTTCAATACTGAAGCTGTTTATTTAGAAAATAGCTTCATAAGCAACTCTCTAGATGAAGCTGAGTTATTTTGGAAAAAATGTTAGGCAAAACAGCTTCATTAATAACTTTATGCATGGATATAAGAGAGAAAGGAGGGAGAAAGATGTGATAAGCTACTATTTTCAGCTTCATCTCACTTCATATCTTTGTGAAAGTGAAGAAAAACAGCTTCATGGGTGAAGTTGTTTTGAAAAGATCAGGTGTTTGAAAAAAAATAGCTCAGAACATCTTCATGAAACTATCGTGAGCTGTACCAAACAGACCCTTCACATGCAATAAATTGTACAACATTTGAATTTATGAGCTATGATTTATGATTGTTTTAGTGAAAGGTGCACATCTAGTCTAGAGCTTCCGCGAGAATTGAAGAGATTGCTTGAGTTTTCACTTTAGTAAAGAGGACCTTTGGTACGGTGTCTGACACCCAGATTAAGCGAATCTTTTAATGTATGAGTCTTTTAATTACAAATACATCCACCTTGTTTGTGTTCTTCTATCTCTTGGAGAGAATATTTGAAAATATTCAATAAGGCATGTGTGTTTTGTAATTTTGGTTCTTTCAACTCCTGAATGAGTTGCACAACACCAAACTTCGGTTCATTCAGTTAGTACCTTCATGTCTATATGACGTGATTGCATGGAGTAGCTTTGTCGGGTATAGAAGAGTAGATGTCTTGGTAGTTCGTCGTAGGTGCAAGATCTTGTAGTGTGCTACCTCTCCATCTCAAGCCATGTAACGATAATTATCAAGTTTCCTTAGGCTCCACTATGAAGATTATGCCATATTGCAGTTGTGCGTTCCATACAGCGGAGGAAGGTGATTGTCTCCGGCTCCGATCGGTGGATTGTGAGGGGTTCTTAAACCTACCCCGTGGGAGTTCGCAAAAGGTATCTCTAGTGGATTGCGCATAGCTTGTGGATCCCTATCTTGTGTTGGTTTTGCGGCACCCGGTGACGGGTTTGGCGTTTGATGTCAATTAGCGCGTGAACCTCCAAGTAGGTGTATCGCTACAACGAGGACTAGCTTGTTGGTAAACAAGTGAACCTCGGTAAAAATTCTTGTGTCACATTGCTCTCTACCGAGGATTCTTATTGTGATTGATTGGCTATCCATTGGTCTTCTCTCCGTGGCGGTATAACCTCTCTAACTCTAGCTTCGCAATACATTCTTGCAAAGTAGAGTATCTTAGCTCTTTAGGCTTGTGTAGGTTGTTAGAGCTTTCTAGTTAGCTAGCTTGGTTGTGTGATATAGAATATCTTTTGCTAGTAACTAGAACTGTGGTAGGTGGCTTGCCGACCCTAGTAGTGCTAGAGAAAACTTTCCTTACGCCTTGTTTAATTCTAACAAGTTTGCTTAGTGTTGTTGTAGAAATTTTGAATAGGCTATTCACCCCGCCCCTCTAGCAATATCTAGACCTTTCACTTTGCACCATGAGCGGCACAATCTGGTTCGAATCTCCAAGTCAACCGTTTCGTGAGATGACATGACAAACAACCGACTGCTTTGCACCATGAGCGGCACAGTCTGGCACGATCTCCAAGTCAACTGCTTTGTGAAGCAGCATGACAAAATAACGGACTTGCACCATGAGCGGCACAGTCTAGTTCGAATCTTCAAGTCAACCGCTTCGTGAAGCAGCATGACAAATAGCCGACTGCTTTGCACCATGAGCGGCATAGTCTGGCACGATGACTACTGCAAGATTTCTACAAGTCAACTACTTCGCCCCAAGAGAGGCACAAAGACTCCTACAACTTGGCCACAAACCAAGTTAAGTGACGCTTTTATTTTTAATATACTAATACAACTCAGTCATCTATCCCAAGAGCGGCACAATCGACTACTTCGCCTCAAGAATGGCGCGGACAACATCTACAACTCAGCTACCTACCCCAAGTGCGATACGATCGACTACTTCGCCCCAAGAGTGGCACAAAGAACTTCTACAACTTGGTCACCTACCCCAAGAGCGGTGCGATCGACTACTTCGCCCCAAGAGCGGCACAGAGACTTCTACAACTCGGTCATGAACCAAGCTAAGTAACGCTTTTCTTAAATATATTAATATAACCCGGTCGTCTACCCCAAGAGTGGTATGTTTGAATACTTTGCCTCAACAAGGATGCAGGTAACTTCTACGACCCGGTCCTCTACTCCAAGAGCACACGACCAACTACTTCGCCTCAAGAACGGCGCAAACAACTACAACTTGGTCGCCTACCCAAGAAAGAACCCTAACAAGAAAGAATCCCGACAAAGAGGGACAAAAACCCAAGAAAAGTTCAGAAAGACCTCGGATTTATAAAAAAACCCAACAAGTTGCAAGACAGATCAAGACAAATTCAGAAAAAACTCAGAGCGATCAAGAAAGAACCCAGATGAGGTACATACAAGTTCAAGAAAGAACGTGAACAAAGTGCAAACAACCCGGACAAGGTACATCAAGAACCAGAATAGATTAAAAACAACCTGGATGAATCAACAACAACTCGGAAGAGCTTCATGGCTTGGTCGACACTAAGCTCGGGGCTCAGCATTCGCTTCAACTATGCCCGCGGGGTGCTCAGCCTCGCACAACAACACACTAAGTGCAAAACCCCAAAGATCTTAAGGAAAAGAAGCAAGCAAAAGATGAAAGAAAAAATATACGAAAAGAACAAGACTACAGAAAGCAAACAAGTGAAAACACAGAGACAAAAAAGCAAGATTCCCTACACCCATGGATACACAGAACCCACCCATGACAAAGAAAAGACAAAAAAGACTGTTTCAACACCCCTCTGCTGGCATCTTCTTGGCATAAAGCTCGGGGGCTCGCTTTCGCTTCAGCTACACTCGAACGACAAGAATACAAGAACTCAAGACTACAATGATGACAACAGATCACGACCCTTCATCCGATTTCTTTTCTAAAGAAAAGAACTCAGAGAAGGCTCAGGGGCTGGAGATACCTACCCTAAAAAACATCTTTTCAAAATTCGGACCCTCTGGTCGCTTGTACCAAACGGCAAGAGGCTCGGGGGCTGCACTCATTGAGTGCACTTTTTGTGAAAAGTGCACACCAACCTCAATAACTCGAAGAAGGAAGCACAGAAGATCATCTCAAGATTTCACTTCAAGAAGAACTCGGCTTTATCTTCAAAAACCCGACATCTTGAAGAAAAATCATAAAATGCTCGGGGACTTGTCGATGCGGGACCCATAGGGTTCCCCATGGAGAAGAGAGAAGAAGACCTAGTCCGAATAGGATTCCCTACATGTAATCCTACTATAGCTAGAAGAAGTCCTACTCCTATTAGGATCCCATACATGCAATCCTACTAGGAGTAGTTGCACATAAATCCTACTAGGATCTCTACTTTGTAACCGACTAGGACTCCTACCTCTCCTAGACTATATAAAGGAGGGCAAGGGTCCCTAGATCGGCAGCTCACCTAAGCTCATACCTGGCAACACAACAAATAGCGTAGGGCACAACATACTATCTACTCCAAACTGGACGTAGGGCGCCGTGACTTTCCGTCGTGCCAAACCAGTATAAACCGTTGTCTCTCTGCGTTTACCATCGAGTTCCTGCATGCGTCAACACCCCTCCGAACAAAACACCGTCCCGGGTTACCCCGTGACAGGTTGCCGGTGGTAAAACATCGACAACATTGTAGCGAGGTTTTCTTAAACTTATAAGTTGTGTGATGCTATGCATGTGGTGTAGTTGAGTAATTAAATATTATGTTCAAGATTGACAAATTTCCGACCACTAAATGTTGGGATGAGTGGGTTTCTTAGTTTGGTTTGCCATATTTAATTTAGTAGTTTTATTACTTTGGTGTACCATATTTGGGCAGAATTCCACTTCAATTCGGTCCAAACCATGTAAAAATGAGCGGGCAACGAAATAGCCAGGAGACAACACTTTCGGAGTGTGCCAAAAGTTATCTTTAGTCCTAGGTTGGGCCACGAACTGGGACTAAAGGCTGAACCATTATTCCCGGTTGAAGCAACCACCCGAGACTAAATGTCTTTAGTCCCGGGTGAGACTACCGACCAGGACTAAAGTCTGAACCTTTAGTCTCGGTTGAAGCAACCACCCGGGACTAACTGTGCCTTTAGTCCCAGGTGAGGCCACCAAACGGGACTAAAGATGACATCTGTATATATGTCACCCACCCCTCCGCCCTTGCCTCTACCATCTCCGACGAATCCTGCCACGCCTAAGCCATCTCCATGTCTCCGACCACCTGATGGCCACCTTCTCCCATCACTACGTCTGCCCACCGCCCCTCCGCCCCACCACCCTCTCCCACGACTCCGGAAACACCCCGCCGCCCTCTCCCACAACACCGGTGATTTGATTCTTTTCTTCCATTTTTGTATGGATAGGAAATATCGTCTGAAAATATATGCCATTTAATTATGTATATATACCACATTTCATTATGTATAGTGGGAAGAGATGGCTAGATGTCGTTTTCTCCCACCGCCAAACATCATAGGTTTGAATGGCTATTGTAGATGGATTTGTTTTAATCTAGTGTTACCGAATGTACCGGTGAATCATCCAAGCATAGTATGTTAATTAATATGTTTTTATATGTGTATAACAAGTCAGGTATAACATGTCTTATCTATACCGTAGGTAATTGATCGAACCGTTTGTCTTAAAGGAACACTCGGCTATTTTAGGGTTGAAAATGTAGATGTTTAGAGTTATAATGTAGATAATGGTCGACAACTCCAATGTCAAATATGTTTTTCCATTGCTGCTAGGATGGGTCGTGGTTGTAACATCCGAAAATTCAAATTTTGAAAAAAGGTTTACTTTGATTTAATTTTGAATTTTGTGCTCATGAAAATGTAGTAAAAATAAAAACATTTTTCATCAAATTAAAATTTATCTTAGTCTGGAAACATGTTGTGCATTCATGACTTGGCATTGTTTTATATTGTTGAGTGGTTTTGATCTAAAATAAAAAAGGATTCAAATTTATTTTTGGAAACATTTTTGGAAAACTAAAGAAAAGAAAAGAGAAAGAAATAGAAAGGAAACCCCTCTCTCTCCCCTCTACTCTTTTGGAAAAGCCCCTCCTCTTCCTATCACCTCCACTCTCCCACGTGGGCCAGCACCTCCTTTCCCTCCCCTCATTTGCCCTCGGCCCAAGCTGCACAGCAGCACACCCATAGGCCCGCTTGCCGCGCTCAGCCGCTCGGGCAAGCCCAACCTTGCCTTTGGCCTCCTCTCTCATTCTATGTGGGCCATAGACTAGTAGGACGGCCTCCTCCCCAACAATGCTCCTTGGCCCAGTGACCCCGTCCGGGATGCCTCCCCTTTCTCCCCCTCACTGCGAATGATAGCTCGGGCCCGCCTGTCATCTTCTTCTTCTCCCCCATTCAACCGGGACTCTCTTATAGTCTATCCTCGCCTCGTGCTCCCCTTGGTGTGCGCACTACGAGCACGCCCCTCTCCGCCCTATAAATAGTAGGCGACCCTCACGCGACTCACCCTATCCCTGTTGAGCACCAGAGCCACCTGCGCCTTAAGCTCTGTGCTCGTCGAATCTTGTCGGAACGACGCCGTCGCCGCCGAGCTCTGCCCCCGCCTCGTCTTCACAGTAAGCTCTACACTGAGCCCCGCATTGCTCCTACGAACATGCTGAGTCTTTTCTATCTCCCTCTCACCCTTCGGGTTGCTCACTCAAGCTCGTCGTTGTTAGAGGGGAGGTCACCGTTGCTCCTGACGTCACCGGTCATCCCTAAGCCCCCATGCTCGCCAAAGATCACTGAGGTGGGTTCCCTGTTCTCTCCTCTCTCTCTCTCTTTCTCTCTCGGGCTTTTCCTTGATTGAATCCGAGCCTTCTAGGGCTGTAATCGCCAACTCCGGCGAACTCACGGTCGTCGGCCATGGCTCCCCACCATGTCGGAGTACTTCTCCCAGTTGGAGCTCCTATTCCCCCTCCTTGCTTCTAATCTTGGCCATCTAGATGTGATCCATCGGTCTAAATCAACCGATACCCCTTCCGAGGTGAGTTTTGCTAAAGAGGCCCTAGCTTCTTTGTTAATAAATCCACAGTCCATATATGATTCTTTAAATCTAAATTTTCTATTTATCTATTTACATAATTGCCACTTGTTTAAAAATCTTAAAATTTGATCGTTTTAGCTCCGATTCGATCCGTTCCAGTTGCATTAGTTTCATAATTTTATGATGTAGCTAATAGTATAGTTTTCATCTATGTCAAATACTTTTTGAAAATCAAGTTTATATTAATCTTTTTAAATGAATTAATCTTGCATAGGAAATCCGGTTAAATTCATAACTTCTACGTCTTAGATCCGTTTTGTCTCGTTCTATAGTTGTGTTTGTTTCGTAACGGTATAACCTACATGTTAGTATCAGTATTAAACATGTTTTATTATTTTAAATAAAATGATAATTGATTAATCTATGAGCAATGGTTTTCCAATTAAAACCAATTAGGGTTTTCACTTCGGTTTTTCATATATAAAACATATTTAGTTTTATCATGTTTCTTTAAGCAAATATGATGTAACTTAATTTAATTTTGGCATTGGTCTGAAGTATCCAAAATATGTTTTTTATATAGATAAAATAAATGAAGTATAGTGCTCTTTAAAAACCAAATCTTTTGGTAGCCGTTTCTTTTCTGTTATAGATCCAATTAATGTGAATCTTTCCTTTGTGTGATCGTAGAGATACACAGATTTCTTTTTGAACCTTTTTCATTGATTGGTGTATTGTTCTAAATAGATCTATTGTATGCTTTGTGTGTTTGTTCAGTTGCTTGTGTGGTGTTTATGATCTTGTCCAATCGGTGAGATTTACGTGGAGATCAAGAAGACATCATCGAAGATTGAGAATCAATTGAAGCAAGGATCTAAGCATTTAAGGCAACTATAACATGGGATCATCCTTGTTACCTATTCACCCTAATTCATCTAGTCATATTATAGGTGCCTGAATTTGATTCCTATTAGATCTATCATAGCTTTGTTATCCCTTTACCTTGTCACCAATGGGTTACTATGCATATGAGTAGCTTTGCTATGCTTTATATAAAGGATCTTGAATTGAATCTTGACTAATGGATATATGCAACGGTGGTTACCACTTCGGGTGTGTACAATCGAGTAGGAGGCTTTACATACCCCTTGCCCTTGGGTCTATAGGGTTTGTTAACATGTTGGGAAGACTTTTGAAAGACTTCATAGTGTACCCTGTCAGCTCACCTTGGAAGTGTTTTGGGAGTTGCAAATCTGGGCATATGGGCAACACGACTTGTGGGAAAAGTGTATAACCTCTACAAAGTGTAAATCTATCTTGACAGTCGTGCTCATGGTCATGAGTGGCCTGGAAAACTCACAATGTTAGTTGATCATGTTGTTTAATTAATGATGATGTTATTAATCTTATATTGTGGTTATCAACTAGGTTAATCATGACCTAAGCTAATTATGGTTAAAACTTGACCAACTTAAAAGCATCCATAGTAAAACTGAGTCAAGCTTGTTGAGCCTCATAACCCTATGTTATTCTTGTTAAGTACTTTAAGTGCTCACCCTTGCTTTATCAACCATACCAGATAGCAAGATTTTAAAGGAGTTAGGCTTGTGATCAACCAGTCAGTTGTCCTTGTGATGTTGGAGCTTTCGCCTCAAGATCGGAGTTGCCTTTTCCGTGGTTTGCTATCGTGAGGTTACCCTTTGGCCTTATATGTTATGTATTTAAAGTATTTTCTTTTGATACTACCTTAATTTGTGGCTATATGTGAGATTTGACTTTCTGGTCTCACATATGTTGTATATTTGGTTTTTTCTTTAAAACCAGGTGTGACAGTGGTCATGGTTGCGATCACATTTGCAATGTTCTACACATCTCAGAGTTGGGTGTAAAAGCACCCTACTAGTGTGTTGCAGCCTATGCTATTGTAGCATGTACAACTAGGCTCGCGAGTTTTGGGATCACCCTTCCTACTTTGTCCTCTATAAAGCTACAAGCTATAAATCTCAACATGTGTCATGACCTTTGGGGCTTGTGTGCACAAATGGCTTAGAAAAATAAAAATAATGTGGTAAAGTCTAAGTCGAACTCATAGCTTATACCTAGATTTGTTGTTATATGTTTTAAATCTTAGTTCTCATAATTAACCCTATTTTCTGTCAACACTTGTAGAGGAGTATGACATGACCTACATAGGGTGCAGTTTTGAAGCCATTCTGAACGAGACAATGGATGGATTGGGTTATAGGTGGAGATATGTTGATGAAGACCCAACACTAATTGCAGAAGGATTTCAGACAAAGGTGCTTGCAACTAAGAAGGGTGACCCACCAACTGCTGGAGCACCGTTAAGTATTGTTAGTACACTATGTGCTTGTAGTTGTGAAGCAATGGAGAGTGCACTATTTAATACGTTACACTTTATCAATGACATTATCAGATACAAGATCAGTGACCTACACTTCACCGAATTGAGAGTGCGAGAAGCCAAATTCGTCACTGAACTATTATAAAATAAGATTTGTAAATTAAGATGCATATCATACATTATCTTATAGTGTGCTATCTATCTCTGTAACATATGCTCGAACGAATGTATATATTAGTAGCATATACGAATAACTAAATTGAAACTAAAATAAATTGAACCAAACAGAAATGCAATACAAGAAAACAAATAAAAACACCTTTAGTCCTGGTTGGTACTAAAAGGTCGGCCTCGTGGCATTGCTTGGAGGCCTTTTTAGTTCCGATTGGTATTACCAATTCTTTAGTCCCAAACCTATGAACCGGAACTAAAGGTCAAACTTTTAGTCCTGATTTCCTAGTTCTGGCTCCTGAACCAGGACTAAAGACCCTTTAGGCCTCGGACTAAAAGCCCAAGGTGTAGTACTGGTTGATACCTGGTTTTGGTGATAGGGTTTCAGCAGCTTACGTCTTAATTACCTCTCAAGTTGCAGCAAGATACGAATGAATTTAAATTACTGAAAATTTTAAGGCATTGTAAATGTAGGAAAGAAATATTTTAAGTACAATAAAATGCTAGCCTATAGGCTACCTCACAGTACTGTTTTTGTATTAGAAAATTAGGTGAGCAAGCAATAACACTATCAGATTATCAATTCTTTAGGAGGCATCATTTATATGATTATCCGAATGGAGACTAAGACAATCATTTTTTCCCTAGTTGCCCTTCAAGCATAAAACCAGAGATAACAAGAAAACCAAGAGCAGAGATAACACATAAAGTAGTAAGTAGCTAACCTTCTTGACTTATATCAGTCTTTGACATAATTTAGTACTCAGTTAAAACCATTGTTTTGGACAGGAAATAAGTTTTCACATCATACTAACGTTAATAATTTAGCCTTTTCATCACACATTGTCGACATACACGACAGGAAATGCACTATCAAGCATAAATATTCACTAAACCCATATAAAATATGAAATACAAATAAAAATCTGAGTCTTGATTACATAATAGGTATAATACATTATTAAATATATCATTGTCAAGTGGGAACAACAATGAACTTCTTCCTTACGTATCTTCTTTGGTTATGATCGCGCCTTAACCATGGAGCATCCTCATTATTTAGCAGGATGCTTGGGTCATTGTTAACTGCCAAGGTTGAAATTTTGTCATTCTTTTCATAATTGTGTGACATATCTGACTTGTCCTTGATTCCCTGATGTTTCTTTTTTCTTTATCATGAATGAACTATGTGACATATTGACTCATTGTCTGGCTTGTCACTTTTTTCTTTAATCTTTGATTTGGTTGACATGTCCTTCACATGGAAAACTTAGCTACATTCTTGGCTATGATGAATGGTTCATCTCTATACCCAAAATAATTGGACACTACAAACCTATTTCTACAGACAATTTCTTAAGAAATCCGCCACTAAAAATAATTGGACATTATTATTTTTGAGTATTTCAAATGACCTTGGATGGGAAAACGACCAAAATGAAAGTTGTAGATCTTGAAAAATTACAAAGCTTTGTAGTTGATAACTTCATTCGAAAAGTTTGTCATAAAAACTACGTTTAAATTAGTGAAATTTGAAATTCAAATTTTTTAAACGACCACAGAATGAGAAACTACCAAAATAAAAGTTGTACATGCTTATAAGTTATAAAACTTTTTAGTTGACAACTTTGTTTATTTGAATTCGTTTAGGGCCTCAAACAATCAATATATACTCAGTTTAGTATAATATATGGGGAACTAAAACGGAATCGAAACACAAGTGAGTGATAGGTGAAGTGGTAGAGGAGGCAACACACGAGGGTGAGATAGTGGGTTCAAATCCCAACGGTCGCGTAGCACACAATTGTACGCGAAAAAATACACGACTTACACCAGTCGTGTAGCACGCGATTATCACCTTCGAAGTTTAGGAAGATGAAGGTCATGTTATAAGCCTTGTTGTTACAAACATAGCACCTTGGGTTAACCCTTTTATACGAAACAAAGCGAAAAGTGTAAGAGAGGTGCTACGTGTACGAGGCATGTTCCATGTGTGGAGTGAACCATATAATAAGCAGTTTTTGACCCGAGGCGTTACAGATGGTATTCGGAGCATCAATCCTTGTTGCACGTTTCCCATGGAGGCGTGTACCAAAGGAGTGGTCCTGGACATCTGACACGTATATTTGGTTGGTTGCTAATGATGTGTCAGCTTTTATGGGGTGAATGTAACACCCAACCTATTAGTAGTCTGTAGTAGTTATGAAATTGATTATGTGGCTCAAGTGACAAATGTGTGATTGTGATTGATGGGTTTTTTACTACCTTGGAAGTCTATGAGGGTTATAGCCCGCTTATAAAACTTGTTGTTCCAAATGTAGCACCTCCGGGTTAACCCTTTTACATGAAGCAAGGATGAAAGTGTAAGAGAGGTGATATGCGTATGCAGGCTCGTTCCATGTGCGGAGTGTGCAATATAAGCAATTTTGTAAGCGAGGCGTTTGTGTTACACATAGGTACTGGGAGAGCGGGTTTTCAGAACTGCTATAATCGTCAGAGACATATGTTTCGGATTGTATATGCGATCAGGTTTTTTTGGGACAGCAACACCCAACTTCTTATTCCATGCTTTGGGTAAGAACGACTACTTTGTGGCGACCAAGTTCAATAACTAAATGACTTTAGGCCTGTTCGGCTGGTTGTTTCTGCTGCTGATAAGCTGACTGATGGTGTTTTAAGTTGTTTTATTGTGAGAGAAAAATACTATACCATGTCTGATAAGTTCAACCAAATAAGACCGGTTTGTCTCTACCCGACATCAATTATTATGTGGTACATCAAACAACTCATTATGCCAGCTAACGAGAACCGTGCTGTCGGTGCCTTCGGCACTTGCCCCATCAAACAACTCATTATATCCGCCCTGTCCGTGCCTTGGGCACTTGCCCCATGTTATACCACTACAACTTAATTTTTTAGGTGTTTTGTTCTTGTTTACCAGTATGCCTAATATGATTGCTTTCACAAGTAGATCACACATCGACACACATATAATTGTTACAAGTATATATTTTACTAATTTTATGGACTATAAAATGTGCCCTAAGTTTATTGAATATCGAACACTAGTTGACTAAGGTAACAACAATACAAGATGTTATAAAACAAACGTTATGGAGATCCTGTACATGCCCCGGCAAGGTTCAAATCTTGATAACTATGACAAACATTTTATCATGAAGCTTGGTACGCATTTTTCTAGGTTTATTTTAGGATTTACAGGCGCTATGCTTTAAGTGATAGGTGACGTCCCCGTCAATAGTGAGATCCTGATTTTTTTTTATTTTTGTAAACGATCGTGGATGGAAAAACTATTTACATGAAAGTTGTAGATCTCGAAAAGTTATAAAACTTTGTAGTTTACAACTTTTTCATTTGAAATCATCTTGTCATCGAAAAATACGTTCAAATGTGTCAAATTTGAAATTCAAAATTTTATAAATGAGCTTAGATGGAAAAACTTTTTACATGAAAGTTGTAGATCTCGAAAAGTTATGAAACTTTGTAGTTTACAACTTTTTCATTTGAATTCGTTTAGTGGCTCAAACAATCAATTTATACTCGATTTAGTATAGAATGTGGTAAACTAATACCGAATCTAGACTGAAGTGAGTAATGAATGGAGGGGTATAGTAGGGATCGCGCGAGGTTTGAATCCCTACTAGAATACAGTTCCTGATTTTACGTGAAAAAAATGTACGCCCTTAGACCTCGTTTTCAGGAGGGCAGTGCAGTGCGGCGTTGACTGGTGGATGGGCACCACACGGCCGGCTGCGCGCGCGAAGTCGCATACCCGATCGCGAGGGCACGTGGGGTGCAGTGGCGTGCCTGCACCCTGCAGCCAGCCATTGTAGTAGTTGTACGTACTACTACGTGTGGCAGCAAAACGATCGAGCGACCAATGCAACGGTCGATAGAGGAAGGAGGAGAGGTGTAGTAGTGGAGTACGTGTGATGGGATTCTTTCGGTTGGGTCCCTTTTATTTGTTTATTAGACTTTCCTCCTCGGATCTCGAATGTCGGTAGTCGCCATTCAATGCTTGCCCCCTCAAAATGACCGTTCTAGCCCCAGTCTTTTTTTTTTTGGAATTCAAGAGCCCGCGACGATTAGGGACAGAAATAGGAAGGCGAAAACGAAGGAGGGTGGATGGGCCCGGCCGAGCAACATAGATTCTCCATAGTGGTAGTGGGCGGCTCACTAGTCAGCATCTCCGGCGATTAAATACTTTTTTTCTATTTTTAAAACTCAATTTATATTTTAAAAACATGATTTCTAGATAGTCATTTCGATAGACGGTTCGTTAAGAGAACTGCTTGTAGAAATGAAACATTTCTATTGGTCCCCAGCACAGGTGGTTGTGAAAAACACATGTACAAATGGCTTCACAACCGCTTGTATAAGCGTGTTTTGTACTAGTGTTAAATATGTTATTTGGTTATGATTGCGTCTTAGCCATGGAGCATCCTCATCATTATGTTAACTGCCCAGGGTAAAATTTCGTCATTTTTCATAATCTTCTGACATGTCTGACTTGTCCTTGATTCCTCGATGGTCCTTTTTCGTGAATAAACTATGTGGCGTATGAGCTCATTGTCTGACTTGTCGCTTTTTTCTTTAATCTTTGGTTTGGTTGACGTGTCCTTCACATGTGTTAACACCGTATTTTTGCACGACCAAGTAAATACGGGTGGGTTCCGAGGACGAAAGGAATATGCCGCAAAAGTGGACCCAGAAAGCTAGTTAAGGGAACCAACTCGAAGAAGATTACGCGTATCGGTTGTTGAGATACGTATGGTTGGCTACGCCAAGGATTGAGACCCAAGACATCCAAGTTTTCTTATTCCGGTCTACGGCCGGTTCAAGCTAGGGTTATGCTATGGTCTATAAATAGTGAGGTCAGGAGAGTTGTAGGGGACATCGAATCAATCAAATACACAACTAGTACTTAGTTTCCAGCCTCCGGCCACCCATAGGAGTAGGAGTAGAGTAGATTTCGGTGAACCTTCGATGGATTGGGCTGCATCGACTAGATCGACATCTAGTTTGCTTGTAAGTCTAGCCTTGGTTTATGTCTCGTTTGTACGGCTGTATTGTGTAACTCATGCAAGCTCGGTATGAGCTAGTTATCGGTTTGAATCTATTGTTCATGGGGCTGCATTGCTTCAATCTCACATGAATCGTAGCTTCAAGCTAGTTATCGGCTCTATTAGATTGACGATCTAATAGATTGATTAAGTTATCGATATTGTCTGTTATTCTTTGTTTAATCTATTGTTACAATATCATGCCCAACCTCAACTGATGGATTGACCCGCGCTTTATTTTCTATCTAGATCTATTACCTCCGATGCATTTACTTTCATACGTAGTGAGGCGATAGATCTAAGATTATATCGGCTAATCCGTTGGTTGTGGTTGCTACATGTTGCGGGTTCGAGACATGTATTCGGTTATTAGATTGGTTTGAGTGTGGTTGGATCTGGTTTAACATACGTGGTACGGCTGCATCTACCAACCCCACTACCATGTGTGTTGGGGTCATGTCTATCTAGAATTAGATCCGTCCGAGGCTGGGTATATGGATCTTATTCAAGCTTCATGGATCCCATATCGGCTAACGTAGCTGATCTAGTTATGCTTCCATCATACGATGCTTGTACTTTATCACTTCAATCTATTAGATCTATTGAATGTACTAGACGTGGCTTGACTTGTTTACTTTTATGGTTGCATGGAAACACCCCAATGCTAATAAATCGGTCAGGTTATCGGGTTAATTGTCATTATGGCTGCATGAGAACACACCTCTGTTGATGGTTAATCTTTATCTAATATGTTCGGTAGATTTGGTAGTTTGATGTCGATAATGTTATATGTGTCGCATCTTTACCTTATTCTTGAGATATAATCAGCTAATCATGTACTTTACATTTGACACCCTATGACAGCCGTTTATATACCATTATTATGTTTCATACTGTTCGGAGTTGACTCTTTAGTCAATATCCTATATTCATCGGCTATATGAGAGCCGCACACTCATGGAACTGTCTGGCAACAACCGGTAGTTTCCATAATTTGACATTTCATCTCCTTGTCAATTGCAGGTCAAATTGACTGGCACGCCTGGATCCATCATCGAAGTGGCCTAAGCTACATTAGAGGTTTAGGAGATCAAGCTCTGCTGCTGCACGGTCTCCGCAGGACTTACGCAGTGCTGACGCTAGAAGACCTCATTTTTGGTGTCAACACATTTTGGCACTCTCGGTGGGACCACAATCGTCAAACATGAACAACGATGATGTGTTCAACGTGACCGAGGATATGTTCAACGAGGAACAGAAGTTGTCGCTCCAGGAAGCGTTGGATTCCTTCAGGGGCAAGTATCTGTTGTCCTTCAGTAAGACCAGGGACGACACGAGGCAAGCGAGACCTTTCCCGTACATACTCACGTATGGGGACGAAGACCTACGAATCAACCTCCAACATAACCTTATGCAGGAGACCATCCACAAGGAGGACATTAGGCGTCCAAGAAGGACTGGGATACTAAAATCCTCTCGGATATCCCGGTGGTCAGCAGGGTTATGGGGGCTCGGCTCATCAGCAGCAAATGTCGCCCCAGATTGATCAGCTAATGAACTAGGTAGCCGATATGGTGCAACGCCAATTTGGTTTGAAGCCCAGGAATCAGTCCGTCGCCTACCGGAAGTCATACCCTGAATGGTACGACCGAGTGGATCTACCCTACAGATACAGGGTACATGAGTGCATTAAGTTCACTAGGACTGGCTAGGTATCAACCATGGAACACATCAACCAATACCTAGTGCAGCTGGGCGAGATTGTCGATGACCAGATACTCAGGGTTCGGTTCTTTCCTCTGTCTCTGTCTGGTTTGGCCTTTTCTTGGTTTGCTACCTTGCCATATCAATCCATCACTGGGTGGAAGAACCAAGAGAATAAATTCCATCAGTACTTTGACTCTGGTAACACGGAGAAAGGGGTCATGGACTTGGTCGACGTCAGGCAAGGGAACAATGAGCCCGGGAGCAGCTACCTCCAGATGTTTAGAGAGGTGAGGAATCAATGCTACCGACTAACACTGTCCGATGCAAAGGTCGTCAGCATTGCTATTCGGGGTCTGTTCTCGACGATCAGAGAGAAGATCGGGATGGACTGCTCAAGCCTATCGGAGTTGGCCAACAAGATCACTAACATCAAGGCCAATTACTAGTATCCACGTTACAGCAACAAGGCTAAGAAAGCTAGTAGCGTGGATCTAATCACGGTGGAAGATATTACTGGAGCCGCTGTAACACCCTAAAAATCGTTTTCAGAAAAAAACTATAGAAAATGGTTTACCTATATGAAATTTAGGGTTGAAAACTATCTTTGTTGCATTCATGCTCGTGCATAGGGTTTATGTTTGAGTGTAGGATATCTTTGTATGGCTTGAATTCAAACATAGTTTGAATTTGAGTTTGGTTCTTTGAAAATAAAAAAAGAAAAGCTCTTTTCTTTCTCTCCCTCTCTCCCCACCCCTTTCTGGCCCGTTCACCCGAACCAGCCCAGCTCCCCCTTCCTTCCTTTCCACCCGCGTAGGCCCACCTGCACCCGCAGCCGGCCCGCTCGGCCTGCTCCACCCCGCGCGGCGCTTGGCCCAGCCAACCTTCCTGAGCGCACGGCACAGCCTACTCTCCTCAGCGCATCCCCGCCGATCGCTCGGGCCCACACATCGGCCTTCCCGCTGCCGCTGCCACCCAGGCCCCACCTGCCAGTCGCCCACGCCCTTTCCCCTTCCTCTGGCTGGGAGCGGAGAGCATCATCGCTGCCGCCGCTCCTTCCGCTCCCAGTAATGGCCGTGAGTGGCCTTAATGGCCACTCAGCCGCGCCGCTCGCGTAGTGGCGCACCTACGCCGCCATCGGTTACCCCCTAGGCCTATAAAAAGACCCGTGACCCCCTCTCTTTTCCCCTCCTCTCACCACTCCGCTGCCGCACCCGAGCGCCGTCGCCGTCGCCGTCGCCTCGCCTAGGTGAGCTTCCGCGGTCAAGCCAAGGCCACGACCAAGTTCGTCAATCCGTTCGCGACGTCCCCAGCCCCTCGCCTCGGCACCATGCCTGCCGAGCACTCTGCGTCCCGCGCTGACGAGCCCAGCACGTCCGGGAGCTCCGAGCTTGGCCATGGAGCTCCGCCGTGGCCGCACTACACTGAGCCTCCACCGACCTCACAACGGCCTCGACTACATCCTCCATGACCGCCCGCACCCCCTCGGCGTCTCGCTTACGCTGGCGGACCACTGCAGCACAGCCCGCTGTGGAGCACCGAGGCCATCCATGGCGTCCGTCGCGGAGAGCCGGCCCGCGTCCTCGCCATCGCCCCGCCATCGTCCGATGACCGCCGCGCGGCCCCGCACCGACCCCTGCCGCCACCCCCGAGCCTCACCTAGTTTTCCAGCCGTCCCGAGCGCCTTCCCGGCTCCACGCCGACGAGGCCGAACCACTCTCACGGCGCGCCCATGACGCGACGCCGCACGCAGCGCTGCTCCAGCGCCCCAGCCGCGCTGCACCCACCCTGCACCGTCCGATCTGGCCATGGACGGCTCAGATTAGAAGCAGCGAAGGGGTACGCACCTGGTCCACGGTGGACCGGTGGACCGCGCCCTGCCCCGATCTACGGCCCCACGCGTGGACCCAGCCAACCAAGCGTAGCCACGTGGCGCCCTGCTGGCATCCAACCGACAACCCTCGGTTGTTTTGCATCCAGGCCCCTACGTTTTTGGATAATAACAGACCTGTTTAGACCAGTTCAAAAACCTTCCTTTTTAGTACTGTTTTTATTTGTTTTTGTTGACACAAAAAGTGTCAGGATCTGCGAACACCTCGGGCTTATACCCGAAATTAGATATCCGGAGGCGTGCCAGTCGATTTGACCAGTTAATCGACAAGGACGATAACTAGAACAAGATCCAATCCAGACAACGGCAATGCGCCCGGATGCTGGGATTGAAGCTTGATCAGGATAACTAGAGAAGAGCTGAACGAGGCAACAGCGATGCGCCCGGATGCCAAAGCTCAGAGGTACTCCCACGCGGAACTTTCAAGGATTTGACGGAGATCAAGTTGATGCAGCCCGTCGAAGCTTGAAGAACTCGTTGATAGACTACAGCTAATGCAGTAAAGGGTAAATTGCGATAAAAGTAGAATAAGAATAAAATTGGTTTGTTTGATATTGGATTGATTGTTTTTTTCGTAGCCTTCGGGCACATATTTATACTCCCGCATGGAGAGTTGTACAAAGACACGACTCGTATCCTTCCTAAAACAAACTCCTGACTTTAAGAAAACTGACTCGTGCAGGAGTCGGATCTAAAACAATAATACTATTTTCCTAAACAAACATACCTATTTAAAAGGAAAACAAACGACTCATGCAAGAGTCGGACTCAAACTGCTATAATAATACTGGTATAAAATCACCAGTTTCCCTATGTCTTCCCTTCGATGGAAACTTTTCATCGGCAGATCCCTTCAATCCGCGACTTCCTTCTTTGACTACCGACAATCCTCTGCTGATATCACACGCTAAGTCACCCTGTACTCATCGGCACCCCATGCCCATCGGCATCGGCAATATTTCCCGATCGGCCACCTTGTACTGGTAACTGTCTTCATCAATCAGTCCCTATCGGCAATCGGCAACCACTCTTCATCGGCAATCGGCAATGTCTCCTCATCGGCAATCGGTAACGTCTCATTGGCAATCGACAACGCTTCCTCATCGGCAATCGGTATCGGCAACATCCGAAACCTCCAGCTTCCATCGGCAACACACTTAGTCTTCCTGCAGCATATTCCCATTAGCAATACTGGCTCACGATTTCCCGATGCCGATGGAAAACGGCCGTTGACCAATCAAGCCTTAGCTCATTTGACACGTGCTGAAAAACGGTGTCAACACATGCCCCCCAGTTTCGGAGCGTATAATACTTTACGTGTCGAAACTCTCTCTACTGTAGCCGTTACCTCCGAGATTAATGCACAGTTTCCTTGATTCCCACGCGCGGAACCGCAATTTAATAATAAAATCCCTCGATTGTAGCACAAAAAGTTGCAAATTCCCTCGATCATCGCGCATATCTACCGCGGGCCTTTCCACATTCCTGCACAGTGTGAACTGAAATCCCAAAATGCCCCTGAGTAAGCTTATAAAAGTTACCGGGATCCACACTACTTTTTACCCCGAGTCCATTTTCACTTTCACCTCCTCTGCTTTCATCTTCAACCTCGAGCCGCGCCTCCGGAGAGCACCCGTTCGAGTCCGAGCAACAGTCCTTTCCGCAATCCAAGGACGAACCGCAAGCACTCCTTCAACTCTAATGGCGATCCAAGTCGATATTCCCAAGGTAAGACCCATTCTCTGCCTAATCCACATTCTGCTGGTTTTTTCCCCGCATGAATCCAGGACTTCCCCTGTTCCTTTTCTGATTCTTCCATTTTTCTCTTTTTCGAACCCTAGGAACTGTACAACAAGGTAATCATCCCGCTTGCTGAATCCAACTTCAGCTGCTTAGGCCCCATGGGGAATCCGGATCCCACCTTCATAATCAACGCAAAAACCAACCGAATCCCTTTTAGATCTGAACGTTTTGGTTTAGGACTGTGGAAGGATGCTTTCCGATCATGGCCCAAGCCTACCAAGGGATGGAAAAACTAGTACCTTAGGGTTGCTAGGGCGCAGCAAGTATACTGGCAAGAGCGCAACTTGGACCAGTGCATTAGGCTCTCCATTGCCGATATGGAGAAGAATGAGAATATGCTGATGGCTGCCTCCTATTTCTGGTCGGACACCATGAATGCCTTCCTTTTCCGACACGGACCAGCCACCCCCACCCTTGCCGATGTCCACATGTTGACCGGCCTGGACGTCTCTTCTCCCGATACTTTCATCCTGTTCAACAGGAAAGCCGAGTACAAGGTGAACACTCGGAACATCGGTGGCTGGACAGGCTACATCCATGAGTACCAAAAGACCGGATCGGTAAACCAACGGGAGCACGCCACGTTTCTGAACATGTGGCTGGAGAAATTTATCTTCTGCAGAAGAGCAGTTGGACCGACCGTCATGCACCTCCCAGCAGCTGAGCTACTTGCCGATGGAACAAGGCTTCCCTTAGGCAGGTATCTTCTCGGATCGGTATACCGTTTGTTACATCAAGTATCCCAGAAGCTACTGCTAGGCGAACCCATCGGCAATCTTGGGGGTCCCTGGTGGTTTGTCAACATGTGGCTGAACACACACATGCACAAGGCCCTTCAGTTTGACCTGTTCGCCCAACAATTCCCGAGGGATATATCGGAAGACTATCAGTATAGGGATGATGAATCGGCAACTCGCCCTCCACTCAATTTTGGAGAGGCTATCATAGTGCTGCCAGGGGCCGATGCCGACACAGAGCATTTCAGCGCATTTTTTCAAAAGTTTTATAATGGACTTTCCTCCACGGAACGGCTCTGGTGGCCATATGTCGACGAAAACAATCAGTTTCCGCTGCTATTCAACCTTACCGATGGGAACGTGCCTGAGAACCAAGTAATCATGAAGGCCAGCATCACTCCCCGAGCTATTCCAGTGAACATCTTCGGATCTAGGAAGAATGCCCCTCCATCTTACGAGTTCTACTACCCATCGGCAGCAGCAAGACAACTGGCATTTGGCCAACTGCCGATTAAACTCTGCTACTCCAAAGTAGTGAAGCCCAGGCAGATAATCTCCAGTGCTCTAGACTGGAACAAGGTCGTCAATCTTCCTCCCGATGCCGATATATCAGACATTGACCTGTCCTCCTGGTCACCAACCTCCTTCATCACGAATGAGTACAAGTCCTGGTGGCAAGAATGGAGGCATCATCCCTGATGACGCAGTAAGTCTTTATCCCGATGCGTTCCTTATTACTTTGCTTCCATCATCGGTACTTAACCTTTTTGCGCTTGACAAGCCGATGATCCGACTCCCACAATGAGCAACAGTGGCAGGCCCTTCAACCTTCGGATAATGGGTCCCATATCGTTCATCGGCAACAAAGCTCCCACGTTAGCTGCCTTCACTCCTCAGCAGGTACCTACGCCGACACCTACAAAAGCCAAGGCTACATCGACCGCTGTTGCTGCCCTGACGCAGGTTCATGCAGTAAACTCATCTTTACCTGTACCGATTACATACTGTTTTATCGGCAACATTTTACTTTGCATAACTTACTTTATATTCTCAGGCAATGTGGTCATGGGCAGCTGCTTCAAGTAGACAAGCACCTCCCAGTCCTGCTGTCGATGCCCCCCAGTCTCGTCAAAACGGGTCAGATCCCCCGCTGCCGCGCCAAGGAAGAAGAGGCGTCTGAGGCTGGCTAGCCCATCTTCGCCATCGGCTCCAATTGTACCATCAACTACCGATGCGCTACCAGCAGGACTGCCATCGGCTCCAGTTGCACCACCAACCGTTGGCGCATCATCGGCAGAACCTCCATCGGTTCCTATCCCTGATCACCCGATGAACAACGTCCCTGATCAGGAGACAACTCCACCCGCTGTAGCAGCGGAGGCAGCATCACCATCGGCACCATCAGCCGAAGCTCCCGATGAGGAGACAATTCCACCCACCATAGCAGCGGAGACAACATCGGCATCGGCACTGTCGGCCGAAGTTCCCGATGAGAGAGCGGCGTCGCCACCCCAAGAACCAGGCACTACATCAGAAGCGACGCCAGCAACAACGCCACCAGCACCAACAGCGCCAAGTGCTTCTCCAGCAGAGGCTCAGTCATCGGCAACTGCTGCCGATGTCCAAGATGAGGCTGGACCATCCAGTATGCCAAGTCCTAGGCAGGAGATCCGCTTCAAGACGGTAAGTCAATTACCCTAGAGCTCATAGTATAATCATACGATCGGCATATTTTAACTCCTCTATTTTTAGGCCCAAGACTCTCCAGACAGTCTCTTCTCCTTCGGCCTCAACCCCCAGGATGAAGATGAACACCAAGGTCCCGTTCGAGCAGATAGCCTGTTCTCTTTCGCAATCGACATCCCCGATGACAATGAGGAGGAAGAAAGCTCTGTCCCAGCTCTATCGACAGAAATCAAGACCAAGCTCATCCAAGACTCAACCGCAGCAAGGATAGCTTTCAAAGATATCCAAGGCCACCTTCCTGCCGATATGGAGGAAATTCTTTTCCAGGCCACCTTCCTCGACAGCAAACAAATCCAATACCAGAGGCTTTCCCGTCACATTGCCGATAGGGCTGCCCAATCCAAGACCGAGGAAGAGAAGCTTAAGTTCAAAAGTATTGCCGATGAAAAACACAAGGGCATCGGCCAAGCAGAAGTCTCCAGTGCCAACCTTGATCAAGAAATCACTCAGCTATCGGCAAAGAAGGAGGAGCTACTGGCTGAGTTACAAAAGGTTGAGGAGGCTTTGACTGCAACCAGCCAGCAGAAAGCCCAACTGTTCGACACCATCAGGGTTCTGCGGCAAGAAAGGGACCAGAATGCTCGACAAGCTATTATGCTGAAGAAGAAGATCAAGCCAGTCGAGGGCTCTGCCGATGCCGATGCCAATGAGATGGACGAGATAGAACAAATTCGCCTGCGTGCGATATCAGCCATCCACTCTTTGTTGTAATCCATTTGTTGTACCGGCAAATATAACTCTGATACTTAATTTTGGTTCTTGTAATATAACGTTTACACGCTTTTACCGATGTATCATAATTTTCTGTTTCATCGGCATTCAAACGAGCATGTTATGCGTCTACCCATATGCTAGGGTAATACCTCTTTAAGTATTTGCCGTTGATCGCTCTAGAGAATGCAACTCCTTCGAGAGTTTCCAGAATGTAGGCATTGCCAGGGGCAGACTGTTTTACCTGATAAGGACCCTCCCAATTAGGAAACCACTTTCCAAACTTAGAGCTCTTGGTCCCGATCGGTAAAATCAACTTCCATACTAGATCGCCATCGGCAAACTCCTTCACCTTTACTTTCTTGTCATACCATCTAGCAACCCTCTTCTTATTCTCTTCAATACTAATCAATGCCCTCAACCGATGACCTGTTAAATCCTCTAACCCATCTTTCATCAGAGTAGCGTAATCATCGGTTGTCAATTGATCCTGGAAAGATAATTGCCTAGAACCAGTTTTAATCTCCCAAGGCAGGACAACATCGTGTCCCTAGACCAACTGATACGGCGATACTTTGGTTGCACCATGACAAACCATCCGATATGACCATAAGGCTTCATTTAACACCACGTGCCACCTTCTAGGGTTTCTTCAATCTTGTGCTTTATAAGCTTAATAACTCCTTTATTAGTTGCTTCAGCCTGACCGTTAGCTTGAGCATAATAAGGAGAAGAGTTTAACACCTTGAAACCCATGCTAGCAGCAAACTCATCAAACTCTCCCGATGTGAACATGGTTCCTTGATCAGTAGTAATAGTCTGAGGAATACCGAATCGGTAAACAATGTGTTCTTTAACGAAATCCACCATGTTTGTCGATGTCACCTTCTTCAAAGGGATTGCCTCAACCCATTTAGTGAAGTAATCAGTAGCAACGAGTATAAACTTATGCCCTTTACTCGATGGCGGATAAATTTGGCCGATAAGATCAACAGCCCATCCCCTAAATGGCCAAGGCTTGATTATAGGATTCATTGCCGATGCAGGTGCTCTTTGAACATTACCAAATTTCTGACAATCTTGGCACCCTTTGAAATAATTGAAGCAATCTTCAAGGATTGTCGGCCAATAATATCCATTCCGCCTAATCATCCACTTCATTTTGAATGCCGATTGATGTGCTCCACACACACCTTCATGGATTTCACCCATCAACTCTTTTGATTCCTCTTTGCTGAGGCACCTAAGCAAAACTCTGTCGATCGTCCAATAATACAATTCATCGTCGAGGAGCACATACTTAGTAGCTTGGAACCTTAGACCCGTCTCAACTTTCATAGATGAGTCCCTCAAGTAATCGACAATCTCCTTTTTCCAATCATCGGCAACTGTTACCGATGTCGTGACTTCTTGAATCGGCTGATACCTTGAAGCATTCTGTGCTAACCTATTGGCCTCTTCATTATGCAATCTAGAAATATGCTCAAGGCAGTACTCTCTGAACTCTTTTAATAATTGCAAACACTTTCCATGGGCTGCAATTAAAGCTTCACTTCGGCATTCATACGTCCCAATCAGCTAGTTGATTACCAACATAGAATCACCGAAGATTTCAACAGCATCGGCATGTACCTCTCTGAGTAATTCTAACCCCTTAAGTAAAGCCTGGTACTCCGCCTGATTGTTTGTTGAAGTAGCAACAATTGGCAACGAAATTTCATACTTCCGTCCTCGGGGCGAAATTAAGAGAATACCGATACCTGCTCCATCCTTGCACGTAGACCCATCAAAGAATAAAGTCCAAGGAGCAATATGTACAGAGTTTACCACATTGCAATGCTGAGTAACAAAATCGGCCATTATCTGACCTTAACTGCCTTAGCTGATTCATACCTTAGGTCAAACTCTAAAAGGGCCAAAATCCACTTACCGATTCGTCCACTCAATATCGGCATTGACAGCATGTACTTAACCATATCATCTTTGCCGATAACAGTGCATTCAGCCAACAATAAATAATGCCTTAATTTAATGCAAGAGAAATATAAACATAAGCACAATCTCTCTATGGCCGAATACTTGGTTTCAGCATCCACCAACCTTCTGCTCAAATAGTATATTACACGTTCTTTCCCTTCAAATTCTTGAATCAAAGCTGACCCGATAACACTGTCATCGGCAGACAAATACAATCTTAAAGGCTTCCCGTGCTGAGGTGGAACCAAGACTGGAGGGTTTACTAAATATTTCTTAATCTCCTCCAAGGCTAATTGATGTTCTTCTTTCCATGTAAATTCTTGATCGGCTTTCAGTTTTAACAATGGGCTAAAGGACTTAATCTTACCCGATAAGTTAGATATAAATCTTCTGATGAAATTAATCTTGCGGATCAAGGATTGCAGTTCAGTCTTGTTTGTAGGAGCAACCACTTTATTAATTGCATCGATAGATTTCCTTCCGATCTCGATGCCTCTTTGATGCATCATAAAGTCCAGAAACTGTCCTGCCGATACACCAAATGCATACTTGTTAGGATTTATCTTCAACCCATGCTCCCTTGTGCACTCCAATATTTTTCGCAAATCGGCAAGATGCTTCCCGAAGTCTCCAGACTTAACCACCACATCATCAATGTAGATTTCAACAATCGTGCCGATGTACTTATGAAAGATGAAATTCATTGCCCTCTGATAAGTAGCACCGGCATTCTTCAAGCCAAAAGTCATGACAACCCACTCAAATAAACCGACGTGACCTGGGCATCTGAAAGCAGTCTTGGATATGTCTTCTTCAGCCATAAATATCTGATTATACCCAGCATTACCATCCATGAAGGTAATGATCCGATGTCCAGCAGCAGCATCGATCAGCAAATCGGCAACAGGCATCGGATAGCCGTCCATCGGCGTGGCCTTATTAAGATTCTTGAAATCAATGAAAACACGAAGTTTTCCATTCTTTTTATACACAGGAACCACATTAGAAATCCAATCGGCATATCGGCACTGCCGAATAAATCCAGCTTCGATTAACTTCGTAATCTCAGCTTTGATGTCAGGTAGAATAGTAGGATTGCATCGGCATGCAGGTTGCCGATGTGGTTGGAAACCAGACTTGATGGGTAACCGATGTTCAACTATCGATCGGTCTAAACCAGGCATCTCTGTATAATCCCAAGCAAAACAATCTTTACATTCTTTTAATAGATCGGTTAACTATTGTTTACATTGGGAATCTAACTTAGCACTAATAAAAGTAGGCCTAGGTTTACTACCATCACCGATGTCGATCTCGAGTAAATCATCGGCGGATGTGAAGCCCTGCCCCAATTTTCCGTCATCAGCGAACCGATCCATTAAAACTCTTCTTCAGGACCGACTGCTTGGATCGGTGTAATGCGGTAATCGGCAACTTTGAGGAACTCTTTGTCCCAGGCTTCGCCAGACATGCACCTAGTCTGCTCATAAGTTTCCGATTCTGCCGATGCAATAGTAGATGGGGCTTCACTTCGGACGACTTCAATTCTGTCCCCAATCCACTGCACAAGGCTTTGATGCATGGTGGAAGGAATACAACAATTGGCATGGATCCAATCCCTTCCGAGAAGCAAGTTGTAAGTGCCTTTGCCACTGATTACAAAGAATGTCGTCGGCAAAGTTTTACTGCCGATGGTTAGATCAACACATACGGCTCCCATGGCGGTCGACACATTGCCTTCAAAATCCTTGAGCTTCATGTCGGTCTTGACTAAGTCTTGGTCGCCCTTCCCAAGCTTCCTGAACACGACATACGACATTATGTTTATTGATGCCCCACCATCTACCACCATCTTTGTCATCGACTGTCCATCCACTTTGCCCTTAACAAACAGAGCCCTCAGGTGCTGCCTCTTGTCATTGGCAGGCTTCTCGAAGACAGCCGTGATCGGATCCAGCACCAATTGTTCCATCTCAGCAGGCTCATCATCATCACTGACAGGAGCCATGAACTCCATCGGCAACATGACGACCATATTAATATCCGCCGATGGATCCCTGTCCTTGCGCTTTGGCCTCCATTGCTTCTCCCTTGAGGGTTCTTCATCATCATACAGGTCATTGCGGCGTTCGCACTGAATCCTCCTCTTCTGAGTCTTGGTCAGACCCTTAGGGCACCACTGAGGAAGCTTGGTTTTCCAGACAGGCTGGTGCTGCCTTCCACTGCTTGCATCGATACTTCTTCCGATGTTAGGATCTCTGGAGAATATTGCTTCATCGGGTACTCTTGCATTGGCCATCTCCTCTAGCTCCTCTTGATCAACACGTCTGCCAAGCCTGCTATGGGCACTAAACTTGCCCCTAGTCGGTCATGTGTCGACCTCTTCTCTCTGATTGGCTTGGCGTACCTGGATGCCCGATCATCAAAACAAGGTTTCTTACCTGACCGATCGGCAGTGTGATATCCATTGCACTCTAGGCAATTATCGGTAGTAGGCAGCTTGATGCCTTCTTCCCAGCAGTGAACGAAGAAGGGACACCTCCAGTGGTCCTTATGTCGAAGCCATTCCCGATGCTCTTCTTCTTCTTGCCGATATCACCCTTCACGCGATTGCCGATAGTCTTGCCTTGGCTGCTTACGCGTGATTATAACACCAGGAGCCCTGTTGGCACTGCTACCTTTATCGGCAACATTCTTACCTTTTCTGTCGTCAGCAAACCTTCTTGTGTCGCGCTCAGGTACTTGGTGGTTAGGATCTACCGATGAGTTCTTCCTGGCAGCTTCCGATGTCAGCACTCTAGTTTTTTCACTAATTTCCACCATATTGTTTGGGAACGGGTGCTGATCTATCTTCATCGGTTTCTGGACTTTAGAATTTTCAAACTTAATACATCCAGATTCAATCTCTAACTGCAACTGCTGCCTGAACACTTTGCAGTCATTGGTACTGTGTGAGGTTGCATTATGCCACTTGCAGTACCTAATCTTCTTGAGCTCTTCGGCCGATGGAATTACTTGGTTGGGCGCCAACTTGATTCGCCCTTCTCGCAGCAATAAGTCAAACATCCTATCGGCCTTGGTGATGTCGAAGGTGAACCTTTCGGTCTCTTTTTGGCCGAACGGACAAGACACAGGCTTCTTACCCTTCACCCATAGACACTTAGTTCTTCATCTGACCCAGAGTCCTCTTCCTTCCCGATGAAGGTCACCTTCTTGTTCCAAGTCTTCCTGGGTTCAAAGGTTTTGATATCTTGACCGGCAATCCTCTGCACCAGATGACTTAGGCTTTCAAATTCTTGGGACGCATACTTATCCTTGATGTGCGACAGTAATCCTTGGAAGGCCAAATCTGCCAGTTGCCGATCATCAAGCACTAGACTGTAGCACTTGTTCTTTACGTCCCGCAACCTTTGAACAAAGTTTTCTACCGATTCATCATTGCGTTGCCTCATTTTGACCAAATCGGTAAGCTTTTTCTCATGTATACCAGCAAAGAAGTATTTATGAAATTGCCTCTCTAGATTGGCCCATGTGATTACGAAATTTGGAGGCAACGATATGAACCATGTGAATGCCGATCTAGACAATGACGAAGAGAACAATCTCACCCTTAACTCCTCCCTGCTGGCAACTTCCCCGCACTGGATAATGAAGCGGTTGATGTGCTCCATCGTTGATGTGTCATCTTGGCCGGAGAACTTGGTAAAATCAGGCACTTTGTACCGATTTGGGAGAGGAATCAAGTCATATGCAGGAGGATATGGAGTCCGATAAGAGTATGTATTGACCTTGGGTTTGATGCCGAATTGTTCTTTCATAACTTCGGCAATCTTATCGACCCAATATGCATCCTGCTCTTGCCGACTCATTGGCTGGTTGTTGACTGGTGGAGCCGGCTGATGCGCCTCTTGAAGATGATGCGGAGTAGTCACGGGCGCAGCACCAGTCATCTGAACACTATGCATCGGTTGACTTACCGATGGATAGTTTTGCACACTTGGTGGATTAGGCTGAATCGTCGCATTCATCGGTTGCTGTACCGATGGTCCACTCTGAGTATGCGCTGGGCCTCCACAATGATGCATCGACACGCCAGGCTGTTGAGCTGGCGGCTGGTTGACCCACCTAGGATTATAAATCATTGGCATATGGCTTACCGATGGCTGATAGCTGACTGGAGCATGTGGCTCTTGTATTCTAGAGCAATCAATCACCAGATTACCCTGGGGAAGGAGCATTCCAGTTTGAGGGTTTGCCACTGGAGGTTGACTACCAGCTGTTATAATGTGTTGCATCAGCACAGAGCTTGCCGATGGTGGCATCAGGGGTATCTTAGGAATCACCTGAAGATCTTCTGACGGCAATTGCATAGTTGGAGAAGGCGCAGAGTAATGCATCATAGGGGCCACCTGCCATGATTGGGTTGCCGATGCCATAGAGCCCTTCCAGGCTGAGTAGTTTCCCTGCGCCAGATCAGAGCCAGCATATAGATTCGGAGGCATACCGTATCCCCACCAGTTAGCAGGGGCTGGCTGACTTTGGATAGCAGGTCCTGAAATTGCCGACGCCGCTGGATCTGTGGTGAGCTTGGTGACGCTGCCAGGGTTCGGTCTTGGCGATGTAGCCGCATCGGCCGATGGTTCCACAGGAGTGGAAGACGCCATTGGGACTGCCGATGGGCTTATAGATGCCGATCTAGGTTGATGGTACGCTGGACCAACATATTGCGGTGCACGTCCTTCCTTGAATGATTGCGTAACAACATTGTAGACAGTATTGGACAACACGTTGGAGTGGCTAATTAATGCCTGACTTATAGTAGCATTAACCATCTCTTGTAGCTTACCAGGATTGGCGTCGTATGTGACCTGCCGTGGCAACGGCGGATCTTGCTTCTGGATTGCTTCGCCGCTCCTGCTGAGGCTGAAGGATTTGAGATATAACTGCTTGTATTCCTCCATAGCCCGCTCTATGGCTTGCTTCTGATCATCTTTCAGGTCGGCCTCAGAGACTTCAATGACGTTCCTCTGGTTAACGTCGGCGTGATCACCCATGATAGATGTGTAGATTTGTATAATTAAGTCCCACTGGGCGTGCCAAAAGAGGTGTTGACACAAAAAGCGTCAGGATCTGCGAACACCTCGGGCTTATACCCGAAATTCGATATCCGGAGGCGTGCCAGTCGATTTGACCAGTTAATCGACAAGGACGATAACTAGAACAAGATCCAATCCAGACAACGGCGATGCGCCCGGATGCTGGGATTGAGGCTTGATCAGGATAACTAGAGCAGAGCTGAACGAGGCAACAGCGATGCGCCCAGATGCCAAAGCTCAGAGGTACTCCAACGCGGAACTTGCAAGGATTTGACGGAGATCAAGTTGATGCAGCCCGTCAAAGCTTGAAGAACTCGTTGATAGACTACAGCTAATGCAGTAAAGGGTAAATTGCGATAAAAGTAGAATAAGAATAAAATTGGTTTGTTTGATATTGGATTGATTGTTTTTTTCGTAGCCTTCGGGCACATATTTATACTCCCGCATGGAGAGTTGTACAAAGACACGACTCGTATCCTTCCTAAAACAAACTCCTGACTTTAAGAAAACTGACTCGTGCAGGAGTCGGATCTAAAACAATAATACTATTTTCCTAAACAAACATACCTATTTAAAAGGAAAACAAACGACTCATGCAAGAGTCGGACTCAAACTGCTATAATAATACTGGTATAAAATCACCAGTTTCCCTATGTCTTCCCTTCGATGGAAACTTTCCATCGGCAGATCCCTTCAATCCGCGACTTCCTTCTTTGACCACCGGCAATCCTCTGCTGATATCACACGCTAAGTCACCCTGTACTCATCGGCACCCCATGCCCATCGGCATCGGCAATATTTCCCGATTGGCCACCTTGTACTGGTAACTGTCTTCATCAATCAGTCCCTATCGGCAATCGACAACCACTCTTCATCGGCAATCGGCAACGTCTCCTCATTGGCAATCGGTAACGTCTCATTGGCAATCGGCAACGCTTCCTCATCGGCAATCGGTATCGGCAACATCCGAAACCTATAGCTTCCATCGGCAACACACTTAGTCTTCCTGCAGCATATTCCCATTAGCAATACTGGCTCACGATTTCCCAATGCCGATGGAAAACGGTCGTTGACCAATCAAGCCTTAGCTCATTTAACACGTGCTGAAAAACGGTGTCAACAATTTCAACCCTTTTTCTTTTCTGTTTTCAGACCAGTAGGACCAGCAGCCTTAGTTTCTTGATGTAACCCTTTTAGACTTATTTTAATTATGTTCTAGTCCTCGGTTTTAGCTTTAGTACTTTAGAAAAATGTTTTCTATTTACCAAAAGATCCCTGAAACTTGTTTTTTCGTAACTTTCTCGTTTTAGATCCGATTAAAGTGATTCTCGCACTCATGTGCTCCTAGTAACATGCAGATTAGTTTTATATATGTTTCTCTCTATGTTTCTATTGTATGGTGTAATGTTCTAATAGTTGTTTATACTTCTTTGCATGTGATGATTGTTTGGAATTCTTGTTGATGTTGTTCCCGTGAGTAGAGAGCGAGGCTTTTGAAGAGCAGGAGTTCTAGGAGCAGTACCAGGACTAGGACTTTGAGCAAGGCAAGTATAGCCTATGTTATTCCTTGTTACCTAGCAACTCAAAATAATCATCACAATGTAAATGCATGTGTCTATTTTACTCAAACCTTGGAGACATACTTAAGTTCACTTGTACCCCATCCTTGTCACCTATGGGGGGGTTAAGCATGATAAGTTTAGTTGTATAAGTAATGCTATGCTCAACTTTACTTTATGGACTTGTATAATGGAAGTTTGGAACTTGTGATCAAATAATAATGATAACTTTTAAAATTGACAAGGAGGGGGCTCAAGATGCATTTTATTTCCATATGCTCCAGTACCTCTCTATAAGGTTTGTATTTGGGACAGACAACCCAAGAAGTCCGTACAACCTTGAGGATTACATGGCTCTGATCTTAGTCATAAAGCTAGCTTGCTCTAGCTTGTTAGTAGTTACCAATTCGTAGTGCAGAGGGGCGCTACGGGCTAAGAATGGTTCTCTTGCCTGTCTTGATGTGCCTTGGAGGCTGCGGTCTTTTTAGAGAGCCGTCTCGAAGGGGCCCCATTCGCGTGGCTACTAACTTGTTAGAGTGGCTAGTGTAAGGCTTCGTAGTGAACCCTGCCGGCTTACCTTGGAAGTGAGCTAAGAGGCTCGCGATCTCGGGCAAAAGGGTAACACAACTCAAGGGTAAAGTTGTACAAACTCTGCAGAGTTCTAAAATCTATCGTGATAGCCGTGCTCACGGACACGAGCGGTCTAGATCTTTCCAATTATATTACCTGTCTTTACATTAAAATGAAAATGTTGTTAACTTGGAAACTGATGCTTATGCTTGTTCATCGGGAAAGGGTTAAACTTATGTTTTATATGTTATGTATTTAATAAAACTTTACCAACTAAAATTGCTTACTGCTTAAACCAGAGTCAGCCTTTTGAGCTTGCATCCCCATAGATATACTTGCTGAGCATGGTGAGCTGACGCTTGTTGTCACCACCTTTTGTATAAAAATCCCAGATGGGTACCAGATGTTGGAGGCTATGAGGAGTTCCCCAAGGATGCCCGTGACTTCTGAGGAGGGTGTACCCCTAGTTGGTGTCCCTGTGGTGGGAGTATTTGTTTTACTACGTATTTCACTTTAATAAACAATGTTGTTGGCTATGATGTGATGAACACCATGTGATGTAATAAATATAATCGTTGTTCGTGTGATGATATTGTAATTTGTAAGGTATATGTGAATCAGGACATCCTGGGTTCACATATATTTGGCTTCCAATTTATTATTATAAATTGGGGTGTTACAACCGCCAACAGTGACGATGAGTCCAATGAGATCGCCACCATGGAATGGGCCTTGACAAACTCAGAGTACATGCCATGGGCAAAGGCCAAAGCCGTTGAAGGAGCAAAGAAATAAAGCTTCGACGTTACGAAGGCCGATAGAATATTTAATTATCTGCTTGACAAGGGGCAGATTAAATTAATTGGAGGCTACAAGATCCCCTCGGCCGAAGAAATCAAGTCCAGGAGGTTTTGCAAGTTCCATGGCACGTACACCCACAACACCAACGACTACACGGTAGTCCAGGACATTATCCAGAAGGCCATCACCTCGGGGAGGATTGGCCTGGTGAAAACCAAGGGGGCCATGGGTATAGACGGTAACCCATTCCACGCTAACATGGCAGCACTATCCTTTCCGGTGAACATGGTCGCGGAGAAGACCGAGGCACCCGAGGAAGATGAAGTGGCTAAGGAGCACAGGGAAGACAAGGTGGAGCTAGACCTTCCTGTCCGACAACACCCCACTGTCAGAATCTTGTTGAACAAGTGGGAGCGTCAAAAGGAGAAAAGAAGAACAACAGGAGAGGGAGCGTCAAGAGCTGCTCGAATAAGAAGAGGAGAGAAGGATCCAAGAGGAAAACTGGTATCATTGGGATTGTGCTTTCTTCGTACATTGCTAGAACGTTGGACTCAGGCTTCCTTCCCCAAACGACTATCTAGAGTGCAATAGTTAGTACCAAGGGTATAGGTAGTCGAGAGACAACTGCCAATCCATATATCATAGGTTGAGGTACAAAACAGATCGGCGCCAAAAAATGGAGGACCTCGACAATTGGTCTAGGAAAGGATTGATCGATGAAGACGCCGTGAGTCAGAAACATGCACCGCAACAGGGCCAATGGTGCCCCGGAGGATTGACCAAAAGCCAAAAGCATCGAGTCTAGTGCCTAAGAAACTGTTGGTATTCCTTATGACTGTTGGATAAATCCACAAGCGCACAGATTATACCGTTGTAGCACTTCACCTAGGAGTATTCCAAGGTATCGCAATTTATATTTTCCCAAGGGAAAGCTGGGCTAGAAATGATAATTAGAGAGATCCTAAAGAGCACCTCAACTTAGTACCAACTAGTATAGGGGGGTAAACGATATATGTGATAGGAAGGGGTTGATGAATGAATAAGCTAAGGTAAATGATAGTTAGAACGGACTAGGTAGAATAGCTAGGTGGGAGGACAACGAGAGAGTACAAGGGACTCCTATGCAATTCACTCTACTTCAATATACTTAGCTAATTAACTAATCTAAACACTATAGTTTGCCTCCTCAATACAAGTATGCTAGGCGAGGGGATAAATCAGTAGGAGGACAAAACTCCTACCCGACTGCGCCCTCGTTTTACGGGGCCCTTACCTTTTAAGAACTTGCCTAGACAACACATGGTGGAATACAACGACTAGACAAGGCTGTCACCTCTTGCTAGCTACCACAAACAATCCGTGCAGCAAGCGGTAACCAATGGTAAGATAATGTATAAGCACCACGCTTACACACAACTTACTACTTTGACTACGATCTATAATCAAAGCACCCTATGACAGGCAATGATCGCATACAGGAATGGTCACAAGGATCACAGACTATGAATGTAAATGCTATTAAAGAGCAAAAGCATATAACAATACTATATCTAGTATAGTAATGCTCAAAGTAAATACTAAGTAAAGTAAAGAGAAAAGATAATATATTGAATAATATAAAGTCTTACAAAGAAGGAAAGATACAAGAGCTATACCAGAAGACTTCCCAGAAGACAACTCCAGAAATCCCGAGCGCAGCTCGACTAAACTCTAACTCCCACTCTAGACTAAACTACTAGAACAATCTATGGAATAGAGCTTGTAGGGTTCTTCACCATGTGTAGAGAGGGGGGTGTGACCCTCTATTTATAGTGGGGGGATGGAGTAGGGGCTACTCCAGCGCCACATCAGCAATCCAGGGCCTTCCATCCACCACCATTGGATCCAACCGCCTCTTGAACCATCATTGGGTGGATGGTGGTGATCTTCCACATGTGTAGAGTGGTATGGCGGTTGGAGGGGTAAACCGACCTAGGGGGGTGGCCGGCCAACCCCCCTATGGCCAGTGGGCCCTCCTCTGGCCTCTGGGAGTGGTCCCACTGGTCAGGGGACCAGGTGGGAGCCAGGTGGGCCTAGGGGCAGTCGGCCGACCCCCCTTGGGGTGTCGTGGCCCACTCTTCCTCCCTGGTGTTGATCCGACTTGTCATTGAGGTTTGTTGTTGGTTCTGAAGTGGTTGTCACGTTTATCTCCTTGGTGTGGGTCCATGAATCCATGTGCTATCCTTGTGAGCCGTTGAGAGGAAACACAGAGTGATCCAATAGTTGGAAATCACTCTGGAGTGCTTCTCTTGGATCATGGCTGACAGGGAAGAGCTGGTGGGCCCATAGGCTGGTCAGCCGACCCCCCTATGTGGGTCCCACTGGCTCTCCTTTGCTCCATTTACTCATTCCTGCATTCAAACACTCATGGACATGTGGAACTAGTTATTTGATAAAATATGTTCATGATGTGTTTGTTTATGCTTGATCCTGAGGTTGGTGGCAACATTTTAGCTATGTAAAAGTTGATCATAATTTGTGCCAACAGAAACGATGAGTTACAAGGTGTGGTGAGTCAAGCAAGCTGGAGAAAAGGGCAAGGCTACGACATCCATCTCTGCCATATTCATGCTTCCTACCGAATTTAGACCCGACCATCAACAGGAAGGGTCTGACGGCGAAGAGAGAGAGGTGTCCATGGCCCATGGATCTATCAAACAGACACCGCTACCTTCGAGAAGCGAGAAAAGTATCAGCATCTGAAAGCTCTCTATGTGAAGGGGTTTGTGTTGGGGATATTACCTCGGCATATCCCCAGGGACCTTATGGGCCTGCCGACCAAAAGACGGCCTAGCCCGCGAGGCCTTGTAGCACTCGACCAGCCCGTCATGCTTGCCAAGGACTCCGAAGAAGTCTTGCTCGCCAAGGAAGATCCTAGTAGACAGGCTCGGATCCCTTGCCTTAAGGGACCGATCGTAATCTGTTAGGATGTGGAAATTGTAACCCTGCGCCCCGGCTATATAAGGCGAGCAGGGACGCCCTCCAAAACCTCTCTCTCAGATCATCTACAGATCTTGTAACCTAGTACTCAGATCAATCCAGCCACTAGAACACAGGACGTATGGTATTACGGTGATTTGCCGGCCCGAACCTGTCTGAATCGCCGTGTCTACGCTCTCTGTGTTACGCTTGATCGTCGCCGCCACGCCTCCGCCTACAATCTACTATCATAGGGTACCCCCTAGGTAGACTGCGACGCATATTTCGTCGACAGTTGGCGCGCTAGGTATGGTGTGTGTGCATCGACTTCATGGCTCATCAAGCGGTTACTTTCCCGGATTCGATGGTCCTCCCGGTGACCGGCACCGTTCTCCAGATCGGATCTATGTCCTGGACCGTCGGATCTACTCCACGCGGCGCAGACGCGCCGCCGCCTGTGCGTCGTTCCTCTGCGCCAATATGCCACCCGCGAAAGAAGATCGACATTGATGACCTGGTCGACGACATCGATTGCTCCAACAACGGCATCATGGATTGCCTCGACCTCGTGCAGCCGGCATGACGCCGACTGTCCGGCCACCACGGCCGTCGACCATGCCGCCGCTGGTCCCCGCCAAAGACGACGACCGCGATGACTAGGGACACTCGCCCTCTCCCAATGAAGCCTCATGGACTCAGCAACCAGGCGGCAGTTTTCCAGCGCCAAATGCACCGAGCGATCTCCGACCAGGTCCTGGTAGCTCCAATTGTGAACACCGTCGTCATCTCCACGATCCCCAGTGACTCCGACCAGGAAGTTTTCCTCGACGACATGAAATCTTCGGATTCCTCTGGCGCCGCAGGGACAAAGGTCGCTGATTCCTCCGGATCGACCGACAGTTTGCTGGAATTCCCTCCGGGCTTTGGAGGATTAGTTTTTCAAGTCTCCACAGACAACGTCGCCCCCGACAATGAGAGGGATGCTGAACGCGTCGCAAGAGGGCAACACAACGCCGAGCGTGCGCGTAGGCACGAATTGGAGCACTGCGAGCAGGAGAAGCGCGACGAGGAGCGCCGCGAGCAGGAACGACTCGCACGGGAACAACGTGAGTTGGAGCAGAGGAATCGTGATCGCCCGCCACGGCGCAACCTCCAGCAGGACTTCGACAAAGTCGGTGACGTTCCGGTCTACCCGACCCCAATGCCAATCTAGTGGTAGCTGCCTGCGAGCTCTCCAAGCTCCCCCTCCCCACGCCCGAGATCGAAAAGATAGAAGCCCACATCATGGCGACGATGGTCCAGGTCAACAAGGCGGGTCCTCCGCCCGAATTCTCCGGCCAGTCCCACAGCAGGAACCACCCACGAAGCCTTCCAAGGGAACCCAGGCAAGGATCCCCACTCCACGACGATGAAGAACTCAACAGGCCCCAGCGCGACCGGGCACCTGCACTGCTGCGCCAAAGCCCTCCGAGGGAGCACAGGCAAGGATCACCGCCTCACAACGACAGCGAGCGTGGAAGACCCCGGCGTGACAGATCACCGCCACCAGCACGCCGAAGTCCTCCGAGGGAACGTCGACACAGATCTCCACAATACGATGATGGCAACCTCTGCCGTGGTCGGACACCGCCACTAGCGCAAAGAGCGATCGGGGGACTGTGCCCGTTCTCCGCACGATAGTGCACTATCCAGTGGCCCCCCAATTACAGAGTTACGTCGGTGGAAAAGTATGACGGCAAGGCAAATCCAAAGCAATGGGCATCGACCTACGAGATAGCTGTCAACGCCGCCGGAATAAATCAAGATGTAATGGCTAACTACCTCCCGGTGATGTTGTCAACGTCCACCAACAGCTGGTTCCAGAAGATCCCAGAAGGCACCATCGACACCTGGGAACAACTCAAGGAAATTTTCATCAAGACGTACAAGGCCACATGTGTTCAGCCCGGTACCAGGTACGACTTGGAGAGCGTCCGCCAGAGGAGCAACGAAAGCCTCCGGGAATACATCAGGCGTTTCTCCCACAAGCAGTTGAACTTCACAGAGATCTCCGACCCAGAGGCCATCGCCATCTTCTCCAACGGCCTACGGACGGACGACCTCCGAAACAAGCTGGCGTGGAAAAGCATAACAACCATAGAAGAGCTCATGACGATCGCGAATCCCTACGCCAATCAAGACGACGCCACCCGCAGCAGGGAGATCAGGCGGCGCCACTCTCGATCTCCAGAATGTACAAGGGATAACGATCGCCGACCAGACTACCGTAGCGAAGGAAGGGTCGGCGACCACTGGGACTACCGATCGAACAATTCCGAGCGTTACCCGCAGAGGTACGATTATAGGCGCGACAACCTCTACATCGCCAACACGAATGCCTGGCCAAAGAAAAACTCCGACGCTAGCTACGAGAAGGTCCTTGATGGCCCGTGCCCTATACACAAAAACTCCAAACACTCCAAGCGCAATTGTGAGCTCCTTGAGTCCATAGTGAAGGCAAGAAGTGACAAGAGAGCAAAGAAAGACGAGTCCGACAAGGACCAAGGACCACCAGCCCCGGAGTTCCGACCAGCTTCAATGATGTACTCCATCTTCGGGGGCAGCGTGGTTGTGGAAGGAGAGAGGAGACGTCGCCAGGTTTACAAGGAAATCTACTCGGTCTCAGCAACAGGAGATGACTGAGCCAGCGCTCACTACCTCGATTGGTCGGAACAACCAATCAACTTCTCCGTAGAAGACGAGTGGACGGATTATAGATATCCCGGCCGCTTCCCACTAATTGTTGACCCCACCATCACAATGTGCCGCTTTAGGAAGGTGCTGGTCGATGGCGGCAGTGCGCTCAATATCATATTCGCTGACGCTTTCCGCCAGCTCGACTACTCGAAGAAAGACCTCCTAGCGGCAAACTTCCCTTTTTGGGGTATCATCCCAGACAAGGCATCCACACCAATAGGACAGATTATAGTCCCCGTATAGTTCGGCAACAAGAACTACTTAAGGGTCGAGAACATCAACTTCATCATCGCCGATTTCACAACAGCCTACCACGCGATCCTCGGCCGTCTGGCGCTAGCCAAGCTCATGGCAGTCCCGCACTACACGTACATGGTGCTGAAGATCCCGATGCAACAAGGCATTCTCAGCCTCCGCACCGACCTAAAAGTTGCATACGAATGCGAGCAGCAGACAATCAACGCCTCCGAGAAACTCCATACCTAGGACAAGTACAACTCCAGCACCAGCGACAGGCCTGCCGCCAAGAGACCAAAGGAAGCAAAAGCAGCAGCGACCGGCTTCGATCCCTCCTACAATTACGCGTGAAGACCCTCGGCCTCAGTACCGCGAAAAGTTCAAAAGCTTAGAGTATCCCAACAAAAGTTTGTACTATCTACCTCCCAATACATAAATAAAATACTACATTTTTTTATATTTTGTGTACACAATTCAACGTTTACAAGACGCTCATGGCGTCCGACGACCACGATAAAAGGCCTATGGCATCTAGCAATATCTCCAAACACTCCCATAGTGTTCGACGACCTCTCCAAAACGCATTACGGCGTTGTCTCCAAACAGCCTGGCCACGATCGGAAGCTTTCGAATCTGGCCTATCGATTGCATACCGCATAGAAGTAGCTACCCTATACGCTATGATCACATCGATAGACCTCTCAAATGATATCTCTCCATCAACCGAGAGGCATCATTTGTGTCGAAGGCCACGAGGTCGTGTGCCCAGAATCTGTATACGACCACGGCACGGTCGATGACTCTACAAGCAGCATGGCTTTGCGCCCAGCGTCTGCAAGAATGGTCTCCATAATCCCTAGTCACGCCACGATTGAGCCTCTCGGAAAAAGGTCCTGTCCCTGGCATCTCCCTAAGCGTGCATGAGCTGTTCACCCTCTGCGCCACGGGTTGCCAGCAGCGAACCTCCTTGGTAATCCCTATGGCACCTACCCGTGCAGAAGCTCTGGGCTCTATGATCCGGACCATAGGGAACCCAGGGCTGAACGATTCATCGCTACAGCTCACGACTTAGCAGGCACGACAGGACATACAAGTGAAACAAAAGCTCACCGCCCAGACATAATACAGCTTTGTAGTTTTCACTTACACGTCCGAACTCTTGTATCTGGGATACAAACTACTGCTGTCCAGCAATGAACAGATCAACATCCTTAGCTACAATCTCAGCCACGCGCTCAGCATCAACCTCCAGACGATCCGCCTCCTCATTCGACGTTCCTGATGCAAACCCAGCTGCCACCCGACCAAGATCAATCTTTGGGTCTTGCGACTGCACCATAGCCAAGCCATGAGCAGCCAAACTTTGTGCGGCTGAAGTTGTAAAGGACCAAAGTCTGACCCACAGACCGCGAACCCTCGTCAACACACCCTCCATGGTCGCTTGATCTACAGGTTCAGGGATGAACACCCCGCTATCAACAAACTCAACCACGGGGGCGATCTCCCGCGCCAACGACCAGAAGTTGTTTTAGTAAGAATCCACCTTCGCCTGCAGGTCTGCAAATTGGAAAAAGCAAAAACACCAAGTAAGGACGCCTTACAAGCAAAGCGGCAGATAGTAAAGTGCTACCTTCGTGCATCGCTCGCATCTTGTAAATCTCTCATTTGGCAGAATCGACTTTATCCTCTGCAAGACGTTTCGCCTCTTCAGCACCGAGCAGTTCTACACAATGAGCAGGAAAAGTCATCACAAGACTGAGGCAACAACCCTTACAATCAGGGAACAACAGAGACTCACGAGCGGAAAGATCGTTGACTTTCTCAACATGCGACTGAAGCTCCGCGTTTTCACGCTCTAAATCTCGGATTGCGGCCTGTAACACCTGCGCACGCTGATGTGCTGCCTACAAGCTTTCCTCTAGTCCTGCAAACTGACTTTCGACACGAGCGACATCACCGCGCAGACGCTCATTATCAACAGTTAGCTTAGCCAGCTACTCGGCCATCGCCTTACACTCGTTTCTGGACTTAAAAAGCCCCTACAACCACGCGACGACACCTTAAACAAAGGAGACATGGAGGCAATACCAAAATGGTAGAGGTATCACAGTTACCTTGACTCGCCCGAACAGGTTGCTCGCATCGTTAAGGAAGGCCACCGCCTCCTCCTTGGCCTCGTCATCCTCGACAACAACGAAGTCCTCACCGGCACGGCAAAAAGTCCGGACCGGTGTCGGCTTTGGCTCGCCTCCTACATGAGGTATCCCCTCCACTAACTCCGGCTCCTCAAGCAGCACCACAACCCTTTTCCTTTTCTCCGGCCTTAGACTCGGCACTGAGGCTGTCAACAGATTCGGCGCATCATCATGCACCGGTTCGATGGGAGCTGATCCCCCTCACAAGTTGAGGAATATGCAGGCATGGGAGAGCCACATCCTCTCGAGACAAACTCGCTGTGTGCATCCCCAGCAACGCCTGACACGTTACCATGAGGAACTCGCGGATCCTCGGACTCTGGCGCTCTACCAAAAACCGCATCCTAAGCAAGGCAATCAAGACCCAAACAAAAGCAAGATGAAATAATTACAATTCAGACTTCCGGTGTGCCCTCACGAAACCTCCGACCAGGAAGACCCCCCATAAAACTCGGCGGCACATCCGTAGGTAGATGCTCCACTGACAGGGCAGACCGTTCCTCCACAAAGGCACTCTTGGCGGCCACCAAAGGGCGCGGTGGAGCAGGGGATGTCATCCGCACTTTGGCACTTGAACCGAAACACCCTTCTCCGTCTAGGGTCATGGTCGACGGATCATCCTCGTCCGACCCCTGATCAGTCCAACCAGATATCGACGACAAAGCACGAGGTGCGCCCTCATTAATAACAAACTTGCCCTCGGTACCAACTGACGGCTTCACCTTCTTCCGGGGAGGATTAGCCGGGCGTTCCCTAATTGGTCACCATGCACCCGGCGCTTCTCAACAAGGGGCTCACGAACCACACACTCGCCAGAAGATTCGCGACCATCTTCACCCAAGACAGTTTGCACTCTCCTTGCCCGATCGACGCTAGGAAGCCAAAAAACAAAAGCTAGAAGATCGCTACAAGAGCAAGGCCAGAACTCACCGGCGGTGGGGGTACGCTAGCACGGAACGAATCCCGCAGATTCTTCATATACGGAAGACTAAGATCAAAGATTGCAGCAAGTCGATCAAAACCTTCTTCCGGCTCCATTCCACGTGGCGTCTCCTGGGTCGGGTCGCGACGACCAGTATAAAGAAAGGCAGGATGAACCCTGTCCTTGCTAGGCTAACAACGCCTCATAACGAAGTTCCAACCAACCGAAACCTCATCAAGTGACGACCGGTCCACAAGCGCTAGCAACTCCCTCACTTGCTCCATCGCCGCTAGCGAAGGAGTCTCCGACCAGCTAGGTTTCGACACTGAAATTTCCGCCGGATCACCTCGTGCATATGGCTTCTCCTGAGGAATGTAGAACCAGCGGGATTTGTACTCCGCTACCTTGGAAGGCAGCGGAGTAGCAAGATACACATCTGCCATACCCTCCCGGAGGTGAAGATACACAGAACCTACAACCCGGGATGAGGCGGTCCCATTCGGCTTGAGGCGGAAGAAAATAGCGAAACAACTCGAAATGCGACTCAATCACGCCCCGCAAAAATGTACAAAAACTACGATGTGCAGTACTGAATTGGGGTGGAGGTTGCACAACGCAATCTCATAAAACTCCAATAGACTACGAAGACAGGGGTGAACGGGAACCCCGAATCCACGCCAGAAGAAAGGCTCAAAGACGATGAGCTCACCGTTGTTAAGAGTTGGGAACTCCTCTCCGGTCGCTGGCCTCCAATCCACAAGGGACTTATCCTGAAGAATACTAGCGGTAACGAGAAGTTGGATATCCTCTTCCTTTAGGGTGCATTTGGCCCAATACTTGGTCCAATCTGGAAGAACATCCACCATCCGCAAGGACTTTCCCCCCTTTTTCATTGACGGACGAGTATTTGGTTTCTTCCGAGGAGCCATCGCCACGTAAGGATAGAAAAGAAGAAAGATTCACGGTGGCGCACGGAGCAGGAAGCAAGGAAGATCGGAGAATATGAGACACTACAATACAAATGCGAAGATGTGAAACCGCCGCCGCCGCTGCTTTCCCTTTATACCAAACGGCGCGACGCTTCCCTTCCCAGGGTTTTTGGGAAACTGCAACGATCAAATGAGGACCCGCCACGCCCACCTTCTGCGCCGCAACTTGGGTCGCTAACTGCGCGGTTAATTCGGCCCATTTACTTCCTTTCTGTTCTCCCTTACATATTCACTTCTAGATAATTCCCTCAATTTACGGCTAATGATTTTTCAAATATCACCAACCCTACAGTCCCGGGGACTGGATGCATAACCTTGTTATAATCTATTTCGTGCAGCTACAGTAACATGGCTATAGTAGTATGGTCGGCAGGATCCACAATGCTTGCGATATAACTAGACTCGGGGACTCCGTCGACAGCAACCATGACTCGGCTGCCTGGTTGCATTCCCGACCAGGCTCGTGGACTTCGTCCAAGGTCATACCAAGCAAGGCTCGGGGACTGCGGCCACGACACTGAAGGACAACACCCGGGGACTGATACCCGGGGACTTAGAATCAAGCAACATGACCTCGATGCAAGAACCTCCTAAGCTCCTTACATCAGGCTCGGGGACTACGGGTATTCGCAGTCGTTTCCCACTAAACTCATATTTCAGTATTTCAATTTTCAAATATATGATCCTGATACAAGAAGCTTCTAGTTTCTTACATCAGGCTCGAGGACTACGGGTATTCGTAGTCGTTTTTACCAAACTCATGCTTCAATTTACATACCTTATGAATCTTTTTTATAAAGCGTGGCACCACGTGCATACTTCACCTGCTACCATGCTAGAGGACTAAGTGGGTACACTTCACCTCGCGGTGAATGTACTGATTTTCTTCTTGACAGAGCTCTGCTGTTTTTTGTGTTCTTTTTGTAGAGTCTAAGTGGGTACACTTCACTAGGGAAGGACTTTTCAAAAGTTTTTTTCTTCAGCACGTCACATCCTCCCAACAAGCAGCCACAACACCTGACGAGGCGACCAGCTCGCCCATCACGCTACGACACATTCGACCAGCCCGACCTGGTCGGGAGTTTTCTCCGATCGGCACCGTGACCAGGCAGCCTGGTCGGAGCTTCACGACGACCACGAGACATGATGGCGACCAGCTGAACACCTCCAAGAATAATGTTGTGGGCTCGCCGGAAGAATATAACGTGCTCGGGGACTTGTTGGGGATATTACCTCAGCATATCCCCAGGGACCTTATGGGCCTACCGACCAGAAGACGGCCCAGCCCGCGAGGCCTTGCGGCGCGCGACCAGCCCGTCGTGCTCGCCAAGGACTCCGAAGAAGTCTTGCTCTCCATGGAAGATCCTATTAGATAGGCTCGGATCCCTTGCCTTAAGGGACCGATCATAATCTGTTAGGATATGGAAATTGTAACCCTGCTCCCCGACTATATAAGGCGAGCAGGGACCCCCTCCAAAACCTCTCTCTCAGATCATCTACAAATCTTGTAACCTAGTACTCAGATCAATTCAGCCACCAGAACACAGGACGTAGGGTATTACTGTTATTTGCCGGCCCGAACCTGTCTAAATCGTTGTTTCTACGCTCTCTGTGTTACGCTTGATCGCCGTCGCCACACCTCCGCCTACAATCTACTACCGTAGGGTACCCCCTAGGTAGACTACGACGCATATTTCATTGATAGTTCGGGAATGGGAAGACCCTAACCAAGATGTTGGTCGACGGAGGAGCAGCCGTCAAGCTCATGCCATACTTGACATTCAGAAAGTTGGGGAGAAGAATGGAAGATTTGAGCCCCACTGATATGGAGCTGATAGATTTCAGCGGCAACATATCGGCCATGAAGGGAGTTATATGCGTCGAGCTGACGGTCGGGAGCAAGAGTATGCTCACTACCTTCTTCATGGTGGACGCCAAGGGCACATACAGCCTACTCCTCGGAAGAGATTGGATTCACGCTAACTGCTGCATTCCATCCACCATGCATCAAAGCCTCATCTAGTGGATCAGAGATACCGTGGAGGTAGTACCGGCTGATTCGTCGGTCAGCATTGCCTACGCAGGGCGAAACAGGTGGAGCTTCGAGGATATGGAGTGCTTCTCCGGGAAGGTACACGACGGGGACGTCTTCAGGATGAATGAAGACGGTCGACAGTTGATTCAGGTGATCGGCTCTGAGAGCGTAAATTAGTATCACCATGAATTTGGCAACAGATAGCTGATGTAATATGCATCGCCTTTTGCGAAAAAATAGCCAACAAACAGTTGGCAATAGCCGATGTGACACACGTCGCCTTTAGAGCAAAAATAATAAAAAAGAAAAAGGATATGTGCGCATGGCATTGAGTACATGCATATATTAGGAATGGCCGAACAATACAAAAGAAGCCGGCATCTCCAGATACTGAATGCTGTCGGCTAAATCATTCAAGGCCAAATCTATCTACATGCAGGTCACGTCCTACTCCAAAGATAGATGAGCTAGCAGCTTGTTTGCAAGCACCACCTCGGCGACCTCTCTCCCCATTCACTCAAAACTATCTAAAGTATCGGGAAAGATGTCCCTGGTATGAGCATTGATGAAGCGGAGAGTTAACACGTCGTAGAACTCCACGGCGGCAACCTCTATTGCGGCCAAGGCAAAGGAAGCTCTATGGGAGACGGACTGAAAGATCAGCTCCCGAATACGCGCCGGTATGTCGTTCAGGCGTTCCTCCGGTGTCGACCCCCGAGCGGGAGAAGGTCTGCCACCGCATTGATGAAGGACGCTAGCTCTGCCATACATGGAAGGTTCAAGCAGCATAAGAAAAGATTACGGAGTAGTAGTTTGGGTGGCTGAGACAAACAAGAAGGTTTGATCGGCTAATCAATCGGATCTGGAGTCAAGAAGCATACCATTGGCTTTGACCAGAGAAGACCTGAGAAACATCTTGGAGTGATGAAGAGAAGCCTTTGCCGCCGCCAGTGCCCCCTCTAGGTGAGCGCGTTCTCGGCGTTCCTCTGAGAGGAGATGCTCGACCTAGGAGGCACCCCTCCGACCATCATCGACTGCCGGTGAGTTGACACTCTGCTCAGCTGCCCTGGAAGAACTAAAAAGGACTAGTTAGGGTTTCTTCTCGGATCAAAGCCGGCAAGAAGGAGGGGCCCGAACAACCATTCACCTTGGAGATCGACATCGCGGCTGCTAGGGAAAGCTATCAACGGAGCTGAATGTCGAGTGATGTCTGAAATCTGCCATGGGTTGGAATGCTACTGTAGACAAGGGGAAAATTTGGCAGAGCGGTGGAGAAGTTGGACGCAAAGTACACTAGCTATCGTTTGGGAAACCCAGTCGCTATTTAAAAGCACTAGTGCGAATAGGCGGAAGGGTGGTGGTTTGGTGGACTGAAGTAAAGTCCGCCACAGTGTGAATCGGCTAAGGCGACCGATTTAATTCATAGGCAGACGACTAAACAGTTAGTCGGCGATTCAAGCGGATGGTGTAGCCAGCGAACGAATACTGTGGAAGCAGTCAATAATTGTTCAGGATCGCTACAATCACGAGGTGAAAATGTTACAAGATAAGATTACAAACTTAAGGCCAGTTCGACAGCCTCCAAAGCATCTAGGCGGAATTGGTCCACCTCGGCCAGCACGTGTTGATCATCTTTTGCGGAACCTGATATTGGGCGCTGCTTGGATCGGAGAGTTTGGAGCCTCGAGGAAAGGAGCGTCATCTTCTGCCAATGATGGTGCAAATCTATGGGAATTTTGGCCAGGTCATTGTCCCCTCGGGTAATGGCATCATCAACGGCTTCGAGTCAGGACAACAACTATTCCCGTTCGGCCTTTAGCTTCGCAAAGGTGCAGTTGATATTGTTAGGAAGGACTCTGAGCTGATCTATTGCACTCTTCTCCTCCAACATGTCAGAGAGGCAACGTCGGTCTTCGTTGGGCAGGCCGGGTTAGAGCCTCATGATCTGCAAGTCTGGATTGAGCCCTGAGAAAAGCCGGTTTGTGCTGCTCTACATAGGCAAAGGCAGTTAATGTGTCTCTCAGGTCGGGTGGTAGGACATCCTCAACCGAGTGAAAGATTTTCCGAACTCCCTCTGCATCGCATATCAGGGAGGTGTTCACTGACATAAGAGGGATCATCAATCTTAGTTGGGTCTTCACGCCATCAGGAAGTGAAGCAGCATGCACCGATTGTGAGGGACCGGTTCCTCCAGGAATAACATAATCATCCAAAGGAAAAGGAACCGGGATGTGATGGGACCATTCCTGAAACAATATACAAGGAATCATCATTGGTAAACCACATGACGGACTGGTAGGCCCTATGTCGTACCTGATCAAGTGAAGCAGTTTCCGGAGCTGGAGCAGCCGATGGGTCTTCAGGGGAGTGTCCTGAAGATTGTGTAGATTGGTAAGATAATCATGTTAAAGGGTTATCGGCTAAAGATACGAGTACCTTGGCCAACATCGGATGTTGTGTCATTTGATGAGGACATTGTTCCCATATCTACACTAAGTTTGGCCTGGAGACGGTTGGTTCTTTCCTTGTCCTGAAGGATCAGTATCGAATACCTAATTTAACGGTATACTTTCAAAAATAATCAACAGCCAAAAGCTTGACGATTACCTCCAGGAAAGGGATATAAAAGCCCATTACAACCAAAGATGTGGTCCTTAGTGAAAGGCCCATTTCAGGATACAGATCCCTGTCAGAGCAAGGATCTTCGTCTCGACCCATGAAGGAAGAGGTGTGAAGACCACAACCCGACCGACTCGGGGAGGCAGACGTGTCCCGGAAGACGTGAATCCGCCCTGTCGGACACAAAAGGCAAGGATGACCCTGTGATTTGGAAGACATGCCCGCATTACGGCCTAGGCCGACCTCCCGCCTTCCTATACAAGCCAAAGTCTCCTCGGTGAGGCTACTGGCTATGAAGGACAGATTTGGGGCCCCTAAGGTAAGGAGTGACCCATTCACCCCTATACAGAAAGGTGAGGTCGCCGGTCTTCGGTTGGTAATTACGCACCCCTCACAAGATAAGAATGGGGTCCCGAAGCCATGGTGGATCGTACACCCCGGATAATCCAGAACTCAGGATAATGCTCTCATCCCTGCCCGAATTGGGACAGGTTGCATTCCCAATCAGGGGACAGGCCAGGGCAAGATTCTTGGACAAAAAGAAATCATACCCTTCGTAGGACGGAGCCAGTCTCAGGTAACCCTGGCCCCTACAGAAACCCATCGAACAGAAAGTACGCAAGGTACGGGGGGCCCGAGAGAGTGGATTGTTGGTATTTCTTAACGCACACAGATAAATCCGCAAGCGCATAGATACCGCTGTAGCTTTCACCCGTGAGTATTCCAAGGGTATCGATTTCCACGGGGAACGTGAAGTGAACTTGTTAAGAACTAAGAACATCCAATGATAGATAAGATAACTGGGTAGAGAGATTTTAGAGTTTTCTAAGGGAGTTATCTAATCAAAGGCCCACGATACTCTACTTACTTTGGAACAACAATACCTTCCTGACTCTCGACAAAGACTGGGAAAAAGGTAGTTGGGGGGAGGCTGCCAAAAGCTCTACGGAAACACGAACCCGCATGTGGTGGACTACAAAGGTCTTATAGAGCTGTCACCTCTGGGGCTACCACAACTATCTGTAGGATTGGGCGCAAACTCAGGTAAACTCTAGTCTAGACACCACGTCTACACTATCGCTTACTACTCTAATCCGATATCAAAACTAGAGCACTCAATACGAGCGGAGATCCCGTAAATAGACTAAAGCAAGAACTGAAATAAGATACTTAGAAATAATAAATGAAGAACCTGGAGATTGCTCTGAACCAGATGCTGCAAAGGTACAATGTTGATGAAGATCCGACAGATCCAGCTCCTCCTAGCTCTCTCCTCCTCTCTGACACCTCTAATTACAACTAGATGAACTAGAACTAGAAGAACTAGATCTAGACAACTAGAGGGACCTATCTCCTTCTCTACTTCTAATTGAAACCCTAGCTTTTGCTCTGGAGAAGAATAATGAGATGAGATGATCCTCAGGGGGTCAGAGGCCTTCCTTATATAGCCTCCTCAAATGAACGTGGACCGTCGGATCAAACCGACCTTAAGCGAGTGGTTTAGATTCATCCTCAAAGGCGGTGGAGCGTGATCCGCGAGATTGACCCTGATTGGCCGAAATGACAGGGCGGGCGCCCTAGGTGTGGGCCTGACTGGCTTCCGGCTTGGTCCAGTTCCTTCTAGAGCCTTCCTGAGTATAGAAAATTATATGGTTGATGATTATCTCTATGTAAACATGACATGTGGGCCTTTCCTTGGTATTTCCTGATAACCTCCTGCAGAAACAGACATTCACCAAAACTCGTGGAATTCTGTCAGTATAAACCCTAATTCTAGCTATGGGTTTCATTTAGGTCCTTTTCCTTGTTTAGTTGACAGTTAAAATTGGTACTTAAGGACCGTCAACAACTCCCCCAAGTTGACGTATCAGGAGTTGCTACAATGCTTTCACGCCTTAAAGGTACACATGCTTTCAAACAAGAATTCTCCTCTGGATTAGAGTAACTATTCTGACTTTCAAACTTACCCATATTACCCTCAACCATGGGGCTTATAGCCATCACTTGGGTCTTGAGTAATTGAAAAGTAGAATGATCAAGTCAAGCACTATGTCTCAAGCTCTTCACTTTACCTTCATCCTGGAGTTTTGCAAATTTTTCAGAATAAAACTCAAAGTCTCTTTTGTATGACCCTCTCAAGTCTCTATATGTGGTATTTGTGGATCCTCACCAAGGCAACAATGGTGTTATGCCTTCTCTCATAATATTATTTGGAACAGGCAAAGTAACAATGTGCCTTCTCTCTCTCACCCTATAACTAATAGGCAATATGTGGATTTCATAGGTGGGGAGAACAATGCATACATACTTGCAAAGCATATATTGTAAAGTCAAACAATGGATCTAGAGAAACAGGTCATACAATCAAATCAAGATGTGCATGTGTATGGGATATATGGTGGGTATATGAGGGTGTATGATGGAGACCTAATTCTATTCTCCTCCATGAATATATATATATATATATATATATACATCTCTCTTTCGGAACTTGGAACTTTTGAGAGAACTTGGGTTTGCTTCATTTTTTTAGAGGCGGGCATCTAAGTACCCATTGTTTTGATAGGACACTTGTCCATGTTTTACTCTCTTTATATATTTTTTTTTCACAACCCCAAGTCTATTTCTATAATTAAACTTTTGAGAGATGATAACGAGGAAATCTTTGGAACAGTTATATCTGTGGTAATGGAATATATGGATAGGTGGAGAACAGGGATATTTTTGGTTACTTACTCCCAGGGTAGGAGTAGAGCATTTTCTGGTGGATCTGAATGACATATATGTGGATGCGTACTTCCAGGATAGAAGTAGCATATATGAGTGGAGTGTATGTGATCTTGATTTTAAAAGCATGACAAGTCTCTAAGGGTCAACAGAGCTTGACAAAACTCAATGAAAATACAAGCAGTAAAGATAATAGTGAATGTTTTCCTAATCTACCAAGCATGTATATATGGTTGTGGTAGGAATTCAAGCTCTCGTCATACAGAGACTCATCATGTAATATTTTTAATTTTGAAAAGATAAATTCTCCAGAACTCTAGTATTGCTAGGAACAAGATAAACAGTAGCTCAACTTTCTCATATCATACCTATCAACTATCTAGACTTAGCTCAAGCATTCGCAACCCACAAATTTCAGGTTTAGAGCAAATCTCCATGTCAAAACAGTTTATCTAAAACTCGGGAGAATGCAAGGCTAAAAACTAGGTATTTGAAAGGAATTACGGCAGAGCAACTATTCATCATTTCCATAGAGTTATCTTCAGAGTTCTTCATTTTATTATTAGCAACTTCTAAACACACTTATTATTATTACTAAATAAAACTCTATTAAGGATAAAGAAAATTCCATAGATATAGTGAGTGTCTAAGTTGTAACTCTTATGATTCATAATTATTTAAGTGTGAACCTTCATGTGCTCACATTTTTTTATTAATCTATATAATTAATGTCTAAGTAAATCCATGTGAATAAACATACTTACCTGGATACATGGGGGTACTCTCCCCCAAGCTGGATGTTGACATAGTCATTCATTTAGACAGTGTAGACTTACTTCACTTCTCTGAGTCTTCTTCTCAAAGTAGATGAAGTTATCTAACCTTGTCTAGTCTTCTAAATCCTGCTAAACTCAAATAGACAACAAAGCTCGTGGAATTTATTAATCATTAGTGGTTGGCCATTTAAACCTTAGTTGTATAAAGCATGATTGATTTCTAGATTGGATCATTAAATTGCAAAAATTCAATCAAGTCAATTTCTTCTAAGTTCTCAGGTTCAAGAAAAAATTTCAAACGTTGACCATTTACCTTGAATATGTTACCTGTATCATCTTGAAGTGTGACAACACCGTGTGGTGCAACTTCAATCACTTTGAATGGTCCTTCCCATTTGCTTTGAAGTTTTCCATGACCAAAGAGCTTTACTCTTGAGTTGAACAACAAAACTTTATCACCGGGTGTAAACTCCTTGTGCTTGATTCTCTTATCATGCCACCTTTTTGTCCTCTCTTTGTAGATCTTGGAATTGTGATAAGCTTTTTCTCTCCATTCCTCTAGCTCAGATATTTGCATCTAACGTTTCTTCCCGGCCGAGTGGAGATCCATGTTCCATTTCTTGATGGCCCAATGAGCTCTGAATTCCAATTCAACAGGTAGGTGACATGTTTTTCCATATACAAGTTGATAAGGTGTCATGCCTATGTGTTGACACCGTTTTTTAGCACGTGTCAAATGAGCTAAGGTATGACTGGTCAGCAGTCATTTACCATCGGCATCGGTAAAGTATGAGCCAATATTACCGATGGGAGTGTCGCGGGAAGGCCAAGTGTGTTGCCGATGGAGACTGGATGGTTCTTGCCGACAAAGGTTAATTGGTGAAAAGCTTAAGCTATGAAGTTGCTGATACCGATTGCCGACAAAGAGGTATTGTCGGTTGCCGATGAAGAGTCCTTGCCGATTGCCGATGAGGGGTCATCACTGATTGCCGATGAAGGGTGGTTGCCGATTAGGAATGATCGGTGAAGACGGTTACCAGCACAAGGTCGCTAATTGGGAGATGTTGCCGATTGCCGATCGAGAAAGTATTGCCGATGTCGATGGGCGTGACTTAGCACTTGGTGGCAGCAGAAGACTACAGGTGGCCAAAGAAGGAAGTTGCAGGGATCTGCCGATGGAAAGCTTCCATCGAGGAAAAGTATAAGGAAACTGGTGTTTTACCAGTATTGTTATTATGGTAGTTTGAGTCTGGCTCCTACATGAGTCGTTTATGTACCTTTAAAATAGGTGTGTTTGTTTAGGGAAATAAATTTTATTGTTTTAGATCCGACTCCTGCGTGAGTCAGTTTCCTTAAAGTTAGGAGTTTGTTTTAGGAAGGGTGCGAGTCGTGTCTTTGTACAACTCTCCATGCGGGAGTATAAATATGTGCCCGAGGGTTACAGAATAAAACAATCAATCCAATTCAAAAACAAACCAATTTTATCTTATTCTACTTTTTATCGCAATTTACCTTTTTACTGCATTAGCTATAGATTTCAACGAGTTCTTCAAGCTTTCGACGGGCTGCATCACCTTGATCTCCGTCAAATTCTTGCTAGTTCCGCGTGGGAGTACCTCTAGGCTTTGGCAATCCGGGCGCATCGCTGTTTGCCTCGTCTAGCTCTGCTCTAGTTACCCCTGATCAATCTGAGCCTTGACGTCCGGGCGCATCGCTGTCGTCTCGTTCAGTTTGTTCTAGTTATCATCCTTGTCGATTGATTGGTCAAATCGACTGGCACGCCTCCGGAATACCGAGCTTTGGGTAATAGCCTAAGGTGTTCACAGATCTGACGCTTTTTGTGTCAACACTATGGGTGTTTTGTATGCAGTTCTATACGCCCATAGTGCTGGGAAAAAGGTAGTCGGGGAGGCTGCCAAAAGCTCTACGAAAACACCAACCCGCACGTGGTGGACTAGAAAGGCCTTACAGAGCTGTCACCGTTGGGGCTACCACAACTATCCGTAGGATTGGGCGCAAAATCAGGTAAACTCTAGTTTAGACACCACGTCTACACTATCGCTTGCTACTCTAATCTGATATCAAAACTAGAGCACTCAATACGAGCGGAGATCTCATAAATAGAATAAAGCAAGAACTAAATTAGATACTTAGAAATAATAAATGAAGAACCTGGAGATTGCTCCGAACCAGATGCTGCAAAGGTACAATGTTGACGAAGATCCGACAGATCCGGCTCCTCCTAGCTCTCTCCTCCTCTCTCTCACCTCTAATTACAACTAGATGAACTAGAACTAGAAGAACTAGATCTAGACAACTAGAGGGACCTCTATCCTTCTCTACTTCTAATTGAAACCCTAGCTTTTGCTCTGGAGAAGACTAATGAGATGAGATGATCCTCAGGGGGGTCAGAGGCCTTCCTTATATAGCCTCCTCAAATGAACGTGGACCGTCGGATCAAACCGACCTTAAGCGAGTGGTTTAGATTCATCCTCAAAGGCGGTGGAGCGTGATCCACGAGATTGACCCTGATTGGCCGAAATGACAGGGCGGGCGCCCTGGGTGTGGGCCTGACTGGCTTCCGGCTTGGTCTAGTTCCTTCTAGAGCTTTCCTGAGTATAGAAAATTATACGGTTGATGATTATCTCTATGTAAACATGACATGTGGGCCTTTCCTTGGTATTTTCTGATAACCCCCTGCAGAAACAGACATTCACCAAAACTCATGGAATTCTGTTAGTATAAACCCTAATTCTAGCTATGGGTTTCATTTAGGTCCTTTTCCTTGTTTAGTTGACGGTTAAAATTGGTACTTAAGGACGGTCAACACGGATACACATTGACCGGGCAGCGAGGGAATCCCGCTGTCAACAAGAACAAAAAGAACTAAAAGGCGGTACAACAGTGTACCCGCGGATGGATGGCCATGACCCGGCCCCTACCACCTACGGTACAACAGACGACCATACCACCGCGGGATTGCAGACATGACCGGACCCCCCATCCAGCAACGCAAGGAGAGGTCGACATGACATCAAACCCCCGACCGCGCGCGGCGAAGTCTAAGGGAAATAGGAATAGAATACTCCAAGTGTCTACTTCGCTTCCTGAAGAAGACAAGGATAAGGCACAACACCCCACGTAGATCCTTTCTGGCCCACACTTGTAACCAGCTCTGTCCTCTTTGCAACTATAAAAGGAGGATAAGATGGATGACGAAGAAGAACACAGATAGATGAGCCAGAACACACCCACTCGCCGAAGCATTCAGAGACTTGGGACTCGCACTCCCTCTCTCGACCTAGCTTGTATACCCCCTCGAAGCAAAGATAAGGAACACGAGCAGCCTGACACTAGATGTAGGGATTTCTTGCCCTAACTAGTATAAACCCCTCATCTCTTTGTCTCACCATTCGAACCCGACACGCGTACAAATTTACTTGTTGGTAGTTTCTTAACACCGATAGTTGGCGCGCCAGGTAGGGGTCATCGCGTGTCACGATGCCTTAAGGGTTCCGAATGGCCTCTCGTGACGCCGACAACCCTAGGCTCTCCTTCATCCGCTTCGGGAGCCTGGAGTTTGCTTGTTCCACGGATGGGACCTTCACCCGTGTGATGCCTTCACTAGATCAGGTCATCGATGCCCTGGTCCAGCCAGACGAGGACCTCCCGACTCCTCGCAAGGGCGCACTGGTTGACGCTTCTGGGCCACGAGGTCTCGGAGCTGACCCCCTCGATCTTGGTGAAGAGATCCCCCGGAATGATGGCAGAGGTCCTCACCCACTCGAGATGTTTATGAGTGGTGTGGGGGACTCTAACAATGACGAAGACAAAATCGACCATGCGGCTGAGCACGCCATGCTCAGTTTTGTGCGTTCTGAGTATGACTACCTCTTGGAGTCAGACCCCAGCTCCGACAGTGACATGATGCCACCACACGACGATCACCTCACGACCATCACCATGATGAGGGGGGCCGTCAAGACGCCAAGAGGTGCACTAATAACCCCTCTCTGACTCCGACGTGACAATGGAGTCAGACGCGAAGCGGGTGACGTACTACGCCTCATATGAACAATCTTCCGAGGGCAGCTACCGTACACTCCTCCGCAGACGCAGGCCACGCTAGCAGACCGGAGGCTGCAGGGTGCCGCAGCCCTCTCCGAACCGTGCGTAGAGACAGGCGCTCTCCTACATCGACGCCGCCATCCGGATTGAAGGAGGTGCACCATTGGAGGAAGGTGTCCCTGTAACATACCCATTCGACCTCATTAGTGGCTCTTCCATCATCGAGCGGCTCGTTGCTTTGAGGATTGGCCGACACCCCTGATGACGAATTCGTGCAGCCATTGAGTCATTCTATGATCTACTGACTGAAGAAGAATGACCCTCTCCAGTTCTGACAGCATGGGGACTGAGCACGCCGCCCCTGAGGACAATGAAACCTCCTCGCGGGAGTGCTTCATGTGCGACGGGAGGGAACCCACTCCTTAGGGAGCTGTGCGCGACCTCGACGAGAATGACGACAAGATCATCACCAAAAACCAGGAGGCTCTCACCCCGCCACACGTCAACCTCAACGCCATGCGTGCCCGACAGGACGAGCTCGACGAGGCCCAGCACCAGATCGACTCCGAGCGCGCCCTCCTTGAGCAGCAGCTAAACCCCCAGCCGGCGGTCGACCCCTGAGCCCAAGCTCAGGAGGTGTAATGCCGCATCGTCGAAGATGACCGATCCCCACCAACTTTCGCAAGGACACAATAGAATATAGCTGTCGCCACCATGCTCGTGCGACAGTTCCCCGAGCCCACGACGCCCAAAGAAAAGACGCTTCGTGATGAGCTACACACCCTCCTTGACCGCGCATCAATTCAATAGGCGGAAAGCTCGGCGCGACAGAGGGCAGCGGCCCCCTCTGGTGTCCCAAACACGCCGCCACCCAAGAACTCTGTCCGTTAGAGACCAAGGCCGACTCCCGGGAAGGACCGGACTCTAGGTAGACGGCCTCCCTGTCCGTGGAACACGCTTTGAGAGCGACGACCGCGGGCAAAGTAACAGCGACGACGGCAACAATCGACGCGGACGACACCCACGCAGGGGTGGACAGCATGACCCCGATGAGCATCGAGATTCTAGCCCGAAACCCACCGGGCCGCATTTCTTCTCCTCACGCATACATGCCGCATGGGTCCCTATACGATTTCGGGCGCCGACCTACCTCCAGAAGTACAACGGACTCACGAACCCTGGGCTCTGTCTAGAAGACTACCAGTTCGCTTGCGAGGCAAGCAGAGCAGATGACGAGAACTTTATAATCCGTAACCTGCCGCTCTACTTCTCGGACACCACACGTATGTGGCTGGAACACCTCCCAGAGGTAAAATCAGAAATTGGGGGGACCTGAAGGAACCTGCATCTGCTCGAGAAACCCCTGGGATCTCAAGAACTTTAACCAGAAGCGGGGCGAGACTCTCCGCAAGTACATCCGCTGCTTCTCCCAATAGTACAACAAGCTCCCAGACGTGGCCGATGGCGACGTCGTCACCGCATTCCTGTCAGGGATAACTTGCGAGTCTCTGGTACACAAACTGGGACGTAAAAAGTCGAGAAAGACAAATGAATTGCTTGACATCGCCACAAATCACGCCTCGGGCGAGGAAGCGGTCGGCACCATCTTTTGAGGCACAGCTAGCAGAGGCAAGCGTGACGAAGTGGAAGCCGAGGGACCCTCAAATCACCCTCACAAGAAGGGGCGAAACCGACCACGGTATGACCCATCGCTCATCGCGGTGGCAGAAAAGAAAGAAAGACAATCACATGGGCAGGTCGATGACCACCTCGAGAGGATGCTAGAACGAACCTGTCCAAACCATGCGTCCCCTGTCAAGCACCTTCTCAAGGACTATAATCTCATGAAGTTCCTCGAAGGAGGGTTGAAGAAGAGGTGGGCGAAGAAGAAAGATGACGACAGAGAGGACGGCAGAGGGAACAACGGCTACTACGTGTCGGTGGACGATACGTTAATGATCTTCAGCGGCCCGGCATCATGCAGCTCCAAGCGTTAACAAAAGGTCTCCGAACTACACTGACCTGAAGCTAAAGATGTCCGGCCCGAAGGGCATCATTACCGTAGGCACCGCACCCCAACGCGCGTATGAGTGCGACGTTGAGTGTTGCACATACGCGTCGGCGCTCGTGGCCTCGAAGCAACTCGCAGCGGAGATGGCGGTCGAGGCCATCGCATCACGAGAAGAGGCTCCTAATACAAAGAAGATCAGATCATTCGAGCCGATGGAGGCCACGAAGGCAGTCGTTCTTGACACCCATGACGGAGAGGAGAGGGTCGTGCACGTCAGCTCCTCTCTCTCTCCGAAATAGGAAAGCGAGCTCGTCGACTACCTCCACACGAACATCAATGTATTCGCGTGGAGGCCCTCGGATATGCCAAGCATACCCAGGGATGTCGCCGAGCACTTCCTGCATATCAAGCCAAGCTCTAGGCCGGTCAAGCAACGAGTACGCCGCTTCGACGATGAGAAGCGCACCGCAATTGGAGAAGAGATAAAAAAAACTCCTAGTCATGGGTTTTATCAGAGAAGTGTACCACCCTGAGTGGCTAGCTAACCCTATACTAGTACGCAAAAGGAACGGGAAGTGGAGAATGTGCGTTGATTATATGAGTCTTAACAAAGTCTGTCCCAAAGACCCGTATCCACTGCCTCGCATAGATCAAATAGTTGACGCGACTTCAGGCTGTGAGCTCCTTTGTTTCCTTGACACGTACTCAGGATACCATCAGATTAAGATGAATGAACCAGACCAGCTCGCGACATCATTCATCACCCCTTTCGGATCCTATTGCTACGTCACCATGCCTTTTGGACATCGAAATGCTAGGGCGACTTTTCAGCGAACTATGATCTGGTGTTTTGATGAACTGGTGAGCAATACTATCGAGGTCTACGTAGATGACATCATCGTCAAGTCTTGGCACGCTTGTGGACTCGTGGCTGACCTTGCCCTCACATTCGTGAAACTAAAAAAGAACAGCATTAAACTTCATCCGGAAAATGCGTCTTCGGGGTCCCTAAGGGCATGCTCCTAGGCTTCGTTGTCTTAAAAAGGGAAATCGAGGCTAAACCTGAAAAGATCACCGCCATTGAGAAAATGGGGCCGATCCACAATAGAAAATGGGTACAAAGGGTCATGGGGTGCCTCGCATCGCTCAGCCATTTCATTTCTCGCCTCGGCAAAAAGAGCCTGCCCCTGTACAAACTTCTGAAAAAATCGGAGCGATTCGCTTGGACGACCGAAGCTCAAGTAGACCTTGATCACATCAAACAACTGTTGACCAACGTGCCCGTCCTGGTCTCACCCAATGACAAGGAAAACCTCCTACTATACATCTCTGCCATGAGGCAGGTGGTGAGAACTGTCCTTGTTGTGGAAAGAGAAGAGGAAGGGCACGCACTGAAAGTACAAAGGCCTGTTTATTTCGTAAGTTAAGTGCTGAGCGACTCGAAAACTCGGTACTCCCACTTACAGAAGCTGGTATACGCGGTGGCCATGACCAAGAGAAAGCTATTACATTATTTTGGATCCCATTAAGTAATGGCTGTAAGCAACGCGCCATTCGGCGAAGTCATCCTGAACAGGGACGCCGCCCACCGGATAGCCAAATGGGCGTTAGAGCTGATAGATAAAAATATTTCCTATGCCCCACGTAGCGCCATAAAATCGCAAGTCATGTCCGGCTTCATCACAGAATGGACGGATGCGACACTCCCCACTCTGGCTGTTGAACATGAGTACTGGCCCCTGTACTTCGACGGGTCCCTCATGAAAACCAGCGCGGGGGCAGGGATTGTCTTGACATCGCCCCGCAGGGTGACGATGAAGTACATGGTGCGCTTATTGTTTCTGGCATCTAACAACAAAGCAGAGTACGAAGTCCTGCTCAATGGACTGCGAATCGCGATCGACCTAGGTATTAGGTAGCTCGACACCCGCGGTGACTCCCAATTAGTAGTTAACCAGGTCATGAAATAGTTTAACTATGTCGACCCCCGCATGGTGGCCTATTCTCAAGACGTACGAAAACTCGAGTCCAAATTCAACGGCCTTGAGCTCAACCACGTACGACGACGACAGAACGAAGAGGCCGACGCGCTGGCCACAGCCATCCATCAGCGCCAGAGAATCAGAGACTTCCAGCTCCCCCGACATGAGCTACTCGGCAGTCTCGGGGGCCACCGGGCCTTCTACAACTCACAACAACGAAGCAACGGAAGCGATGAACATAGAACGGGAAGAGGCGATGCCTGAAGAAAGGGACTGGAGAAAGCCATACGTGGATCGCCCAGCGAAAGGTGAGCTCCCAGCAGACCAGGTGGAAGCCAAACGACTCGCCCGACGGGCCAAGGTATTCGTTCTTGTCAACAACGAGCTATACAAGCGAAGCGCAACAGGTGGCCTGCAACGTTGTATCCCAACCGATCAAGGTAAGAGGCTGTTGTAAGATATCCACCAGGGGGCCTGCGGGCATCACGCTGGAACCAAGATCCTTATAGGAAACACGTTCCAACAAGGTTTCTACTAGCCAATGACCATGTCTGACGCACAAGCTCTGGTTCGCACTTGTGAAGGCTGCCAGTTCTTTGCCACATAGATCCACATGCCTGCTCAAGCGCTCCAAGCCATCCCTCTTAATTGGTCGTTCGCTGTTTGGGGACTCGACATGGTTGGGAAGTTTGAGAAAGCACGCGGGGGCTACACGCACCTGCTAGTCACTGTAGACAAGTTCACTAAGTGGATCCAGGTGCGCCCCATCACTAACATTAGAGCCAAGGAAACCGTCAATTTTTTCACCAACATTGTCCATCGGTTCGGAGTCACTTACTCCATCATCACCGATAATGGAACAAATTTCACCGCGAACGAGTTCTTGGAGTGTTGTGACGAGCACCACATACGGGTTGACTGGGCCTCTATCGCAAACCCAGAGACCAATGGGCAGGTGGAACATGCCAACGGGCTCATCCTACAAGGGATAAAATCGAGAATTTTTTACCGACTGCACAAATATGGCCGAAAGTGGCTCCAGGAACTCCTTTCCGTCCTCTGGAGCCTCAGAACAACGCGGAACAGGGCCACCAGCTTCTCCCCTTCCTTCCTAGTCTATGGCTTGGAGGTCGTCCTACCCACTGATCTCAAGTATGGGTCCCCAAGGGTCGAGGCCAATGACCTAGGGAAAGCAGAAACCTTCCTAGAAGATGCCATTGACCAGGTCGACGAAGCTAGGGACGCCTCCCTCCTACATTCGGCCAAGTATCAGCAAGCGCTACGACGATACCACGACCGACGCATTCGACCAAGGGGTTTCCAGCCGGGGATCTGGTGCTCCGAAGAATCCAAAGCAACCAGGAGCGGCGGAAGCTCACGTCGCCTTGGGAAGGACCCTACATCATCCATGCGGTAGTAAGACCAGGTGCGTATCGACTCAAGACCTTCGCTGGCAAAATCTTCACCAATGCCAGCAGCTACGTCGTTTCTACCCTTAAAATTCCTCGTTGTAGCATTCCAACTGGAAATTTTTCACGTATTATGCAAATGTAGCACAATGTTTTTTCCGAAGGAGAACTAGAACCAGTTCTGGGTAAGAGCTTTTCTCCCACAAACGACGCGCAAGGAAACCTCTTACTCGGGGGCTACATGAATACGTATGAAATAAAGGACACTTGTCGAACACAAAAAAAATCTTTGGATAAATGCATATGACCAAAGTCCACGGCAACCATTCCAAGCATCAAAAGCGAAAGGGCCACAACCCGGATAAATTATTCAACATTAAAGGCTCATGCTACTGATGCGATAGGCGACCCACTCGATAATATTCCTAGTCCAGAGCTCGAACTCATGCCGGATGCGACGCTTCGGGCTATAGTACCTGATGATCCCAGCCAGATCGCTACCCGACGGTCCAAAGCGTCTACACTCCTCCCAAACGCAAACATGTGGGTCGCCAATGACCAACCCCGGCACGTCTTCTGGGTAGGGAATTCTTCTCCGTGGCCCAATGATGTGAAGATCTCCACGAGAGTAGTAGCTAAGCCGACCTAAGCCACGGTTGCCCCACCTGCCATTTGGCAATACGCCGCCGCTGATTCGGTCGATGGTGGCGAGCGCTTCAGGGTCCGACGGGTTCATGCGATACAGCACCATGGCCCTGAATTACATCGTGCCGTCGTCACCAGCCACGACCACGAGGCTGATAAGTGCCTGGCCGACAGGATCCCGTCCCACAACATCAACCTCTCCATGCCATGAAAGCACAAGGCCTCTCGGTGATTGGCCCTGAGGAAGCGCTGCTCAAAGTTGGATTCCAGCAGAAGACGATTAGGTCGACAGTAGTGTTGAATCTGTCAAAAGGATAGGAGCCAAATTATCGTGTCGTCATCGCAATTCCTTCGGAAGACACCGTAAATCCAACGAAGATTCAGGTACTTGAAGATTTTGCACCGTTGTCAATGACGCGAAGAAAGATCTAGAAGTGAAAATCCTCCGGCAGCATCAATAGGGCGCCGAACGCCACGATGAGGCGTGCACGGTCGGCATCCATCTCCCGAGCAAAGTTGGCGCATCCCCAGGATCCCTCCTGGCGACGACGAAGCCCTCTTACTCTTGCTTGCCCTTTGTGGTCAGTAAAAGTGAAGAGACTGGAGAAAGCGACTGAGAGTCACCCTGGTTCACCAGGATATATAATACAGAATCCTCGTCCCTTCGCATCCCACGTGCGCGCCCTTTGGGTCACGAAAATACAACTCTTCGTATCCTGCGTGTGCTCTTTGGGTCATAAAGACGCGACCCCTCTCATTACGAGCACGAACCGCATCGGCAACCGCCACTAATATGTGGGCTGCTCATCCGAGCTGAGCGCTGGCCACTACACGGGTCTACGGGTCGCAAACAACAGGCATCAGTTTCCCAAGAACAGATAAGCCAGACACAACAAGAGCATAACCAGCCCACCATGGTCGACGAAAGAGGTGAGAACGACCGGTAAGTATGCTCGATCAAAAAAAGTTTAACTTTTTATATCCCCTCTGTTCGAAGTATAGGGACAACAACGGTGGCAGAAAACCTTCGTGATGGTTAAAAATCCTCCCGCCTGCCACACTCACGTACCGGATATAACGGGAAAACTCGGATGAGTCAACAGGAGCCGTGGGACCGTGAGCGGGCCCCTTGGGTTCGACAGCCTCCCTGGCCAAAAACCAAAGAGTGAGGGACGTTGCTAAGTGGGCCCCAGCAACTGGAACGTAGACGTCTTCACGTCGAACACGCTTAGAAGACGTATTTAGGCTCCAACAAATAACAGAATGCGTGGTAAACCCCCACGAGGGGTGGCGTGGGGCCATCGGCTCCTAACAAACGGATCCGGGTACTATACATATCGACTTTTGGGAATAGAGATTGGTCCCCAGTGGACCTATGCTGGTTCGAGCCTCCACGGATGAGGACCCGGGATCTCCCCTAAACTACCCGATTGTAGCTCGCCGAGCGCTCGGTCTCGTCCAGCGAGGAAAGACATGAGGCCGCTCACTTCCACATCCCAGATCATAGGGAATGCGAGGAAGAAATATGGAAGCCGCACGAAGACGGCCCCCAATGCATGATCAAACTACTAACACGATAAACGAAAAACGAAAAGCCGAAACACGAAAGAGATAATTAAACAGGGGCACTTAAAACCCAAAAGGGGCTCAGCAAGCCCAGTTCATACAAGCAAAATAAAGCGCCCCATCCGGTGCGATGCATCTAACTTAAAAAGAAACTAACAAACGGTCACGGGGCCTCCACCCTTGGCTACTCCGCCAGGACCTCCTCCGCAAGGACAACGTCGACGACGGCCTCCGCGCCACCGGAGAGACATTCGATGAGGCCGGTGTACTGGTCGACGCTCCACCCATGCGGGAACCCGGCAGCGTCCACCATGTCCATCCCAGAATGGACCTCGGCCATGGCAAACGCCACCCTAGCTCCACGAAAGGTGGCGCACGAGACGACATCATGCACGTGAGCGGGGGCATCCTAGAGACGCTCGACCACGGTATCCCCTGGCGCACAGAGAAGGCTGGTGACGTCGTTCACAGCGGATCGAAGAACTTGAAGCTCTTCCTCCAACGCTGCAAAAAGGAAACATCGCGATATATCACAAACCAACCGTAATAAAACTCAACCCAAGAGAGCGGCGTTACTTACCCACAATGCGCCCGTCGGCCTTAGCAAGCTGGTCGCGGAGATGGGAGCCTACCTGCGCAGACTCCAACTGACTCTGACGAAAGCCGTCGAGCATCTGCCAGAGCAAGTCTGGGTCCCAAATCTGACGAAGATTCAGCATCGGACGACTGAGCAGTTCCTCCAGCACGCTACGATACCTGCGTGTAGGAGGCGCCGGCATGGGCCCCAATGGGGCCGGTACCTGTTGACACTTCTTAGCGTCACACCACAAATAGAGATAAATCCCTATCCACGGCAACGGCGCTAGAAATGCTTGTTGACACTTCTTAGCGTCGCACCACAAATAGAGATAAATCCCTATCCCCGGTACGGCGCCAGAAATGCTTATGGGTATTTCTTATGACTATTGGATAAATCCGCAAGTGCATAGATTATACCGCTATAGCACTTCACCTAGGAGTATTCCAAGGTATCGTAATTTATTTTATCCCAAGGGAAAGCTGAGCTAGAAATGATAATTAGAGAGAGATCCTAGAGAGTACCTCAACTTAGTATCGACTAGTATAGGGGGGTAAATGATAAATTTGATAGGAAGGGGTTGATGAATGAAAGAGCCTAGGAAAATGATACTTAGAACGAACTAGACAGATTATCTAGGTGGGAGGACAACGAGAGAGTACAAGGGACTCCTAAGCAATTCACTCTACTTTAATATACTTAGCTAATTAACTAGACTAAACACTATAGTTTGCCTCCTCAATACAAGTATGTTAGGCGAGGGGATAGATCAGTAGGAGGACAAAACTCCTACTGGACCGCGCCCTCCTGTTGTTTTGAAGCCCTACCTTTTAATAACTTATCTGACACGCGTGGTGGAATACTAAGGCTAGATAGAGCTGTCACCTTCTACTAGCATCCACGAACAATCCACGCAATAAGTGGTAATCAAGGATAAGCTAATATATAAGCACCACGCTTACACACAACTTACTACTTTGACTACGATCAATAATCAAAGCACCCTATGACAGGCAATGGTCGCATACAGGAAAGGTCACAAGAATCACAGACTATAAATGTAAAGGCTATTAAAGAGCAAAAGCATATAACAATACTATATCTAGTATAGTAATGCTCAAAGTAAATACTAAGTAAAGTAAAGAGAAAGGATAATGTATTAATAAAGATAAAGTCTTACAAAGAAGAAAAGATACAAGAGTTATACCAGACTTCCCCGAAGACGACTCTGGAAATCCCGAGCAAGCTTGACTCAACTCTAACTCCCACTCTAGACTAACTACTAGAACAATTCTAAGGAATGGAGCTTGTAGGCTTCTTCACCATGTCTAGAGTGGGGGGAGTGACCCTCTATTTATAGTGGGAGGTGGAGTAGGGGCTACTCCATCGCCACATCATCGATCCAGGGGGCTTCAATCCTCCACCCTTGGATTAACCGAACTTGGAACCGTCCTTAGGTGTGTGGTGTGGATTTCCACCATGTGTCCTTGCATACGGCAGTTGGAGGGAGGCCAACCGACCTAGGGGTGGTTCGGCCGAACCCCCTATGGCCAGTGGTCCCTCCGCTGTCCTCTTGAAGGTGGCCCCACTGATCAGGGACCAAGTGGGGGCCTGGTAGGCCCAAAGGTGGTTCGGCCGACCCCCCCCCTCTTAGGGTGTCTAGCCCACCTCGGTCTCCCAGGTGCTGGTCCCACTTGTCATGGATGTTGAATGTTGGTTCTGTGGTGGTTTTCACGTTCATCTCCTTTGTGTGGGCCCATGAATCCTTGTGCTTTGCTTATGAGCCGTTGAGAGAAAGCACAGAGTGATCCAATGGATGGATTGCACTCTAAAGTGCCTCTCTTGGATCATGGTCGAGGGGGAGAGCCAGATGGGCCCATAGGGTGGTCGGCCGACCCCCTATGTGGGTTCCACTGGCTCTCACTTGCTTCATTTCTTCATCCCTGCACTCAAAGACTCATGTACATGTGGAACTAGTTATTTGATAAACTATGTTCATGATGTGTTTGTTTTATCCCTGATCCAGAGGTTGGTGGCACAATTTTAAGTATAGAAAAGTTAATCATAACTTGTGCCAACAGTACCGCAGCCAGACAAAGAACGGCCCCAGAACACGCGCCAGACGCCGAACGAACCGGCGCGTGCACGTGGGATGGTGCCACCCACGTCTGAAAGCCAGGCGGAAGAGAAGGATTGCGAGTCGACGAGATCACCCTGGTCAACGGACAAAACACAGTAAGCACACGAGCAGAGCAAGAAAGAGAGAATAGTGGAGACGACACAGGTACCATCCCTCCTCGATCATCCGACGACAGAGACTCCAAGGTCGGATGCGCGCTCCCCGCCAGATCCACCTTCCATGGGACGCTTGCCGCGGTCCATGGCCCAATGAACGACAAACCAAGAACTAGGAGGCTTAAATAGGAGAGTGAGAGCAAGGAGTAAAGTAGAGTGTGTCAACACAACCGTCACACCGCTTTAAATAGGCCGGGGAGAAGTGAAGCCAGTGAGGCAAAAACACTCCAGGTCCAGGGAGGGCCCACCACTACCATTTCCGGCTTACGAAGCGGCCAGAGAAGCATAAGGGGAGCCATGTCAAGTCTTGTCGTGGCGAGTCGGCCAAAGCGTCATCCGCACTAGGGGTGGAACACGCGGAATGCTAGCAGGAGCCAAAAGAATAGGGAGCTGCGCGAGTCGCCCTAACCTATAGGCCTGACACGGACAGACAGCCACGCCCCAGTAGCTGACAACGCACTATCGTGGCCTCGCCCCTGAGCCGCCACGAATCAAACATAGATACAAATCAATCCATGTGGCCCGACCAAGCGACACGAGATCGCTCCCGAAGAAAGCAATGCCAGTAACAAAGGGCGATGTGCCAGTGTGCACCCGGGGCTACACGCCGTAGAAAATCTCTGCACGTCCCAAAAGCACATAGCTCATTAATGGATGCATGGGTAGACGCGATGACCGCCCCGCTGTGTCTAATCATGATGGACGAGCCAAGCCATCGACGGAATAGGAGTCTGATACATGGCAGAAAACAAGAGGCGGCGAAGCCAAAGGGCTCAGCGGCAAGTGGCATACAACATAATGACTAAACAGTGCTATTGGGGGCAGCAGCAAGCTGTCAGGACGAAAACCAAATCCATTCCCGATCCGAGCCGCGTACGTAACCAAAAGATTAGGACTTTGAGAATTGAAGCGTATCTATCATCTAAGGCCAAAACGTGAAGACAAAAACAACAAAACTACATGTCAAAGACTGTGCAAGAGCTACACTCTCACCCAGGCTCGGGGGCTACACCCCGCGTGTGCGCTCGCGCGCACCCCCCCAGCGAATAACAAAACCACGACATTGACATGGAACACAGGAATCTCAAAAAGGGAATAAAAATCCTTCTTAAGGCTCGAGGGCTACTGTCGAATACCTAATTTAACGGTAGACTTTCGAAAATAATCAATGGCCAAAAGCTTGACGATTACCTCCGGGAAAGGGATATAAAAACCAATTACAACCAAAGCCGCGACCCTTAGCGAAAGGCCAAATCCAGGATACAGATCCCTGTCAGAGCAAGGCTCCTCGCCCTGGCCCATGAAGGAAGAGGTGAGACAACCACAGCCAAACTGACCCAGGGAGGCAGACGTGCCCCGGAAGATGTGAATCCGCCCCGTCCGACGCAAAAGGGGAGCTCGCTGGTCTCTAGTTGGTGACGACGCACCCATCACAAGATCAGAACAAGGCCCCAAAGCCACGGCGGATCGTACACCCCGGGTAATCCAGAACTCAGGATTACGCTCTGATCCCTGCCCAAATTGGGATAGGTTGCGTTCCCAATTAGGGGACAGGCCAGGGCAAGATTCATGGACAAAAAGAAATCATACCCTTCGTAGGATGGAGCCAGTCTCAGGTAACCCCGGCCCCTACAGAAACCCACCGAATGGAAAGTACGCCAGGTACGGGGCGCTCGGGAGAGCGGATACACGCTGACAGGGCAGGGAGGGAATCCCACTATCAACAAGAACAAAAAGAACTAAAAGGCAGTACAACAGTGTACCCGCAGACGGATGGCCATGACTCGGCCCCTACCACCGATGGTACAGTAGACGACCATACCACCGTGGGATTGCAAATGTGACCGGGCCCCCATCCAGCAACACAAGGAGAGGTCGACATGACATCAAACCCCCGACCGCACGCGATGAAGTCTAAGGGCAATAGGAATTGAATACTCCAAGTGTCTACTTCCCTTTCTAAAGAAGACAAGGATAAGGCATAACACCCCACGTAGATACTTTTCGGCCCACACTTGTAACTAGCTCTGTCCTATTTGCAACTATAAAAGGAGGACGAGATGGACGACGAAGCAGAACACAGATAGACAATCCAGAACACACGCAATCGCCGAAGTATTCAGAGACTTGGGACTCGCACTCCCTCTCTCAACCCAGCTTGTATACCCCCTCCAAGAAGAGATAAGGGACACGAGAAGCCTCGCACTGGACATAGGGATTTCTTGCCCGAACCAGTATAAACCTCTTGTCTCTTTGTCTCACCATTCGGACCTGACACGCGTACAAATTTACTTGTTGGTAGTTTCTTAACAATGACAATTAGAGAGCATCAGTTATGGTTTCACAAAAATAGGATGAGCAAAGGACAGCATACCTCTGTGGTAGCAGCATCGGTTAGTATGCCCAAACGACCATCAACCAGACCTCATAGAGTTTAGGGAACCGGTATTTTTCACGAAGGAGCTCAAAAGCTTGTGATCAGACGGCTCATCTATCTTCCTCTTCATCAACACCTTCAGGGATGGTGCCCCGCAACCAAGTCTGGGGTTGGGGCACCATTGATCATAAGTCATCGGAGGAGGACTGAGCCCTTCAAGGTCCTGAAAAAGAAAGGGGGTCTGAGGAATTGACACAAAAATAGCTAAAACATTGCAAGATGATGGCGATACCTCAAGGGAAGGGTAGAAATCTAGATCCAGCAATGAATAGTAAGTGGCCACTGCTTCACTAAAAAGGTGCTGACTCCACACATGCCACCAGGTGACGAATGAAAAAGAGGTGAAGGCCTGACAGAGGTAATCTCTGACAAGGATAGGGGAAGAGCTCTTTCGGTCTGAACAATCCGGTTGAACTCTAATCCTGACAACACGGATTCCCTTGGATGGAGTTTATGTGCAAAGAAAAGGCTCGGGGGAAATTGTCGGAATCCCATTTGCCTCGCCGCAATGGAAGGATTGTAGAATTCATACGAGATGGGTGGATTTCTCTATCATGATGGACTTCCGTAGGTAACAGGCAGGGTTTAACCAGATCAATGAAGACCAGCATAGAATGTTGGTCCGCATAACTCTCATGGAATCTGAAAGTGAAGGGGAGTTTGAATGCCGAGACGTCCGAGTAAGCAAACCATTCCAAGATATCTGCAAAGAATCCTTTGTATAATAGCCTAAAAATTGCCCAGCGGTTTTGGTAATGATAATGGCCGATGCTGCTTCACCAAATGATACGCATCGGCCAGATTTTTCTTTCTCCGATAAATCTTCCTCGTCTTGTTCCAAGAAGGTCTTCGAAGGGAAGGAGAGAGATGCCAGGTCTGAAGTAGCAATTTTGTGCATCTGCAAATTGAGCCAGAGCTGAAGAAACCACTCTGGCCCTGTAATAGTTGGGATGGTTTCATTCTTCACCAAGTGCCGATACACTTGATTCAAGAGGTGCTAGAGGGCGCCGAGCAGGTACTTTCCCAGAGGAATATCATTCTGGGAATTAACATGTTCGGCCAAAGGCAGGTAGTTGCCCATAGGCGTGCATGATTATCCACAAAAGAGGAACCTGTCTAGCCACATATTCAAGAAGAGTATGCGCTCATTATCAGTAACTGGGGCAGATTCATTGTTCTTGATATATTGACCCCAGCATCCAGTACTGAAGTTCTTTGCTCAAATTGAAGATTTGGTGGCCAGACAATGAGGATGTATATCTCCTGTAATGTTGAGGTCGGTCAACATATGAACGTCGGTCAGAGTGGGGGTCATTGGTCCATGACCGAAGATGAAGGCATTATAAGTGTTGGACCAAAAGTAGCAAGCTGCCTGAAGCAAAGGTTCGTTCTTACTCATATTGGACAGAGAGAGAGACAGACACTGCTCAATATTACCCTAGTAAGTGTTTCTGTGGTTGGAAAGCTTCACAAACCAATTTCTCCAACCTGGGATCGCGGAAGGCCAGTTCATGAACGAAGTTTTCTTGTCCCATTGGCCCGGTTCCATGGACGACTGCTTAAAGGGTATCCTATTCGTCTCGGCCACAATGACAGGAGTTGGATCTGGGTTACCCATGGGGCCGAGGAAGTAACAGTTGGGTTGGTCGGCCAACGGAATTAGCACACGGTTCTTTAATTCCTGATCCAATTCAAGGACAAGAATAAAGATACAAAATGAGAAGGATGGTGGAGCAAAGTGCAATAGTGTCATACCTCAGGGATGATGTCCAGTGAAGCCATCTTGCTGTGGTGTCCTAGCGACAGTATGAAACTCAGATCTATGGCGGCGCTGAGGTTGTCTGGAAAATTAGGGTTGGGAGCCGAGCTCGGCTAGATCGACTAAAAGGAAGAAAGGCACTTGCAGTTTTAGGAATGAAATAAATTTTATCCCAAAACTGGGGGCATGTGTTAACACCGTATTTTTGCACGACCAAGTAAATACGGGTGGGTCCCAAGGACGGAAAGAATATGCTACGAAAGTGGACCCAGAAGGCTGGTTAAGGGAACCGACTCGAAGAAGATTACGCATATCGGTTGTTGAGATACATACGGTGGGTTGCGCCAAGGATTGAGGCCGAAGACATCCAAGTTTCCTTATTCCAATCTACGACCGGTTCAAGATAGGGTTATGCTATGGTCTATAAATAGTGAGGTTAGGAGAGTTGTAGGGGACATCCAATCAATCAAATACACAACTAGTACTTAGTTTTTGGCCTCCGGCCACCCCTAGGAGTAGGAGTAGAGTAGATTTCGGTGAACCTTGGACAGATTGGGCTGCATCGACTAGATCGACCTCCGTGTTGCTTGTAAGTCTAGCCTTGGTTGATGTCTCGTTTGTACGGCTGTATTGTGTAACTCATGCAAGCTCGGTATGAGCTAGTTATCGGTTTGAATCTATTGTTCATGGGGTTGCATTGCTTCAATCTCACATGAATCATGGCTTCAAGCTAGTTATCGGCTCTATTAGATTGACGATCTAATAGATTCATTAAGTTATTGATATTGTCTGTTATTCTTTGTTTAATCTATTGTTACAATATCATGCCCAACCTCAACTGATGGATTGGCCCGCGCTTTATTTTCTATCTGGATCTATTACCTCTGATGCATTTACTTTTATACGTAGTGAGGCGATAGATCTAAGATCATATTGGCTAATCCGTTGGTTATGGTTGCTACATGTTGCAGGTTCGAGACATGTATTCGGTTATTAGATTGGTTTGAGTGTGGTTGGATCTGGTTTAACATACGTGGTACGGCTCCATCTACCGACCCCACTGCCATGTGTGTTGGGTCATGTCTGTCTAGACTTAGAAGCATCCAAGGCTGGGTATATGGATCTTGTTCAAGCTTCATGGATCCCATATCGGCTAACATAGCCGATCTGGTTATGCTTCAATCATACTATGCTTGTACTTTATCGCTTCAATCTATTAGATCTATTGAATGTACTGGATGTGGCTTGGCTTGTTTACTTTTATGACTGCATGGAAACACCCCAATGCTAGTAAATCGGTCAGGTTATCGGGTTAATTGTCATCATGGCTGCATGGGAACACACCTCTGTTGATGGTTAATCTTTATCTGGTATGTTCGATAGATTTGGTAGTTTGATGTCGATAATGTTATATGTGTCGCATCTTTACCTTATTCTTGTCATATAATTGGCTAATCATGTACTTTACATTTGACACCCTATGACAGCTGTTTATATACCATTATTATGTTTCATACTATTTGGAGTTGACTCTTTAGTCAATATCCTATATTCATAGGCTATATGAGAGCCACACACTCATGCAACTGTCTGACAACAACTGACAGGTTCCATAATTTGACATTTCATCTCCTTGTCAATTGCTGGTCAAATTGAGTAGCATGCCTGGATCAATCATCGAAGTGGCCTAAGGCACTTTAGAGGTTTAGGAGATCAAGCTCTGCTGCTACATGGTCTCTGCAGGCCTTACGCAGTGCTGACGCCAGAAGACCCCATTTTTGGCGTCAACAACATAAAAAACTTAGTTACATACTTGGCTAGGATGAATGGTTCATCTCTGTATCCAAAATTGTTAAGGTCTGATGTTGTCATTCTGTACTGATGGTCCATTGTTATCCCACCTCTAGTCATCTTCATCCATTGGCACCGAAACAAAGGGATCTTAAAAAAGGGTCCGTAGTCAAGTTCACACACTCCCTCCGTCCCTAAATAGATGTAATTCTTGATTCCTAAAATGTTACTGTTGATGGTAAAAATGACACACTTTTACATACTCAAAATACCGTCAACAACCTTGGATTCAAGAGTATAATAACATAGCTAGAGAATATTTTACCCAATAACTAGTTCCACATGTCCCTTGACTATTTGAGTGCAGGTAATGACAAATGGGGACTTTTGGGAGCTAGTGGGCCCACTTAGGGGGTCGGCCAACCACCCTGTGGGGCCACTAGGCCTCCCAAGCCCCCATGATCCAAGTAACACTTTCCAAAGCACTTTCTACCCCTTGGATCTAAGTGTGCTACCTCTCAACGGTTCTAGATCAAAGCACGAGGATCCATGGGCTCAACATGACATATTTCCAATTATGGCAAATGTGCAAATCCAATACACCATCATGATGGACATTACCTCTAGAAGCTACCTACAAAAGATGAGAGCTTATTTGGCCACAAAAGACGATCGGCTGACCGTACTTTGGGCCCAGTTTTGGACAGCAGAATCCACACCTATCAAGGAGGTCCCACGCCGAAGGGGAGGCCCGGGGCTCTCTAAAGGAGGTTGGCCGACCTCCTAGGTGGGCCAGAGACCACCCACAGGCCCCCTGACCATTGGGGTCAGCTTCAAGAAGAAAGGGGTAGGCCCCACTTGTCAGGGGGTGGTCGGCCGACCATGCCCAGGTGCCCAGAAGATTCCCCGAGCTCTCCACTGCCTTCCTGCATGCCTCCATGCATCCACTTGATCTCCACCGTTGATTTAAGACGGTTACAACGACGGTTTCATCCTATGGTGGCTGGTGGAGGTGGCGCTGATGGCTGACGTGGCACTAGAGTCGCCCCTACTCCACCTCTAGCTATAAATACCCCCCTAAGCCTTCACTCTCACTCATGCCTCAATGGACAAACTACTCCTTAGTACCTTAGCTGTGAAGGAACCGCCCAAATTATAAGAGATCAAGTGCTAAAGTAGCTGACTTAGCTACCACTTAAAACACTTGAGCCCATATAATCCCGGTAGTCCGGAAATCTCGAAGGATTTCTAACATCAAATCAGGATCGCGTACATTCAGGGATACACATTCGAACGAGCCACAAATCAACCGAAAACACTTAAAGTATGAAATAAGTTATTACAACATTTCGTTCCAAATAAAAGTAGTACTTACACCACAACACCTATGGCCAAATAAAACATTGTTTGAAACTGCACTTGAAGTTTTAAAAGATAGGGGTGCCCACAACATCAGGTCCGACAACAGCAAAAGATGAGCTTGTAGAAGACCTTGCCCAAGGCCTACTCCTCTTCTCCTTCAACAGGATAGAGACAGTGCTTACAATAGCCGAAGTATACTTGGCCATCTGCAACAAATGGGATAAACCCTGAGTACGAGAATGTACTCAGCTAGACTTACCCATCTAACTGAAAATAAAGACTCCAAGGATATGCATGGCTGTATCTGGAGTTGGGTAAGATTTACTTTGCAGAAATGCTTAAATTTAAAGGAGTTCATTTTAATGATGCGGTGAGCAGTCATCTTTTATCTACTAATTATCTCTAGGTTATTGCACCTATACTAGAGCACTCACTTGAACTACTCAAACAATATAGTAACATATATCTAGTTCCTTCATCAATATTTTAGTAGAACCATTAAGATGTCACATGGAGTTGTACCGTGGTGAAGCTCAGCATAATCCCCCATATCCAGTGGGGGGCGGTAATTCGAATCGATATACACCAGCTGGTAAGATTACCTTTAACACACGCCCATACTTTACCCCGTCGGGTCAGCATTAGGTCACCGCTCAACAAAGTCCAGGTGGTAACCAACGCGATCTCAGAGTAGTCCACCCAATTGTAGAAAATAGATGGCCACCACGGGGCAGATCGTATCTACAGTCTAGAGGGTGCTCACAGTAGGCTGAGAACCGGCCCGGACAGTGTTTACTCAGCTTCGGGGTCGATACTCACAACGGCCCCTATGTGAAAGGGCGCATTCAAAGATGTAAGAGGGCCACCATCGTGTACAAACCTACACGATCCAATGGATGGACTGCCCCCAAGTCTAAACCACTTGGTGCACTTGCCTTCCAGTTGACCGTATTTCATTACTACCATAGGTTCTTTCCACGATAGCGAATATAGCCAACCGTGATAGTATTACCCACAAGGGATAATACGAGACATAAAAAGAAAGGTAACCATTATTTCTAAGCATGCTAAGCGGTTGCTTTTACTTCTTATTAACAGGGTAACAAGGTAGGTAAATCAAATATCAAGGAAGGTAATGCATCAATTTGGGATTCAAACAACTCCTATCACCTAATGCATCACAGTATAAAATACTCAAGTAGATTAAATTGTAAAAACTGGGAGGCTTAAGAATGCTCCGAGGCTTGCCTTGAGAGAAGGTGGAGGGTTGGTGGTCAGGGCACTCAGGAAGGTTAGTGTGGAGCTCTTGGTACTCCTCGTACAGCTCCTGTACCTCCTGGACTTCTGTCTCTGTGGGCTCTTGATGTTCCTCCACGGATCCTAAATGATTGCAATGCATAAATAAATAACTGAATGGTGCAGGGATGATGCTTGAACAGGATTTAACACACAAACAGAGATCCTAAGCATAGGACCAGAGAACTACCACAAAGCTACTAGGGATAAAGCTACTAGCTAGCAGGATAAAACAGGCTATAACTTATTCTTAACAGAAACTAGCAACAAGACTTTACCAACTCTAGATATAACAAACAAGCATGGCATACAATACTGAAAATAGAATAGGAAATCATTTTGGGAACGGGCTCGAGGCACGCAGAGGCACTCGAGGCAACTGACGGGCATGACCCTCGATTACTCGAGGTCCATCAACCGTCGAGCGGAACAGAGAACGGTGCTGATCGACGTGTTCTTGCCGATGGTGGAGTCTTCGACGGTGGGGTTGGTTGTGCTAGGCTCGGGATGACTACGCGCAGCCACTGGTGGTGTTGGTTGAACTGATGTGACCGTGAAAAGGGGTCGACGGCGTGCGGTGGCGGTGCAGCTCGGCGGTGCTACACGGCGAAGTGATCACCGGCGATGTGAGGCTCGGCGCTGGGGTGCGTGAGCATCGTGGTGATGTGGTGAGTGCGGCTCGAGGGCTAGCTGAGCCAGAGAGGCTCTGTGGAAACCTGTCCACGTTCAAGCTCCGCGGCGGCGGCAATGGCGCACGGCCAACGGTGCTGTGACGACACGGATCGGACTGAAGCTCGAGGAAAGGCGTTCTCACCTCGGCTATCTCTGGTGAAGCTTCCACGAAGATGGAGGCATCGGAGACGAGACGGTGAACGGTGAACACTGGTTGATCAGTGCGGTGGCGACTCGAGAGCGAGGAACGGCGAAAGGCATTCCGGCGACTGGAGTCCACTGCTGTTAAACAGAGGCAAGCAGCGTGGGTGCGGGGCAAAGGCGAAAGCTAGAAGGAGAGGGATTGAGCAAAGAAGCTCGGGTGGTGGTGGATTTGAGAAGAAAGTGCTGGCGGTGCTCGGAGCTCTCGGCGCGAAGAAGAACAGAGGACTGTGAGCGATTGCGCAAGTGCGGATGAGTGTGGATGAGTGTGGGAGGTGGAGGAGGTATAGGTGCTCCTCCTTGCTTGGTCATGGCCAACCGGCGCTGCCAGAGGGGACGTGACGCGATGGTGCGGCGGTGGCAGCAGCGCTGGCGTGTTCGCGGCGGGCGGCGCAGAGCAAGACTTGGTCGACGCGCCGTTAGCACAGATTCGCGTTTGATTGCGAAAGAGACAAGGCGGGGCGTTGATCGGACGCGGCACTGCGGCGGCATTACTGCGAAACAACGGCGCGGTGTGCGGCAGGGCGGCTGGCAGGTCTGCGGCGACGAAGCAGAGCGTCAGCGGCGGAAAAACGGTGCCGACTTGGTCCTAGCGCCGTTAACACGGATTCGAGTGAGACAGCGCGAGCGGTGACAGCGATGTCGGCGCAGTGCCGAAGCGGCGGCAATGGCGTGTTCCACTTCCGCGGTCAGGCATCGTCGGCCACGCGGCGGATGACTCCGACGTACGGCCCAGCCGCGGTCGCGTGAGTGCGCGCGGGCGTGCGCAACACGTGCGTGCGGTCGAGCGCGCGGGAGAGGGGTCGATATCGAGGGTAGGGTCGATCGGCTGATCGAGCCTCCGATTCGGTCGAGCCTTCCGTGCGGGGTCATTCGATCGAACCCTTGGTCCGTCATCTTTCTATCGAGCGGGGGTCGAGGTCGAGGGGTGGTGCTCGGCCTGTCTCGATTCTGATTTCCTTTTCCATTTTCTTTTATTCGATAAAACTAAGCAGGGTAACTAAACATAAACAAACCACACTTTTACTCTAAGCAAAGCAAGGTTTAACTAAACAAGTTAAACACAAGATTAAGCACAAAACACCTATTCAATTCTAGTTTCAAAGCATATAAACACACACATGAAATGATAGCATATGCAAACAGGAATGCAATGAAATGATGTGCTTAGTGGCTAATGATGATCCTAATGCAAGCTTGACACAGGGTGTCACATTAGCGGAGCTCTGTAGTAGTGTATGCTAGTTGGAGGAGAGTGAGGAGCGCCTGGAGGAGAGTCGGGCCTGTCTGGCGTCTTCTCCGAGTTGTACCTCAGCGGATGCGATTCTCTTGTAAGTTCAGCACTTGTAAGTGATACATCTGAGTTCTTTATAGTATTTGATATTCTACTTCTGGCATAGCTGTTATACATCTTTTCGCGCTTATTCATCGCTTTACTTTAAGTAGAGTGTTTTAGTCCTTAGCTAGGGTTAAAGTAGTAAGAATAGTGTAGATGTGGTGTCTAGACTAGATCTTGCCTTTGTAAATCGCTTATGGCACGGATTGTTTCTGGATGCTAGTAGAAGGTGACAGCTCTATCTAGTCTTCGTATTCCACCATGTGTGTCAGATAAGTTCTTAAAAGGTAGGGCCTCAATACAATTTGATGGTGTGGTCCGGTTAGAGTTTTGTCTCTTTCTGATCCATCCCATCGCCTCCTGCAAGAGAAGGGCTGATAAAGCCAGTATAACCAGCTTTGCATTGTTAGATATCTTTGCTATATAAAACCTCTCCACCCAGTTATCATAGTCTCCCTTGATCCATCATAGGACATATCCATAATCCTAGTTAACTCACTTCTCGTTCCCTGTGGAAAATACGATACCTGAAATACTCCCAGTGAAAGCTACACTTGACAACTGTACGCTTGCGGTCTTTTTCCGTTTGCCACCTTTGGTGTCAACAAGCTTTCTGGCGCCGTTGCCGGGGAATAGTAGCTGTTTTAACTAGAACCATTTGGTCATATTATCCTTGTTTTATCTTTCTTTTCATTTTATCCTTTTCACACCATGAACGAATCATCCATCTCTCATCTTGCTTTTCCAAAGGGCCATAGTTTGGAACCACCACCATCATCACATCCCATTCTTTCACCTAGCTATGAGTTTCACCCTAGCTTCATAGCCAAAGTTCGGGAACAGTCTTTCTTCTGAGATGAAGATGAAAATCCATACACTCACCTACATGACTTTGAACAATTGTGTTCATATGTCAACATCCCAGGGATGAGGCGAGGTACCCTTAAGTGGAAGCTTTTTCCGTTTTCTTTGACGGGAATAGCCAAACAATGGTACTTTCGCAACGTAGATAGTGTAAACGGAGAATGGGAAAAGTTATAATCCAAATTCTGCCTAACTTTCTTCCCTATCTCCCGTGTTATTCGTCTTCGAATAGAGGTTGTAACCTTTAAACAAAAGGAGAAAGAGCCTCTAGGTGCGGCATGGGCCCATCTTTTAGATCTATCATCATCTGGCCCTGATCTTGCTATAACCGAGCCAACTTTGTTACAACACTTTTATGGCGGTCTTAGCAAAGATTCTGCACAACTTCTTGATATAACTTCCGGGGAGCCTTCCTGTGTTTACCGTTTAGTGTAGGGAAGAATCGAAAACACCCCCTCTACTAATGATTATAATGAAGGACCCGAGGAAGAACAAAAACCAGCCCCTAGAAAAGAAATCTCGATAGCCGAATCATCATCACTCCTATCCAAAGATTCTGCCATCGATCCTGAACCACAAATACCACAAATCTCGAAGGAAGAAGAAATCCAACACATAAATCATTCCTTCGAGTTCGAGGCCAACCTCTCATTTGATCTTGTTAGTTTTGGGAATGCCCGGAATTATCCTTTCCAAAAGAGACCTCTCCTTTCTAAACCTCTTATGAATGGATCTCTTCAAAAGCCTCCCAGATCAACATCATCTTGCGCCTCGACTTCCCACATGGCACATCAGGGAAAGCTTGGGATTCCTAATAAAGAAACGTCGAGTGAACTTATAGAAGGAAAACCAAGATGCTTAGAAGCCAAATCTATCCTCTCCTTCTCTATGCCCACATTTGACTTATCCTACGAACCCATCTCTAAACCCATCATTGATCCTGATGATCCCCCATGTGCTCCTTTATTCAAGTCTTATGATAGCCCACTTAATGACTTTGGGAATTCATTAAGACACCCGAGGCATGGAAGCCATGAGGGCCAAAATCTGACCAAGAGGAGCAAAGAATGGTTGGATGAGGTCGAATCTTCAAAAGAAGTCACTAAAATTCCCACATATGTAAGGAGAATATCCTGTCAAGTGTTGGGCATTGATGGTGAAATTTGCTACGATTCTAGCCTCGGGATCAACATCCTTCCTCATTTCCATGTTCCAACACCATCGAAGGATCATCTATCCCAATCACAAAAACACCTTAGATTCCCCAATGGTCAAGTCCTTGATTGTTTAGGAATTCTTCATGATGTTCTTGTGGTGGTTGATGATCTCAGGATCTTCCTAGATTTCAATATCTTTGACCTTCCTAGACTTTCCTTTCATCTCACCTTTATTGGAAGGCCAATCATGAGAATCTTGGAGAACACAATAGGAAATGAGAAGCTTGATCATAGAATAAGTGAAGATTATAAACCCATTTGGTCTTCCCGACCTCTCATCAAAGGGTTAGAATCCAAACCAGTTCTTGATCCAAGGGATGAGCTTATGTCAATCTCGCTAAAAACCATAACCCATTAAAGTCTAGAGTATGACTTGAAATGTGATGAAAGTGCTCACCCACTTCTACAAAGGGAAGATTCTAAAAATGAGCATGAAAGTTATTCCCCAATCTTCAAATCAAATCCATGCTCAATTGAGAAATCTCCCAAATCAATCCTTCCCTCTACCATGACTGCACACATGATCTACAACCTCTTCATGCCTCTTGTTTCTAAAATCTTTGCAAGGTTGGTTGTAGATGTGTTTGTCTATCACAAATTTTGCAAATCTTGTAGTGGTTTTGGTCTTGAGGATAGGTTCGAAAAATGTTGGAGTTGAAGGGGAAACCACTTCGCCAACATGAGTTGCAATTTGAAAGTTTCCCAAAGACAAGCTTGTGTCTTAAAAATAAGCACTTTCGGGAGATAACCCGAGTCGTTTTCTTTTTTGTTAAAGTTTGCTTGTTAAAAAAATATATATAAAACAAAAATAAAAATATTTTTAGTTTCCAAAAAAATCTGAAATAAATAAAATGACTTTGTAAAATAAGATTAAGGGAATATTTGTGAAAGTGTTCATTCGGATATTTTTGTCACTAACCATTTCAAGTTTGAGCAAAAAGAATGATGGAACAAAACACAAGGTAAGTCCAACCAAACATCCTTCAATAATGAAGCACATTAAAAAGAAAATTCCACATCCTAGACTTGGATTTGCCCATTATCAAATGTTGCAAAATCCAAGTATGGGGGAGTGGATCTCTCTAAAGAAATTCATGTCTTGCTTCATTGTTTAATTTTGTTTGGTTATCTCTACCTTTCTTTCTCTTTATACCTTGCTCATCTTGGTAAGTCATAAAAATAATAAAAACCAAAAAATATATATTACTCATCTGGTTCACCATCCATGCTCTTGTCTTCTTAAATGAATCTCTCTATGCCTTCATGCTTCCTAGTTCTGTTATGAGTATGCTTTGGTTTGGGAGTAGTGTACATACTCCTATAAGCTCTTTAAATTAAGTGTAGTGCTTAGGTTAAATAGCCTTCCTTAATCAAATTAGACATGGTGTCAAGTTTGATTAATGAACCAAAAGTAAACTTGTATGGAATTTGGTTTTTATTTTGGACTAACCCATGTAAGTTAACTTCCAAATTTTGATGGCAAAGTCATTAGATCATTCATAAGAGGCAAATCAAGGTTTTAGGTAGTAATGAAATAATCATACACTTCTTTGCCTCAACCTTGCTTAACTTTTAAAGAAGTTGGTGAACAATGATGGAACATCCCTTCCTGTGCTAAAATGTTAAAGCCAACTTTTCTATATCATAGAAGATGTCCTCTATTTCTATGACAATAATGCCCTTGCTTCAAATTATTCGTGAATTCCTTCGGGTATGTGTTGCCCACTAATCCTTCGCAGGAGAGAAGCAATGAATGAAGGAAAGGGTCTGAGTACAACGCGATGATTCACAGGAGAAAGACCATTCGTCATCATCAATATCATGACACAAGGAATCGTCACGCTTCAAGATTACGGCCGCAACACCTTTAAAGGTAAATGGTCAATGTCTCAAGCTTTTCATGAACATGAATCACCAGAGCATGAAATTGACATGGTAGATTTTGTCCTTAATCCAATTTAGAACTAAAATCTACATGTTTTAATTTTTGTTCATTTTTCGTGTTTGACCCTAGAATTAGCATGTACCTAGCCTTGTCACCTCCCACACGAAATCTTGGCCCATTTGGCCCCGAAAGGCGGTCGACCGACCGCATGTCGAGGCTTCTCAGCTCGACGTTGCACGGCCTGCCTAACCTGACCTGTGGGACCCTCAATCCAGGCTCGGTCGAGCCAAACCTTCCAAAAAGCGGTCGGCCGACCGGGGTTTTGGCCCTTCAACCACGCATGTTGCTCCTGAGCGTTGGACCAACATTCCTATCTTGTTTCCGGCACGATCCAAGTGAAAATAGAGGCAAAGTACGTTGGTTTCTCTCTTCTTAACCTCTCCCTCTCGTTCTTCCTCCTCTTACCTTGTTCTTCTTCACCACCAGTAGAAATTCCATCTCCTCTTGCTTCCCTTCTCACCTTCCTTGACCTCACCATGGTTCCACCAAGAAGAAGATCAAAAGAGCGATATGGAAAAGTTTCTACCCTGTTGTTGCTAAAGAGAGCTTTACTTACTTAAAAGAAAGGGCTTCTGAGGAGAGAATGACACGTCTAGGTCTTGAAGATAGCTTTAATGATCTTCGCATTATCACTAATTCAATGTTCAAGCGCTTATCCACACCCGTTGAGAGAAATGATCTGCTTGCCCCTCCATCTCCTTAGTCATCCTCTAGAGCCATTGGCACAACCTACCTCATGGCCCTGATAGAAGAGAGCATGAAGAGATGCTTGTCATCCCTTATGCTAAGGCCATGTCAAAAGTAAGACTTTCTCTCTCCATCTTCTCCCTTGGATCACCTTAGCCCTTCATAGCAACATGATACTTAAGCTTGATAGTCTATCACTCATGAATCAAAGAACATATGCCTAAACTATCAATGACAAATAAAACTCATGGTACTGCTGGTATCTTAACCCAGCAGAACCCCTGCATTTGATCTCTCTCTGTCCTGTGCTCCAGTATGCAGTGAAATTGGTATGGGGGCATATTGGTCGACACCCCAACATACCATTTCACCAGTTCGACCATGGAATCATGATGTACACGGTCATGACACGTCCCACAAAAAATTGGACCTCAACGGTCACTTTTGTGCATCGGCTGATGCACCTTATAGGCCAAATTGCAGTTCGGACAGAGCAGAACAACATTCAGAGGTAAGAGATCTCAATTCATATACCGAAGTGGCCAAATGGCCCCGAAGGGTGGTCGGCCGACCGCACCTAGAGCCCTCGGGTCCACCAGCCAGCAATTACTCAGCCTCAACATACACCCTGACTGGTTTGCCACGTCTCTCCCCTCCTCCTTTATGTTTTTATTTGCTTTACTCATTTCCATTCAATAATAATAATAATAAAATAAATAAAATAAAATAATAAAATAAAATAAAAATTTTATTTCTTCATGAAATTAATTGTTTAGTTTATTTTCCTTTTCAATATTGAATAAAAACAAGAAGAACGCATTTGAAACTAAAATTTGAAAAGTGACATGATCTATGACATTCTGAGGGTAAAAGCGTCATAAAGATGAATTCTTGCTTTTGCTTATGCTAGTGGAAAAATATCTTGATAGGAAACCATATTGACTAAGTTGTTGATCAATGTGATATATGTTCTCGGCTCATGATTCATACCATGTCTATTTAAAGTATTTGGAGATTAATTTTTGAAAATGTCATAAAACCATAATGTCACTACTCCTCTATAGTAAGAAAATTCCTACCAAAGCTATATATGCTCTTTCATGATATAAGCTTTCTACATAAGCTACTTGCTTTGTGTTGAGTTTGGTCAAGTTTTTTGACCCTTGTTGAGAGATTTATCATACTCCCAAGATCAAGATCACGTACACGCCACATATACATGCTGCTTCTACACTGGAAGTACGCAGAAACATGCCTTATATTTTTCACAAAGTTCATGCTCCATGTTCTAATAGAAAATCCTCTCTCTAGTATGTGCTAGTAAATGAGACATAGACTATGCAAAATTATGAAAAAAATATCTATATGAAAAAAAATTATAGGGGCACTTGAGGTCCCAAGTTTTAGAAAAAAAAATGATGAGCACATCAAAGCTCATAGAAAGAAAAAAATGATGATGAGCATATCAAAGCTCATAGAAAAATAAAGATAGCTATGACTCAAAATAATAAGTTAGGAAAGAGCGATCTCATAAAGGAGTTTTGATCATTCGCCATGTTTCCACACACTTGCACATCTTGATCTAAGAGTATGACATTTCTCTCCTTGGATCCAGAATTTGATTTTACAATATATGCAAGGTAAGTATGCTACATTGTTTATCCCTACCCAAGCTCCACATAAGCCATTTAGAAGTAGGAAGATACAAAGAAGGCAACCTCATGTTATGCCTTGGTAAGGATTCATAAACCTTGAGTGATCTAGAGTGCTATATGAGGAGTAAGTTGACTTATGAGCTTTCTTTTGAAAAACTTATCAAAAACTCCAAGTACTAAAATATGATTTGAGAAGATGACTTTGCTTTGAGAGCTATTCCATCTTTCAACCTCTCAAAGATATATGTTAGATAATACCACATACCCCATTAGTATGACAAATGTCTTGAGTAAATCTTTATGCTTGCTTTATACTTTGAATATCATGGTTATGTTTACTTTTATCCTTTACTCGAGGACGAGCAAAGAGGTAAGTATGGGGGATCTTGTTGACGGTAAAAATGACACACTTTTACATACAAAAAATACCATCAACAACCTTGGATTCAAGAGTATAATAACATAGCTAGAGCATATTTTACCCAATAACTAGTTCCAAATATCCCTTGACTATTTGAGTGCAGGTAATGACAAATGGGGACTTTTGGGAGCTAGTGGGCCCACTTACGGGGTCGGCTGACCACCCTGTCAGGCCACTAGGCCTCCCAAGCCCCCATGATCCAAGTAACACTCTCCAAAGCACTTTCTACCCCTTGGATCCAAGTGTGCTACCTCTCAACAGTTCTGGATCAAAGCACGAGGATCCATGGGCTCAACATGACATATTTCCAAGTATGGAAAATGTGCAAATCCAATACACCATCATAACGGACATTACCTCTAGAAGCTACCTGCAAAAGATGAGCTTATTTGGCCACAAAAGACGGTCGGCCGACCGTACATTGGGCCCAATTTTGACAACAGAATCCACACCTATCAAGGAGGTCCCACGCCGAAGGGGACGCCCAGGGCTCTCTAAAGGAGGTCGGCCGACCTCCTAGGTGGGCCCAGAGACCACCCACAGGCCCCCTGACCAATGGGGTCAGCTTCTAGAAGAAAGGGGTAGGGCCCACCTGTCTAGGGTGGTCGGCCGACCATGCCTAGGTGACCAGAAGATTCCCTGAGCTCTCCACCGCCTTCCTGCATGCCTCCATGCATCCACTTGATCTCCACCGTTGATTTAAGACGGTTACAATGACGGTTTCATCCTACGGTGGCCGATGGAGGTGGCGCGGATTGCTGACGTGGCACCGGAGTAGCCCCTACTCCACCTCTAGCTATAAATACCCCCTTAGGCCTTCACTCTCACTCATGCCTCATTGGAGAAACTACTCCTTAGTATCTTAGCAGAGCTCTATAGTAGTGCTATGCTAGTTGGAGGAGAGTGAGGAGTGCCTGGAGGAGAGCCGGGCCTGTCTGGCGTCTTCTCCGAGTTGTACCTCAGCGGATGTGATTCTCTTGTAAGTTCAACACTTGTAAGTGATACATCTGAGTTCTTTATAGTATTTGATATTCTACTTCTGCCATAGTTGTTATACATCTTTTCATGCTTATTCATCGCTTTACTTTAAGTAGAGTGCTTTAGTCCTTAGCTGGGGTTAAAGTAGTAAGAATAGTGTAGACGTGGTGTCTAGACTAGATCTTTCCTTTGTAAACGCTTATCGCACGGATTGTTTGTGGATGCTATTAGAAGGTGGCAGCTCTATCTAGTCTTCGTATTTCACCACGTGTGTCAGATAAGTTCTTAAAAGGTTGGACCTCAATACAATTTGATGGCGCGGTCCGGTTAGAGTTTTGAGCTCTTTCTGATCTATCCCATCGCCTCCTGCAAGAAAAGGGTTGCTAAAGCCAGTATAACCAGCTTTGCCTTGTTAGATATCTTTGCTATATAAAACATCTCAACCCAGTTATCATAGTCTCCCTTGATCCATCATAGGACATATCCATAATCCTAGTTAACTCACTTCTCGTTCCCTGTGGAAAATACGATACCTGGAATACTCCCGGTGAAAGCTACACTTGACAACCGTACGCTTGCGGTCTTTTTCCGTTTGCCACCTTTGTTGTCAACAGTTACCGTTTCCAAAATGTCAGCAATTATGTATTAAAATATATAAATAATTATGTTAAATAATTAGTATTATCGGACAGATCTTTAAGTCTGCTGTTTTAAAAAGTTTATTTGGAGATATAAATGTTGCACATATTTTCTACAAACTTAGTCAAAGCTGAGAAAGTTTGACCTGCACGCATCCCATAACGTCATCCTTTTTGGGACGGAGGGAGTAGTCAATTTCACATATTTGGTGTAACAGATCCGCCCAAATTATAAAAACTTAAGTCAAAAAACCATTGCCGGTTCGATAAATTTTCGTCCTTAGGCTTTCATAACCCTGGTAGTCTATGAAACCACGACGGATTTCATTCCTTACTCATCTCAACCAAGATCGCTTAGTTCAAGAGTACCATCCATATGTTATATAAAGTTCACAATACGAATTACATCAGAGTACGAAGAAAAGTTATTACATAACCAAATGTCTTACAGCAGAAATAGTTTTGAAACCAACTCACACACACTTAGGTCATTACAGTGCTAGTACCAAGTCGTTTCTCACAAAAGCATAGATAAGACTTCAAAAGCGACCATAGCTGGGTAGAGACAGTTGATGCAATATCCATATACATCTAGCCATCTGCAACAACAATGGGAACAAAGCTCTGAGTACGGGAATGTACTCAGCTAGACTTACCCATCTTAAACTAAAATAAGAGATACCAAAGATTATGTAGGCTTTATAGTAGTAGAAACGCGAGACTCTCTTTTGCGGAAAAGCTCAACAGAGTAGTTGCTACTGACTTAGTATACTTAGCCATCTTTTAATAGTGATTACCTGTCATCTATGTAAGCACCTATGCCAAGCATTATACTTGTTTAATCAAAGAATAACCAGTTTGCTCTCCTGGTCCATCTATATCATTTCATTGTAACTGTTCAAGTATATCATTGTTCCCACGCCAGTGTAGCAATTGTCAAGTTCTCACTAACAAGGAGAGACCGTGATTCGAATCGAATTTCTATCTAGCTGGACGGTTGATTCCTCACCCAAACCTCGCAACGCTTGAACGGGGGCGCGATAGCCGCCTAGCAAACCTTTTGAACCATGACCACGCCACAACCATCAACAAGCCCGAGGACCGCCCGGCACCCAGCACTTCCTACTAGGGATCAACTAGCAGGCCATTGGTATTACTCTCCGCATCCTTGTCACCCTGCACCAATAAACGGTTAGGTTCGTCCTTGGTTCAGCCAGTAAACAGGTTTCATGGTCGAAACGAGTTATTCGGCCAGCTAAAAGTGAGGCATACGTTCAGCATGACAAGAGGGTCACCACCCGATCAGCCCTTAAGTGGGCATGTCCGTAAAATACCGGCCTCGAGCGCACAGCTCTCCTAGATGCTGCCAGTATCCTACGTCCAGACAATTTACCAACCTTCCTGGTTGTCTTTCCATTTCATGATATCTCTTCATACCATCGGCGTGCCACGTAGAGGATTACGTGACACGGGGTCACCGATGTTCCATATTAATTTAGCGTTGCTAAGCCTCTATCTTTTCTATACTAGTAGGTTAACAATGATATATGGTTATCAAAAGCAAGGAGGGTAATATGCAACAATTAGGTTCACCCAACTCCTATACTTAATGCAACAACGATAATATAACATAGTGAATTAATATCATAAAGTAGAGTTAGAATGCTCTGGGGCTTGCCTTTCTCGAACAAGCTAGGCTGGTGATCAGGACAGTACTAGAGTTCCTCTTCTTGTTCCTCGTTCACGGACCCGTCATTGACTTCTGGCTGACTGGTTCCTTCTGGCTCCTAGGGTGGGACGGATGGTGTTTCCTCCTGCGGTCCTATATGATGTGTATGTGCGAATGCTATGAGACAAGGTATATTATTAGCTTGTGCAAGATCATGATGAATGATGAGATATGCAACTGCTCATGATGTTCTTTGCTTTAGTTCTCCATAGTAGGTGCAAATCTCGTCTCTTGTAGTTTCTTATTATAAATGTTATAAAAGAATTCACCTTATCACACAAGTCATATACTACTACCAGCAGGGTATAGGTTCAAGTTTACTTCAGCAACTTAATTACTTGTACTCCAAATATACACCAAAGCTAACTAACTACTTAAACCTTTTCCTTAGCAATTAATATAAATAGAATTTAGAGGAACAATTGACACCCTATGGAAACAGCTCAGACAATTCTACAAAAATTACAGTAGCATAAACAGGGGCATATTAACACACTCTAATTGTTCCATAGTAATTTGAACAGTATTTTGTTCTGCACAAAAATAACAAGCTTAAAGCATAAAAGCACTTAAAAATACTTAGTACAGTGAAAGTGATGAACTTCCCAAGTTAGTATTTTTCATAGCTACTAAACATTACTGTAAAGCTACACAAAAAGTTACAAGCCTCTTTACCAAATATTTAATTATTAAAATTGCTGCAAGTTATCAGCTAAAAACAATTTAATTGCTCATAATTTATTTTTCTATAGGAACTTCTCAAGATATATTTTTCCTAGCAATATCATCTTCTTATTGACTTGATAAAATAGGAATCACATTTTTAGCATATACAGATAATTACTTATGTATTAAACCAAATTTAATCAATATAAAAAATTAATTAATTCTGCACAGAAAGTATTACCAAAAGTAACTGAAATATTTTTATACTGTAGATCTATTCATAAACCACACTCATAATTATTTTCATGATTTTTAGAACATTTTCTAGCGAGTTATGAATTTTACAACCATTAAAAGCATTTCTAGAAAATCCTTTCAAAACATAAAACCTAAATCTACTCGGCCCATGGGGTCCATGGGCTTGGTCCACTGGACTAGAGCCATTGGCGCGTGGGGCCTCGCTGCAGGCCGGTCCACCGCGGCAGAGCCGGTGGACCGCCGGCCGTAGCTCGTCGCCGGCGTGTTCTTCAGCGAAGGCGATGGCACCGGTGGGTTCCCCTTCACGAGGCGGACACAGTGCACCGCTCGGTTGAACCTAGGGTTCACCGGCGAGGGCTTGCTATCACATATGGCAGCGCGGTGAGACGGCCGCTGGCCAGCTCGGGCCACGGCAAGGCTCGAGGAGGGCGCTAGGGTTTCACGGTGAGGTGGAGAAGATGGTGCGCGGGTGGTGTGGGGCTAGGGGAGTCTATTACGGGGTTGATGACGACGCAGCGCAGTGTTCCGCCGAGCTCGCGCCGAGCTGTAGGGTGCTTACCACGGGGCTCAAAGCTTTATCGTGCGCTCAGGGAGGCGAGGTGGAGCTTCGGTCGAGGTGGAGGTAACGGTGGTGCGGTTGCGTGACCGGAGCAGCGGCGAGGTTGCCGTGAGCACGGTGGTGCTCAGGGAGGTGGAGACAAAATGGAGGGAGTGGAGGGGGATGGTGTCCTGTTCGGCTTTGTCGGGAGCTCGGTAGAGGCGCGCGGCCACGCGGAGCTCACCGGTGGCCATGGTCGCCACGCAGCGCGCGCCATGTGCGCATGGTCGAGCGCGGCGCAGGCGGGAACGCGCCGGTGCAGGCGTGGGCGGCACCGAGCGTGGACGTAGGCGGGGCCGGCTTTGCGCTCTGGGCCGGTTGGGTTGCTCGTGGCCCACTAAGGTGAGTAATCCCTTTTCTTTTTCCTTTCTATTTTCCAGATTTTGTTTTTATTTGTTTCTTTTGTAAACACCTTCAAAAACTCAAAACTAGTTTTTGATGCAATTATCAGAGTTGCTCAAAATAATATAAACTACACTTTTGCTTAAAAGTTTAAAGTCAAGTTCTTAATAGATTTTGTATTGTAGGTCAAAACCTTATTTAGGACTTTTTAAATTAGTTAAACACTCATTTTAAAAGTGATTTTTAATCTTTTATTCTTGGCATAAAACTAGCTATTAAATCCATGCTTAATTACCTTGAGTGTTCTTAAAACTTATACAAAATTAATCAAGTACCTTTTTGACTAGTTCACACAAGCATACACCATAATTCAATTCAAATTCAATTTTAACATGAAATAATATGATGTCATGTGATGATGCTAATGAGGTGGATGCTTTGTAAATGCTCATGTGGATTATGCAATGCCTAACACTAGGGTGTTACATTTGGGTCTATATGACATCTATATGTGGACACCACTATTTTGGTTGGTGCTCATTTTTTGTTGGGATACCATGTAAAATGTATTTCCATATATAATTTGAGTCTGTGGTATCTATACGAACACAACACTAGTACAGAGATGATTTTTCCTGACGCTGGCTTTTTATTTCTTGTGGTGTTTCTCTGAACGTGTGCCAGTTGAAATCAAATTGTTCCTAACCACCACTAGAAATCGATTTGTACAGGCGATTTTCTAAAAAAACTACGGCTAGAAATCATATATTTCTACAGGCCGATTTATTAAGAAAATGGCCACTACAAATCTCATTTCTAGTGGAGATTTTATTAAAAAAAAATCCACCATTAGAAATCAAATATTTCTATAGGTATTTTCTTAAGAAATCCGCCAGTAGAAATAATTGGAGGTTGATTTTTTTGAGTTTTTCAAATGACTTTGGTTGGGAAAATGGACAAAACAAAAGTTGTAGATCTCCAAAAGTTATGAAACCTTGTATTTGATAACTTTTTCATTCGAAATGTTGTTATCAAAAACTACGTTAAAATTTTTCATGTTTGAAATTTAAATTTTGTAAACGACCTCAGATGAAGAAACTATCAAAACAAAAGTTGTAGATCCTAGTTATAAAACTTCGTACTTGACAACTTTTTTATTTGAATTCATTTATGGCCCCAAACAATCAATTTATACTTGGTTTAGTATAATATATGGGGAACCAAAACGGAATCTAAACACAAGTGAGTGATAGGTGGAGTGGTAGAGGAGGCTACGCGCGAGGGTGATCGAGGTCGTGGGTTTCGCGTAGCACGCGATTTTATGCAAAAAAAATACACGATTTGCACTGGCCGTGTAGCACGTATTATCACCTTGAAAGTTTAGGAAGGTGAGGGCCAGCTTATAAGCCTTGTTGTTCCAAACAGGTGAGAGCCAGCTTATAAGCCTTGTTCCAAACGTAGCACCTCCAATTAATCCTTTTATATGAAACAAGGGCGAAAGTGTAAGAGAGGTGCTACATGTATGAGGTCCGTTCCATGTGCAGAGTAGACCATATAAGCAGTTTTTGACGCGAGGTATTACAGATGGTATTTGGAGCACATTACCTGTGGTGGGGTGTACCAAGGAGTGGTCATGTACATCTGCCACATATATGTGGTTGGTTGCTGAGGTTGTCCGCCCTTAAGGGCATGAATGTAACACCCCAACCATTAGTTGCCATATATATGTGGTTGGTTGCTGAGGATGTCAGCCCTTAAAGGGGTTGAATGTAAGACCCCAACCTATTAGTAGCCTATAGTAGTTATGAAGTTGGTCCATGTGGCCCAATGCAAGTGGCACATGTGTGATTGTGATTGATAGGTTTAGTACTAACTTGGAAGTTTAGGACGGTTAGAGCCTGTTTATAAGCCTTCCTGTTCCAAGCATAGCACCTTCGGATGAAAGTGTAAGAGAGGTGGTATTTGTATGCAGGCCCGTTCCATATGCAAAGTGCGTCATATAAGCAGTTTTGTACGCGAGGTGCTAGTGTTACACATAGGTAACGGGAGATCAGGTTTTCAGAACTGCTAATTATCTGAGACATATGCTCCGGATTGAATTTGCGATCAGGTTTTTTGGGAGAGCACCACACAACTTATTCCATGCTTTCATCAAGAACGACTACTTTGTGGTGATCCAGTGCACTAACTCTTGGGCTTGTTCGATTGGTTGTTTATACGGCTGATAAGCCGACTGATGGTGTTTTTAGCGGTTTTGTTGTGAGAGAAAAATACTATACCATGCCTGATAAGTTTAAGCAGACAAGACGGGGTTATATCTACTCGACATTAATTGTTACGTGGTACATCAAACAACTCATTATGTCCGCCCTGTCTGTGCCTTCGGCACTTGCCCTATTGTGTTATACCACTACAACTTAATTTTTTAGTTGTTTTGTTCTTGTTGACCAGTATGCCCAATATGATTTCTTCTACAAGTTGATCACACATGAACACATATATAATTATTACAAATATATATTTTAATTTTATGGACTATAAAATGTGCCCCAAGTTTTCTGAATATCGAACTCTAGTTGACTAAGGTAACAAGAATACAAGATGTTATAAAACGAACATTATGGAGATCTTCTACATGCCCTTGCAAGGTTCAAATCTTGATAAATATGACATAAACATTTTATCATGAAGTCTGGTGGTTATAATAATGGAAGATGTGTGGAGCACATGTCTGCGTGACACATTTTGTTTTAGGAAGAGTACCGTTGTGCGTATAACCATTTGTGCAAATTAAAGTTTGAGTACAACTCATGATTGAGTGGCCAAATAAAATAGTCGGGAAGCCATGCACGTGCACGAAGTGTTTCGCTTCCAACAATTCTAGCTCCTTCAAATTCTGAGATGATGCAAAGACCGGATATATAATTATTACATCAGGAAAAAATGAATCCTATCTATTCTAAAAAAAAGTACTTATCAATTCAGTAGACTGTAATTATTGTTTAGATTATTATGACATAACCAATCTCTAAATTTCATATTGTAGTAAACCTCTAAATTGCGTACCTCACCTTTGCCATTTGGAAATATATACTAAATTAATCATCTAAATCGCTCGTCTTTGTGATTACAAAAGATATATAATATAAAGTTACCCAGAATTTGTATTTAAATTATACACATATGTACGCGAGAGGAAATGCACTATCAAGCATAAATTCATTTAAACCATATAAAATATATATGAAATACAAATAAAAATTTGAGTGTCTGTTAATAGATTATTAAATATATCACTATCAGGCAAGAAAAAAAATAAACTTTTTTCTTGACATATGTTCTTTGGTTATGATTGCGCCTTAACTATGGAGCATCCTTGTCATTTAGCAGGATGATTGGGTCATTGTTAACTACCAAAGGTGAAATTTTGTCATTCTTTTTATAATCTTCTGACATGTATGACTTGTCCTTGATTCCCGGCATTTCTTTTTCATGAATGAACTATGTGGCGTATTGGCTCATTGTTTGACCTCTCCTTTTTATCTTTAATCTTTGGTTTGGTTGACATGTCCTTCACATGGAAAACTTAGTCACATATTTGGCTAGGATGAATGGCTCATCTCTATACCCAAAATTGTTGAGGTCCGATGTTGTCATTCCATACTATTCCATACTGATGGTCCACTGTTGTTGACACAAAAAGCATCAGAATCTGCGAACACCTCGGGCTTATACCCGAATTCGATATCCAAAGGTGTGTCAGTCGTTTTGACCAGTTAATCGACAAGGACGATAACTAGAACAAGACCTGAACGAGACAACGGCGATGGGCCCGGATGTCAAGGCTCAAACTTGATCAGGATAACTAGAACAATAGCAAAACGAGACGACAGCGATGCGCCCGGACGTCAAGGCTCTGATTGCTCAAAACGCGGAACTTGCAAGGTTGATGGAGATCTAGTAGATGCAGCCCATCAAAGCATAGAAAGAACTCGTAGATAATTAAACCTAATGCAGTAAAGGTAAATTGCTGGTAAAGTAGATGAAAAAGTAATTGATTTGTTTGATATATGATTGATATTTCTCACGACTCCTAGGTACATATTTATACTCCAGCAATAGGAGTTGTAGACAGACACAACTCGTACCCTTCCTAAATAAAACAAACTCCTATTTTAAAGGAAATAAACGACTCGTGCAAGAGTCGGACTCAAACTTCTATAACAATACTGGTATAAGATCACCAGTTTCCTTATGTCTTCCCTTCGATGAAAACTTTCCATCGACACATCCTTCCGATCCGCAACTTCCTTTTAGCGCCATCGGCAACTGTATGCTCATGCTAGCTACATCATCCTTCATCGGCGACATCCGATAACACCTTCCATCGGCAGCCTTTAACGTCATCGGCAACTTTCTGCTGACGTTAGCTATTCCGCTTCTATCGGCAGCTTTTTGTTCCCATCGGCAATCGCTCCTCGGCAACATCTTCTTGCCTCCATCGACAACATTCATCGGCACCATCCCCTTGCCTTTATAAATAGTATCTTCCTGCCTCCATCGGCAATAAATCCCTATCTTCATCAGCAACAGGCTATGGCTCTCATCGACAATGTTCCTCCTGCCTTCATCGGCAATCTAACTGATGCCGATAAGGAATGGCAACTAACCTCTCGCCGATCGGCACAATCCTTAGATCATCTTGACACGTGCCCAAAAACGGTGTCAACACATGCCCCCCAATTTCGGAGTGTAGAATGTTTTACACACCGAAATTCTCTCTACTGCAATTTTCTTCCTGCACGACTTCCCGATTACCGCGCGCAAAACCGCAAATTACCAACAGATCCCCGCAACTGTAGCGTAAACAGTTGCAAATCCAATCATACCTCCTCGATTAGCGCGCAAATCTATTGCATACCCTTTCATATTCCTGCTCAGCGCAAAGAAAAATTCCAAATTACCCTTGACTAGGCTTATAAAAATTACTACCATCCAATCTGCTTTTCACCCTGAGCTCGCATTCATTTTTACCCCCATCTTCAAACCTTCTCCGGCGCTCCCAATAGTCCTCCGGCGTCCTCAAGAACTCCGGCGAGCAGCTTCTTCTCCCTTCGGAAGGCGTCATTCCTGCAAGAACTCCTTCTGCTCCGATGGCAATCAACTTTGACGTCCCCTCGGTAAATCTTTTTCCCTCTCAATCTACCTCTCGCAATTTTTGTTCTGCATCGCTCCGTAATTCTTCTTTCTTCCCCTTTTTTCTGTTTGAACCCTAGGAACTACGCAACAAAATAGTGATTCCCCTAGATCAATCACATTTCAACTGTCTGGGTCCAATGGGAAACGCAGATCCCCCCAATCTGATCAATGTAGAGACCAATCACATTCCTTTTATATCTGAATGTTTCAGTCTAGGGTTGTGGAAAGATGCTTTTCGTTCATGGCCCAAACCCACCAAGGGGTGGAAGAATTGGTATCTTAGGATGGCTAGAACTCAGCAAGCTCTTTGGTCGGCACGAAACATAGACCAATGCATTAGATTGTCAATCGCCGATATGGCCAAGAACGAGAACATGATGATAGCAGCCTCCTATTTTTGGTCCGATAGAATGAACGCAATCTTGTTTAGACATGAACCATGCACCCCCACTCTTGCCGATGTGCATATGCTTACCGGCCTAGACGTCTCTTATGCCGATCCATCCACCCTTTTCGGTAGGAAAGCTGAGTACAAGGTGAACACACGCAATATCGGCGGTTGGACTAGATATATTCGAGAGAACCAGAAGACTGGATCGGTAAATCAGAGGGAACACACCATCTTTCTGAACATGTGGTTGGAAAAGTTTATCTTCTGCGGCAGGACAGTTGGACCCACGACCACATATCTCCCGACTGCAGAACTCTTGGTCAGCGGAGGATTCCCTCTTGGCCGATACCTCCTTAGCTCGGTATATCACCTCCTGCACCAAGTATCCAGGAAGCTGTTGCTAGGTGAGCCTATCGGCAACCTTGGGAGCCCTTGGTGGTTCGTGAACATGTGGCTAAACGCCCATATGCACAAGGTCCTCCGATTTGATTTATTCAACCAGTAATTTCCGAGGGACATATCGGAAGATTACGAATTTGATGATGATGAATCGGCAACTCGTCCCCCACTCAATTTTGGGGAAGCTATCATAGTGCTAGCAGAAACCGACGCCAACGCAGATCAATTTGGCAGATTCTTTCAAAGGCTTTATAATGGACTATCTGCCACAGAACGACTCTGGTGGCCTTATGTTGATGAAGACAACCGATTCCCCTGTCCTTCAACCTCATCGATGGGAACATACCGCAAAATGAAATAATTATGAAAGCTGTCATTGTCCCTCGAGCTATTCCAGTCAACATCCTCGAAACTGGGAAAAATACAACTTATGAGTTTTACTACCCATCGGCAGCAGCAAGACAGCTAGCATTTGGTCAGCTACCGATCAAATTCAGTTATGCCAATGTAATCAAGCCAAGAGAAGTCATTTCCAGTGCCATGGACTGGAATAGGATCATCAATCTTTCTGCTCACGCCGATACATCACACATTGATTTATCCTCTTGGGCACCAACATCCTTCATCACGGAGTCATACAAATCCTGGTGGCACGAATGGAAAAATCAACTATTCCCCAAGTCGTCGCATTACTATCGGCATTTGATCGACGCCGATCATATCATTCCCGATGATGCAGTAAGTTCTTCATTCTAATGTATTTCTTATTACTTACTTCTACCATCGGCATCTGACCCTCTTTTACTAACAGGTTGATGATCCAATCCCCCGAACGAGCAAGAGCGGCAAGCACTTCAAACTCCGAATGATGAACCCCACATCAATCATCGGCAATAAGGCTCCTACGTTGACTGCTTTCACCCCTCAAAGGGCACCCAAGGTCACTCTCAAACCCAGGCCGACAACAACCAGCACCACTACTACTCCATCGGTGGCTGCCGCTGTCTTAGCGCAAGCTTTCGCAATAAGTTCTTATTTCATTTGTATCGATTACAAACCCTCATCGACAATGTTCATGTTATCTAACTTGCACCAACAAATCCTTTGCAGGCAGTAGGTTCATCGGCAGCCGCTCCAAATGTACAAGCTTCTCCGACTCATGCTGCCGATGCCCCCCAAGCTTCCCAGCAAAAACGCGTTGTTTCGCCAACTGCTGCTCCAAAGAAGAAGCGCTTGAGGCTAGCCACTCCATCCGTGCCATCAACTCCAGTTGCACCAGCAACTCCCGTGGATGCACCAATACCAGAGCCAACATCGGCGTCCATTCCTGAGCAACCATTGGACGAAACTCCAAACCAGGGAACGACACCATCGCCGCAGGAACCAACCATAATGAAAGAGACAGTATCGGCATCGGCACCAACACCAATTGTTCCTCCTACGGAGGCAAGCTCATCGGCAACCGTTGTCGATCCTCAAGATGACGCCATACCAACTGCCTTCCCGAACCCAAGGAAAGAGATCCACTTTAAGATGGTACGTTGACTCACATTCTGTAACACAAACTTATGATCGGCAAGCTGTAATCCTTCTCTTTTCAGGCTCAAGACTCTCCGAATAGTCTGTTCTCCTTCGCCGTCGATCTCCCTGACGAAGACGGAGAGGAAGAAAGTTCTGCCCCAGCCTTATCGGCAGATGTCAAACTCAAGCTCGAAGCATTGTTATCTTTACTGCAACAAGATACATCTTATCTCATCCAAGATTCCACTGCAGTAAAGATAGCTTTTAAAGACATCCAAGGCCATCTATTTGCCGATATAGAAGAAACACTCTTCCAGACAGCATTTCTTGAGAGAAAACAACTTCAGTATCAAAGGCTCTCTCGCCGCATAGCCGATAGAACTGCCCAATCGGAACTTGAAGCGAGAATGCTTCAATGCAAGCAATCTGCCGATGAAAAACACAAGGACATAGGTCGCCTAGAAGCTTCTGGCGTTGAGCTTGATCAAGACATCGCCCATCTATCAGCAAGGAAGGAAAAGCTATTAGCAGAGCTGAAAGAAGTTGACGAAGCCTTGATCGTAGCCAGTCAACAGAAGACTGAACTCCCAAGTGCCATCCAAGCTCTACAGCAAGAAAGAGATGCCGATGCTCGTCAAGCCCTTCGGATGAAGAAAAAGATCAAACCAATAGGAGGGTCCGCCGGTGACGACGCCAAGGAGATGGAAGAAATGGAGCAAATTCGCCTGTGTGCGATATCAACCATTCAATCCTTGTTGTAATTTCAGTTTAGTGTATCGGCAGCTCTAAACTTAACGTCCAATTTTTCCTGTAATATAACATTAGCACGCTTTCTGTCGACGTTCTATCAGTACTTCTACTTCGTATTTCTTCGTGCATCTACCTAGATACTAGGATAATACTTCTTTAAATATTTACCGTTGATTGTTCTGGGAAATGCAACCCCTTCGAGGGTCTCCAAAAGATAAGCATTACCTGGAACTGACCAATTTATCTGAAACGGACCCTCCCAATTAGGAGACCATTTTCCAAACTTTGAACTCTTAGTCCCAATCGGCAAAATTAGCTTCCACACCAGATCACCATCGGCAAACTCTTTCAACTTTACTTTCTTGTCATACCACCTGGCGACCCTTTTCTTGTTTTCTTCAATGCTGATCAAAGCCCTTAACCGATGACTCGCTAGATCTTCTAACTCATCCTTCATCAGAGTACTATAATCATCGGTTGTCCATTGGTCCTGAGAAGATAATCGCTTGGAACCAGTTTTAATTTCCCAAGGCAAGACAACATCATGCCCATAGACCAATTGATATGGACAAACCTTAGTCGCCCCATGACAAGCCATCCGATATGACCACAAAGCTTCATTCAACACCATATGCCACCTCCTAGGGCTTTCTTGAATCTTGCGTTTGATAAGTTTAATAACCCCTTTATTATTTGCTTCAGCCTGACCGTTAGCTTGAGCATAATAAGGAGAAGAGTTTAATACCTTGAAACCCATACTAGCAGCAAACTCATCAAACTCTCCTGATGTGAACATAGTTCCTTGATCGGTAGTGATAGTCTGAGGGATACCAAATCGGTAAACAATATGCTCTTTCACAAAATCTATCATGTTTGTCGATGTCACCTTTTTCAACGGAATGGCTTCAACCCACTTCATGAAATAATCAGTAGCAACAAGTGTAAACTTATGCCCTTTGCTTGATGGCGGATAAATCTGACCGATGAGATCAATAGCCCATCCTCTAAACGGCCAAGGCTTGATTATAGGATTCATTACCGATGCAGGTGCCCTCTGGACATTACCAAACTTCTGACAATCTTGGAACCCTTTAAAGTATTTGAAACAATCTTCAAGAATCGTAGGCCAATAATACCCATTCTGCCTAATCATCCACTTCATCTTGAACGTTGACTGATGTGCTCCACACACTCCTTCATGAATTTCGCCCATTAACTCTTTCGATTCTTCCGTACTAAGGCATCTGAGCAAAACTCCATAAATGGTCCGATAATACAATTCATCACCAAGGAGGACATATTTGGTAGCTTGAAACCTTAACCGCCTCTCAACCTTTCTAGACGGATTTCTCAAGTAATCGGCAATTTCCTTCCTCCAGTCATCGGCAACCGTTATCAATGTCATTACCCCTTGAATTGGCTGATACCCTGAAGCATACTGTGCCAACCGATTAGCTTCTTCATTGTACAACCTGGGAATGTGTTCAAGGCGATATTCTTTAAATTCTCTCAATAACTGCAAACACTTCTCATGATCCGCAATTAAAACATCACTTCGGCATTCATATGTTCCAATCAATTGATTGATCACCAACATGGAATCACTGAAGATTTCAATAGCATCGGCACGTACTTCCCTGAGTAATTCCAACCCCTTCAATAAAGCCTGGTACTCAGCCTGATTATTAGTCGAAGTAGCAATAATCGGCAACGAGATTTCATACTTTTGTCCTCGATGTGAAATTAGGACGACGCCGATGCCTGCTCCTTCCTTGCATGTAGATCCATCAAAGAATAAGGTCCAAGGAGCAATCTGCACTGCTCTTACTGCATTGCAATGTTGGGTAACAAAATCGGCCATAACCTGACCTTTAACCGCCTTAGCCGATTCATACCTTAGATAAAGTTCTAAAAGCGCTAGAATCCATTTGCCGATTCTCCCACTTAATATCGGCATCGACAGCATATACTTAACCACGTCATCTTTGCATATGACGGTGCATTCAGCCGATAGCAAATAATGCCTCAACTTAGTACAAGAGAAGTATAAACAAAGACATAACTTTTCGACGGCCGAATACCTGGTTTTAGCATCCACTAATCTTCTACTCAAATAATAAATCACATGTTCCTTTCCTTCAAATTCTTGGATTAAGGCCGATCCGATAACACTATCATCGGCAGACAAATACAATCTGAAAGGTTTCCCGTGTTGAGGTGGAACTAAGACTGGAGGATTCACCAAATATTTCTTAATCTCTACCAAAGCTAGTTGCTGCTCTTTTTTCCATATAAATTCCTGATCGGCCTTCAATTTCAACAGCGGACTAAAAGACTTAATCTTTCCAGACAGATTAGATATAAATCTTCTCATAAAATTAATCTTGCCGATCAAAGATTGCAACTCAGTCTTATTTGTGGGAGCAACTACCTTGTTAATTGCATCAATAGATTTTCTGCCGATCTCGATGCCTCTCTGATGCACCATAAAACCCAGAAACTGGCCTACCGATACACCAAATGCACACTTGTTAGGATTCATCTTCAACCCATGCTCCCTTGTGCATTCTAGAATTTTTCGCAAATCGGCAAGATGCTTCTCAAAATCTCTGGATTTAACCACCACATCATCAATATAGATTTTGACTATCGTGCCGATATACTTATGAAAGATAAAATTCATTGCTCTTTGATAAGTAGCACCTGCGTTCTTCAAGCCAAAAGTCATTACGACCCACTCAAACAAACCAACATGACCTGGACATCTAAAAGCAGTCTTGCTTATCTCTTCCTCAGCCATGAATATTTGATTATATCCAGCATTACCATCCATGAAACTAATGATTTGATGTCCGGCAGCGGCATCAACCAACAGATCGGCAACGGGCATCGGGTAACCATCCATCGGCGTAGCCTTGTTGAGATTCCTGAAATCAATACAAACACGGAGTTTTCCATTTTTCTTGTACACAGGAACTACATTAGAAATCCATTCGGCATACCGACATTGCCGAATAAATCCAGCCTCAATTAATTTTGTAATTTCAGCTTTAATATCAGGTAATACCATAGGATTGCATCAGCGCGTAGGTTGCCGATGTGGTTGGAAACCAGACTTAATAGGCAACCGATGTTCGACTATTGATCGGTCCAAACCAGGCATCTCTGTATAATCCCAAGCAAAACAATCTTTATATTCCTTTAATAAATCAGTCAACTGTTGTTTACATTGGGAATCTAACTTAGTACTAATAAAGGTTGGCCTGGGCCTACTGTCATCGCCGATATCTATCTCTAGTAAATCATCGGCGGATGTGAACCCATGTCCTAGCTTTCCATCATCGGCGAACCGATCCATTAAAACTCTTCTTCAGGACCGACTGCTTGGATCGGTGTAATGCGGTAATCGACAACTTTGAGGAACTCTGTGTCCCAGGCATTACCTGATATGCACTTGGTATGCTCATAAGTCTCCGATTCTGGTGATGCAACCGTTGATGGGGTTTCACTCTGGACGACTTCAATTTTGTCTCCAACCCATTGCACAAGGTTTTGATGCATTGTGGAAGGGATACAGCAGTTGGCATGGATCCAGTCCCTCCCTAGAAGCAGGTTGTAGGTACCTTTGCCACTGACTACGAAAAAGGTTGTCGGCAAAGTTTTGCTGCCGATGGTCAATTCAACACATACGGCTCCCATAGCTGGTGACACATTGCCTTCAAAATCTTTCAGCTTCATGTCTGTCTTCACCATATCTTGGTCACCTTTCCCAAGCTTCCTGAAGATGACGTATGGCATTACATTGATTGACGCCCCTCCGTCCACCAGCATCTTTGTCATAGGCTGTCCATCTACTTTGCCTTTGACAAACAGAGCCCTTAGGTGTTGCCTTTCATCATCGGCAGGTTTCTTAAAGACAGCTGTCATCGGATCTAACACCAACTATGCCATCTCAGTGGCTTCATCAGTATCAAGAGGTGCCATGAACTCCATTGGCAATATAACGACCATGTTGATATCTGTCGATGGATCTCTCTCCTTGCACTTCGGCCTCCATTCCCTAACTGGGGAGTTCTCTCGTGCAGAATTTTCACCGTGATATAGATCGTTCTGGCGTTCGTGTTGCATCCTTCTTTTCTGACTCTTTGTCAGACCTTTGGGGCACCATTGAGGAAACTTAGTTTTCCAAATGGGTTGGTGCTGCTTTTCACCGCTTGTATCGACACCACGCTTTATGTTTGGATCTCTAGAGAATATCTCCTCATCGGGTACTCTTGCATTAGCCATTTCCTCAATTTCCTCCTGACTAACGCGCTTGCCAAGTCTATCATATGCGCTAAGTTTGCCCCCCACCCGATCATGCGCTGACTTCTTCTCTTAGGATCGGTGCGCGATAGCTTGATGCCTAGTCATCAAAATAGGATTTCTTTTCTGACCGATTGACAGGATAGTATCCATTGCATTCAGGACAATTATCGGCAGTGGGTAATTTAATACCTTCTTTCCAGCAATGAACGAAGAAGGGGCACTTCCAATGGTCTTTATGTCGAAGCCACTCTTGACGCCTCTCCTCCTCCTTCTGTCGATATCGTTCTTCCTGTGATTGCCGATAATCATGTCTTGGCCGCCCATGCGTGATTATAACACCAGGAGCCCTCTTGGCATTACTGCTTTCATCGGCAACTCTCTTAACCTTTCTGTTATCGGTAAACTTATTTACATCACGCTCAGCTACCTGATGGTTTGGATCTACCGATGCATTTCTCCTAGCAGCTTCTGATGTTAACACTTTAGCCTTTCCATTAGTTTCCACCATATTATTTGGGAACGGGTGCTGATCAATCTTCATCAGCTTCTGGGTCTTAGTATTTTCAAACTTGATTCACCCAGATTCAATTTATGATTGCAACTGTTGCCTAAAAACTTTGCAATCATTGGTGCTGTGTGAAGTTGCATTGTGCCACTTGCAATACCTGATCCTTCTAAGCTCTTCGGCTGTCGGAATCACCTGGTTAGGCACCAGCTTGATCCGCCCTTCTTGAAGCAATAGATCAAACATCCTATCGTCCTTGGTAATGTCAAAGTGTACCTTTCAGCTTCCTTCTGACCGAACGGACAGGATACCAACTTCTTATCCTTAACCCATTCAGCAGCGCCAATGCTCAGCTCTTCATTTGACTCAGAATCATCTTTTTGCCCAATGAAGGCCACCTTCTTGTTCCAAGTTTTTCTAGGCTCAAAAGTTTTAACATCTTGATCGGCAATCCTCTGCACCAGATGACTTACGCTTTCAAATTCTTGAGACGCATACTTATCTTTGATCTGCGGCAGTAGTCCCTGGAAAGCTAAATCTGCTAGTTGCCGATCATCAAGTATTAGGCTGTAGCATTTGTTCTTTACGTCTCGCAGCCTTTGAACAAAACTTTCCACCGATTCATCATTACGCAGCTTCAGCTTGACTAAATCGGTAAGCTTCTTCTCATGCACGCCAACAAAGAAGTATTTATGAAACTACCTCTCCAGATCGGCCCATGTGATTATAGAGTTCGGAGGCAGTGAAATGAACCACGTGAATGTCGATCCAGACAATGATGATGAGAACAATCTCACCCTTAGCTCTTCTCTGTTGGCAGCTTCTCCACACTGGATAATGAAGCGGTTGATGTGCTCCATCGTTGACGTGTCATCTTGGCCAGAGAACTTGGTAAAATCCGGCACCTTGTATCGATTTGGAAGAGGGATTAAATCATACCCCAGAGGGTATGGCGTTCGATAAGAGTATGTGTTAACCTTAGGTTTAATGCTGAATTGTTCCTTCATTACTTCGGCAATCTTATCGGCCCAGTACGCATCCTATTCTTGCCGACTCATTGGTTGGACGTTGACCGGCAGAGCCGGGTGATGCGTCCCTTCGGGTCTTGGTGGCAAAGCGCTTGAAGTAATTGGTGCATGCGCAGTACCAGCCATCTAAACATTATGCATCGGCTGATTGGCCGATGGGTAGCTTTGCACATTCACTAGATTATGTTGTGGCATTACATTCATCGTTGTTGTACCGATACTCCACCTTGAGTGCTCGCCAAGTATTGATACCCGGGTTGTACCACCTGATGCTAAATTGGTGGTGGAGCAGTCCAACCAGGATTGTAAGTCACTGGCATATAATTCACCGATGGCTGGTAGCTAACCGGAGCGTGTTGCTCCTGTATTCTGGAGCAATCAACAATTATACTACCTTGAGGCTCTGGTACTCCAGCTTGAGGATTTGCCAACAACCATAGGCTGACTCGTATTTGCAGGACCCTGCTGCATCGGCAAAGAACTTACCGATGGTGGCATTAGAGGCATTTTAGGTATCTCCACCTGAAGCTCTTCTGACGGCAAATGCATGTTTGGAGTAGACGTAGCATAATGCATCGTAAGATTCATCGGTTGCGAAGACATTGCCGATGTTGTAGAACCGCTCCATGTTGTACTGTTACCCTGGATCAGATCGAAATCAACAGATGGATTTGGAGGCATACCGTATCCCCACCAGTTGACGGGAGTTGGCTGACTCTTAGCTGTGGGTCCTGACATCGCCGATGCCTCCAGATCTGTATTCAACAGAGTAACGCTTGCAGGGCTCGATCTTGGTGGCGTAACCACATCGGCAGACGGATCCATGGGAGTGGAAGACGCCATTGGGACTGCCGATGGGTTTATAGATGCCGATCCAGGCTGATGATACGCTGGACCAACATAACGAGGTGCATGTCCTTCCTTGAAAGATTGCATGACAGCATTGTATACAGTATTGGACAGCACATTGGAGTGGCTAACTACATTGCCAATGTTGTAGAACCGCTCCATGTTGTACTGTTACCCTGGATCAGATCGGAATCAACAGATAGATTTGGAGGCATACCGTTTCCCCACCAGTTGACGGGAGTTGGCTGACTCTTAGCTGTGGGTCCTGACATCGCCGATGCCACCAGATCTGTATTCAACGGAGTAACGCTTGCAGGGCTCGATCTTGGTGGCGTAACCACATCGGTAGACGGATCCACAGGAGTGGAAGACGCCATTGGGACTACCGATGGGTTTATAGATGCCGATCCAGGCTGATGATACGCTGGACCAACATAACGAGGTGCATGTCCTTCCTTGAAAGATTGCATGACAGCATTGTATATAGTATTGGACAGCACATTGGAGTGGCTAACTAATGCTTGATTTAAAGTAGAATTAACCATCTCTTGCAATCTACCAGGATTAGCGTCAAAAGTGACCTACCACGGCAACGGCGGATCTTGCTTCTGGATGGCTTCGCCGCTCCGGTTGAGGCTGAAGGACTTCAGATATAACTGCTTGTACTCCTCCATAGCCCGCTCCGTAGCCTGTTTTTGATCATCTTTCAGATCAGCCTCGGAGACTCCGATGACGTTCCTCGGATTGACGTCGGTATTATCACCCATGATAGATGTATAATTAGTCCCACCGGGTGTGCCAAAAGAGGTGTTGACACAAAAAGCGTCAGAATCTGCAAACACCTCGGGCTTATACCTGAATTCTATATCCAAAGGTGTGCCAGTCGATTTGACCAGTTAATCGACAAGGACGATAACTAGAACAAGACCTGAACGAGACAACGGCGATGCGCCCGGATGTCAAGGCTCAAACTTGATCAGGATAACTAGAACAATAGCAGAACGAGACGACAGCAATGCGCCCGGACGTCAAGACTCTGATTCCTCAAAAACGCGGAACTTGCAAGGTTGATGGAGATCTAGTAGATGCAGCCCATCAAAGCATTGAAAAAACTCGTAGATAATTAAACCTAATGTAGTAAAGGTAAATTGCTGGTAAAGTAGATGAAAAAGTAATTGATTTGTTTGATATATGATTGATATTTCTCACGACCCCTAGGTACATATTTATACTCCAGCAATAGGAGTTGTAGACAGACACAACTCGTACCCTTGCTAAATAAAACAAACTCCTATTTTAAAGGAAATAAACGACTCGTGCAAGAGTCGGACTCAAACTTCTATAACAATACTAGTATAAGATCATCAGTTTCCTTATGTCTTCCCTTCGATGAAAACTTTCCATCGACACATCCTTCCGATCCGCAACTTCCTTTTAGCGCCATCGGCAATTGTATGCTCACGCTAGCCACGTCATCCTTCATCGGCAACATCCGGTACCAGCTTCCATCTGCAGTCTTTAACGTCATCGGCAACTTTCTGCTGACGTCAGCTATTCCGCTTCTATCGGCAGCTTTCTGTTCCCATCGGCAATCGCTCCTCGGCAACATCTTCTTGCCTCCATCGGCAACATTCATCGGCACCATCCCCTTGCCTTTATCAACAGTATCTTCCTGCCTCCATCGGCAATAAATTCATGTCTTCATCAGCAACAGGCTTTGGCTCTCATCGACAATGTTCCTCCTGCCTTCATCGGCAATCTAACTGATGCCGATAAGGAACGACAACTAACCTCTCGCCGATCGGCAGAATCCTTAGATCATATTAACACGTGCCTAAAAACGGTGTCAACAACTGTTATCCCACCTCCAGTCATCTTTACCCATTCGCACCGAAACAAAGGGGCCTTAAAACAGAATCCATAGTCAAGCTCACATATATTCTCTCTGTTGTCATAATATATTTCCTTATTTTCATTTAGGTCTATGGCATCTATGCGGACACAGCTGTTTTGGTTGGTGCTCCTTTTCTGTTGTGCTAGTATGTAAAATGTATTTCCATTTATTATTTAGGTCTGTGACATCTCTACAGACAAATGTATTTTGGTTGTGTTCATTTTGTTTTGGGCTATCATGTAAAATATATTTTTCCTGACGCTGGCTTTTTATTTCTTGTGGTGGTTTCTCTGAACGTGTGACAGTTGAAATCAAACTGTTCCTAACCACCACTAGAAATCGATTTGTACAGGCGATTTTCTAAAAAAAACTACGGCTAGAAATCATATATTTCTACAGGCCGATTTATTAAGAAAATGGCCACTACAAATCTCATTTCTAGTGGAGGTTTTTTTTAAAAAAATCCACCATTAGAAATCAAATATTTCTATAGGTATTTTCTTAAGAAATCCGCCAGTAGAAATAATTGGAGGTTGATTTTTTTCAGTTTTTCAAACGACCTTGGTTGGGAAAATGGACATAACAAAAGTTGTAGATCTCCAAAAGTTATGAAACCTTGTATTTGATAACTTTTTCATTCGAAATGTTGTTATCAAAAACTACGTTAAAATTTTTCATGTTTGAAATTTAAATTTTGTAAACGACTTCAGATGAAGAAACTATCAAAACAAAAGTTGTAGATCCTAGTTATAAAACTTCGTACTTGACAACTTTTTTATTTGAATTCGTTTATGGCCTCAAACAATTAATTTATACTTGGTTTAGTATAATATATGGGGAACCAAAACGGAATCTAAACACAAGTGAGTGATAGGTGAAGTGGTAGAGGAGGCTACGCGCGAGGGTGATCGAGGTCGTGGGTTTCGCATAGCACGCGATTTTACGCAAAAAAAAATACACGATTTGTAGTGGTCGTGTAGCACGTATTATCACCTTGAAAGTTTAGGAAGGTGAGGGCCAGCTTGTAAGCCTTGTTGTTCCAAACAGGTGAGAGCCAGCTTATAAGCCTTGTTCCAAACGTAGCACCTCCAATTAACCCTTTTATATGAAACAATGGCGAAAGTGTAAGAGAGGTGCTACATGTATGAGGTCTGTTCCATGTGCGGAGTAGACCATATAAGAAGTTTTTGACGCGAGGTATTACAGATGGTATTTGGAGCACATTACCTGTGGTGGGGTGTACCAAGGAGTGGTCATGTACATCTGCCACATATATGTGGTTGGTTGCTGAGGTTGTCCGCCATTAAGGGCATGAATGTAACACCCCAACCATTAGTTGTCATATATATGTGGTTGGTTGCTGAGGATGTCAGGCCTTAAAGGGGTTGAATGTAAGACCCCAACCTATTAGTAGCCTATAGTAGTTATGAAGTTGGTCCATGTGGCCCAATGCAAGTGGCACATGTGTGATTGTGATTGATAGGTTTAGTACTAACTTGGAAGTTTAGGACGGTTAGAGCCTGTTTATAAGCCTTCCTGTTCCAAGCATAGCACCTTTGGATGAAACTCTAAGAGAGGTGGTATTTGTATGCAGGCCCGTTCCATATGCAAAGTGCGTCATATAAGCAGTTTTGTACGCGAGGTGCTAGTGTTACACATAGGTAACGGGAGATCAGGTTTTCAGAACTGCTAATTATCTGAGACATATGCTCCGGATTGAATTTGCGATCAGGTTTTTTGGGAGAGCACCACACAACTTCTTATTCCATGCTTTCAGCAAGAACGACTACTTTGTGGTGATCCAGTGCACTAACTCTTGGGCTTGTTCGGTTGGTTGTTTATACGGCTGATAAGCCGACTGATGGTGTTTTTAGCGGTTTTGTTGTGAGAGAAAAATACTATACCATGCCTGATAAGTTTAAGCGGACAAGACGGGGTTATATCTACTCGACATTAATTGTTACGTGGTACATCAAACAACTCATTATGTCCGCCCTGTCTGTGCCTTCGGCACTTGCCCTATTGTGTTATACCACTACAACTTAATTTTTTAGTTGTTTTGTTCTTGTTGACCAGTATGCCCAATATGATTTCTTCTACAAGTTGATCACACATGAACACATATATAATTATTACAAATATATATTTTAATTTTATGGACTATAAAATGTGCCCCAAGTTTTCTGAATATCGAACTCTAGTTGACTAAGGTAACAAGAATACAAGATGTTATAAAACGAACATTATGGAGATCTTCTACATGCCCTTGCAAGGTTCAAATCTTGATAAATATGACATAAACATTTTATCATGAAGTCTGGTGGTTATAATAATGGAAGATGTGTGGAGCACATGTCTGCGTGACACATTTTGTTTTAGGAAGAGTACCGTTGTGCGTATAACCATTTGTGCAAATTAAAGTTTGAGTACAACTCATGATTGAGTGGCCAAATAAAATAGTCGGGAAGCCATGCACGTGCACGAAGTGTTTCGCTTCCAACAATTCTAGCTCCTTCAAATTCTGAGATGATGCAAAGACCGGATATATAATTATTACATCAGGAAAAAATGAATCCTATCTATTCTAAAAAAAGTACTTATCAATTCAGTAGACTGTAATTATTGTTTAGATTGTTATGACATAACCAATCTCTAAATTTCATATTGTAGTAAACCTCTAAATTGTGTACCTCACCTTTGCCATTTGGAAATATATACTAAATTAATCATCTAAATCGCTCGTCTTTGTGATTACAAAAGATATATAATATAAAGTTACCCAGAATTTGTATTTAAATTATACACATATGTACGCGAGAGGAAATGCACTATCAAGCATAAATTCATTTAAACCATATAAAATATATATGAAATACAAATAAAAATTTGAGTCTCTACTAATAGATTATTAAATATATCACTATCAAGCAAGAACAAAAATAAACTTTTTCTTGACATATGTTCTTTGGTTATGATTGCGCATTAACTATGGAGCATCCTCGTCATTTAGCAAGATGCTTGGGTCATTGTTAACTACCAAGGGTTAAATTTTGTCATTCTTTTTATAATCTTCTGACATGTATGACTTGTCCTTGATTCCCCGGTATTTCTTTTTCATGAATGAACTATGTGGCGTATTGGCTCATTGTTTGACCTCTCCTTTTTATCTTTAATCTTTGGTTTGGTTGACATGTCCTTCACATGGAAAACTTAGTCACATATTTGGCTAGGATGAATGGCTCATCTCTATACCCAAAATTGTTGAGGTCCGATGTTGTCATTCCATACTATTCCATACTGATGGTCCACTGTTATCCCACCTCCAGTCATCTTTACCCATTCGCACCGAAACAAAGGGGCCTTAAAACAGAATCCATAGTCAAGCTCACATATATTCTCTCTGTTGTCATAATATATTTCCTTATTTTCATTTAGGTCTATGGCATCTATGCGGACACAGCTGTTTTGGTTGGTGCTCCTTTTGTGTTGTGCTATTATGTAAAATGTATTTCCATTTATTATTTAGGTCTGTGACATCTCTACAGACAAATGAATTTTGGTTGTGTTCATTTTGTTTTGGGCTATCATGTAAAATGTATTCACATTTATCTCATACCCTTTAAAAGTGTCAAAATGATTTCCTCATGCTGAAAGTTTCTATGTGTCCATATTTAATCTAGGCCTTAGGCTGCCTCAGGAAGTTAGCTCGTACAATATTCTTGTGTTCCTCGATATACAGAACCGCCGAAGAGGAGTTTTGCATACTCGTGTGTAGTGTGCTTTGTAGAAAAAATTGTCTTTCCTACCAATATATGTTTGTCACCACCCCTGATGCTGAACGGACTGCAGAAGACATGGCGAGTCCTGAATGGACTGAAGCGAGGAAAGGCAGAAGGGCAAGAATCAAGAAGCCTAACGCTAGGGTCTTTGGGCCGGAGTGGCACATTAAGAGTACTGGGCTTAGCTATTAGGCCTAGGTGTGGTCCAGCGCGGCCCAACGTGAAGACAGCCTGGACCGCTCCTTCTTGTATGGGGAGAGAGGGGGAAAGCAAAGATGGACTTGGTCATTTTTCTAAATCTCGCCAGTGGCGACCACGACGGCGAGCTCGGCTAGTAGCCGGAGTTCGAGACCTTGTTCTCACTAAACTTCAAGATTTATAATTCTAGTATCCAGTTCGGTATCATCTGGTATTAGATCCCTTTGATTCTCAGCCAAAATTTCTCTCCCCGTTGCTCTTTGGGTTTGATCTGACGCTGTGATCCCCGACGGCTAGCTCTCCTTGCGATTCGCTCTAGCAACGTTGATCGCGAGGATCCATAGGTCCGTGCTGAGGTTTGCGTGATCATTCTCATCGAACAATCGGAGATTCTGTGTCACACCCAGTTTTAAAGACAAAACGGGATGCAATAATCTTATGTGTGCCCAGGGATCAGTCACACACATAAGCCGACAAATTATCAAAATTGTATCATCACAAGTGTTTATTACATAGCGAACAAGTATTTAAATAATGTCTATTACAAAACAGCGGAAAATATAAGATAACTCTCGCGAAGCTCCAAAGCACAGGGACGTCAACTGGTTGACCCCAAACCTAGTAGTCCTCTGGATACTCCTCATAACTCTGATAATCTGGTACCCATCCAGGATTTTTATCCAAAACGAAAGAAATGAACAAGCGTAAGTACTTTCGTACTCAACAAGTAAACATGGGTTTCATGAGGCTCAAAAAGGTATGACACTGGTTAAACTGCATTAGCTTTTAAGATATCATATATTTAGCATAGGATAGCATTAATATAAACAACAGCCCAATAACCAGATGATCAAGTAAACATGTATAATGAATAGCAAACTAGTAAATGATAGATTAAAGTCATTCTGTTCCATAAGAATTTCAGGCCGCTCGTATCCGTGAGCACGGCTAATATATCAGTTTTTAACATTCTGCAGAGGTTGTACACTTTACCCATGAGTCGTGTTTGTCCAAATGCCCCGGGATCATGACTCCCTTAACACTACCGAGGTGAGCGGGCAGGGAACACTATGAAGTCTTTCAAAGGGGTTTGCTGACATACCATAGACAGTACGGATCCACGGGCAAAAGGGTATATAGGAGCCCCGGGATGGTACACACACGCAGCGGTCCCCATTCCAGCCGCTACCGCAACCGCTCATCAATGGCAACTTTCGTGAACTGCCGCATGCGAGAGAGTGACCCTAATACTAAACTAAAGCCAGAGCCATATAGCTCTCATGGTTGTACAATAAATCCCAGGTGATCGTTTACGGAGGTTCTAGAGCATCTCAAAAACTGTGCTCTAGTTCACCCTAATCCATGTTGCTAAAAAGCAGATTTTACCATTGCTGCATAAGTCATTAGTCAGGTTTACATGATCATGGTTATTTCTCGAGAGCACTAGCTTGATCTACCCAAATGCATAAGTTCCCAAGGCAACAAGGTATAAGTTACAAAACTATGGTGAAAACTAAATAGGATATTAAGGAAACACATGCAATCATGAATTAATGTTTTAAGTGATTAGGACAACAAGGATGATCCCATGAATACTTGCCTTGCTCAAAGGGCTCCTGCTGGTCCTGCTCCAGGAGATACTCCTGGTCACCCACGTACTGCTCACCGTCTGTACTCGATCACCACATCACATGCAATCATACAGAGGCATACATGCAAAACAAACAAAGGCTAGAGATTAGAACAGTACACCAACCATAATAAAACCAAATATGAAAATTTTATAAGACAAATCTACGTATCACTACGATCACATAGACGTTTGAATCACGAAAAACGGAGCTATAACGAAGAAGATATGAATTAAACAGATTTTGAAAAGAGCAAGATTAAAGCATTACTAAATTAATTTTCTTTGATTTTCAAAAGTAATTAACATAGATGAAATCTATACTACTGGATAGAGCATGAAATTACGGATCTAACGCAACTTGAACGGGTCGATTTGGATTTAAAACGAGCAATTTATAAGCATTTGAAATGGAGTGGCAAAACTGTAAATTGGATTTTCTTTTTATTTTTGAATTCAAACAAAACCGAGAAGAAATGCGCCTTCCAGAGCTGAAAGCGTAACAAGGGAAATACGCCTTAGGACCGCGGGTTTAGACTTTAAAAAGGATAGGGTTTCTTTTATAAAACTGCTGCCCGAACCGGTATCGAGCTCTGGCGTCCGCTTGATTCAAAATGAACGGACCAGATTAGATCGGGGGAGGTGAGAGGTGGCGCGCGGCGGCCGGAGTCAGAGATGCGGCGGCGCAACGCGATCAGAGGCCTCGGTGCGTTATTCTCTGCGCAACCGGGACGGGAAGAGAGAGGGGAGGATTGCGAACCCGATGGTGGGGTTGGTTGAAGTGATTGCGCGCGGTGGCGGAGTGTCCACGCGGCGCGGCGGCTCTGCAGCAACGGGGAGTGCGGACAGGGTCCAAACGGATGAAACATAGAGGGTAGAAGAGGTTGGCGGTGTCGGGGAACCCGGCTTACCACGTTGCGAGGCTCAGAAATCGCTCTGGCGGAGCAGAGAGACTCGCCCACGGCGGAACGACGGTGGCGGCGCGGAACTGAGCCTGCGGCGGCGCGGGATGCTCTGTGTGGCTCGAGGGGGCGGGATGGAGGTGGTGTGGCATCGGGCTCCGCTTAAATAGCTCGGGAGGGTTGATTGCGAAGGAAAGGAAGATCCCTGCGGCGTCAATCGCGCTCGGCAGACGGCATCCGCGCGGGGACGGAAAGCGGCGGCGTAGAGAAAGGAAAGGGGAGGGAGGAGAAGAAAGGAAAGGGTCGTGGCGGTGCGCCGCTTGACTTGCTAGCCACGGATCTGTGCCGGTTAAGGCAAGGGGGATTTCCCTACTTCGAAACGAGCTCGGCCGGGAGGTTCGTCGGCACGGGAGAGCAGGGAAGGAGCGAGGAAGAAAGGGGAAAGTGAGGGGGGGTGACTGACAAGCGGGTCCATGCGTCAGGCGCGGGACCGGGGTGTCAGTCAGAGGAAAGGAGAGAGGCAGAGTGGCAGCTCGACTGCTGGGCCGGCCTGCTGGCATGGGCCGAGGTGCGAGGGGGGGGGGTTGAACCGGGCCAGGGAAAAAGGAAGGAAAGGCCTGCGGGCTAGATAGGGTTTAGGAAAAGAGAGAGAAGGGGAAATGCTTTTTCTGTTTTCCTTTTCAATTTTCCAAATCATTTTCAACCACAAATTCAAATACACTTTTGAAAACAAAATTGAAAGTTGAAGATTTCAAATCAACACAAAACATTATGCACCAGCATGAATGCAACAGTCATGTTTCTAGTTGACAAATTTTATTTCATGAATTCTTTAATTAATTTTACTATATTTTAATGCCCACACAAAATGCATTTAAATTGTTTTTATTCTATTTTGAAAAATGCAAAATTTTTAGGTGGTTTCAAATCTACCCCCCTTAAAGGAATCTCGTCCCGAGATTCAACTGGTACTCACTCAAACAACTGCGGGTATGTCCGTTTTAGATCCTCTTCTCTTTCCCAAGTTGCCTCATCCACTAAATACCGATTCCACTGAACTTTGCACATACGAATAACTCGGCTCCGGGTGACTCTTTCTGCCGTTTCCAAAATCCTTATCGGGTATTCCTCATAGGTGAGATCCTCCTTAACCGTCAACTCTTCCAACGGTATCTGCTCTTCTGGCACACGCAAACACTTTTTCAGCTGTGACACGTGAAACACATCATGTACCCCTGCTAGATTCTCAGGTAACTCCAGCTGATAAGCTACTTCACCACGTCGTTCCACTATCTTGGAGGGACCAACATATCTGGGTGCTAACTTACCCTTCATATTGAACCTCTTTACGGTTCTCATAGGTGACACCTTTAGATAGACATAGTCACCTACATTAAAAGCCAAATCTCTCCTGCGGGTGTCAGCATAGCTCTTTTGTCGAGACTGTGCAACTTTCAAGTTCTCTCGTATAGTCCGTACCTGTTCCTCTGCACTTTTCAACACATCTGGTCCAAACACTTGACTTTCTCCCGTCTGATTCCAGAACAAAGGGGTTCTGCACTTCCTTCCATATAAAGCCTCAAACGGTGCCATCTTTAGACTGTTCTGGTAACTGTTGTTATACGAGAATTCAGCATACGGCAAACTCTTATCCCAACTAGTCCCATTCTGTAAAGCACAAGCTCTCAACATATCTTCCAGAATCTGGTTAGTTCTTTCTGTCTGACCATCTGTCTGCGGGTGATATGCTATACTGAAGTTCAACTTTGTCCCCAGAGCGGAATGTATCTGCTGCCAGAAGTGAGATGTGAACTGGGTACCCCTATCAGAGACAATCTTCTTAGGTACCCCATGCATGCACACAATCCTTTCCATGTACAACTCAGCCAACTTCGGCCCGTGATAAGTGGTCTTCACTGGTAGGAAGTGTGCAGCTTTAGTCAACCTGTCCACAATCACCCATATGGAATCATATCCTCTTGGAGTACGAGGTAAACCCACGATGAAATCCATACCAACTTCTTCCCATTTCCACTCGGGAACTCTCATTGGTTGCAACAATCCTGCTGGTCGCTGATGTTCTGCCTTAACCCTCTGACAGGTATCACACAGTGTCACATATTCCGCAACATCTCTTTTCAATCCATACCACCAATACTTTTCCTTCAAGTCCAGATACATCTTGGTACTGCCGGGGTGTATAGAATAAGCTAAATCATGAGCCTCTCGCAGAATTGTCTCACGGATCTCTTTCACTCTAGGTACACACAACCTCTTACCAAACCAAAGAGTACCATTGTCATCCAGACTGAAACCTGGTGCCTTACCAGTCACAATATTCTCAGCAATCTCTTTCAGTTTCTCATCTTCCAACTGACCCTTGCGTATCTCCTGTTCTAGAGTTGGTTCCAAAACTAACTCCACAGCATTAACAACAAAACCTAAGTTGAGATGCTCTAACTGATCACACAACTCTTTGGACTGTATCTCCAGGTATACTTCATTAGCATAACTTTTTCTACTGAGAGCATCTGCCACAACATTCGCTTTTCCGGGGTGATAATGTACCTCCAAGTCGTAATCCTTGATCAATTCAACCAATGACGTTGTCTCAAGTTCAGATCTGACTGGGTGAATATGTACTTCAGACTCTTGTGATCCGTGTAAATATCACTCTTGTGACCGACCAAATAGTGTCTCTAGATCTTCAGTGCGTGTACCACAGCTGCTAACTCCAAGTCATGTGTAGGATAATTCAACTCGTGCTTTCTTAACTGCCTTGATGCATAAGCAACCACTCTGCCTTCTTGCATAAGCACACAACCAAGACCCAGACGTGATGCATCACAATATATAGAGAAACTCTTGTTCAGGTCTGGCAAAATCAACACTGGCGCTGTGGTCAACCGCTTCTTTAATTCTTCGAAGTTAGCCTGACACTTCTCGGACCATACAAACTTAGCATTTTTCTCTAGCAAAGCCGTCATTGGTTTAGCAAGCTTGGAGAAACCTTCGATGAACCTCCTGTAGTAACAAGCCAGTCCAAGGAAACTACGAATCTCAGTCACACTGGTAGGTGGATTCTAATTCAACACATCTGCCACCTTACTCGGATCCACTCCTATTCCTCCATTGGATATAACATGCCCTAGGAAGGACACTTCCTTCAACCAAAACTCACACTTGCTCCTTTTAGCATACAATTGATGTTCTCTGAGCTTCTGCAAGACCAACCTGAGATGTTCTGCATGTTCTTCCTCATTCTTGGAGTAGACCAAAATGTCATCAATGAACACTACCACAAACTTGTCCAGAAACTCCATGAACACCTTATTCATCAAGTACATAAAGTAGCCAGGTGCATTGGTTAACCCAAACGACATCACTGTGTACTCATATAACCCATATCTGGTAGTAAATGCAGTCTTAGGTATGTCAGAGGCACGGATCTTCAACTGGTGATATCCCGATCGAAGATCGATCTTAGAGAACACACAAGCTGCTTTCAACTGATCAAACAAGTCATCAATCCTTGGTAGAGGATACTTATTCTTGATAGTTACCTCATTGAGCGAACGGTAATCCACACACATCCGTTGTGTACCATCTTTCTTGTCAACAAAGATCACCGGAGCTCCCCAAGGTGAAGAGCTAGGACGTATGAAACCCTTTTCATGTAACTCCTGCAACTGTTTCTTAAGCTCTTCTAACTCATTAACCCCCATCCTATATGGACGCTTAGCAAAAGGTGCAGTACCAGGCAAAAGCTCAATAAGAAATTCAATGTCGCGGTCGGGTGGCATACCTAGCAAGTCATCGAGGAAAACATCCGGGAACTCATCAACAACTGATTCATATACACGACCATCATCATCTAGTTGATTCACAGTAGCTGTTGGCGGAGCTTTCAAAACAACTTCCACACTGATTCTATCCCCTTTAGGTGAAGTCAAGACAACAACCTTCTTATGGCACTGAATATCTTCCTTGTACTTCATCATCCAGTCCATTCCCAAAATGAGATCAATACCAACTGTTCTCAGCACGATAGGTTCAACCTCAAAGGCTACCCCCTTAGAAGCACACTAACCGAAGGACTATAGTGATTTGCAGTCAAAATACCTCCCGGTGAACTTACTGTTATGGGGGTTTTCATGATGTGCATCAAAAGATCATGCATTCTAACAAAAGCTTGAGAAATGAAAGAATGCGAAGCTCCAGAAACAAAAAGTACAGTAGCGGGGATAGAATTGATGCTGAACATACCCATCATAACCTTAGGAGTCTCCTGTGCCGTATCTGCCGACACGTGGTTCACCCTTCCAGTGTTGGTGGGAGGCTGGTGCCTTGTCCTCTGCTGGTTGCTCTGGTTCTGGGGCGTCTGCTAGTTCTGCTTGTTGGGACAGTTGTATGACATGTGCCCCTCCTTGTTGCAACGGAAACAACTGTTGGGAGTGTTGGGAGCATTGTTCTTCAATGGGGTAGCATTGGTGTTCCTCTGACGTGTCGCCTGTGGCACAATCTGCTGCTGGTTCTGAGCACGCTGAGGGAACTGATTACGCTGTGGAAACTGACCATGCTGCGGATGCTGACCACGGTTCCACTGATTGCTCGAACCCTGGTACCTCTGCTGGAAGTTCTGTGAGGGGTTGAGATGCTGGCGGGTATTGCTTCCTGAAGCTGGTCCCTGAAGCCTCCTCTTCTTGGCTTCCATCTCCTTGCGCTTGTTATCAATAATAATAGCGCGCGGTTCACGAGGGCTTGAAAGTTGAGGTAGAGATTGGACATGAGTTGCAACTGCAAACCATCGTAGAGACCCTTCAGAAAGCGGCGCTGCTTGTCAGCGTCGTTGGCAACCTCATGAGGAGCGTATCGAGACAACTGAGCGAATTTGTCCCGATATTCCGCCACTATCATGGATCCTTGTCGCGGAGCCCTGAACTCTTCCTGCTTGAGCTCCACTATGCCTTCAGGGATATGATAAGACCTGAAGCTTTTGGTGAACTCCTGCCATGACACCTCTGGTGCGTTGTTGGGACGTCCATACATGTATGAGTCCCACCAATCTTGGGCAGCACCCTACAGCTGGCCTGATGCGTATAGCACCTTCTCACGCTCATTGCATTGAGCGATGTTCAGCTGCTTCTCCACAGCTCTTAACCAGTCGTCCGCCTCCAGTGGTTCAGAAGCATGAGTGAACACTGGAGGACGACCCTTCATAAATTCTCCACGCTTGTCCCGTGGCTGGACAGGTGGTGGTGGAGGTGGTGGTGGTACAGGTGGATTCTAGAGGTGTTGCATCATGGTCTGCATCAGCTGGGTTTGCACTATCATGAATTGCTCCATGGTCGGTGGTACTGGTGGTGGTGGTGGTGGTGGTACTGGTGGTGCACCCCTACCACGGCCTCTTCCTCTACCACCTCGTGCGTCCATCTGTCATCCAAAACATATAGTATGACCTTTAGATTAATTGTTCATTGAAACACATGACTGAGCATAACTTTTTGAAATCTGGACCTTACAAGTGGTACTGTAAAACAGTCATATCTCACGTTCCAGAAGCCAAACAAATGTGAAACTTACATGGTTGGAAAGCTTATGAAATTTCCTACAACTTTCATAATTCTCACTTTCTCAGATTCAGTTTCGAAATTAGGTGTAAACAGCAATTTATCAAAACTGTTCCTGAGTTCCAGACTACGCAGAAACCTCAACTTGTACTGTTATATCTCCCAACCCAGAACAGGTATGAACGTAAATAAAGATGCATTGGAAAGGTACTGAAGTCTAGTTGTTTCCATATAAATTTCATGATCATTGGACGAACCATCTTTGAGATACAACTGAAAGATTACTGACTGCTCCAGAAAAACAGCAAGATAGAAAACAGGATAACCCACCCGCTAGCACTTTTTATTTATATCAAACCTATATGTCTTTAACTAAGGAACTTGTGGACAGGCCCACAATGTTCCAGCACTCATTACAAAACTCCAAATCACTCATAATCATAATAACAACCCATATAAAGAAACCAAGTGCACAAGACACGACAAGACTCGACTCAACTCTCGCTGCTAGCGTTTTATTACATCAAGGTGGTACTCATCCTATGGAAGGAAAACTGGGGGAAGCTTCTGATGGAACTTGGGCATCTTCAGGAATCCTCTGAGCTCGTCATTCTCTGCACGGGCTCTCTTGAGTAGCTTGCGCTGGCTACCAAGCTCATCAGTCAGCACCTCGACCTGCTGCATCAGCTCATGAGCAAAGTCGATCATCACCTTGGTGACGTCGTCATAACCATCCTTCGCCTCGAACGTGGACCATCCCTCACGGATCTCAAAGGGAAGGTGCCGGTACTTGTCCTCCATCATGCAGTTACGACGATGAGCACGAAGATCAAAGAGGGTCATGCGAGCTGCATCCTCCATACACTCCATCATGTTGGCACGGCTGATCTTAGGCTCATAGACGGCCTCCACTTGCCACGACTGTGTGGCGTCCTTTCGGATGCTGACGTAGAGGGTACACTTCCAGAAGGAGGGGTCCTAGAAGTGCTTGTTCTCATAGCACATGTACTTCACCTCGGTCTTCCAGTCAGAGTAGTGGTTCTCCAAAGTCCACTTCAACAAGCCATGGTAGTAGTCCTCATCGTCTCCCTCCTTGAAGTGGAAGTGCTTGGTCCATCCCAAGCGTTCTTCACCAGCTTTGGAACCACCTGAGGGAGTCTTGGAGCGGCTGTTCTCATCAGAGGGAGTCCTGGAATGACTGTTTTCAAAGCTCTCTTCTTGGGGTTCTTCTTCTTCATCCTCGCGGGGCTCCATTGGCACGAACTTTGGTGGGGGACGAGTGGACTTGCGAGCAGTCTGCTTGTTGCGGGCCATCTATAGAAAAGCAAAGACGAGGACTAAGTTAGAATCAAGATAATATAATTTTGAGATGAGTAATAGTTTTAACAAATAATAAAAAGGTATAAAAGCATGAAAAGAGCATTCCAATTCTATCTAGGTTTGCGTCCTACAGTCAACACGGCTTTGATACCAGTCTGTCACACTCAGTTTTAAAGACAAAAAGGGATGCAATAATCTTATGTGTGCCCAGGGATCAGTCACACACATAAGCCGACAAATTATCAAAATTGTATCATCACAAGTATTTATTACACAGCGAACAAGTATTTAAATAATGTCTATTACAAAACAGCGGAAAATATAAGATAACTCTCGCGAAGCTCCAAAGCACAGGGACGTCAACTGGTTGACCCCAAACCTAGTAGTCCTCTGGATACTCCTCATAACTCTGATAATCTGGTACCCATCCGGGATTTTTATCCAAAACGAAAGAAATGAACAAGCGTAAGTACTTTCGTACTCAACAAGTAAACATGGGGTTCATGAGGCTCAAAAAGGTATGACACTGGTTAAACTGCATTAGCTTTTAAGTTATCACAATTTTAGCATAGGATAGCATCAATATAAACAACAACCCAATAACCAGATGATCAAGTAAACATGTATAATGAATAGCAAACTAGTAAATGATAGATGAAAGTCATTATGTTCAATAATAATTTCAGGCCGCTCGTATCCGTGAGCACGGATAATATATCAGTTTTTAACATTCTGCAGATGTTGTACACTTTACCCATGAGTCGTGTTTTCCCAAATGCCCTGGGATCATGACTCCCTTAACACTACCAAGGTGAGCGGGCAGGGAACACTATGAAGTCTTTCAAAGGGGTTCGTTGACATACCACAGACAGTACGGATCCACGGGCAAGGGGTATATAGAAGCCCCGGGATGGTACACACACGCCCCGGGATGGTACCGCAACCGCTCGTCAATGGCAACTTTCGTGAACTGCCACATGCGAGAGAGTGACCCTAATACTGAACTAAAGCCAGAGCCATATAGCTTTCATGGTTGTACTGTAAATCCCGGGTGATCGCTTACGGAGGTTCTAGAGCATCTCAAAAACTATGCTCTAGGTCACCCACGTACTGCTCACCGTCTGTACTCGATCACCACATCACATGCAATCATACAGAGGCATACATGCAAACAAACAAAGGCTAGAGATTAGAACAGTACACCAACCATAATAAAACAAAATGAAAAGTTTATAAGACAAATCTACGTATCACTACGATCACATAGACGTTTGAATCACGAAAAACGGAGCTATAACGAAGAAGATATGAATTAAACAGATTTTGAAAAGAGCAAGATTAAAGCATTACTAAATTAATTTTCTTTGATTTTGAAAAGTAATTAACATAGATGAAATCTATACTACTGGATAGAGCATGAAATTACGGATCTAACGCAACGTGAACGGGTCGATTTGGATTTAAAACGAGCAATTTATAAGCATTTGAAATGGAGTGGCAAAACTGTAAATTGGATTTTCTTTTTATTTTTGAATTCAAACAAAACCGAGAAGAAATGTGCCTTCCAGGGCTGAAAGCGTAACAAGGGAAATACGCCTTAGGACCGCGGGTTTAGACTTTAAAAAGGACAGGGTTTCTTTTGTAAAACTGCCGCCGAACCGGTATCGAGCTCTGGCGTCGGCTTGATTCAAAATGAACGGACCAGATTAGATCGGGGGAGGTGAGAGGTGGCGCGCGGCGGCCGGAGTTAGAGACACGGCGGCGCCATTGCCGGCGTGCGGTGGCGCAACGCGATCAGAGGCCTCGGTGCGTTATTCTCTGCGCAACTGGGACGGGAAGAGAGAGGGGAGGATTGCGAACCCGATGGTGGGGTTGGTTGAAGCGATTGCGCGCGGTGGCGGAGTGTCCATGCGGCGCGGCGGCTCTGCAGCGACGGGGAGTGCGGACAGGGTCCAAACGGATGAAACATAGAGTGTAGAAGAGGTTGGCGGTGTCGGGGGACCCGGCTTACCACGTTGCGAGGCTCAGAAATCGCTCTGGTGGGGCAGAGAGACTCACCCACGGCGGAACGACGGCGGCAGCGCGGAACTGAGCCTGCGGCGGCGCGGGGTGCTCTGTGTGGCTCCGAGGGGGCGGGATGGAGGGTGGTGTGGCGTCGGGCTCCGCTTAAATAGCTCGAGAGGGTCGATTGCGAAGGAAAGGAAGATCCCCGCGGCGTCAATCGCGCTCGGCAGACGGCGTCCGCGCGGGGACGGAAAGCGGCGGCGCAGAGAAAGGAAAGGGGAGGGAGGAGAAGAAAGGAAAGGATCGTGGCGGTGCGCCACTTGACTTGCTAGCCACGGATCCGTGCCGGTTAAGGGAAGGGGGATTTCCCTACTTCGAAACGAGCTCGGCCGGGAGGTTCGTCGGCACGGGAGAGCAGGGAAGGAGGGAGGAAGAAAGGGGAAAGTGAGGGGGGGTGACTGACATGCGGGTCCGTGCGTCAGGCGCGGGGCCGGGGTGTTAGTCGGAGGAAAGGAGAGAGGCGAAGCGGGGGCTCGGCTGCTGGGCCGGCCTGCTGGCATGGGCCGAGGTGCGAGGGGGGGGGGGGGTGAACCGGGCCAGGGAAAAAGGAAGGAAAGGCCTGCGGGCCAGATAGGGTTTAGGAAAAGAGAGAGAAGGGGAAATGCTTTTTCTGTTTTCCTTTTCAATTTTCCAAATCATTTTCAACCACAAATTCAAATAGACTTTTGAAAACAAAATTGAAAGTTGAAGATTTCAAATCAACACAAAACATTATGCACCAGCATGAATGCAACAGTCATGTTTCTAGTTGACAAATTTTATTTCATGAATTCTTTAATTAATTTTCCTATATTTTAATGCTCACACAAAATGCATTTAAATTGTTTTTATTCTATTTTGAAAAATGCAAAAATTTTAGGGGGTTACATTCTGGCAACCCATCAATACCTCACACGGCGGCAGATGACCATGGCGATGCCGGAGGAGCAGATGGGGCAGATCGTCGCCATGCTGACCGAGAACACCAATGGCATCACAGAGATGCGGTACAAGATGAGATCCTTGAAGACGGATCTGCTCACCTGGAAGCCCGATGTCGACAAATCACATCTACCAAACCACCAATGTCACTGACTATGTAGAACAGTTTAGTGATATTTTTCACCAACTTCTAGCTCATGATCCCTCATTTTCACCTATTGTTATCACTAATCACTTTGTTGATGGTCTTACAAAAGATATTAGATCTGTTATCATGGTTCATAGGCCACAGGATCTGGATACTGCTAGCTCTCTGGCTCTCTTGCAGGAGGAAGCTGTCTTAGACCAAGTCCCCAAGAGATCTAAAACTGGCATTCATTCTAAAAAGAATGTTTCAGATACCTCCAAGCCTTCTATGTATCATTCTTATCTGTCCTAGAATGCAGAAGAGAAGAAGAATGTTGATTCACATCAACAAAAGACAGCTGATGATAAGGTCTCAGCACTGAAGAAATTTAGGAGGTCTAAACGGTTATGTTTTAATGTGGTGAAAAATGGAGCCCTCACCATACTTGCCCAGCCACTGTCTCATTGAGTGCCATGGAGGAATTATGGAAGTGTGTCACCTCTGAAGAAGAGCTCACCCCAAATTTTATTGAGTTTGACTCAGAAGATCTTATGGCATTATCAGTTCAAGCAATCTCTGGTATTGAGAGTTTCCAAACCATCAGACTCAGGGGTCACCTGACTAACAAAGAGGTTTTCATGTTAGTGGACTATGGCAGCTCTCATAGCTTTATCAGTGAAAGTATGACTTCTTCTATTGTTCCTTAGCAACTATTGTCTCAGCCTGTTCAGGTCAAAGTTGCTAATGGAGCAGTCCTCACTTGTACCCATGAGTTACCAAACCAGATCTGGGGTTGTCAAGGACATACATTTTAGACTACACTCAAGATCTTACCCTTGCAAGGATATGACATTATCCTGGGTATGGATTGGTTGGGTGCTCACAGTCCTATGTACATTCATTGGTTTGAAAGGTGGATCAAATTCAACAATAACACAAAGGAAATTAAGCTTCAAGGCATCTTGCCAAATACTACCTTGGGATCACCAATCTCTTCTACTCAATTACAAGCCCTGGAAAAGACAGATTTAGTTCTCTATGTAATTCAAGTTCAAGAGGCTAATTCTTCACCTCAAGAATCCACCAACATTCCAGAAGAACTACAGAAGATACTATAAAATTTTAGTTGAGTCTTCTCACCTCTCAAGGACCAACCTCCAAGCAGAGCTGGGACCATACTATACCTTTACTGCCTGGAGCCCAACCATTTCTGTTTGAGACCATACAAATACAACCTAGCCCAGAAAACAGAAATTGAGACTCAGATCAAGGAAATGCTTCAAAAAGGTTGGATTCAAGCTAGTACAAGCCCTTATTCATCTCATGTGTTACTAGTGAAGAAGAAGGCAAGAGATTGGCATTTGTGTGTGGACTTTAGAAGGTTAAATGCACTGACAATCAAAAACAAGTATCCACTACCAATTATAGAAGAGCTGCTGCAAGAACTACAAGGTTCTCACTGGTTCACAACCTTAGATTTATGTTTTAGATTCCATCAAATCTGAATGGCACCAGGAGATGAATTCAAAACAGCTTTCCAGACCCATAATGGTCACTATGAGTATAGAGTGATGCCATATGGAGTCACTGGTGGTCCTGGTACATTCTAGACTATCATGAACACTATCTTAGAACCCCTGCTCAGGAAGTGTGCAGTCATCTTTATAGATGACATTCTCATCTACAGTACATATTGGAAGCAACATTTGGAACATATCAGTCAAGTCCTCACACTTTTACAGCAACATGACCTGCATGTCAAACTTGCTAAGTGTTCATTTGCCCAGCAACAACTTTGCTATTTGGGACACATTGTGAATTCCCAAGGTGTGGCCACAGACCCTGCCAAGATTTCTATCATCCAAGATTGGCCACCACCAACTAATGTCAAGGAGTTGAGAAGTTTTTTGGGAATGACGGGCTATTACAGAAGATTTGTCTCTCAGTTTGGTCTTATATCTAAACCATTGACCAATTTGCTGAAAAAGGGTCAGATATTTATTTGGACCTCAGAGACAGAGGCTGCTTTTCAAGCTCTCGAGACAGCTTTAGTTTCAGCACCAGTGTTGGCTCTACCCAACTTTGCTCTCCCTTTTGTCATTGAAACAGATGCATCAGACAAGGGGATTGGAGCTGTCCTTCAACAGCTAGGACACCCCATTGCTTATGTCAATAGGGCATTAGGGATCAAAGCTAAAGGACTCTCTACATATGAGAAAGAATGCCTAGCAATTCTCATGGCTGTAGACCAGTGGTATCACTACTTACCGTCAGCCCAGTTTACTATTCTCACTAATCAAAAGAGCCTCACCAGCCTGGATGACCAGAGACTATCTACCCCTTGGTAGCACAAGGCATTGACAAAATTGATGGGACTCAATTACAAAATTGTTTATAAAAAGCGTACAAAGAACAAGGTAGCATATCCACGATTACTGGCACCTTTACCAATACCAGTGGGTGCTTGGCAAACTGTCACATTGGATTTCATTGAGGGGTTACCAAGATCTTCTGGATTCAACTGTATCCTTGTGGTGGTAGATAAGTTTTCTAAATATGCACATTTCTTGCCATTATCTCACCCTTTTACTGCTCTCCAAGTGGCTTTACTATATATGAACAACATCTTTAAACTGCATGGTCTACCTACTGCAATGGTGTCTGACAGAGACAAGGTTTTCGCCAGCAATCTATGGTAGGAACTGTTTAAGCTGTTAGATGTCAAACTTCAAATGAGTAGTGCTTACCATCCACAAACTGATGGCCAAACCGAGAGTCAACCAATGTTTGGAAATCTCAGATGTTTTGTCCAAGCTTGCCCTACAAAATGGTCAAAATGGCTTGCCTTAGCTGAATATTGGTATAACACCTCATTTCATTCCTCACTTGGTCAGAGTCCTTTTATGGTCTTGTATGGACATGAACCCAGACATTTTGGTATTGACATCTCTCGGTTTTGTCATAACACTGATCGGCATACATGGCTCAAAGAAAGAGAATTGATGCAGCAGCTTGTTGGACAACATTTGCTCCGGGCTCAAAACAAAATGAAATCTCAGGCTGACAAGCACAGGTCTCTCGGAGGTTTCCAAGTGGGTGATGCAGTTTATCTGAAGGCTCAAACGTATGTCCAGACATCATTGGCACTACGCTCATCCAACAAGCTATCTTTTAAGTACTTTGGCCCTTTCAGTATTATGGAGAAGATCGGCACAACAGCTTATCGTTTGGCTTTGCGACCTGACTGTCTTATACATCCAGTCTTCCATGTCTCCCAACTCAAAAGGGCAATCCACCCTCTCACACCTGTTAGTACTGAATTACCAGATATTTCTAACCAGCTGCAGGGTCCACGGCTGATCCTCGATCGTCGTCTTCGTCAACACCACGACACCATGGTGCCTCAGGTCTTGGTTCAGTGGTCCTATCTTCCGGATGCATTGACGACCTAGGAAGATGAAGGTCCTCTTCGTCAGCAATTCCCTCGTGCACCAGCTTGGGAACAAGCTGGTTTTCAAGGAGAAGGGGATGTCACCACCCCTGATGCTGAACGGCCTGCAGAAGACATGGCGAGTCCTGAATCGACTGAAGCGAGGAAAGACAGAATGGCAAGAATCAAGAAGCCTAACGCTACGGTCTTTGGGCTGGAGTGGCGCATTTAGAGTACTGGGGTTTGCTATTAGGCCTAGGTGTGGTCCTGCGCGGCCCAACGTGAAGACAGACTGGACGGCTCCTTCTTGTATGGGGAGAGAGGGGGAAAGCAAAGACGGACTTGGTCATTTATCTGAATCTCGCCAGTGGCGACAACGATGGCGACCTCGGCTAGTAGCCGGAGTTCGAGACCTTGTTCTCACTAAACCTCGAGATCTATAATTCCAGTATCCAGTTCGGTATCAATGTTTTCTTCCATATTTATGCCCCTAAATCAAGTAAATATGTATACATTTTGCACGGTTTAGTAATCATAAAAATATTTCCTTAACAAACCACATACACTGTAGCAATAGATCATGTAAGTGGTTGCATTGAGACCTATACACGTTTTGGGCGCAACACAAGCACGCTTACTACACTAGGCCTTTCTGCAGTTCTGCTACGTTCAATGGGCCGGGTCGCCGCACATCGCCGGCCGTGGTGTGCTCAGTTGGGTGTGCTCCGAGTTTAGAATTTCGGCAGAAATTCGCCGAAAATCGGCGATTTTCGTTTCTACCGGCCTGGTCCGGTAAAGGTCCATACCGGTGAAAATATTTCGGCCTATTTTGAAAAAAAATTCAGCCCAGTGGAGTCGGTCCGGCCCAATAATTTGTTCCCCACAATATATAGTCTCAGCTGAAACCCTAGGCGTTTGCAAATTCATTTCTCTCTCCTCAGCTCTCAGCCACCGCCACCGCCGGGCTCCCTGGGCAACCTTGCCACCAGGTTCATCTACCAGGGCGGCCAGATCGACACCGCCGGTGCCCAGGTCGACATCACCGACGTCTAGATCGCACAGGTATAGTACTTGGCACACACTTCCTTCTTGACGTGGCTTCTCTTCTCAACGGACTGAATGTGCATGCAGGGAAATGGATGAGGCGATGGGAAGACACCCTGTCGATGCTCGCGGAAAAGGCGTAGAAGGAGGAGCAGCCACCAAGGAAGCTGCTCTAGGCAAGCGGAGTGATGGACGCAACAATACTGCAACATGCCGGTGATCTGTACAATTGCTTTTCGATCTTGCAATTTCATATGCACAAAACCTACATTTTTCTAACATGGATGCATGTCTCATTCTGAGCAGATTAGTACTTGAATGCTAATGAACCATGTCCATATCACTTTGATTGTGCACGCTCTACATAATTTCTATGCATGTTGCCTGTCCAATTTTTCGTGCAAGCGACAAACGTGAGTCAAACAATTTTTTGACATGCACAAGCACAAGAGATTTGGAGCTACTAACTAGGGGATATTTACCTGATCAATGAGAATTTAGTTATTGGTTTTATGTTTTAGATGAATGGTTCTGTTGGTTAGCCTTTTAATTTGAGCAAAGCATTAATCTTCATAATTTTGTCTAATTTGCTGGTCAGTACTATGTGTTAGTACCAAATGGGTTTGCACTTGTATGATTTTGTGCTTGCTTCTCTCATTTATTGAATCCACTAGTTACTATGTCCATGTGTTAGTCATACATTTGAGATATACTTATAGGTTTAGATTTAGACACTTAGCTAATTTAGATCTATTATTTTGCGCAGCCATTGATAATGTATGGACACATGGTATATCTTTTGGATCTGGATTCAAATGTCACTATTGCAATAAAACATTTGGGGGTGGAGGTGCAACCAGGTTCAGAGAACATTTGGTGGGGATCATTGGGAATGTAGCAGCTTGCCAGAAGGTGCCAAAGGATGTGCGGAAGTGTTTGGAGGAAAGCAGAACAGATGGGATGAGAGCAAGGGCGGTGAACAAGGCTAGAAAGCAAAGGATCGTTGCTGAAATTGCACGATCTGTTGGAGTAGAAGATATTCTTAATGATTATGGTGATATTCCTACTGATGAGGAAGGGCAGCTGCAGTTTGTACTTAGAAGATCACTTCATGAAACCAACATAAGGAGTGTTGCTACCAGTTCAAGAAGTGGCGGTGGTGACTAGAGAAGAATCGACAGCATGTTTCAGAAGCAATCTGCATTCAAGAGACAGGGGTTTGACATAGACCTGGCACGCAATAGAGCTCCTGTGCAACCAAGAATCAATGTCGCCTTAAATCCTGACCTCAAGGATAAATTAGGGAGAGCATGGTCCAAGTTTTTTCAAGCAAATTCTGTGCCCGGAAGGAAAGCAAATTGTCCTTATTTTCGGGCAACATTTAAGTTGACTCAGCAGCTTGGTAAGGGGGTTCCATGCCCAACCGGAGAAAGCATTGATGGTTCCTATTTGGAGGTACATAATGAATTTTCACATGTTGCTTACTGTTCACATGTTTATGTATATTGTTTCAATCATTCAGTTCAATTTCAGAGCAACATTGTTTGTTTCTAATTTTTTATTTCAACTGCAGAGCAATTTTGAAGAATTACAACATGATATGGAAGAATGCAAGATGGACTGGGATGAGTACAAGGTTAGTCTTATGTGCGATTCATGGACCGGACTAGGTGGTGAGAGCATCATCAATTTCATGGTATACTGTAATGAGAAATTGATCTTTCATAAAACAATCAATGCAACCGGAGAAATTCAGAATGCAACTTTCCTGTATGAGTGCATCAAAAAGGTCATTGTAGAGGACGTTGGATTGGAGAAGGTTATGCAAATTATAACCGATAATGGATCAAACTACAAGAAGGCTTGTGTGCAAGTTACTAGAGAGTTTCCAAAGATTTTCTGGCAGCCCTGTGCTGCACACACCATTAACCTCCTTCTCAAGAGCATAGGGAAATTTATAGATGTTGCTAGGGTAATATCTAGTGCCCAAAGAATATGCAAGTTCTTCTACAATCATAACAATCTGCGTGCTGCTATGAAGCGCAACATTGGTGTTGAATTGTAGAGGTGGAATGCCACTAGGTTTGGAACTATCTATATATTCCTCCAAAGCTTTTGGGATAGAAAGGATAAGTTCCGACAATGGATGGCATCAGAGGAATGGACCAACAGCCGCTATGCTGGAGATACTGAGTACCAATATGCAGATGAATGTTTGTCAAGTCGACAATGGTGGGACAATATCAAATTTGTGTTGGATCTGGTTTCGCCAATCTACAGTCTCTTGCGTTATGCAGATTCACAGAAAAGTGGCATTGTCTCAGGTTTCATACCAATGGTTATAGCTTGTAGAAATATGTTGGAAATTTACCTAGAGGATCATAAGGACATCCTGAAGAATGTGTTGGCGCTGCTGGATGGTAGGGTCAAAAATATGTGCCAGAATACCCTTATGCTTGCAGGTACTGAGTTGCTTTCTATATACTTGTTTCTATTTTCCCATGTTCAAGTATTAGTTCTTATCGTCTTGCTCCATTTACTTGAGCGATTCATTCTTATATGAGATCTTCTTGTCCATGTAGCTGCTGTCTTAAACCCTGAAGGTCACTACAAGTTTAGCACCACTTCTAATCCTGAGTATTTGAAAGAGCTAGCAATAGTAATTGAAAGTATTGCTGATTCCCCTAAAAGTGCAGTTAAGGCTTTATCTGAGTTCCAGGATTACAGAGGAAGCAAAAGAATATTTGGTACTAAAATAGCTCAATTGGCTGCAATATCTCCTCAAGTAACTCCAAGTATGTTTGCTGCCTTTTTAAATTAATTTAGTGCCTATCTACTTTTGTCTCATTGATTGTTGGGCTACATATAGAATATTCTTAAGAATTAAATAAGTGTTAACTTGGTATTATAGGAAATAAATACAGTCAAAAGTTATGATCACACCATGCCAAGTGTTCAGTTGAAGTAGTATCCGTTCAATTTATCATAATTTTAACAAACTGGAGGCTTGTCTCTTATGAAAATTGTACACACTTAGATTGGTGATTGCCTGAGTAATGTACTTTCTCTTAACTGCAAGCCAACCAGATTCGAACACCATACTTATAATTGAATTTGGTTTCTTGCATCCACTTGGTGGTCTCTATATGGAGGGGACACCAAAGAACTACAAAAGTATGCCTTGAGAATTGTGTCACAGTGCATTTCTACAAGTGACTGTGAACGAAACTGGAGTAAATTTTCGCTGATCCAAACCAAACCGAGAAACAAAGTGTGCTACGCTAAACTTCATAAGTTGGTCTTTGTAAATCATAACCTGAAGCTACGCCTACAACATCTTGAAGCTAATGATGAACATGAAAAGGAAAAGCTTACAGATCCTATTCCAGACATGATAGATTGTGCACTTTTTGATCATGTTAATCCAATCACAGAGTGGCTAAATGAACCTGATTCTGCTGATCAAAAAGTTCGACAATCTTATGGACTAGTACATGAAAAGAGTCTTCTTGGTAAGCGAAAGCGAGAGAAAGTTGGACCACTACATAATAAAAGAAAGAAGGGGCCAAGTGAAGATGAGGAGGATGAGTTTCATGAAGATGAGAGTGACAGTGATGATTTGGGAACATGGGATGATAGTGATGATGGTGCTGACGATAAAGCAGACACTAATGGAGCTAAAGCAGGTTAGCGTGATGATGGTGCTGACGATGAAGCAGACACTGATGGAGCTAAAGCAGGTTAGCCTTTGTGTTCGATCTTTAGGTACAGTTAATATGATATTTCTGTAAATCTGTATATTAACATATTTGATTGACTAATTGTGTTTGTTGATAGATGAAGACCTGGCCCCTTCCTCTAAGGAGTGTCCTGGTATAGAATTACATGATGAAACAACACTAGCAGGTTCTAAATCATTAATGTGTCCATTTTTGTCTGATAACATAGTGAAATATTTCCATAATTTTTTGTATGTTGATTATTTTTTTAGGGGAGGGAAATGATTGCAGACCCAGGAGGGCATGTCGAAACAAAACAAAGAATATTTATTCTCTTTTAGGTGAAGTTTTCTTTGTCAATGTACATTTGTTAAATATGTGTTTTCTTTAATTTATTTCTAAGTTTTGCATGTGTTATCTTACAATGTACTGTTTTTCATTGTGTGCAGGTTGCAAGTAGGAAATTGGACTATTCTTCACATGTTTGGACGTTGTCATAAACCTTCATATGTTTATAATATCTTTGTATGGTCTCATTATGGAACTATTCTATGAAACTATTGTATGGAACTATTATATATGAAACTAATCTATGAACTCGTTTAATTTTGGATAATTTTCCCTCGAAAAATTTCGGAAATTTCGTTTAGATTTCGGAAATTTCGGAATTTCATTTAAAAATAATTTGAGCATTTTTTATCCGAAAAAACCCGAAAATCTCGAAAATCCCGAAAATCGTTTCTATCGCTGGGTTCCGATATTTTTTACCGAAACAGTAGCCTGAACTAGGGATGTGCTTCCCCTTAAGCTCCTACGCCCCGAAGCTTTTCATCGTCGCGTGGCGCCCTTGCCACCGCTGCCACTGCCCAGTGCCCGTGCGCCCTCCGTGGCATTCTCATTCCTGTCAACCAAGAGGAACCTGCGCTTCGTCTCGAGATTCCGACCGGAGGAAGGGGACAACAATGAGTTGCCGGCATGGCGCCGGATGCAGTGGCGGCTGACGGACTCCAAGCAGGCGCTAGAAGCGGCGCACTTTCATTTTGCACATTACAGTCTGTCAGTACTCAGGTAGTCAGGTTTGTAAAAATAGGAGGCACGTACGTACAGCATTGCACATGCATGCCAGCCTTCCATGATCTTGGTGCATATGCAGAAATCTTTTATTTAATTAATATGTTCATGAGAATTAACTTGAACTCAAAGTACACAAATTAAATGGATTGAGATTTTGAGATCACGCAAAGGAGAGGCCTGATTCATGGAGCTTCTCTTCCATGGCTGTGTCTAGACGATTGGCCATCTCTGGTGTCATATGATTTGCCCAGTCTCCCGCCTCCCCTCTCCTGAAGTAGGAGTTGTTCACGAAGGCACCTTCTCGGAGGCCTTGCAGGGAGGAGGAGGATCCTGAGCCAATCCTGTTCACCTCTAGATCTTTCAGTTTCTCGAAGCTCCACAGCCTCACCACGTCCATGGCGACCCCTTCTTCCTCCTCCACCGGCGAGAACAGCCGACCGAGAAATCGCGCCAGCTTCGTGACCTTACTGACCGGGTCGCGCAGCATTTCTTCGTACCTGTGGCGAACAGCTTCTCCATGAACGGGACACAGTCGTGCGGGTTGGGGCGGAGGAGCGGGTGCACTAGTACAAACAAGTTCTACACAGGTGGTTCGTAAGCTATCTCTATAGGCGTTTTTCTGTTCCGCCTGTGGGAGAGGCTACTAAAATGGCACCTCAGCGCAGACGGTTACATGTGAACTTGAAATGTATTTTCACAGACGGTTCCTCAAGACAACCGCCTGTGAAAATGTTGTTTCTACAGGCGGTTGGTTAAGAAAACCGCCTGTAAAAATACATTTCTACAGGCGGTTTGCTATATAAACCGCTTGTAGAAACTTCTTTCCACAGGCGGCTGTGCTCTAATAACCGCCTGTAGAAAGTACTGCCGGCTTTATAATATTTGTAATTATGCATTTGTGGATGCAATATATGTAATACATTGAAAATATTAAACTATATTGGATCATGTGCATAACTATAGAAACATGCAATCTAATTATCTCATGTACACTAAAGTTTGTGCTCACAATCATAAAGTTACCTAAAGTTAAACGTATATACACATCAAACTTTACATACATCAAAGTTTTCCCCTATGCTCTAATAACCATCTTTCATAAGATGTAGCCTACTAATCTCTCTTAAAACTCTATACTTTGGTCTTTCTAAGGGGCTCGTAGCATCGTGATATTTCCCTCTACGTGGAATGACTTCTTTCAAAAGAAACGAGCACAAGTCCTCAATTATGTCGTATAAAGCTTTCTCGGTCATGCGAGACACCTTTTGGGGATGATGTTTCTGCAAAAGAAGATTATACATATCTTATATTTAGACTTGATAATATATTTGCATCGTTAGTGACAGAAATACATACATGAGTAATACTTATATTACCTTATCATGGTTCTTGACGTATCGTCCATTCTCTCTCATGAACTCACACACGTAGAATCCACAGTACACCGATCCAGGTAGTTGCTTGTGGCACTATGTAACGGGCAATTGGTTATCTAGTTGCAACATTGTTTTTACGTATTTTACATATATGTATTCATAAATTCACATACGTACCGGCCATTTATGGAATACTTCCAATGGCTGCTCTTTTTCGACAAGTTGTACTTTCCGCCCTTGATCTTGTACCACCTATATGCCCTGTTATCTTGAATATGAGCAATATGTTATTCTCAAATTCTCATGGATAAATTTGATGTATGCATGCATATCTCGGCTTACCGCTCTAAGATAGTCACGAAAGCTAAATAAGTTGAAGGATCGTAATCTGCGGAGTCTAAGACCAACACCCTTCGTTCACTTGCGAAAATGAAAAAACAAATCCAGTGATCCCTGCACAAATCAAATTTGTTATGGATGTGCATTTGAGATATTAATTTGATGTATATATGCAAACTCACAATTATGTACCCAAAGTTGTAAGGGGACACTACGAATCTCCTGTCTTGAAACTTAAGCATTGCGTGTCCTATGTAGACTACATATTTGGCATCAAATTTCTTCTTCATGTCTTCTATTGCTTCTTCAAGCTCTTTTCCTCTCTTCCCAGCCAATTTATCATTGCCCTTACCGACTATGAATGTGTGCTCGCTCTCGCATAATTCATAGGGCTGAGGTACCCAATCCTTTTATCGGCATGTAACATAGGATTGGGACCGTACAGTATCTCCTCCTGATCGTATTGCATTCTGCAATAATATAACAAGTGTGTGTAAGTATCGGATCATAAAGTTTATGTCAGAGATAGGATATAGAACTGAACAATAATAAAACAAATATGTCATAGTCAGAGTGGCAATTACAATGCAAACACCGTTATGAACTGCACGTTGAGCCTCTTGAGCCTCATCATCAGCCACATGTCTTCAAATGTAACAATCGCCTTTTCATGACCACTAACGAATGTATGTGGGGGTATAGACACATTGTTTGTGTCGATGCCAATAGCATATGCTCTCATGTACCAATCATGCATCCTTTTTATACCAGCTAGGATCGTCATGAGTTGTTCCCAACTTAGTAGAGGCCTACCTGACACATATTTGTTAAGGGCATTTTTATAATCCTTCCGTGTTGACGGCTTGATTGGTATGGGTACCGGAACTGTCATAAGCTTTTTCCCAGATTTCTTCAATTCATCCAAGTCAATGACACATGTCGTGCGGGTCTTTACGATTCCTGACAAAAGTTTCGCCGTGCCAGCAACACTTTTCTTTTTTCGAACGGGGAAACCAATTTGGGTATTGGGAACAATCTCCTCTTAGCAACGACTGCTTTTTTCTTAGGCGGAGGGGCTTGTTTCAAACCATACAAGGCTTTGTGAAGTTTAAAAACATGGTTTGGAAACTTGGGATTTTCGAAACTAGGAGGTGGCCTAACATACACTTCCTCCTCTATGTACCCATTCAAGAAAGCACTCTTAACATCCATTCAAAAAAGTTTGAACCCCTTGGAAGTGGCAAAGGCTAAAAGGATTCTAATGGCTTCTAAATGGGCAACAGGAGCAAAGGTTTCCTCATAATCTATCCCCTCCTTTTGACAAAAACCTTGTGCTACCAACCTAGCCTTGTTACGCACTACCACCCCGTCCTCACTCTGTTTGTTTTTGAAAACACACTTGGTTCCTATGGGGTGGCAATTTGGTGGTGGTGGCACTAAGACCAAACACGGTTTCGCTCAAATTTTTCAAGTTCCTCATGCATGGTATTGACCCAATCCGGATCCATCAATGCGTGTCCAACACCTCGTGGCTCAAAAGACGCGACAAAAGCCGAATGAGCAAAGTGGGAAATACGATATGACCTGGAGCACATAGTGCGCTCGTTGATGTCGCTGATCATAGTCTGAGGAGGGTGGCGATGCGGAATGTGTAGCGGCGCCTCACGTGAAGAAGTCGCCTCCCCCTCGACAGCAGCTGGAGCTTCCTCGGGTGCAACAGGCACCGACTAAGGAAGCTGCTCGAACGGCCCCCAAGTCGAAGAAGTAGAGAGGTCGGGGCCGTGAGCTGAAGTGGACGTCGCAGGGTCGACGGGGGCAGCCGGTGGAGTTGAAGTGGACTTCCTTTCACCCCAATTGGCATCGTCCTGCTCCTCCACAAAGATGCTGGTGTGCAAGTCATCCTCACCTACAAGCTCAAAGGAAGTCGAAACACAGGGCATAGTCTCATCAAAAGTCACCTCACAAGTCTCCATCACTCGGTTAGTCTCAAGGTTAAGTACATGATAAGCACGAGAATGTGATGCATAACCAAGAAATATACCATCTGAAGACCATGACTCAAACTTGTCCATCTTACCTCCCTTCTTGAGGATGAAACACTTGGACCCAAACACCCGTAGGTGACTTACCTTGGGTGGCCTACCAAATCGCAATTCATAAGAAGTCTTCTTCTTGAAAGCTCGGAGAAAAATGCGATTGGAAACATAGCAAGCAGAATTTATCACTTTGGCCCAATACCTCCTAGGAGTCCTATGCTTATCGAGCATCGTCCTAGCCATCTCAACAAGGGTCCGATTCTTGCGCTCAACAACACCATTCTGCTGCGGAGTGTGAGGAGAGGAAAATTGGTGGTTGAGACCCAAAGAGGAGCAAAGAGTTGCAAAGTGAGCATTCTTGAATTCTGTGTCATTGTCACTGCGTATCGCTCTCATGGCATGCTTAGGTAGCTCATTCCGTAATCTCAAAATCAGATCTCGAACATGCGAAAAAGCCTCATCCTTACTCTCCAAAAAGAACACCCAAGAGTATCTCGAGTAGTCATCAACGACTACAACCACATACCACTTCCCTCCCTCCGACCTAACCCAAGCTGGACCCACTGTGTCCATGTGTAAGAGCTCGCTAGGTTGTTTGGTCATAATCTCAGTCACCGGAGGATGGGAAGCGGCAAGCATCTTGCCATGCCTGCAAGGATGGCAAACCAAATCCTTCTTGAACTTTAGCTTTGGCAGTCCATGGAAAAGGTCCATCGAGCTAAGCCTTGCAAACAAGTCGAAGCTTAGATGGCCCAGTCTCCTATGCCACTTCCAAAGATTGGAAGAAGAACCGACAAGAAGACAATGAGAAGGTCCGGAAGAGATAGAAAAATCCGCACGAAAAACCTTCCCGAAGGGCAAAATCCAACAAACAAGATCACCCCGAGAGTCAAGAATCCGAGAAAAGCCAATCTTAAAATTCACTTCAAAGCCGTCTTCAAGGAGTTGCAAAACCGAGAGAAGGTTAAAATGCAAATTCGCAACCAAAGCAACATCCTTGAGAACAAAAGACGAGTTGACATGGATTGACCCTCGGGACACAACCTTACCTCTACTTTTGTCCCCGAATGTGATATACTCGATGTGGCGCACGGGGTCGAGGCTGGAGAACCACTTGGCACTTCCGGTCATATGGCATGAACATAGGGAATCCATAAGCCAAGTCTCCTCCAGTCCTCCTTCCTACATCAATAGAAAGACATAGTGTGAGCAAATGAAGCAACACTGGGATTAGTAAACTGTGAAGGATACCAGTGTTGGTTCCTTTGCCCAAAGAAAGGGTTAGGAGGCATACCAAACATCTCCCTTCCCATAGGGGGGTATCGATCACCACCATAGGAAAAAGGTGGTCCGCTAAAGGTGTGGGGAGTGAAGCCACCGCCATGAGGCCTGTAGTTGTATGGGTCACGACCAGTACCCCACCGGGCATGACCACCGCGTGGTCTCGCCTCCTGAGGCCTAGCTCCTTGAGGCATTGCACCTCTAGGTCTAGTAGTGCGCCTCCGAACTTCCGGTTCACACACCCCAACCGGTGGGTGGTACATGTCCCGGTTGTTCATCTCAACCTGCTGCCGCTCATCTCTCTTCCTCCTATAGCAAAACTCAGCCAAGTGCCCATCCCGCTCACAATACTCACAATGGTACCTCACGGCTCTCTTGGGAGGCACTCTCTTGTTAGGCTGGGTGGCTTTTGCCTGCTCAGGAAGGGGTAACTAGAGATTTCGGGCAAGGTGTCAACTGGGATCCGAAGGTGGTTCGGTTTGGGAAACCACACTTGCTTCTATGGAGTGGTTTTGGGTGGCTCCTCAAACACACCATCTCTCATAGGTAACTCAGAGGGGTCGGTAGGCTTAGGTGGGATGAACTTGGTGAACTTGGGAGTTCTGGTGGGTTTCTCACTGTCGCTCAAACCACTGCACTCCCCGATCTAGTCAAACACGCTATCGCCCTTCCGACCTACAGCAAAGCCTACTCTTGTGTTGCCAGCCTGCTTGAATTGGTTGTACTACATCCGTAGCTGCGGCTCTCTGCTAGACACCCAAGCTAAGACAGGCCGGAGGTGTGTGTTATCCTCATCGGTATGCGCCTTGTCGTGCTTGCACGTCACGATCTCACACTCCAAAGCCTCTATGCGATCCGACTCTCTAGTGCTATCTGAGCTAGCCTTCTCTAACACAACAATCCTAGTCTCCTTCTGTGCCAGCTCAGAACGCAAGCCTATGCAAGACTCGCACGTACCAATTGAGCTAGGCCTAGCCTTCAGCTCATCATGCTCCTCAAGTAGAGTGCCATACTTGTCCTAGAGAGTGACAAGGTTAGGCATGTGGATGGCACAAGCATCACACTCTACCTCCTCGGTAACCACCACAGACGCCTTAGCGAACTCAAGCTCTTCTAGCGTTTTAAGAAACTTAGCCTTGAACTCGTTCCTGTCTCTAATCGCACGCTTGAGCACAACATCTTGACTCATGAAGGTAGCATTCAAGGACTCAAGCTCAGAGTAGAGAGACTCGACGGTGGGTGATACCTCGGGTGTGTAGGAGTCGACGTCGGAGTCATCCTTGTGCTCGCCGACCTCACCAGCTCCAATCGCCATGGTGCAGAAGCATCGTGCTTAGCGTCGGCATAGAAGCAGAGTCCGTTGAGCTTGTCCTCAACCTTTCCCTTCGACTCATCATCGTCGCTTGAAGAAGAGCCTCCATCGGTGGATCACTCGATGTCACTGAGGAAGGCGAGGAATGCTCGGTGCTTGGCCTTCACCTTGTCGATCACCTTCTTCGAGGATCTTTGGTTGTGGCCGCCCTTGGCCTTGTGATTGTCCTCGAAGTGGTGCTTGTGCTTGTCATTGCGCTTGGTGAAGTCGCCCGTAGCTTTCTTGGGGTAGTTTGCGATGAAGTGGTACTCATCACCGCAACGGTAGCACCCCTGAAGGAATACGAGGTTGCTACGCTAGCCGGAAAACAAAACTTTTCGACCTCATAAACCAGGATCTACTGCTAGTTACAGGTTACGGGATTACCATTAGACGCGCAGGTGCAGCGGAAGACGACTTGATGTAGTCGTGCGCGTCGCAGCAGGCAGTGCTGTTGCGTGGTCGTCCATCTCAACGTCCCCTTCGCGCGGTTCGTCCTTGTGCTCCAGATGCAGCACCTCCGAGGAATCCCACACGTGCAGGGAGGAAGCGTTGCGCCTCCGGACTGCTAGGTCCGCGAGGAGCAAAAGGCGCAAGCGTGGGGAGGCGACAGCGGCTGCCAAAAGGCGTGGATCAATTCGCCCCGCGCCCACCCCTTGCTTATATAGGCGTCCTGACGAGCTCCCACGGTGGAGGCCCATTAGTAACCCTAAACCTAGTCTAATTCGGGTCCAACCCGAATTAGGCTTCCAGCCCTTTAAGCGTGCGACCCTATGGGCTCACGCATACATAGACATGGCCCAAGTACTCTTACTCGACCAATAGTTGATAGCGGCCTCTAGCAAGGCGTGTCAACTCCTATGCATACGCTATGATCATATCAGACGAACCACTATGACCATGTACAAGTTATTCCCTTTGCCACTCGATATATGGTTCAACTCGTGGGTTAACACTTAACCCAAGCACGGCCATGCATTTGTTGATCCAATCACATGAGTGATCCAGTGATATCTCTCTCACGAAGAGAGGGGAAAATTCCATCTTGATTGTCTATGTCTCATAGCATGTTTCCCAACCACCCAAGGACCACCTTTATAACTACCCAATAACGGAGTAGCGTTTGATAGTCTCTAAGTAGATCGTTTCACATCTTGAGTACATACCACAATCTTAGGTCTAAGGACATAACGTACATGACATGAATAGAGACTTTCTCTTGTTGGGTCAGTCCAGTCTACATGTCTCACATGTGCTCACATTATTAGTTTGACATCTCCATGTCTATGACTTGTGAAACATAGCCATCAACTAATACATGTGTTGGTCTAATATTCAAGTGTGCTCTTACAAGAATGCCGACCAGGGACAACTTTTAGAATAACCATTCAGGTAATTGAGTTCCACAAACAATTCACATAATCGTCAATCAATACTCGTTGTCTATAATGGATATTCAAAGAACACTTTATTAATCATGGATACAATCGGAATATAATCATCTACATGATTAGCTCTAGGGCATATTCCTAACAACCCCTTGGCCATGCCACCACGTTGCCGGTTCCAGCGGTTGTTGTGAAACCGCGAGAACCTAGTGATGACCAAGGCCAGCTCGTCATCTCCAAGAGCCTCCACTTGTTCCTCTGTCATAGAGATCAAAGACGAAAGAGCAAACAAAGGTTGTAAAGGGTTAAAGGAAGAAGACACACCATCGGGGCTGGAAACCAACCCCATAGATGGGTTCGACGGGTTTTCAAGCTTGGCCCAGGTTTGGTGGTCAATCTCAGAGGACTTGAGCTTGCTGAACAGCTCATCCACAAACGGGGCATCATAGCTTGGTGACTCCTGGATGGCAGCCACCTTCATCTCCCACACCCTCCGATCAAGAGCATGCAAAAGCTTGATAGTCATCTCATGATCATCATAGGGCAAGTTGGCCCGATTAGCACGCATCTTGTTGACGATTGATTGGAAACGAGTGAACATCGCGTCAACAGACTCGTTGGCCAACTGTACAAAGTTCTTGTACTCCCTACGGTATGTATCGAAAAGTCTGGACTTGATCTGAGGATTACCCTCATGATATCTCACAAGTGTTTGCCAGATCTCTCGCGCCGTAGAGAGGTTCGAGACTCGCTCAAACTCAGGAAGAGAGAAACTCGAGAAGAGGATACTACGGGCCTTGCTGTTTGAAGCATGTTGTGTGACCTCGAGTTGGGAAACACAAGCAACAAGAACAAGATAGCCCTCATTCTAACAAATCTCCCAAATATTCGAATCAACTCCTTGTAGATAGGCAGACATGCACACCTTCCAGTAGGAGAAGTTCGTTCCATCGAAAAACGGAGGTTTGCCAACACCTCGCTCCATGTCGCCTTCGCGGATCATGGACCGATTAAGGTGAAGTGATCCTTAACCGGCTCTGATACCAATTGAAGGACCGAGAACGGCGAACAGAGGGGTGAATGGGAGCCAATTCAAAATGAACTTTGAATTACTTGGCCCTTGTCCCAAAATCATGCCCCAATACTCGAGCTCAGAAGAAAAGACTCGCACACGACCTAACAAGTGAGTGGACACCTTAGGAAGACTCCTAGAGGTGCAGCGGAGCGGTCGGAGATGGTCGAAAAACAACCCACCAAAGAACCCAACCAAAACAACCTTCCTGGAATTCCCAAACTGTCCGGACTCCCAAGGGCGGACTGTCCGCAGGCACAATGTTACGAGCAACAGCGAGACTCTGTACGCCACAAAAAAATGAACCGTGGACTGTCCGGGGTCAGGGGCGGACAGTCCGGCATTCAAAATGGCAAAAATGAACTTTGGAAACAGGTTCTGGACACCTCTCGCGAAGCAAGTTCGGACTGTCCGCGACCCCAGGCCAGACTGTCCGCGCCTGGGCACCCGAGGGGCTGATTCTCGCAATGTGAACGGTAACCATGGACTGTCCGGGGTTATAGGGGCGGACTGTCCACACTACGGGATTTCAGCACGAACAGAGGTGCGCGAAAATCGCCCAGATCAAGGAAAAATCCATATCTCGCCCAAATCAAGTCCGATTGGCACCAAATTTTGAGGGCATGATCCCCAGGCTATAGAGGAGCTATCCCAAAGAAATCATCACTCATTTTGGATCCAATCAACGGGGATAAAAGAAATTCGGGAAAAAAAGATCAAGAACAAGAACTCGAGGAAGAAATTGCCCGATCTATGTGCTCGAGATGTTTTTGGACAAACCCTTCGGTGCAAATGATCTCCTTGAGTTCCTGCACAACTTGGTTCAAACGGAATCGCAAAACTCGCTCCCAATCAAAAGATCTCAATGCATGAACAAAGAGGATTAGAGAAGAGCAAAACGTGATTAGCCAAGAACACAAGCAAAACAAGACACAATCACGAAATCAAAGCCACCATGGCTTACGGAGGGTAAGACATCTGATTCCCACCAAAAACATGTAGCAAGTTCTTACAAAGATTGATCGAATCAATCTAGGGACCTCATGGTTAGAGAGAGACTAGAGAGAAAAATGAGAGAGAGGTAGAAGAGGTCGAGGGGTGAGCACCCTTCATCCACTACTTAACTGCGATTGGACATTTCCAAATCGCCCCCTAGATACATGACCGAATTACCTAGTTCTAATACACTATAATCCAAGTCGACAGATATTTTCTTCGAATTGATCGGACGGCCCCGCTTCCTGCCTGGACTTGTCATCGCCTCGACGCAACCTCTAGGATTCCGCCACATGTCGCCCCTGCTTCCTCGGAAGCTCTGCCCGGGTTTTGAGGCCCAAACCCGCGAAACCCGCCACAGGTAGCTTTCGGCTCAACTACCAAACCCCGAGTTTTGAGGCCCAAACTCGGAAACCATCCACCAGTGGTTTTGCGGCCCAAACCACCAAACCGCTCGACTTGAGCCACCTTGTCCTCGCCCGGTCGGACTCCGAGTCCCGTGAGACTCCCGCTCGACCCGCTCATCCGCCGTCTTGACTCGGTCCACTCGGTCTACCTCCATGTCTTCTTGCGCTCGTCGGTGTCAAGTACTAGCCACCACAGCTAGTCCGCCGGCGCCCTGGTCCGTCGGTCCGACCCTTGCTTCCGCCCTTCACCGCTCTTAGTCCATTGGCACGGCAAGCCTCTACTGGACCTTCACCATTACATTGACCACTGTCTCCGGGCCTAGCACCTGCACACCACAAGCCGATAGACAGACACACATTTGCTTTTGCAAGGGTTAGTGTAAATCGCTCAAACTGAAATACTCAAGTGTTGATCAATCACTCATCATTCAAAACTAAACATCATGGGTACATGTCTACCATGTGTTCGCAACCTCAGATGACAAATCTGACAAGTATATACTCTCTCCTATCTAGTCTTATCGGTAGACTATAAATCTCGTTCCTTTGCGACAAGGTAAAAATGGTAGTTACCTAATTAATTATCATTAGTAATCTATCACCTTTATTTTTTGCATATTTAAAGGAAAACAAAATAAATATTTACTTATCATTGCATCATGAAAAATACTAAGCCCCATGTGAGAGAACTTATGGTGTTACCATAAGGAAACTTACTGTGGTGGCACAAAAAAGTAATTTTTACTTCCCTTGCATTATAAAATAGAAAATTCTAAAAAAAGAGATGAGATATTTAATCCCTGCTTGAATCTATTAAAATTTAAATTAGCTCATGAGAATATTCAATTACTCTTTTGGCTGACCACTAACCCATTGTCATAATGGAGCCTCAAGTTTTGTTTGTTCTTGTTGGAGTATAACCATGCAGGATTGAAATCACCAAGGAGGAGTGAGCCCAACCAGGAGGCTACTTCCCAAAGATCATTCAACTCAACCATAGAAAAATCAAGCTTGGGGGAGGGCACCCCTAGTTATCAGGTAAGTATATCTATGCTATTTAGAGAGTCTATCTTATAGTCATAAAATATTGAAAATATGTGAGCACATGAAGGTTCACCATAGTATCATAAGAAAACTTAAAATTGCCAAAAATACATGGGCACATGAAGGTCCATGGCTATTGAGTCTTAAGAGTCCTAAATAAAGATATGTTTAGTTAGGGTGTGTGTTTAAGTTATTAGAGTCAATAAAAGCTATGAACTTTAATTTTGTCTCGGAGATGATGAATAGTTGCTTTGTCGTAATGTCTTTTTAAGTACCTAGTTTTCAACCTTGAATTATCCTAAGTTTTGTTAAAACTACTTTAATTTGATAATTTACTCTGAACATGAAACTTGTGGAGGCATATACCTAAACTAAGTCTCGATAGTTGGGAGATATGACATGAAAGTCTAGCTGCTATTTATCTTACTCCTAGCAATACTAAGTTCTGGTGATTTATCTTTTGAAAATTTGAAATCTTACAAGATGAGCTCTTGTATGACATAGTTTAAATTCCTACCCAAGTCATATACATATACATTTAGATTAGGAAGACTCATTCATGCTACTTGTCTTTGTATTGAGTGTTCTCAACCTTTAGACCCTGTGAAGAGTCTCGTCATGCTTTTGAATCAAGAGCATGTACACACCACCTGAATATGCACTACTCTACACGGGAGTAGGCGCAACAACATGCCATTCATCCATCAGGAAAAGGTCTTACTCTTACACTGAGAGTAACCACCACTAAAGATATCCATTTCCAATAAATGCTCCAAAGTTCTTGTTATATTCTCTCAGCAGTTTTTCTTGGTGATGGAGGTATGAGCTATGCAAAAGCTATCTAAAAAAGAGAAAAGAGAGGAATTAAAAATGGACAAGTGTCTGACGCACCTCTCAGAAAAATAAATAAGATAGCTCATACTCTCTAGCCATGTTGTTCAAAATTCCAAATTAGAAAAGAGATATTTATTACAAGGAGCAAAGTAGAATTAGGTTTTCACCATCACCATCACCATCATTACCACCATATATCCACAATATCCATACACCTGCACCTCTTGACTTGATTGTATCACTTGACTCTCTGTGGATCTATTGTTTTACTTTACAATATATACAAAGTAAGCATGCTAAATCTTGTTAAGCCATTCCTCAGTGAGATCCACAAATACCACATACATAAGAGATTTGAGGGTGTCATACAATTAAGCTCTGAGTTTTATTTCGAAAACTTTGCAAAACCTAGAATTTTGGTAGAGTGAAGAGTTTGAGACATAGTACCTGACTCGATTACTCTGTCTTTCGATTACTCAAGACCCAAGTAATAGTAAAAGCCCCATGGTTAAAGGTAATACGGGTGAGTTCGAAAGTTAGAGTAATTTCTTCTAATTCATAGAAGAATTTCTGATTGAAAGCATGTGAACTTTTGAGGTGTGAAAGCATTGCAGTAACTCCTGATCCAAGTTTATTACAAAGACTTTGCTTAGGGACTAGCAAAGGGTAAGCTTGGGGGAGCTTGTTGACGGTCCTTTGCATCAACTTTTTAAGCAATTATAAACATGATAATTGGATCAATCAAATCTAATATCTAGAAATATAGGGCTTTAATTAATAATTTCCATGAGTTTGGCATATCATTATTTTTTATGGACCATTCCAGAAAAGAGCAATAAAGAGAATCAAATTAGAGATGATATCGAATAAATCCCGCGGAGATACACATGCCAATCTACTCAAGGAGGATCCCGCAGACACCGGAGCAAAGCGGGCCCCAGAGCCTTCCAGGTGGGGCCGGTCGGCATGGGGTGGGGCTGGGCGGCACCCCCCTGGGCCCACTTGTCGCTATCTTCTAGAAGCTTCCTCCACCGCCTTTGAAGATTGATCTGAGCCCTACATGAGTCGGTTTGATCCAACAGCTGCCGTGCATCCCACCGGAATATAAATAGGAGGGCATACCCCCTAGAGGCATCCCTAATCATACTCAGATCATTTGAGATCCATTCAGTTTAAGTCATAGAGATCTAGTGATCCAGAGCTAAAAACCTTAGTTCCTCTAGAGCACTTTCTAGTTCATAGTATAGCCTAGTTAGATTCGAGAGTAAAGGAAGTCAAAATACGTCAATCGATCTTGGACTCCTGACGTTGTTAAGAGATTGGAGTCTGATACAGTTCTTATTCTCTTATTCTCTTTTAGTATTTATCTGCAGTTGTATGATATTTATAGGCAACACTATTCTTCATTAATATGTTCTTGTTTACTTTGTTCATGGATCCAGAATGCCATTTACCTACGAAAAACTCTATGACTTTTCTGAAAATGGAGTTCGTACGCGAAAGTTATGCCCGATTGAAAAATTGATTCCGAATTAGAGGACAAAACGGTCCGGAAGTGGGAAAATTTTGCAACGGTGGCTAGAATTTGATGGAAACGGTGGGGTAAAACACACGAACTGGACTCTAACATGAACTAACCAGCAACAAGACCTCGACCAGGACACAAACTCAACACTACGGACTCTAAAACTGAAATATGCAAAGGCTATGGCGCGGAAGGGTTGTAGGACAGGAAAACGATATGGCACAGGACTATTGGACGAAGGCGTAAACACTCGAAACTAAAGGATAGATACGAACCTGATGGTATACCTGAAGCTTTGATTACCACTTGATGTGAACTAGGGTTCCCGATCTTCCGAAAGGTTCCGGTAACAATTGATTTGGTGGAAACGAGACACAAGTCGATCCGGCTTCCAAACAACACGATCTGAAACCCCGCAATCGCAGCACCACGTCTCCTCTGGTTATCAACCGGCGTTGCATGGTTGACTTCTCCAAGAAGGCTAAGTCCTTTCCTTGCGAATCGAAGAACACAAGCAAGAACAAGGAAGAATGCAACCAAATTGCAGATGTATGATTAATCTCACAAGTTCGTGTCTCACAAACCGATGTAAAACCCAAAACCTAACGAGAGGGGAGGCGGCGATTTATATAGGTCTAAGGGTCATCGCCTTCCCTCGACGCGCCCCCCTAGTGGGCTCAACGACGATACATGGCCCAACGACCAAAAACAATGACACAACACCAGAACAGATTCAGAACGCTGACTTGTTTCGACGTTTCCTGATGACTCAGAACTAATTTGGACCTGAAACCAACGCCATTGGTTTCCTTATGAAATTATCTTTCCAACCTTGGGTGGACCATCAAAAACGGAGTCAGTATGCGTCCTGGGCGTCCGTTTTACTCCTTGTTGTTCCTGGACTCTGAAACAGACTCAAAGTCGACTTGGTTTGGGCCTCCAACTTGACTTGGGCGCCCTTTCTGGTCCTCCACGCCCCAAACCCTTCCTTATGCATTCCTTGGTCCTCTCCATGATTCCTAAGTATAATATAATCATTAGTTAGCAATCTATTCTAGAAATCTTATAAAGACTTGCTTAAGAACGAGCTCACCTCTAAATTTAATTGTCCTGCGCGAGCTCTTGTGATTGGACCTTGAATGTCTAGCGGAGGATCATCATCTGCATCCAAAGGAGTGATGTCCTCATCATAGAACTCTAGATATGAAACAAACAAGTATTCACATATTAAAGGAAATTGTAGAAAGGAAAAGGTGTTGCAGATACTGGCCCAAAGCAAAGTGCGTGGGCTCGGCCCATACGATGGTGGGCGACTGACACGCAGGACCAGCGGTCCACCCGGGTCCACCCGTCAGCAAGCCGGGGCAGAGCAATGCACGGATCGGCGCGTTCCCGCCGGCGGTGAGCTTGTCGGTGGCGGTGATGTGCTCGGCGTGCTCGTGGTGATGATGCGAATCGATTGGGGGTGTTGGTTGATCCAGCGCGGTAGCGTAACTGGCAGGCGGCGCGCGGTGGCGGAGCAATGCGACGGTGTGACGTGGCGGGGCTGCCACCGGCGGTGTACTGCCCGGCGAGCAGGTGCGGGAGCACCGCGGTGAGGTGGTGAGTGCAGCGTGGGATTTGGTTGGGCCGGAGGAGCTCCGAGGAGTTCCGGCCACGTGCGAGCTCCGCGGCGGCGGCAACGGCACACAGTGAACGGCGCTGTGGTGATCCGAGGTGAACGAGTGCAAGAGGAAGAGTGTTCTCACCTCTACTACCTTCGGAAAAGCTCCCACGGAGATGGAGGAAGAACGAACGTGGCGCAGTGCTGCCGGTGGCGACGGCAAGCCGAGGAACGGCTCTGGCGTTCCGGCATGCGTTAAGTTCAGTTGAAGGAGCTTGGGAGAGCGTGGCGTGTGCGGCGTGTGGGCGAATCGGTATGCGAGGTGGATCGAACTGAGGTGCTTGGATGGTGGCATAGTGATGAAGGGGGTGATGGGGTGCTCTCGATCTCGGCGCGGCGAGTACGAGGCAGAGCGAGCGAGAGAAAGCGAGGCAATGAGTGGGGACAGGCGAATGTGAGTGCGGGGGAGAGAGAGGGGTGTGCGCGTCCCCTTCACGTGGTGTTGGCCGAGCGGCGAGGTCGGTGGGGGCCTTGACGTGACGGCGGCAGTGCGGCAGCGGCGCACGGCGAGTGGGCGAGTGCGAGCGCGGGCAGCGGGGCTCTTGGTCCTCGCGCTGTTAGCGCGGATACGCATTAACTCTCAACCGGGACGGGGCGAGGTCTGGCCGGGGCTTGGCGTGCGCGGTTGGCCATCGACAGGACGTCGCGGCGTGTGGTGCGGTCTGCGGCGCAAGCAGAGGCGGCGAGTGGCCAAGCGGCTTGGTCGGTGCAGGGTGGCAGGGCGTGGCGCAAGGTGAGTGGAGTGCGGCGGCTTTCGGCGCCTGCCAAGTAGGAATCGCCGGCCACGTGGCAACGACGCCGGCGTACGGCGCGGCCGTGGTCGGGCGCTGCGTGCGGGAGAGCACGCGTGCGGTGTGCGTGTAGGAGAGCATGCGTGCGGTGTGCGTGTGCGGGCAGTGCAAGGTCGAGCGAGCCGAACGGGGTAAGGCCGAGTGGGCCGAACGGTCGGGCGAGGCCCAACACCGATTTGTTTTCCTTTTTCCATTTATTTATTTATTTTAAACTGGTATGATTCAAAACAGTTTCAAAAACTCAAAACTAGGGTTTGCGGCTGAAACCAAAGTTGTTCCAAATAATATTCTCTACATTTTTCATGTAGGGAACATTACTTGAAAACCATTATTTAAAAAGGTACTAGTTTAAAGTTAATTAAATCATTTTTAAGGAAAAAGAATTGCTTTTAAATTTTAATCTAGGAACTAAGCTTATTTAGACAAGGTAACCACACACATGAAATGATGCCACATGCAAAACATGAATGCAATGAAATACTTATGCTTAGAGTCTAAATGATGATCCTAATGCAAGCTTGACACAGGGTGTCACAACATGTCAACACCCATAACCCGCTTGCAGACATTCTCACAAAACTCTTGGATCAAGATGCGTTTTCCCGTTTGAGAGGGGAATTGGGTGTGTGTTTCCCTTTTTAGTTGAGGGAATGTTGTTGTATCCTAGTTCTTCTTTTGGTTTTTATTTTGATCTTTCTTTTGCTTCTTAGGTTGTTTACATTGCATTTTACACCTCATTGCATTTGTGACATAGTTCATTTTGATCTTCATATATAGAGCATGTCTAATGAAACTATGCTCTGATTGAGGTGTTCTATGTGCTTATGGTGATGCCTAGCTTAGACCTCTTTGATCTCTAGATGCATAATAGAGCTAAGATAGAAAGCTTTTAAAACTGAACTTAAATTCTATATTCACCTCTGTTTTGGTACTAGCATGTGTAGGACCTTTTATTTAGATCCCTTTCACTGCTTTATGTATGCTCGGTCACTATGGCTCTTACATTGTTTCATTCACTACCTTAGAGCACCATGTTTACATCTTGATCTAAAATGAAAGTAGCTCTATGAATAGTGAATTGATAAGATCGAGTTGGGTTTGCATAAGTTAGCACTTCACCATATCGAGACGGCTTCCCTTTGCACATTGGGTTGAACTTGAGCGGTGCCGTGTATGACCGAAATCGGTGCCTTAAGCTCTTTGGTTTCGCCCGGTTGCTAAGTGGCATCACTATGCTTACAACCACTCGCATACACATGTTCTTGACTAAAACATGACTTTTGCTGCAAAACTCTAAAAATTTACAAAGTGGTTCAGTTTTGGGTCTTTGGCATGTTGTATAAACTTTGCTAGGGATAGTTGACTTGGTATGCGTAAGACAATTTCAGGTTGATCTTATTTTGTACCCCTTGCTAGTTTCTCAACTCAGTGGTGATACCCCTTCTTTGCTCACACATGATACTTTCATGCTATGGATTCTAGAGTGATCTTTAGCTCAATTTGAGTCTCTGCTATGTATTTATGGCTTACATGCTTTCTCACAGGATCACATCGAGCATCTTTTCCTTTGAATTAGCTCTATGTACGAAGCTTGTGCATTCATCTTGCATTCATGGCATTTTTGGCTGGAGAGCTTATCTTTGGGTTGATGAAGTGAATTAATCAACAAGGGGGAGAAAATCTGTGCATTTCACTCATTTCAGCCATCTACCAACAAGGGGGAGTTTTAGCTTGCATGCTATCTGAGGGGGAGATCTTGTGCATTTTTGCATTTTTGAGGTCATCTCTTTCGTATCCTATCTTGCTCTTTCCAAGTTGGTATTTCGAATTGGTCTCTAGCTCTTTGTGCTTCTATGCCATGAAGTTCTCAATTAGTATCTTGTGAGGGGAGCCCATGCTAGATGTGTTGAGCCTTTGCTTCTTCTTGAGGGTCTAGCATTTGGGTGTGGCTCCGAAAGGTTTGGATTGGCTTTTTGAGCCATAATTTGTATCTTTCTTGTTTGGTATCTTGAGTTTTGCTAGCGGTGTTGAGCCCTTTCTGCCTCTGCTTGAGGGCTAGCTTTGTTTTGCTTGGTTGTGTCTAGCCGTTGCCCATGTCTTGCGAACCAAGTATTGGATGTGTTTTGCTTCTCTCAAGTGACCCCGTTTTGGCTTTCTTAGCTTTTGGTCATTTGGAGGGCTTTACCTTGTTGGCTCAGATCTGAAATGCATTTGTGTTGACAATGCACTCATCAAGGGGGAGATGGTGAACACATGGTCAATATGTACACATGGTGTTTAGTTTTGGTGATGAGTGATTGATCAACATTTGAGTGTTTCAGTTTGAGCGGTTACACTAATCTTGCTGCGAAAGTAGAAAACGTGTGCCTGTCTATCGACTTGTGGTATTCAGGTGCTAGGACCGGAGACAGTGGTCAATGGCGAGGTAAAGGTCGAGTAGAGGCTTGCCGTGCCGATGGACTGAGAGCGGTGAAGGCAGAAACTGGGGCTCAGACTGACGAACCGGAGGGCCGGCGGACTAGCTATGGTGGCTAGTACTTGGCATCGGCGAGCACGAGAATTCATGGAGGTAGACCATGTTAACCAAGTCAATACGGCCAGTGAGTGAGTCGAGCAGGAGGCTCAGGGGACTTGGAGCTGGGCCGGGCGAGGACGAGGTGGCACGAGTCGAGCGGTTTGGTGGTTTGGGCCTCAAAACCACCGGTGGACGGTTTCCGAGTTTGGGCCTCTAAACTCGAGGTTCGGTAGTTGAGCCGAAAGCTACAGGTGGCGGGTTTCGCGGGTTTGGGCCTCAAAACCCGAGCGGAGCTTGCGAGGAAGTGGGGCGGCACGTGGCGGAATCTTAAAGGTTGCGTGAAAGGATCAAGATGCCCAAGAAGGGGGGGTGAATTGGGCTTGTTTTAAATTTCTAAAGCAAATATAAAAACCTATCAAATGCCAATCACCCCCTAGTGCCTACCGTCCGTGTGTCCTAACTAGAAAGCAGTAGCAGTTCATAGGAATTAAAGACAACCTAAGCAATTCTAGTAGGAAATGTAAAAACAAGACGGAAATGTAAAGAGCTAGGGAAAAGAGAATCTCATGGACGCAGCGATTTTTCCCCGAGGTATCGAGGTGTCGACACACCCCCCTAGTCCTCGTTGGAGCACCTCGCAAGGTATCGCTCCCCCTCTACCCGCGCAAGGGTAGAGTGCTCTCTACGGGCTGATTCTTCGCCACTCCGGCTCGGTGAATCGCCCACAACCGATCACAAGAGCTTGGAGAAGCGCCGCCAACAATCTTCCGACGGTCACTTCCTCCGAAGACCACCACACCGTCTAGGTGCTGTCGAACACCAAGAGTAACAAGCACAAGACCTTCACTTGACCCACTCAAGGCTAGGAAGGTGGATGGATGCACACAAGTCACTCCTAATCACTCTAGGAGGGAAGAACAAGATAAACTCTCTCTAATCTCTCCCTCACTAGACTCTTGGCTCTCCAAAAGATTTCTCAAGGTGTCACCAGCTGAAACAATGGCCAAGAAGACCTCTAAGGTCCAAGGAGGCAACTATAAATAGTCCCCACCTCCAAAACTAGCCGTTTTTTACTTTTTCTTCTTTCTGCGTAGCCACCGGACTAGTCCGGAGCTCACGCCACCGGACCATGCACACTGGTCCGACGCTCTGGTTCGGAGCCTCGGTGCTCTCTGAGTGAAAACTGATCTCTCTTTTACACACCACCGGACCACTCTCCTTGGTCCGGTGCCCTGGTCCGACGCTCTGGTCCGGTGCCAGGGAGCTCTCTGCATAGACCAAACTTCCTGTCTTGAGGCGTCCGACTAGCCGTCGGACTAGTCCGGAGCCTTCTGACTCTCTGAACCAAGCCACCGGACCACTCTCCTATGGTCCGGTGCTTTCCAAACAGGTGGTCCGGAGCTCCTCGAGCTAAGAATCTGCCTAAGTCAGGGACCACCGGACTACTCTCCTTGGTCCGGTGCCTACTTAGCAGAGTGGTCCGGAGCCTCTTTCTTCCTCTCTAACAACCGTTTTCGCTGAGGATTCTCAAGGGATTTTTCTCCTACAATTTCTAGGGTTTATCAAGGGTTGAAAGCAAGGTCTCTAGGACTAGTTGTGACAAGTGTGCATATACCCACTTTCCTAAACTCTCCTAGGTCAAGCTAATAACCTCATACCCCCCTTTATAGTACGGTCAAAGGAAAAACAAAAGCCCTAGCTATACTTAGTGCCCTTCTCAACCTTATGGCACTAAGAACTAGCCTAGTCTTCGTCGAGAATCTCCATCCTTTGCAACCGAAACGATTTCCATCTTGGGGGCATGAATATCCATTAAGCCCATTCAAAACACATCACTCATGACCTAACATAAATGACTTTGTCTCTGCAAAACACACGTTAGTCATAGTGATCTGGTATTTTCGTTAATCGCCTAAACACAAGGGTCCATGATTCTACATTGCGTCAAGGCGACGGTAAGTCCAAGCAGGAAGCGGGGCCGTCCGATTAAAGAGAAGAAGATATTTCTCGGAGTTGGGTTGCAATGCTTAGGCTAGGTGGTTCTCTCTATGTATCGATGGGCTAAGTGTTTTGCTCTAGTTTTCTTTTCCCATATTAATTCTATGATTTTTTGAGGGTAGGATGATCAAGATCTTCATGGAGTATAGTCATATATACATAAGAAACCTCCCCACAAAATTTGGATTCAATCGGAGTTGAAACGAACGAGTTCCGGCGATTTTTGTGTGATCCGCGTAGTTTTCGGGGGCATTGGACTCGTCCAACGGACTCTCGGTGCATTCGATGGTTAGCGCCAGACGCATCCTATGCTCTCAGGTGCTCTCCAGTGGTTTTTGGACTTCAATCGGACCCTGGCATCGGACTTGGTCGTCCCCATGGCCTAGCGTCCGTTGCTTGGGCTGTTTCAGGCTGTTTTTATGTGCAACAAACTCTCTCAGCATCCGTTGGGCGTTGCTTCCAGGTGCTTTCTGTAGCTCTGACAGGCAACGGACTCTACCAACGGAGCGTCCGTTGCTACCATTGGACTCGCATCCGGTGCTCTCTGAGACAACGTCCGTTGCTCACTTTTTCATTTGTTTCTCTCTCGTACGGACTCCGAATTGAGTTCCGTTTGTTGCGTTGGTTTCGTAATCATGCAGGGAACATGGTGAAGTACTTTTGAGACTAGTTCTCATGAGTATTTTTGGGTGATATCTTATCTATCTTCTCTAGGGTTTGAAAGCCTCACTATCGGTGTCTCGGTTTGAGTTTTTGGTTACCGGAAGATCCATTGTACCTCTTGGTCATCACCAAAGGTATCCACCCTCTATAGGATCATGATCTTGTTGTTTGATTAAGCTTGATTGTTGGGGTTGTTTTTGGGAAGAGTGGTCCGAACATTTCTTTGAGAAATTTGAGGCTCCCATTCACCCCCCCCCACTCTGGTCGCCGTTATCAGTCCTTCAATATCAAATAGCCTAACAACGCAGGGTCAGTATTTTGAAGCAACATAAAACTCTACAGAACAGAACAATCGTCCATGGACATCCAGATCCAGACCTATGTAAAAATGGGTTGGGTTCTATTCTAAAGATAGGCGAGCCAACACCTCCTCCACGGTCGTCACCTCAGCAATAGCTTTCCCCATCAACTCGAAGCCCTCCAACATCTCGGGGAAAATGTCCCTGGTATGAGCATTGACGAAGCAGGAGTCCACGATGCCGAAGAGTTCTACGCCGGTGACTTCTGCTCCAGCCAAGGCAAAGGAAGCTCTGTAGGCATTGGAATGGAGGACCAGTTCCCAGATGCACTCCGGTATATCCTTCAGACGCTCCTCCGGCGTCGACCCGCGAGCATGGATGAAGTCCACCGTTGCATTGATGACGTTGGGGAGATGGGCAAGCTCTGCCAGAGGTTAGAAGGTCGGTGAATAGCAAGGAAATCCATAAGATGGTGATAGCCAGATTAAGTGAGTAAGGGACTTAATTGGCTAATATTGCAAGTCAAAATTGGGGAGTCGATGGATCTAAAAGTAAAAGAGTGTACCGTCGATTCTGGCTCTGGAAGATCCCAGGAGCACCACGGCATTGGTGGTCGTAGCTTTCGCCGCTGCCAGCTCTTTCTCCAGACGAGAGCATTTTTGGCGTTCCTCCAGAAGGTGGCCCCTATCCTTCGTAATGCCCAGGGTGAAGCTCCAGAGGTTGTCATCCATAGCCAGTGAAGCAACGCTTGGCTCACTGGCCTGGCGAGAGCTAGAAAATAATGATTACGGTTTTCTGCGAGTCAAATCGCTTGAAGGAGCAGAGGCAGGATGGTTGCTTACCCCGAGAGTCGGCGTCGCAATGGCTGGGGGGCACTGCCGGAAGAGCTAGCCGCCAGATGATTGCTGAGATTCTCCATGGATTGGAAGGTCACTATAGACATGGGGGCAATCCGGCGGAATAGAAGAAAAGGTGGAGTGTGAGATACACTGACTACTGCTTTGGAGCCTCCACCGCTACTTATAGCATTATTATGAACAGGCAAAGGAGGATCGGTTTGGTGGACTTGAGTAAAGTCTGCTACAGTGTGAATCGGCTGAGGTAGACGATTAGAATCTGGGGTTTATGGGCCGCGTACAAAAACGGCTAAGTGAACATTCAGAATCCCAAGAGAGCGGCACAATCAAATGAGTTGTGTGGGACCATAGTGGGCAGTCAACGATGGTCAGGGGTGTGGACACCATATTTTGGCACGACCAGATATATGCATATGGGCCTTCATGGCAGGCCTCTGAGAGCATTAATCAGATGTACTCGAAGAATCAACTAAGGGATAAGATCGCGCAGGAAGATTTTTCGGCCGGTTACAATAGAGCATGCACGTCGATTATCGTACGAAGAAAGATTTAAGCCCAAGTCACCTTTATTTCCTTATTTTTAGACTTGTGTTATGGCCAGTTAGGTTATGTGATGTGGTCTATAAATAGTAAAGCCTAGAGAATGCTAGAAAATATCCAATCAAACAAACACACAACTTGATTTTCGGCCTTCGGCCAACCCTAGGAGTAGGAGTAGAGTAGATTTCGGTGAACCTTCGACGGACCGGGCTGCATCGACCAGATTGACCTCCAGTTTGCTTGTAAGTCTAGCCTTGGTTGATGTCCTGTTTGTATGCCTGTATTGTGTAACTCGTGCAAACCCGATATGAGCTAGTTATCGGTTTGAATCTATGTTCATGGGGCTGCATTGCTTCAATCTCACATGGGTCATTGCTTCAAGCTAGTTATCGGCTCTACTAGATTGGCGATCTAATAGATTCATTAAGTTATTGATATTATTTGTTATTTATTGTTTACTATTGCAACAATATCTTGCCCAATCTCAACAACCAGATTGGCCCATGCTTCAATTCCATCTAGATCTATTGCTTTGCATGTTGTTGGCGGTCCTTAAGTACCAATTTTAACCGTCAACTAAACATTAGAAAGGATATATTTGCAACACACTACCTAGCCATAGGGTTTATACTGACAGAATTCCACGAGTTTTGGTGAATGCTTGTTTCTGCAGGGGGATATAAGGAAATACCAAGGAAAGGCCCACATTTCATGTTTACATAGAGATAATTATCATCCGCAAAATTTTCTATACTCTAGAGGGTTCTAGAAGACACGGGAAGAAACGAGAAGGCAAGCGGCCCACAGGCAGGGCGCCCTCCCTACCCACTAGAGCGCCCGCCCTGGCCAGAGAGCCAATCACAGTCCACCTCGTGGATTAGGGTTCCACCGCTTTGAGGTTAAATCTAACCTCTCCATTAAGGTCGTTTGATCCGACGGCTGACGATCATTTGAGGAGGCTATATAAGGAGGACCCCTGCCCCCTGGCAAAGTGCAATCCATTATTCATTTACATATTTTCTAGAGAGGATTCGCCCGAGAGGATCCCTTATGGATCTATTCTCTAGGGCTTAGCATACATGTGAGATTAGATTGAGAGAGTTAGAGTGGAGGTATGGATTGGAGGAAGCCCGGCCTGTCGGTGTCTCTTCTCTAGTTTGTATCGACGGGATCAAGTCTCCTAACCCAAGGCTTGCTCCTAGGATTTCTTCGGTAATTCGACTTGTAATTCTAGTAAGTTCCCTGTTTATTAATTCTTTGGTTTGTGACTTTACTTTATTCTCTTCGCGTAGAGAGAGTAGGGTAATCGTCTCTAGCGTAAATGTGGTGTTTCGGCTAGGATACTCATAAAATATCCCCTGTCTAGTCGGATCTGTGATAGTAGCTCAAAAAGTGACAATTCCGTAGATACCTTTGGAACCCACAATCCCGTTAGAAGGACTGGTAGGGTTTTATAGGCCGCGTGGTAAGCATTCTCTGAGGTGTCTCTTATCACGACAGTTCTCCCCAATAGAATATAATACATATCTTATCTAGACTAGAAAGAGACTACAGTCGCGATCTTCTCTAATCACCCATATCAAGATCACCTTGTTAATAGCCTGAAGGTTAATAGCATAGATTGGTTAGTCAGATGCACCCTTTCTCCTTGTGGATAAATAAATACGATACTCTGGATAATCTCCCGGTTGAAGTGCTCACCGGTATCCGTGCGCTTGCGGATTACTTCCTAGTGATTTCTCTGTTTGCGTTAACAAATATCAACAAGCATTTCTGGCGCCGTTGCCGGGGAGAAAGACGGTTTGCTGAGATAACCTTGAATCTTGCTATTTTCTTGTACCTATACTTTTATCTTTTCTTATCTTTTTCAATTTCTTTATTTCTTACCTTTTCTATCCTTATGGAATGCTATGCTAGTTTTGTACTATGCTCATCCATTTACCTTTTTCCTTTTTTCCTTTTTATCATCTTTCTCACCTTTCCATTTTCTTCTTACCACATATATAAATACTCTACTCCAAAGGGCGACTTGTTGGAGACTCCACCATCTTCACACCTTATTCTTATGAATGGCTATGAGCTTCGCCCTGCTTGTATAGCCATGGTTTGGGAGAAATCTTTCTCTAGTCTAGGTTTAGTTTTAACTCCATTTGAAAATATGATTTATCCAAGTACAGAGGAGGCCCCAAACAAGACCAATTTGAGAGTTACCAATCCAAGTGGAATTTTGAACTTACATGAAGAATCAACCATAGAGATTGGAGAGGAAGATGATATCAATGAGCATGGAATCTATTCCATAACTATCTCTTTAAATTCATGCTCATATGTGACATCTCCCATACCCATTGGTCTCTTTATCATTACCATTTATGACATCTTCAACACCCTCACTTTTTCTCTTTACAAAATCTTTAAAAGGGCGGTTTTCGATACATATGTCTATCATAAATATTGTAGATCTCGTTGTGTAAATCTTGAGATAGGTAATGGAAGGCAAACTATTTTTATAAAAGCACATCTTGAAAGGTTTCCCTAGGACAAGCCTAGTGTCCTAAAACAAGCATCTCTCAGAGCTTAACATGAGTATTCACCTTTTTGTTGCCTGCCTTGTGAAATGAGCATAGAAATATATGATTATATTCCTTCGGGTATTTTTGTCACTAACCTTTCCAGGTATAGAACAGAAAGAATGAAGGAATAACAAGCATAAGGTATGTCCAACCAAGCATCATGCAACATTGAATTACTTTCATCCAATCTTGATTTTTGCAAAATTCAAGCTTGGGGGATAACCCATCATACAAACATCTTTTGTCATGTTGCTACATCATCTGAGTTGTACCTACCTTTAAGGCATGCTCAACTAAAAAAAACATCCTAATCTTTCATCATCACATGAGTAAATCTCCATAATACTTTCATGCTACCTTTGTTTGCTATGGTATATGTTTAGGTTTTGAAGAATTTTCATATATCTTTTAAATTATGCATGGTGCTTAATCAAAGGTGTTTGGATATTACTTCAAAAGGCTTTTAAATTAAGCATGGTGCTTAGGTTAAAATCTCTTCCTAAATCAAATTAGACGTGGTGTCTAGGTTGATTTTTGAACTGATAGTATGTTGTAGTAGATATCAGATATTCTGTTGGACTAACCCCTGTAGGAAAACTTTCAATATCAAATTGGGAAAGTCCTGAGAGAAACTCACATTAGAGATGAAGAGAGACACATGAACTTCAACAACTTTCACAAGCGAGACACAACTAATTCATCATGATGAATTCCATGGAGCAAGGAGAAGGCAAGTGACAAAGGACAAAATCTACATCCGCTCAATCCATGGAAGAGAAGGTGAACAAAACTTCAATACAAGATCAACAAATTTCAAGATCAAAGGAACAAGGATGAGGAGTTGAACAAAGGAGACAAGCTATTAATGCTCAACCATCCAATCAAAGGAAGCTTCTATGAGGTGTTACAGGGTCGTCATTCTTCAAATTTAAAGGTAAGTAATCATCACTCTAAAAGCATTTCTTTGATTCTGGTATTCACATAAATAAATATCTAAAAACATGTTGAGCTCCAACATTATTTGAGACAACCTCATAAACTCAACATGTTAGTTCTTTAAAGCTTGTTCCTAGTACCACATTCTTGTTCTCACAAATTTAACCATATGGGCTGAAATGTTGCACATCCAACTTTCGAAGATGATAATCTCAATCATATAAAATTTATTCATAGACAAATCTTTCTATATGCTCAAGCAATTTTAATTTGCTAAGTGTTGTTGAAGTGCTACACTCATACTTATCTTTGGAATTTTTCACCCATGTTATGGTTAAACAAAATACTCAATTTTGCTCAATGTGTTTAGGCTAGAGAAGAATGAATAAAATTTTGGTTCTGTTGGTGTTTTCCCACCAACAGAGCCCATGCAATTGATCTCTGCCTTGTTTATTTGAGCAAGACACTTCTTCACCATGCCATCAAGAGCATGGCTGGATGACACCCAACCAATGGAGATAGGAGATTCAAGACCTATCATCCCAATCTCCATTGGAGCTTACACTCTTGAAGAAGCTGTCTGTGACGTTGGAGCAAGTGTCAACATCATGCCAAGCTTGCAGATCAGACACTATGCTACCCCAAGGCAATTCCTTAATATACCAGCATACAAGTTGGGCACTCATTCGTACCAGTAAACCTTGTGATTGGAGAAATAGATAGAGATAAGAAATCACTCATTATCTTGAGCGCCCATTCTTATGGACAGCTAATACCATCATCTACATGGATAGCGCCAAGATCTGTTTCCCAATCAAGGATGAGAAGGAGAGGTTCACTTTCAAGAAACATACACTCAAGGCTCCTACTCATCCTTAGAGGCCTACAGCTACGAGAACACAACTGTTGCTACAAGGAAGTAGAACATTAACAATAAAAGGATGAAGAGTAAAGCCCAGCAACCAAGAGAAGACCCAGATGATCAACACTATTAATTTAGGGTATGGCTAACTCCTTCTATCAAATACCTCGCTAAGCTGGATGATCCAGGAGTACATACCATTGATTGCAAGATCAAGGAAAGTACATACCACAAGACATTCTGCAACATTGGATCAAGTGGTAACACAGTGTCTGTGGTAGCCTATCAACATTTATATGACAGTAGACCACTATCTAGACATATGTATAGCTTCAGCTAGCAGACCAATCATTCCGATTTCCGGAGGGAATAACAAACGACATCATAATCAAAGATCACTATGTTCCCACCGACTTCATGGTTTCATGGGAGATAAAGATAGAGTCCACCTTATTCAAGGAAGATTTTTCCTCAACACCACCAGCACAATCATCTTCATATCAAAAGAGGACTACTTCCAATTTCCTGAAGAGAAGACGTATTGCTACCTCAATAGCCACACCACTTATGAAAAGACAAGGAAGCATCACTCTCAATGCCAAATGAAACAAGCCACCAAGGATGGATGGACAGATTATCCAAGAGAAAGTCAAGATATGAAGACCAATCCAATAATGAAGATCTCCTGAGTAAGAAAGTTGTACCACCAACGGAGGATGTATCACAAGCTACACAGAGCAAAGAAGAAGTAGGACCTCAAAACAGTGAATCGCAGAAAGTGAAACCTCAGACTAAGAAAGGGTGGAAGAAGAGACTTCATCGAAACATTAACACAAGGTGAACAAACATCCAAGTCCTCATCAGGATTGGATAACACTCATGAAGATATTTTAACCAGAAGAGATATCCGGATCGACGGACCTAAATCTCCGAACCTTGGCCGAAAGGTAAACTCGGTAAGTTATCTGCATATTTAATTCTGCATTCCACCACCATAATTAATTCTGGCGCTGTTAACCAACATAAAATCAAATTTTCATATTTCATTTTCACACTGCATTAGTTTAGCTTACACACTCGAAATTTCTAGTGTTGTTTTTCTCTACTATCATCCATTGCATAATCATCTTTACCATTACATATCTACATTTCTGCATTGAAGAAAATCTTTAAGCCCCACGTGAGAGAACTTATGGTAATACCATAAGGGAATTTACTGTGGTGGCACAAAAATAATTTTTATTTTTCTTGCATCATAAAATAGAAAATTCTAAAATCGATATGAGATATTCAATTCCTGCTAGAGCATATTAAAATTGAAATTAGCTCATAAGAATATTCAATTACTCTCTTGGCTAACCGCTAACCCATTGTCATAGTGGAGCCTCGAGTTTTGTTTGTTCTTGTCGGAGTATAACCATGCAGGATTGAAAGCACCAAAGAGGAGTAAGCCCAACCAAAGGCTACTTCCAAAGATCATTCAAAGCAACTATAGCAAACATCTAGCTTGGGGGAGGGCATCCCCCAGTTATCAGGTAAGTATATCTATGCGATTATCAAGTCTATCTTATAGTCATAATAATATAAAAATATGTGAACACATGAAGGTTCACCATAGTATCATAAAAAATCTACAATTGCTAAAAACATTTGGGCACATGAAGCTCCATATCTGTCGAGTCTTAAGAGTCCTAGATAAATATATATATTTATTTAGTCAGGGTGTGTGTTTAATTTGTTTAGAGTCAATAAAAGCCATGAACAATAATTTTTTCTTGGAAATGATGAATAGTTGCTCTACCGTAATTTCTTTCAAGTACCTAGTTTTCAGCCTTGAATTCTCTTGAGTTTTAGATATAATTGTTTTGACATAAGATTTACTCTGAACCTGAGACTTGTGGGTTGCGAATGCTTGAGCTGGTATTTATCTTGTTCCTAGCAATACTAGAGTTCTGGAGAATTTATCTTTTGAAAATTAAAAATATTACATGATAAGTTTCTGTATGACGAGAGCTTGAATTCCTACCACAGCCATATATACATGCCTGGTAGATTAGGAAAACTTTCACTATCATATTTACTGCTTGTATTTGCAATGAGTTTTGTCAAGCTTTGTTGACCCTTAGAGACTTAACATGCTCTTAAAATCAAGATCACGTACACTCCACCCATATATGCTACTTCTATCCTGGAAGTACGCATCCACATTTATGCCTTTCAGATCCACTAGAAAAATGCTCTACTCCTACCTTGGGAGTAAGTAACCAAAAATATCCCAGTTCTCCACCTATCCATATATTTCATTACCACAGATATAACTGCTCTAAAGATTTCCTTGTTATCATCCCTCAAAAAGTGTTATTATAGAAAGAGACTTGGGGTTGTGAAAAAAAAATAATATATATATAAAAAAATATATAAAGAGAGTAAAACATGGACAAGTGTCCTATCAAAACAATGGGTACTTAGATGCCCGCCTCTCTTAAAAAAAAGCAAGCAAACCCAAGTTCTCTCAAAAGTTCCAAGTTCCAAAAGAGAGATGTATTTATATATGTATTCAAGGAGCATAGTAGAATTAGGTATCCACCATACACCCTCATATATCCACTATACACCCTCATATATCCACCACACATATATATTCATCCCCATACATCCACCATATATCCCATACACATGCACATCTTGATTTGATTGTATGCCCTGTTTCTCCGGATCCATTGTTTGACTTTACAATATATGCATTGCAAGTATGTATACGCTGTTTCTCCCCACCTATGAACTCCATATATTGCCTATTAGTTATAGGGTTATTCAGAGAAGGCATAACACCATTATTTCCTTGGTGAGGATCCAAAAATACCACATATTGAGAGACTTGAGAGGGTCATACAAAAGAAACTTCTAGTTTTATTTCGAAAACTTTGCAAAACTCCAGGATGAAGGTAAAGTGAAGAGTTTGAGACATAGTGCTTGGCTTGATCATTTTACTTTTCAATTGATCAAGACCCAAGTGACGGCTATAAGCCCCATGATTAAAGGTAAAATGGGTAAGTTTGAAAGTCAGAATAGTTAATCTAATCCAGAGGAGAATTCATGTTTGAACGCATGTGTACCTTTAAGGCGTGAAAGCATTGTAGCAACTCCTGATCCATCTTTGAGTTCATCTTTGCTCAGGGACGAGCAAAAGGTAAGCTTGGGGGAGTTGTTGACGGTCCTTAAGTACCAATTTTAACCGTCAACTAAACATTAGAAATGATATATTTGCAACACACTACCTAGCCATAGGGTTTATACTGATAGAATTCCATGAGTTTTGTTGAATGTCTATTTCTGCAGGGGATATCAGGAAATACCAAGGAAAGGCCCATATGTCATGTTTACATAGAGATAATTATCATCCGCAGAATTTTCTATACTCTAGAGGGTTCCAGAAGACGCGGAAAGAAATGAGAAGGCGAGTGGGCCCACAGGCAGGGCACCCGCCCTACCCCCTAGGGCGCCCGCCCTAGCCAGAGAGCCAATCACAGTCCACCTCGCGGATTAGGGTTCCACCGCCTTTGAGGTTAAATCTAACCCCTCCATTAAAGTCGGTTTGATCCGACGGCTGACGATCATTTGAGGAGGCTATATAAGGAGGACCCCTGCCCCCTGGCAAAGTGCAATCCATTATTCATTTACATATTTTCCAGAGAGGATTCGCTAGAGAGGATCCCTTATGGATCTATTCTCTAGGGCTTAGCATACATGTGAGATTAGATTGAGATAGTTAGAGTGGAGGTATGGATTGGAGGAAGCCCGGCCTGTCGGTGTCTCTTCTCTAGTTTGTATCGACGGGATCAAGTCTCCTAACCCGAGGCTTGCTCCTAGGATTTCTTCGGTAATTCGACTTGTAATTCTAGTAAGTTCCCTATTTATTAATTCTTTGGTTTGTGAGTTTACTTTATTCTCTTCGCGTAGAGAGTAGGGTAATCGTCTCTAGCGTAAACATGGTGTTTGGGCTAGGATACTCATAAATATCCCCTGTCTAGCCGGATCTGTGGTAGTTGCTTGGAAAGTGACAATTCCGTAGATACCTTTGGAACCCACAATCCCGTTAGAAGGACTGGTAGGGTTTTATTGGTCACGTGGTAAGCATTCTCTGAGGTGTCTCTTATCACGACGGTTCTCCCCAATAGAATAATAATACATATCTTATCTAGACTAGAAAGAGACTACAGTCGCGATCTTCTCTAATCACCCATATCAAGATCACCTTGTTAATAGCCTGAAGGTTAATAGCATAGATTGGTTAGTCAGATGCACCCTTTCTCCCTGTGGATAAATAAATACGATACTCTGGATAATGTCCCGGGTGAAGTGCTCACCGGTATCCGTGCGCTTGCGGATTACTTCCTAGTGATTTCTCTGTTTGCGTTAACAAATATCAACACATGCTTTCACTCTTATATACGTCAAAGCGATAGATCTAAGATCCCATCAGCTAATCGGTTGGTCGTGATTGTTACATACTGCGGGTTCGAGACATATGTTTGGTTATTAGATTGGTTTGAGAATAGATGGGTTTGGCTTAACACACGTGGTAGGGCTACATCTACCGGACCCCACTGGTTATATGATTGTATTAATGACATACCGAGAATAGTCGTTTATATTTCGCTATCATACTTTACACTGCTAGGAGTTGACTCTCTAGTCAATTTCCTTTGACCATTGGCTATGTGAGAGTCGCATATCCAATTGTCTGGTAACAACCGATAGGTTTCATAATTTGACATTTCATCTCGTTGTCAATTGCAGATCAAATTGATTGGCACGCCTGAGATCGATCGACCGAAGTGGTCTGAGCTGCTTAAGAGGTTTAGGAGATCAAGACTCTGCTTCTACATGGTCTCCGTAGACCTTGCATGGTGTTGACGTCAGAGCCCATTTTTGACGTCAACAAGGGGTTATTACAGTCAAGATGTCCACAAAGTACAAATGTTATAAGATGGGACTACAAGTCTAGAGCCTGCTTGATAGCATTGAGAGCATCTAGACGGAATGGATCTATACCAGCCAGTGCTCTACGGTCGTCTTCTGCTGAACCTGGTATTGGGTGTTTCCTGATCTCGAGGGCTTGGAGCTTTGAAGAGAGGAGCGTTATCCTTTGCTAATGATTTTGGAGGTCGATGGGAATTTTGGCTAGGTTACTCTCTTCTTGAGCGATGGCATTGTCGACGACCCTGAGTTTGGATAGCAGGTACTCTCTGTTGGCTTTCAGCTTTGCCAGGGTATAGTTGATATCAGCAGGAAGGGCCCTTAGGTTTTCTATTGCATTCTTCACTTCCATTACATCAGAAAGGCATTGTTTTTCCTCTTTAGGTATGTCACACCCAGTTTTAAGAACAAAACTAGATATATCCTATATGTGAGCCTAGGAAGTCAAATCTTACATATAGCCAGAGAACAAGGTAATATCAAAAGACAATACTTAGGTATATAACATATATGGTCAAAGGAATAACCTTGAGAGAGCAAACAACGGTAAGACACTCCGAACTTCAGGTGAAGACTCCACTCCACAGGGACCAACTGACTGGTTGATCACAAGCCTATCTCTTCCAAATCTTGCAAATTGGTACCCATCCGGGATTTTTATCCAAAGTATTGAAAAGAAAAGAACAAGCGTAAGTACTTTCGTATTCAACAAGAATACATGGGGTTTATGAGGCTCAAGAAGGTATGACACTGGTTAAACTGCATCAGCTTTTAAGTTGTCTCAAATTTAGCATTATAGTAGCATCAATGTTGTCAATAGCCCAATAATCATATGATCAAGTTAACAGGATATAATGCTTATATGAGTAGTAACAATAATAAATCACAGATAACAACTGATGAGCCATGACATAAGAACATCACAAGCAAGGAGCCCAAGCCACTCTTAACCGTGAGCACGGCTATCATGATAGTTTTTAACTCTGCGTAGAGGTGTACATCTTTACCCATAAGTCATGAATTGCCCTTTCTCCCGAGGTAGCTAGTCTCTTACCCACTTCCAAGGTGGGCCGGCAGGGTTCACTACGAGACCTTTCACAAGTTCCACTAGAAGGTAACAACCCGCTACAAGTTCCCTCAACGAGATCCCAGAAGTCACCGCATCGCCTTCCAAACATCTCAGAGCACTTCTTGCGCCCTCTCGGGTAAGTTGCCACAGACTAGCAAAAGCCTAATACTGAGTCAAGCCAGAGCCCATTAGCTTATGGTAGTACTATTTTCTCGGGGTAATCTCTTACAGAAATATCCCTATGAGTGAGAACACAGGTGTGAGTTCCTGATATTCCACCTATGGTCCACGTTGCTAGAAAGTCATCTTTTATTGTCGATTCACATATTCATTAATCAAGTTTACATGATCATAGTTATTCTTAAAGAGCACTAGCTTGATCTACCCAAATGCATAAATTCCCAGGGTAACAAGGTATACGGTACAAAACTAGGGTAATCCTTACAGGGTAACAAGGAAACACATGCATATGATTAATGAGTGATTATCATGAATAGGACAACAAGGATAATCCCATGTAATACTTGCCTTAAACGCTTAGATCCTCTGCTCAACTGGTTCTCAACTTCAGACGACTTCTTCTTGATCACCAACGCAAAACTCACCGATTGGACGACAATTAACCAATCACCATACAAGCAGCTGGACAAACATACATAGCATACAAACGTGGCTGAATTAGAACAATGCACCAATCAATGAAAAAAATTTAAAAAGAGATCTACGCAGCTCTACGGTCACACAAACGCGGAGAACACACTAGACGAAGCTACGATGATCGAGAAACAACTAACGGAAGATTTGCTTTAATAAAAGAGAACTATAAGCTTTATCAATTTTATAACTATATAAAAGAGTGTACAAAGTATTTCCAAGACACACCTTTATTAGATTAGGTCAAAATTGTATTTGGATTTCGAAAGCGAAAAGAGAAAACATTGACATTTTATGTGTAAAACAAGTTGCAAAGAGGTTAATCAAATTAGGGTTTTACATCATGAAAATACAGAGCTATTATCATGGTATTAAAAATCACTAAATAAAAGGTTACGCTGATACGAAGCCAACGCAACTTGAACGGATCAAAACGGATTTGAAACGGAGAAGATAGAGATTAAACAGGATTTTGAAAAGGGCCGGTTTAAGCATTAACAAATTAATTAACTTTGATTTTCAAAAGTAATTAACATAGATGAAAACTATACTACTGGATAGATCATAAAATTACGGATCTAACGCAACTCATTTGGGTCAAAACGGAGTTAAAACGGAGAAATTAGAAGCACTTAAAGGTGGGTGGCAGTTCTGTAAAAAGAAGGAAAACGTATTTAGGTCTACCCGAGAAGATTTACGCTTTCCAAAACGAGAAAGCGTAACCCAGAGAGAGCGCCAAGGGATCTGCGGTGGGAGCTGACGGGCACCACATGGCCGGCTCGGGTTGGTGCGGTGCACCACGCGCCTGTGGACCAGACGCTGAGACGCGATCCACGGGTCCATGGTGGACCGAGGGCGTACCCCTTCGGTACTTCTAATCTAAGCCGTCGGCGCGAGATCGAACGGCGCAGAGAGGGCTCGGGCGGGGATGGTCACCGAGGCGGCGCTCCCGCGGCGGCGCAGAGAGGGAGTGCGGCGGCGCCATGGCCGGGGACAGGCGGCGCTAGCCGGACCACGGCTACGGGGCACTATTCGCAACGCGGAAGGGTCGGGGAGAGAGAGGAGGCGAAGGCGAACGTGTCTGGGGCACCGGTTGAAGCTGGGAGGGGACCAGAGGAGCGGTCCTCGTGCGGCGGCGGTGCTATGGCACTGGTGCGCGCGAACAGAGGTCCAGAGAGTGAGAGAGAGAAGAAGAACGGCACCGTGAGAGAGAGGAGGACGACGCGGGTTCGATTGCGGAATCGGTTGATCCGATTTCATCGCAGAGACATCGGCGCGCGTGACAGGGCGACACTGGATGGGACGGTGGACGCAGAGAGAAACCACGCGGGCGAACAGAGGGAGAAGAGAGGGAGAGAGAGCTTCTGGGTCCCTGCTTACCACGTCGCGGAGCTCAGGAGGACGCAGGACGGCGCGGGGACGCTTGGCAACGCAGAGGCGGCGGCGATGGCGTTCTGCGGCTAGGAGTGGACGAGGAGGCGGCTCTGGTGGATTGGGTGGAGGCGGAGGAGGTACGGTATCGACTTCTTATAGCCTCGGGCAGCGCTAAAGAAGGAAGGGGAAGGATTGGAGCGGGATTCGGCGCTGGCGGGTATGGAAGGCGGCGACGTCGGTTTCCATCCGAGGAAAGAAGAAGACGGCAGCGGTAGAAAAGGAAAGAAGAGGGGGTGAAGGAAAGGGAAGGCGGCCGGTGGGGGTGCTCGGCTTAACCAGGCACAGGTGCGTCGGCGAAGGGAAGGGAGAAGAAACCCGCTCGGATTTCACGGTCGGCAGAGATGGCGTTGTCGGCACAGAGGAAGGAAAGGGAGCGGGAGAGAAGAAGGAAAGGGGGAAAGAGATGGAGCTGACCTGTGGGGCCGGTTGGTCAGCGAGCAGAGAGACGGGGGCAGGGCGTGTTGTCAGGCTCGGCTGGGCTGGCGTGTGAGTCCCGCCTGTCGGCGCTTCCACTGTGAGCAGGCGGGGCAGTGTGAGCCGGGGAAGGAGAGAGGGGAGTTGGCGGGCCTGCTGCTGGTTGGGCCAAGAGAGGATGGGGCAAGCCGAGGGGGGGAGGGGGAAAGAGAGGTGGGCCTCTTAGGCCAGATCAGAGGGAGGGGAGAGTCTGGCTTTTTCTTTTTATTTTGAAAATCCAAACACATTTTCAAACTCACATTTGAAACTTCGTTTGAATTTTGAAACATAGTCACTCAAACAAAAACCAAAATGCAAGGCATGAATGATCAAACATGTTTCTACCAAAAGGAACTTTTAATTTCATAAAAAGTTTTTATTTGCTATGATTTCATGAGCACCAAATTTCAAAAATAAATCATTTTATTTCTATTTTCCATAAAGTAAATTTTAGGGTGTTACAAGGTAAGCCAGTTTGGGCCTCGCGATCTGCGAGTCTGGATTGAGCTTTGAGGAAGGCTAGCTTGTGTTGCTCTATGTACGAGTCGGCGATCAGAATATCTCTCAAATCTGGCGGCAGGTTATCCTCGATTGAATGGAAGATTCTCCAGACTTCTCCTGCATCATGTACTAGAAATGAAGTATCCACTAACAGAAGGGGAATTAACAGCCGAAGTTGGGCCCTTATGTCTTCAAGAAGTGGAGCCGCGTCTGTTGACTTTTGTGCACCAGTTTCCATCCTCATGACATAGTCTTCCAGAGCAAAGGGGACCGAGAGGTGGGAAGTCTACTCCTGCAAAAATGGGAAGGGCGATCAGTCACGAGATGTAGGAGAGGGCAGCAAATCCCACATTGTACCTAATTTCCCGGAGGAGTCTTGTAACACCCTAAAATTTGCTTTCTAGAAAATAGTAATAAATTGAGTTATTTATTAATTTTTGGTGCTCATGAAACTCTAGGAAATAAAACTTTTCATCAAATTAAAAATTTCATAGAGTTAGCTACATGTTTGTGCACTCATGCCTATGCATATATTTAATGTATTGTGTGGTTTTGTAAAATTCAAAGAAGTTTAGAAGATTTCAAAAACCCCTCTTCAAAATTCAATGGGAGAATGGTTTTGCAAAATCAATTTGAAAAAGAAAGATAAAAGAAAGAAAAACAAATCAAAAGAGATTTCAAAATGGATACATGAAAATGTTTGGAAAAAGATTTTCAAATAAGAAATTGGAAATAGGTTTCAAAAAGGTTTTGCAATAAAATAAAAAGTTTCTCTTCCACTCTCTTTCTCTCCCACCTTTCTGGCTGAACTAAGGAAACTAACCCGCTCAGCCCACCTCGCCCCTCGGCCTAGCTAGCGCAAGCAGCAAAGCTCCCCCACCGCAACCTCTCTCTCTCTCTATGCCATGCGGGCCCGGGATGTCGGCGCCGGATCAAGCAACTGTTGGTATTTCTTAACGCACACAGATAAATCCGCAAGCGCACGGATACCGCTATAGCTTTCATCCGTGAGTATTCCAAGGGTATCGATTTCCACGGGGAACGTGAAGTCTACTAGATAAGAACTAAGAGCATCCAAGGATAGATAAGATAATTGGGTAGAGAGATTTTAGAGTTTTCTAAGGGGTTTATCTAATCAAAGGTTCACGATACTCTACTTACTTTGGAGCAATAGTACCTTCCTGACTCTTGACAAAGACTGGGAAAAAGGTAGTCGGGAGAGGCTGCCAAAAGCTCTACGAAAACACCAACCCAAACGTGGTGGACTACAAAGGCCTTACAGAGTTTTCACCCCTGGGGCTACCACAACTATCCGTAGGATTGGGCGCAAACTCAGGTAAACTCTAGTCTAGACACCACGTCTACACTATCGCCTACTACTCTAATCTGATATCAAAACTAGAGCACTCAATACGAGCAAAGATCATGTAAAGAGAATAAAGTAAGAACTGAAATAAGATACTTAGAAATAATAAATGAAGAACCTGGAGATTGCTCCGAACTAGATGCTGCAAAGGTACAATGTTGAGGAAGATCCGACAGATCCGGCTCCTCCTAGCTCTCTCCTCCTCTCTCTCACCTCTAATTATAACTAGATGAACTAGAACTAGAAGAACTAGATCTAGACAACTAGAGGGACCTCTCTCCTTCTCTACATCTAATTGAAACCCTAGCTTTTGCTCTGGAGAAGAATAATGAGATGAGATGATCCTCAGGGGGGTCAGGGGCCTTTCTTATATAGCCTCCTCGAATGAATGTCGATCGTCGAATCAATCCGACCTTAAGCGAGTGGTTTAGATTCATCCTCAAAGGCGGTGGAGCGCGATCCACGAGATTGACTGTGATTGGCCACCAGGCCAGGGCGGGCGCCCTGGGTGTGGGCCCACTTGGCTTCCAGCTTGGTCCAGTTCCTTCTAGAGTCTTCCTAAGTATAGAAAATTGTATGGTTGATAATTATCTCTATGTAAACATGACATGTGGGCCTTTCACCAAAAGTTGTGGAATTTTGTTAGTATAAACCCTAATTCTAGCTATTGGTTTCATTTAGATCCTTTTCCTTGTTTAGTTGATGGTTGAATTTGGTACTTAAGGATCGTCAACAACTCCCCCAAGCTTACCTTTTGCTCGTCCCTGAGCAAAGATGAACTCAATGATGGATCAGGAGTTTCTACAATGCTTTCACACCTTAAAGGTACACATGCGTTCAAACAAGAAGTCTCCTCTGGATTAGAGTAAACTATTCCGACTTTCAAACTTACCCATATTACCTTTAACCATGGGGCTTATAGCCATCACTTGGGTCTTGAGTAATTGAAAAGTAGAATGATCAAGTGAAGCACTATGTCTCAAGCTCTTCACTTTACCTTCATCCTAGAGTTTTGCAAAGTTTTCAAATTAAAACTCAAAGTCTCTTTTGTATGACCCTCTCAAGTCTCTCTATATGTGGTATTTGTGGATCCTCACCAAGGCAACAATGGTGTTATGCCTTCTCTCAGAATATTATTTGGAACAGGCAAAGTAACAATGTACCTTTCTCTCTCACCCTATAACTAATAGGCAATATATGGAGTTCATAGGTGGCAAGAAACAACGCATACATACTTGCAAAACATATATTGTAAAGTCAAACAATGGATCCATAGAAATAGGTCATACAATCAAATCAAGATGTGCATGAGTATAGGATATATGGTGGATGTATGAGGATGTATGGTGGAAACCTAATTCTACTCTGCTCCTTAAATATATATATATACATCTCTCTTTTGGAACTTGGAATTTTTGAGAGAACTTGGGCTTGCTTGCTTTTTTTTAAGAGAGGCGGGCATCTAAGTACCCATTGTTTTGATAGGACACTTGTCCATGTTTTACTCTCTTTATTATTATTTTTTTGTGTGTTTTTTTCAAAACCCCAAGTCTCTTTCTATGATAAAGCTTTTGAAAGATGATGACAAGGAAATCTTTGGAGCAGTTACATATGTGGTAATGGAATATATGGATAGGTGGAGAACTGGGATATTTTTGGTTGCTTTCTCCGAAGGTAGGAATAGAGCATTTTTTTGGTGGATCTAAATGGCATATATGTGGATGCGTACTTCCAGGATAGAAGTAGCATAAATGAGTGGAGTGTACATGATCTTGATTTTAAAAGCATGACAAGTCTCTAAGGGTCAACAAAGCTTAACAAAACTCAATGCAAATACAAGCAGTAAATATGATAGTGAATGTTTTCCTAATCTACCAGGCATGTATATATGGTTGTGGTAGGAATTCAAGCTCTCGTCATACAGAGACTCATCATGTAATATTTTTAATTTTTAAAAGATAAATTCTCCAGAACTCCAGTATTGCTAGGAACAAGAATTGCTAGGAACAAGATAAACAGTAGCTCAACTTTCTCATATCATACCTATCAACTACCTAGACTTAGCTCAAGCATTCGCAACCCACAAGTTTCAAGTTCAGAGCAAATCTTCATGTCAAAACAGTTATATCTAAAACTCGGGAGAATTCAAGGCTGAAAACTAGGTACTTGAAAGGAATTACGGCAGAGAAACTATTCATCATTTCCATAGAGTTATCTTCAGAGTTCTTCATTTTTACTATTAGCAACTTCTAAACACACTTATTATTATTACTAAATAGAAAACTCTTTTAAGGATAAAGTAGACAACGAAAAGTATCTAAGTTGTAGCTCTTGTGATTAAGTGTGTGAACCTTCATGTGCTCACATTTTTTTTGAATTTATTTATGTAACTAATATCTAAGTAAACCTAAGTCAATAAGGATACTTACCTGGGTACATGGGGGTGCTCTCCCCCAAGCTGGATGTTGACATAGTCATTCGTTTAGACAGTGTAGACTTACTTCACTTCTTTGAGACTTCAAATATGATAGTTGATGTAGTGGTACTTCTCAAAGTAGTTGAAGATATCTAATCTGGTCTAGTCTTTCCAAATCCTGCTAAACTCAAATAGACAACAAAGCTCGTGGAACAGATTAAGCGTTAGCAGTAAACCATTTATGCCTTGATTGCCTAGAGCATTGTAGAATTCAAATATTCAAATATATTTTTAGATTTTCAATTTTATATGCAAATGACTAATGCAATATTTTTTATGCCTCCACAGTAAATAGTTGGAAGACTTATTCACATGGGGCTTAAAGGTTTTTCTTTTTATGATGCAATGCAGTGCAATAATATAGATATGCTATGATTAAGATGATTATGCAATGGATTATACTAGTACTAAAAATATTTATGGAAAGTAAATATGCTAGAGTGCAACAATGCAATGCAGAGGAAAATAAATATACAGATAACTTATTGAGTTTACCTTCAGGCTAAGGTTCGGAGATTTAGGTTCGTCGAACCGGACCTCTCTTGTGGTTTAAATGTCTTAAGGAGCGTGGTCCACTCCTGATGAATACTTGCATGTTTGCTCTTCTTGTGTTGGTGTTTCCGATGAAGTCTTTTTCCTCTTCCACACTTCCTTAGTCTGAGGTTCTGCTTTCTCTTTCCTCTATAGCAAGTGATACATCCTCTGTTGGTGGTATAACTTCTTTCTCAGGAGAACTCTTATCTTTATTATTGAATTGATCTTCATATCTTGTTAATTCTCCCAGATAGTCTGTCCATCCATCCTTGGTGGCTTGTTTCGTCTCTTCAGGAAATTGGAAATGGATCTCTCATGATTTCATGGAGATGATTGCACTAGTGGTGTTGACGAAAGATCTTCCTCTAATGAGGTGGACTTCATCTTCATCTCCCATATCTTGAACCATGAAGTCGGTGGGAACATAGTGATCTTTGATCATGATTTCTTTTGTTATTCCCTCCAGAAATCAGAATGATTGGTCTGCTAGTTGTAGCTGCACATATGTCTGGTACAGTGGTCTACTGCCATATAAATGTTGGTAGGCCACCTTAAACACTATGTCACTGCTTGATCCAATATTGCAGAATATCTTGTAGAATATACTTTCCTTGATCTTGTAATCAATGGTAGGTACTCCTGGATCTCCTAGCTTAGCGAGGTATTGTGATAGAAGGAGTTGATCATGCCCTAAATCAATAGTGCTAATTATCTGGGTCTCTCTTGGTTGTTGAGCTTTACTCTTGCTCCTTCTATTGTTGATGATCTTCTTTCTTGTAGCAACAGTTGTATCCTCGTAGATGTATGGCCTCTTAGGATGAGTAAGAGCCTTGAGTGTATGCTTCATGAAAGTGAATCTCTCCTTCTCATCCTTGATAGTGAAATAGATCTTGGCACTATCCGTGTAGACGATGGCATTATATGTTCTTATGAATGAGCGACCCAAGATAATGAGTGCTTTCGCATCTCCGCTTGTTTCTTCAATCACAAGGTTTTACCCTTACGAACGAGTGTCCAACTCGTATGCTGACATATCAAGGAATTCCTTGGGATAGCATAGTGTTTGATCTGCAAGCTTCGCATGATGTTGACACTTGCTCCAAGGTTACAGACAGCTTCTTCATGAACTCCCTTGGGACAGCATAGTGTCTGATCTGCAAGTTGGCATGATGTTGACACTTGCTCCAAGGTCACAGACCACTTCTTCAAGAACTCCCTTGGGATAGCATAGTGTCTGATCTGCAAGTTGGCATGATGTTGACACTTGCTCCAAGCTCACAGACCACTTCTTCAAAAGTGTAAGCTCCAATGGAGATTTGAATGACAGGTCTCCCTGAATCTCCTTTCTTCATTGGTAGGGTGTCATCCACCCATGCTCTTGATGGCATGGTGAAGAAGTGTCCTGCTCATAGAAACAAGGCAAAGATCAAGTGCATGGGCTCTGCTGGTGGGAAAACACCAACAGAACCAAAAGTTATTATTCTCTAGCCTAAACACATTGAGCAAAATTGAGTTGATGTTCTTAAATTTCATTTAACCATGACATGTGTGATAAGATCAGAGGATGAGCATGAATGTAGTATTTCAACAACACATGTCTAATCAAATTGCTTTAACACATGGAAAGATTGCCTAATTTATTTTTACATGATTGAGATTATCATCTTCCAAGGTTGGATGTGCAACATTTTAGATGGTTAAGACTATTAGATTAAGAAGTGGTACTAGGATCAAATTTTAAAGAACTAACATGTTGAGTTAATCAGGTTGGATCAAATAAAGTTGTAGCTTAACCATGTTTAGATCTTTATTTATGTGAATACCAGAATCAAAAGAGATGCTTTTAGAGTGTTGATTACTTACCTTTACCTTTGTCATTGAAGAATGATAGCATCGTAAACCTCATGGAAGCTTCCCTTGATCAACTAGTTGTGCATTAATGACTTGTCTTCTTGTTCCACTCCTCTCTCATCCTTGTTCTTCCGATCTTGAAATTTTTGTTGATCTTGTCTTGAAGTTTTGTACACCCTCTTCCATGGATTGAGTGGCTTGATTGTAGATTTTTTTTTCTTTATCACTTGTCTTCTCTTTGCTCCATGGAATTCATCATGATGAATTAGCTGCATCTCCCTTGTGAAAATTGTTGAAGTTCATGTATCTATCTTCATCTATGGTGTGATTTTATCTCAGGACTTCCCAATTTGATATTGAAAGTTTTCCTGCAGGGGTTAGTCCATCACAATATCAAAATCTATTCTAGTATACTACGGTTCAAAAATCAACCTAGACACCACGTCTATTTTGGTTTAGGAAGACATTTTAACCTAAGCACCATGCTTAATTTAAAAGCCTTTAGAAGTAAAATCAAAATACCTTTATTTTAAACTAAGCACCATGCATAGTTTAAAAGATATATGGAAATTCTCAAAAACCTAAACATATACTATAGAAAACAAAGGTAGCATGAAAGTATTATGGAGATTTACTCAAGTGAAGATGAAGAAATATGATGATTTTTTTATAGTTGAGCATGCCTTAAAGGTAGGTACAATTAAGATGATGTAGCAACATGGCAAAAGTTTTTTTTATGGTGGGTTATCCCCCAAGCTTGAATTTTGCAAAAATCAAGATTGGATGAATGAAATTCAATGTTGCATAATAATTGGTTGGACATACCTTATGCTTGTCATTACTTCAGTCTTTCTGCTCTATACCTGCAAAAGTTAGTGACAAAAATACCCGAAGGAATATAATCATATATTTCTATGCTTGCTTCACAAAGGTAGGCAACAAAAAGGTGAATACTCATGTTAAGATCTGAGAGGTGCTTGTTTTAAGACACTAAGCTTGTTCTAGGGAAACCTTTCAAGATCTGTTTTTAGTGACATGGTTTCCCTACTATTACCTATCTCAAGATTTACACAACGAGATCTACAATATTTATGATAAACATATGCATCGACAACCACCCTTTTGAAGTATTTGTAAACAAAAAGTGTCAGGGTGTTGGAGATGTCATATGTGGTAATCATAGAGAGACCAATGGGTATGGGAGATGTCTCATATGAACATGGATTTAAAGAGATAGTTATGGAATAGATTCCATGCTCATTGATTCTTCATGAAAGTTCAAAATTCTACTTGGATTGGTAAATCTCAAATTGGTCTTGTTTGGGACCTCCTCTATACTTGGATGATTCATATTTTCAACTGGATTTAAATCTAAACCAAGACTAGAGAAAGATTTCTCCCAAACCATGGTTGTACAAGCAGGGCAAAGCTCATAGCCATTTATAAGAATAGAATGTGAAGATGGTGGAGTCTCCAACAAGTCGCCCTTTGGAGTAGAGTATTTATAGTTTTGGTAAGATGAATATGGTAAGGTGAGAAAGATGGTAAAAAGGAAAAAGGAAAAAGGTAAACGGATGACTTGGTTCGAAACTAGCACAGCTACCATTCCCCGGCAATGACGCCAGAAAGCTTGTTGGTATTTCTTAACGCACACAGATAAATCCGCAAGCACACGGATACCGCTGTAGCTTTCACCCGTGAGTATTCCAAGGGTATCAATTTCCACGGGGAACGTGAAGTGTACTAGATAAGAACTAAGAGAATCCAAGGATAGATAAGATAACTGGGTAGAGAGATTTTAGAGTTTTCTAAGGGGCTTATCTAATCAAAGGTCCATGATACTCTACTTACTTTGGAGCAACAGTACCTTCCCGACTCTCAACAAAGACTGGGAAAAAGGTAGTCGGGAGAGGCTGCCAAAAGCTCTACGAAAACACCAACCCAAACGTGGTGGACTACAAAGGCCTTATAGAGCTGTCACCCCTAGGGCTACCACAACTATCCGTAGGATTGGGCGCAAACTCAGGTAAACTCTAGTCTAGACACCACGTCTACACTATCGCCTACTACTCTAATCTGATATCAAAACTAGAGCACTCAATACGAGCAGAGATCCCGTAAATAGAATAAAGTAAGAACTGAAATAAGATACTTAGAAATAATAAATGTAGAACCTGGAGATTGCTCCGAACCAGATGCTCCAAAGGTACAATGTTGAGGAAGATTCGACAGATTCGGCTCCTCCTAGCTCTCTCCTCCTCTCTCTCACCTCTAATTACAACTAGATGAACTAGAACTAGAAGAATTAGATCTAGACTACTAGAGGGACCTCTCTCCTTCTCTACATATAATTGAAACCCTAGCTTTTGCTCTAGAAAAGAATAATGAGATGAGATGATCCTCAGGGGGGTCAGGGGCCTTGCTTATATAGCCTCTTCGAATGAACATTGGTCGTCGGATCAAACCGACCTTAAGCGAGTGGTTTAGATTCATCATCAAAGGCGATGGAGCGCGATCCCCGAGATTGACTGTGATTGGCCACCAGGCCAGGGTGTGTGCCACAAACCCTAGGGCGGGCGCCCTGGGTGTGGGCCCACTTGGCTTCCAGCTTGGTCCAGTTCCTTCTAGAGCCTTCCTGAGTATAGAAAATTATACGGTTGATAATTTTCTCCATGTAAACATGACATGTGGGCCTTTCCTTGGTATTTCCTAATAACCCCCTGTAGAAACAGACATTCACCAAAACTTGTCGAATTCTGTTAGTATAAACCCTAATTCTAGCTATTGGTTTCATTTAGATCATTTTCCTTGTTTAGTTGACGGTTGAATTTGGTACTTAAGGACCGTCAACAGCAACCGCACACACGCGCTCCCTTTCCCCGCTCTCTCTGACTCGTAGGACCGAACTGTCGGCGCTGACTCCAAGCCGAGCATCTTCTCTCTCGCTCTCTCACTGCCTCACGAGCCCCGGCTGTCACCATCTCCTTCCTTTCTTCCTCGTCGCGTTGTGGATGTCGACGGCATTCATCATTTCTCCCCTATTCAATCCGGTTAATGGATCCTTCAAACCGGCCATCAAGAGCCTTCATGCCCGCCTTGACACTGCGGCTACCGACGTGCCCGCGTTCACCGCCCTCCTTCACCCTATAAAACGCACCCGTGAGCTCTCTTCCCTCCCCTATTTCCTCTCTGCTCCCACACCTCCTCTGTCACTCGCAATTTCGCCATTCTAGAGCTCTATCGTCCTCATTAAGCGCTCTCGGAGCTTCGCGTTGATCTCACGAATCCGTAACGCTCCTCACCATAGCTCCATTTAGCGTGTTCCTCGCAACTTTGTGATCGTAGCAATGCGTAGTTTCTCTTTAAATCCTTTTCATTGAATGTTGTATTGTTCTAAATATATTATGTATGATATGCATGTTTGACCAGGTGTTTGAGTGGTGTTGTAATCTTGTCCAATCGGTGAGTGTTATGTTGGTGATCAAGAAGAAGTTGATCTTTGAGAATTCAGTCGAAGAAAGAATCTGAGAATTTAAGGCAAGTATAGCATGGGATCTTCCATGTTACCTATACACTATAATGTCACTTAATTCATATGCATGTGTCTACCTTGTTTTCTGTGAGGACTACCTAGAATTGATATCTTGTACCTTGTCACCTTTTGGGTTGCATATGGGTAGCTCGTGCTAGTGCTCATAAAGAATAACCATGATCCTGGAACTTGACTAATGATATATGCAATAATGATAAAATATGACTTTTTAACAACGTTGACTATAGGTGGAACATCAGGAACTCACACCTATGTTCTCACTTATAGGGATATTTCTGTAATCCGATTACCCAGGAAAATAGTGCTACCATAAGCTATATGGCTCTGGCTTGACTCAGTATAAGACTTCTACTAGTTTGTGGTAGCTTACCCGAAAGGGCGCAAGAGGGGCTCTGGGATAAGGGACTTGCTCTGCCACGGAGGTGCACTATGTTTTTGGGGTGTGACCTCCGGGAGGGGAGTTGCTATATCACAATGAGGAAACTTGTAGCGGGTTGCTACCTATTAGTGGAACCTATGAAAGGTCTCGTAGTGAACCCTGCCCATCTTCCTTGGAAGTGGGTTAAGAGGTTGATCACCTCGGGTGAAAGGGCAATTCAAGACTTGTGGGTAAAGATGTACGACCTCTGCAGAGTGTAAAACTGTCATGATAGCCGTGCTCACAGTTATGAGCGGTTTGGGCTCATTACTATGTGATGTTATTATGGCATAGTTCATCAGTTGTTAATTTTTTCATTGATTATTGTTATTTGTTCATATAAGCATTATATATTGTTCACTTGATCATGTGGTTATTTGGGCTTATGTTGAACTTGATGCTACTCAATTGCTAAAACTATGACTTACTAAAAGCTAATGCAGTTAAACTCGTGTCTATCCTTTTTGGGCCTCATGAACCCCATGTTATATTTGTTGAGCATGGTGAGTTGACGCTTGTTGTCACCACCTTTAAAAATCCCGGATGGGTACCAGATTGCAAGACTTAGAAAAGATAGGCTTGTGGTCAACCAGTCAGTTGGTCCCTATGGAGTCTACACCCGAAGTTCAGAGTCGTCTTCCCGCTGTTTGTTGCCTTAAGGTTATGCTTTGACCTTATATGTTATATATTTTAGGTATTGTCTTTTGATATTACCTTGTTCTGTGGCTATATGTGAGATTTGACTTCCTGGGCTCACATATAGTGTATATCTGGTTTTGTTCTAAAAATCAGGTGTTACAAGTCTTCGAAGCAGGAACAGCCAATGAGTTCTCAAGAGTGTCGTGAGAATGATGTTGATTAGTAAAGCGATTCCACTTGTGATTAGGGAATCATCGGCTAAAATAAACAAGACAGTTCTGAAGAAGTACCATGGCACGTGTCCAACACTGTATCATCAGAGGAGGGCAATGTTCTTATATCCACACTAAGTTTAGCTTGAAGACAGCCTGCCCTTTCTTCTTCCTGAGGGGGTAAAGAGCGTCAGTTGTGATCCTGAGCGGAGAAAACACGAGGAGATGTGGATGACATACCTCTGTGATGATAGCATCGGTTAGTCTATTCAGCCGACCGTTGTCTGTCTTGGCTGTTGTTTTGACCTGGTCTTGGAGGTCCTGGGTTTCTTGAAATTTTTGGAGCCAGAGGAGCCAGTGCTTTGCATAAAGGAGCTTAGAGTTTGATGATCAGACAGTTCATCAACCTTCCTCTTCGTTAATGCCTTTAATGTTGGCGCTTCCCAACCGAGTCTAGGATTGGGGCACCATTGGTCATAAGCCGTCAAGGGGGGATTGAGTCCTTCGAGATCCTGCAGTGGAAAAGTTAGAAGAGCAACTCGAGGGTGCCTGAAAGATTATCAATGATGAGAACAGTGCCTCAGGGGCCGCATAGAAGTAAGGATCTAAGGATGAGCAGTTTATGATCACCGCTTTGCTAAAGAGGTGTCGACTCCAATCCATTGTTGCCACCAGGCGGTGTACGAAGAATAGTTAAAAGCTTGGTAGATGTGATCTTTGATGAGAACGGAGGAAGGGATCTTTCAATTTGTATGATTCGGTTAAATTCTAACTCCGAGTGTACCGCTTCCCTTGATCGGAGTTTGTCAGCAAAGAAAAGACCTGGGGACAACTGTCCGAGTCATAATTGCCTTGCTGTGATAGAAGGGTTATAGAACTCATACGAGATTGCAGGCTTTTAACTGCCAAGTGTGACCTCTGTTGGCAGCTGATAGGGCTTGACCAAATCATTGAAGATCAGCAAGGATGTTGATCTACATATATCGCATGGAACCTGAAGGTAAAAGGAAGCTCAAAGTCTAAGATGTCTGCATAAGCAAATCCCTTCAGGATATCTACAGGGAAGCCCTTGTAAAATAGTTTGAAGAAATCCCCAATTGTCTTACTGATGATAACAGCTGATGTAGTTTCACCAAAGGATATGCATCAGCTAGATTTTTCCTCCTCAGTTAAGTTTCCTTCGTTTTCCTCTAGATAGGTTTTTGAGGGGAAAGATAAAGATGACAAGTCTGGGGTGATTTTTTTGTGCATTTGCATGTTGAGCCAGAGCTGTAGAAGCCACCATGGCCCTGTGATGGTGGGGACAGTTTCATTCTTCACCAAGTGCTGATACACTTGATTCAGGAGATGATAAAAGGCGCCCAACAAGTATTTTCCCAATAGAATGTCACTCTGGGGGTTAACGTGTTTGGCCAAGGATAAGTAATTGCTAGTTGGTGTGCATGATTGTCTATAGAAGAGGAATATGTCCAGCCACATGTTCAGAAAGAACACGCGTTTGCTATCAGTGATGGATTTGGAAGTAGATTCACTATTCTTGAGGTACTGTCCCCAACCTCCAATCTTGAAATTCTTCATAGAGATCAAATACTTGGTAGCCAAACGGTGAGGATGGACATCTCCTGTGATATTGAGGCCGGTCAACATATGAATATCGACCAGAGTGGGGGTCATATGTCCATGACTGAAGATGAAGGCATTGTAAGTATTGGACCAAAAATAGCAAGCTTCCTAAAGCATGGGTTCATTCTTCTTCATATTCGATAAGGAAAGGGGAAGGCACTGCTCGATACTACCTCGGTTTGTATTCCTACAATTGGAGAGCTTCACGAACCAATTCCTCCAACCCGGGATGGCGGATGGCCAGTTCCTGAATGAAGCCTTTTTGTCCCATTGACTTGGTTTCATGGATGATTGCTTGAAAGGTATTCTATTGGACTAAGCCACTGTGACAATGGTTGGGTCAGGATTACCCATGGGGCCAAGAAAATAAAAGTTTGGCTGGTTGACCAATGGAATCAACACGTTGCTCTTCAGTTCCTAGATCGAGTTTCTAAGAAGCGAAGGTGAAGACATCGGGAAAAGGGGAACAGTAAAGGAGTCAAAGAAATTTTACCTCGGGGATGAAGTCTAATGAGGCCATCTTGTTATGGGAATCAACAGCTTTTCCACTAGATGGTGTGGAGCATCGAGCCCAAATCAATGGCGGCGGCAGAATTGCTCAAGATGTTAGGGTTGAAAGCCGAGTAGAATGGGAACGAGTGGCAATTTGGTGAATACTTGAACTTGGCTAGATCGACTAAAGATGAAGTAGAGACCTACAATTTCGGGAATAAAATGAATTTTATCCCAAAACTGGGGGGCATGTGTTGACATCGTATTTTGGCATGACCAAATATCTACATATGGGTCCCGATGATGGAGCAAATATTACTGTGTAGGTGGACTCGGATGAGTGTTTAGGGAAACCGACTTGGAAGGAATTACATGGAGAAGGCGTCGTGCGTCGATTACGACGGGATACACATGATGGGCTTCGTTCGAAGATTGGAGCCAAGTCATCTTTATTTCCTTATTTTCGGTTAGCAGACGTGTTGGGGTAGGGTTAGCGCTATGGTCTATAAATAGCGACGTGTAGAGAGTTGTAAGACATCCAATAAATCCAAAATACAACCTTTCGGCCACCGGCCAAACCCTAGGAGTAGGAGTAGAGTATATTTTGATGAACCTTCGACGGACAGGGTTGCATCGACTAGATCAACATTCGGTTTGCTTGTAAGTCTAGCCTTGGTTCATGTCCCGTTTGTACGGTTGTATAGTGTAACTCGTGCAAGCTTGATTTGAGCTAGTTATCAATTTGAATCTATGTTCACGGGGCTGCATTGCTTCAATCTCACATGAGTTATGGTTTCAAGCTAGTTATCGGCTCTATTATATTGGCGATTTAATAGATTCATTAAGTTACCAATATTGTTTGTTATGCATTGTTTATTTATTGCAACAATATCTTGCCCAATCTCAATCAACAGATTGGTCTGTGCTTCAACTCTATCTAGATCTAAGGTTTGGATGCTTTCACTCTTATGTACATCAAAGCTATAGATCTAAGATCTTATCGGCTAATCTATTGATCGTGATTGTTACATGTTGTGGGTTCGAGGCATATGTTTGGTTATCAGATTGGTTTGAGCGTAGATGGATTTGGCTTAACATATTTGGTATGGCTGCATCTACCAGACCCCACTGCCAAGTGTGTTAGGTTATGTCTGCCTAATCTTAGATCCGTTTGTGATTGGACGTATGGATCTTGTTCATGCTCCATGGATCCCAAATCGGCTGAAATAGTCGATCTAGTTCTGCTTTATTCGTACGATACATGTGCTTTCGCTCCTTCAATATAATTATATCTGTTAAGTATACTGGACGTGGTTTAGTTTGTTTACTTTTATGGCTGCATGGAAACAACCTAATAGTAGTAAGTAAACTAAGTTATCAGGTTAATTGTCATCATGGTTGCATGAGAACACACCTCTGTTGATGGTTGATCTTTATCTATTATGTTTGATAGATTTGGTAGTTTGGGCCAATAAACGTCACATGTACCACATCTTTACCTCTTACATTGATGATATCAGCTCATTATGTGCTTTACTGATAACATACTATGAATAGTCGTTTGCATCTCATTATCATGTTTTACACTGCTAGGAGTTGACTTTCTAGTCAATCTCCTTTGACCATCGGCTATCTGAGAGCCGTACATTCATGGAACTGTCTAGCAACAACCGGCAGATTCCATAATTTGATAGTTTTATCTCCTTCTTAATTGTAGGTCAAATTGACTAGCACGCTTGAGATGAATCAACCGAAGTGGCCTTGCCATTTGAGAGGTTTAGGAGATCAAGACTTTGCTGCTGCACGGTCTCCGCAGGTCTTGCGCGGTGCTGACGTCAGGACCCATTTTTGACGTCAACAATATAAAATTGCCTAATTAAATGACATATATTAGATGTCATATATCTAAATTATATTTCATAGCATATATAAAATTTCCTAATTAAATGACATATATTAGATGACATATATTTTAAAATTATATTTCAAAATCTTGGTGGCAAGAGTGGAAGTGCCAGCTACTCGCCAAGTCTTCGCACTATTATCGGCACTTGATCGACGCTGATTACATTATCCCCGACGACGCAGTAAGTCTGCTATCCGATGTACTTTCATTACTTTATTTGTCATCGGTATCAACACCTAACTCCTTTGCACCTTTGCGCCTGACAGGCCGATGATCCAGTCCCCACAACGAGCAACAGTGGTAGGCCTTTAATCTTCGGATAATGGGCCATGTATCGATCATCGGCAACAAAGCTCCGACGTTGGCCGCCTTCACGCCTCAACAGGTACCCACGCTGGCACCTACAAAAGCTCAGGCTACATCGGCTGCCGCTATTGCCTTGACGCAAATTTATGCAGTAAACTCATCTTTACTTATACCGATTACATGTTGTTTCATCGGCAACATTTATCTTGTATAACTCGCTTTGTATTCAGGCGTTGTGGTCATCGGCATCTGCTTGCAGCAGGCAAACACCTTCTAGCCCGGTTGCCGATGCCCCCCGGTCTTCAAAGCGGGTCGGCTCCCTGCCGTTGCACCGACGAAGAAGAGGCGCTTGAGGTTGGCTTCTCCTCCACCATCGGCTCCAACTGCGCCATCAACCGCCGATGTGCAAACAGCAGGACCGCCTCTGGTTCCAGTCGCACCACCCACCGGCGGGTCGTTGTCAGAGCCTCCATCGGCTTCCATGCCTGATCAGCCGATGGATGACGTCCCCGACCAGGAGACAGCTGCTGCTGCAACAACCGAAGTGGCCTCGGCATCGGTACCGACGGGGCTCAATGAAGAAGCAGCATCCGCCGTAGCAGTGGAGGTAGCATCAGCATCGGCACCGTCAGCCGATGGAAGGGCGGCATCGCCACCACGTGAACCGGCCGCCACGTCGGAAGCAGCACCGATAATAACACCACCGGCGGTGCCGACTCCTTCTCCGGCTCAATCATCGGCATCTGCAGCCGTCGTCCACGATGAAGCTGGACCATCCAGCATACCAAGTCCCAGGCAGGAGATTCGCTTTAAGACGGTAAGTTAATCACCCTAAAGTTTTCAGTACAATTTTCCGATTGGCAAACTTTAACTCCTGTTTTCAGGCCCAGGATTCTCCAGACAGTCTCTTCTCCTACAGGTTGAACCCTCAGGACGAAGATGAACGCCCAAGCCGCATTCGAGCAGACAGTCTGTTCTCCTTCGCAGTCGACGTCCCCGATGATGAGGAAGAGGAAAGCTCCGTCCCAGCTCTATCGGCAGAAATCAAGTCCAGACTTGAAGAACTGCTCTCCTTGCTGCTGCAAGACACATCTCAACTCGTCCAGGACTCATCGGCAGCAAGGATTACATTCAAGGATATCCAAAGCCATCTTTCCGCCGATGCAGCAGAAACCCTTCTCCAGGCAACCTTCCTTGACATCAAGCAGATCCAGTACCAGAGGCTTACTCGTCGCATTGCCGATAGAGCTGCCCAAGCCAAGAGCGACAGAAGCTCAAATTCAAACACCTTGCCGATGAGAAGCACAGAAGCATTGGTCAAGCAAAAGTCTCCATCGGCAACCTTGACCAAGAAATCTCCCGACTGTCGGCAAGGAAGGAGGAGCTACTGGCGGAGCTGCAAAAGGTTGAGGGGGATCTGACAGCTGCCAACCAGGAAAAGACCCAACTGTCCGATTCCATCGGGGTCTTGCGGCAAGAAAGAGACCATAATGCCTGACAAGCCATCCTATGGAAGAAGAAAATCAAGCCGGTTGAGGGCTCTGCCGATGCCGACGCCAAGGAGATGGATGAAATAGAGCAAATTCGCTTGCGTGCGATATCAGTTATCCACTCCTTACTGTAATGTCTGTTGTATCGGCAAGGATGTAACCTGATACTTGATCTCGACTTGTAATATAATGCCAGTTTGTTTTTACCGATGTTTTCATAATTTTTCTTTTCATCGGCATTCGACTTAGCACTATGCATCTACCCATATGCTAGGGTAATATCTTTTTAAGTATTTGCCGTTGATCGCCCTAGAAAACGCCATTCCTTCGAGAGTTTCCAAAATGTACGCATTACCAGGAGCAGACTGTTTTATCCGATAAGGACCTTCCCAATTAGGGGACCACTTCCCAAATTTAGAGCTCTTAGTCCCAATCGGTAAAATCAACTTCCAAACCAAATCGCCATCGGCAAATTCTTTCACCCTTATTTTCTTGTCATACCATCGGGCAACCCTCTTCTTGTTCTCTTCAATACTAATTAACGCCCTCAACCGATGACCTGCCAAATCTTCTAACTCATCTTTCATCAGAGTAATATAATCATCGGTTGTCAACTGATCCTGAAAAGATAATCGCCTAGAACCAGTTTTAATTTCCCAAGGTAGGACAGCATCGTGTCCATAAACCAACTGATACAGCGAGACCTTGGTTGCACCATGACAAGCCATCCGATATGACCATAAAGCTTCGTTTAATACCACATGCCACCTTCTAGGGTTTTCCTCAATCTTGCGTTTTATAAGCTTAATGACTCCCTTATTAGTCGCTTCAGCTTGACCATTAGCTTGGGCATAATAAGGAGAAGAATTCAACACCTTGAAACCCATGCTAGCAGCAAAGTCATCAAACTCCCCCGATGTGAATATAGTCCCTTGATCGGTAGTGATAGTCTGAGGAATGCCGAATCGGTAAATGATGTGCTCCTTAACGAAATCCACCATATTTGTCGATGTCACCTTCTTCAAGGGGATTGCTTCGACCCACTTGGTAAAGTAATCGGTAGCAACAAGTATGAACTTGTGCCCCTTGCTTGATGGCGGATAAATTTGGCCGATGAGATCAATAGCCCATCCTCTGAATGACCAAGGCTTGATTATAGGATTCATTGCTGATGCAGGTGCCCTTTGCACATTACCAAACTTCTGACAGTCCTGGCACCCCTTGAAATAATTGAAGCAATCTTCAAGGATTGTCGGCCAATAATATCCATTCCGCCTAATCATCCACTTCATCTTGTATGCCGATTGATGCGCTCCACATACACCTTCATGGATCTCGCCCATCAACTCTTTCGATTCCTCTTTGCCAAGACATCTAAGTAAAACTCCATCAATCGTCCGATAATACAGCTCATTATCAAGGAGCACATACTTAGTAGCTTGGAACCTCAGACGCCTTTCAACTTTTCTAGATGGATCCCTCAAGTAATCGGCAATCTCCTTTTTCCAGTCATCAGCAACTGTTACCGATGTCGTGACTTCTTGAATCGGCTGATATCCCGAGGCATTCTGTGCTAACCGATTGGCCTCTTCATTATGCAACCTTGGAATGTGTTCAAGGCGGTATTCTTTGAATTCCTTTAACAACTGCAAACACCGCTCATGAACAGCAATCAAAACTTCACTTCGACACTCATACGTCCCGATCAATTGGTTAATCACCAACATAGAATCGCCGAGGATTTCAACAGCATCGGCACGCACTTCCCTAAGTAACTCTAATCCCTTAAGTAAAGCCTGGTATTCAGCCTGATTGTTTGTTGAAGTAGCAACAATCGGCAACAAAATCTCGTACCTCTGTCCTCAGGGTGAAATCAAGAGAATACCGATACCTGCTCCACCCTTGCATGTAGACCCATCAAAGAATAGAGCCCAAGGAGCAATTTCAACAAAGCTCACCACATTGCAGTGCTGAGTAACAAAATCGGCCATCACCTGACCCTTAACAGCCTTAGCCGATTCATACCTTAGGTCAAACTCTGATAGTGCCAAAATCCACTTACCGATTCGTCCACTCAAAATCGGCATTGACAGCATGCACTTGACCACATCATCTTTGCAGACAATAGTGCATTCGGCCGATAGTAAATAATGTCTTAATTTAATGCAAGAGAAGTATAAACATAAGCACAATCTTTCTATGGCCGAATACCTGGTTTCAGCATCCACCAATCTTCTGCTCAGAAAATATATTACACGCTCTTTCCCCTCAAACTCTTGGATTAAAGCTGATCTGATAACACCGTCATCGGCAGACAAATATAACCTGAAAGGCTTCCCGTGTTGAGGTGGAACTAAGACTGGAGGATTTACCAAGTATCTTTTAATCTCTTCTAAGGCTGACTGCTGCTCTTCTCTCCATATAAACTCTTGATTGGCTTTCAACTTTAACAGAGGACTAAAAGATTTAATCTTACCAGACATATTGGATATAAATCTTCTAATGAAATTAATCTTGCCGATCAGAGACTGCAACTCGGTTTTGTTGGCAGGAGCAACTACCTTGTTAATTGCATCGATAGACTTTCTGCCGATTTCAATGCCTCTCTGATGCACCATGAAACCCAGAAACTGCCCTGCCGATACGCCAAATGCACACTTGTTAGGATTCATCTTTAACCCATGCTCCCTGGTACACTCTAATATTTTCCGCAAATCGGCAAGATGCTTCTTGAAGTCTCCAGACTTAACCACCACGTCATCGATGTAGATTTCAACTATTGTACCGATATGCTTATGAAAGATAAAACTCATTGCTCTCTTATAAGTAGCACCGGCATTTTTCAAGCCAAAAGTCATGACCACCCACTCAAACAAGCCAACGTGACCTGGGCATCGGAAAGCAGTCTTGGATATGTCTTCTTCAGCCATGAATATTTGATTATACCCAGCATTACCATCCATGAAGCTAATAATCTGATGTCTAGCAGCAGCATCGATCAGCAGATCAGCAACAGGCATCGGGTAGCCATCCATCGGCGTAGCCTTGTTAAGGTTCCTGAAATCAATGCACACACGAAGTTATCCATTCTTTTTATACACAGGAACCACATTAGAAATCCAATCGGCATATTGGCATTGCCGAATAAATCCAGCTTCGATCAACTTGGTAATCTCAGCCTTAATATCGGGTAAGATAGTAGGATTGCATCGGCGTGCCGGCTGCCGATGTGGTTGGAAACCAGACTTAATGGGTAACCGATGTTCAACTATCGATCGGTCTAAACCAGGCATCTCTGTATAATCCCAAGCAAAACAATCTTTATTCTCTTTCAACAAATCGGTTAACTATTGCTTACATTGGGAATCTAACTTAGCACTAATAAAAGTAGGCCTAGGTTTACTACCATCGCCGATGTCGATCTCGAGAAAGTCATCGGCAGACGTAAAGCCCTGCCCCAATTTTCCGTCATCGGCGAACTGATCCATTAAGACTCCTCCTCAGGACCGACTGCTTGGATCGGCTTGATGCGGTAATCGGCAACTTTGAGGAACTCCTTGTCCCAGGCTTCGCCGGATATGCACCTGGTCTGCTCATAAGTATCCAACTCTGTCGATGCAACAGTAGATGGGGCCTCTCCGCGGACGACCTCAATTCTGTCTCCGATCCACTGTACCAGGCTTTGATGCATAGTAGAGGGGATACAGCAATTAGCATGGATCCAATCCCTCCCGAGGAGCAAGTTGTAAGTGCCTTTGCCGCTGATTACAAAGAACGTTGTCGGCAAAGTCTTACTACCGATGGTTAGGTCAACACATACGGCTCCCATGGCGGTTGACACATTGCCTTCAAAGTCATTGAGCTTCATGTCGGTCTTGACCAAGTCCTGATCACCTTTGCCAAGCTTTCTGAACACGACATAGGGCATTATATTGATTGATGCGCCACCATCCACCAGCATCTTGGTCATCGGCTGACCATCCACTTTGCCCTTGACAAACAGAGCCCTTAGGTGTTGCCTCTCGTCTTCGGCAGGCTTTTTGAAGATGGCTGTCATCGGATCCAGTAGCAACTGCGCCATATCGGCGGCCTCTTCATCATCGCTGACGGGCGCCATAAACTCCATCGGCAACATGACAACCATGTTTATATCTGCCGATGGGTCCCTGTCCTTACGCTTCGGCCTCCATTGCATCTCTCCCGAGGGTTCTGCAGTGTCATACAGGTCGTCGCGGCGCTGACGCTGAATCCTCCTCTTCTAGGTCTTGGTCAGTCCCTTTGGGCACCACGGAGGAAGCTTGGTCTTCCAGACAGGTTGGTGCTGCTTCCCACCGCTTGCATCGGCACTTCTTCCGATGTTGGGATCTCTGGAGAATACCTCCTCGTCGGGCACTCTAGCATTGGTCATCTCCTCCAGCTCCCCTGGTCAACACGCCTGCCAAGCCGATCATGGGCACTGAGCTTGCCCCCCAGTCGGTCATGTACCGATCTGTTTTCTCTGAGCGGTCTGGCGTATCTGGGCGCCTGATCATCAAAACAAGGTCTCTTACCTGACCGATCGGTAGTGTAGTACCCATTGCATTCTAGACAGTTATCGGCAGTGGGTAGCTTGATGCCTTCTTCCCACCAATGAACGAAGAAGGGACACCTCCAGTGATCCTTGTGTCGAAGCCATTCCCGGTGCTCCTCTTCTTCTTGCCAATACCGTTCTTCACGTGATTGCCGATGATTTCGCCTTGGCTGTTTGTGCGTGATCACAACCCCAGGAGCCCTGTCGGCACTGTTACCTTCATCGGCAACCTTCTTACCCCTTCTGTCATCGGCAAACCTCCTTGCATCGTGCTCAGGCACTTGGTAATCAGGGTCTACCGATGAGTTCCTTCTGGCAGCTTCCGATGTCAGCACTCTGGTCTTTTCACTGATCTCCACCATATTGTTTGGGAATGGGTGCTGATCTATCTTCATTGGTTTCTGGACTTTGGAATTTTCAAACTTGATACGCTCAGACTCGATCTCCGACTGCAACTGCTGCCTGAATACTTTGCAGTCATTGGTACTGTGTGAGGTTACATTATGCCACTTGCAGTACCTAATCTTCTTGAGCTCTTCGGCCGATGGAATTACTTGATTTGGCGCCAACTTGATTCGCCCTTCTTGCAACAATAAGTCAAACATCCTATCGGCCTTGGTGATGTCGAAGGTGAACCTCTCAGTTTCCTTTTGGCCGAACGGACAAGACACAGGCTTCTTATCCTTCACCCATTCGGCTGCATCGATATTCAGCTCTTCATCCGATCCAGAGTCTTCTTCTTCCCCGATGAAGGTCACCTTCTTGTTCCACGTCTTCCTGGGCTCAAAGAATTTGATATCCTGATCGGCAATCCTCTGCACCAGGTGACTTAGGCTCTCAAACTCTTGGGACGCGTACTTGTCCTTGATGTGCGGCAGCAACCCTTGGAAGGCCAAATCTGCCAGCTGCCGATCATCAAGCACCAGACTGTAGCACTTGTTCTTCACATCCCGCAGTCTTTGCACAAAGCTCTCTACCGATTCGTCGTTGCGTTGCCTCATCTTGACCAAATCGGTAAGCTTCTTCTCATGTATGCCAGCAAAGAAGTACTTGTGAAATTGCCTCTCCAGATCGGCCCATGTAATTATAGAATTTGGAGGCAACGATATGAACCATGTGAATGCCGATCCGGACAATGATGAAGAGAACAATCTCACCCTCAATTCCTCCCTACTGGCAGCCTCTCCGCACTGGATAATGAAGCGGTTGATGTGCTCCATTGTTGACGTGTCGTCTTGGCCGGAGAACTTGGTAAAATCGGGCACCTTGTACCGATTTGGAAGAGGAATCAAGTCATATGCAGGAGGGTACGGAGTCCGATAGGAGTATGTATTGACCTTGGGTCTGATGCCGAATTGCTCTTTCATGACTTCGGCAATCTTACCGACCCAGTACGCATCCTGCTCTTGCCGACTCGTTGGCTGGTTGTCGACTGGTGGAGTCGGCTGATGCGCCTCTTGAAGATGTGCAGTAGTCGCGGGCGCAGCACCAGTCATCTGCACACTATGCATCGGTTGACTTACCGATGGATAGTTTGGCATACTTGGCGGAGTTGGCTGAACCGTCACATTCATCGGTTGCTGTACCGATGGTCCGCTCTGAGTGTAAGCTGGGCCTCCATAATAATACATCGGCGCGCCAGGCTGCTGAGCTGGTGGCTGGTTGACCCATCTAGGATTATAAAGCATCGGCATATGACTTGCCGATGGTTGATAGCTGACCGGAGCATGCGGCTCTTGAATTCTAGAGCAATTGATCACCAGATTATCCTGGGGAACCGGCGCTCCAGCTTGAGAATTCGCCACCAGAGATTAACTGCCGGTGGTTATAATGTGTTGCATCGGCACAGAGCTTGCCGATGGTGGCATCAGGGGTATCTTGGGGATTACTTGGAGATCATCTGATGGCACTTGTATGGTTGGAGCAGATGCAGAGTTGTGCATCATATGAACCATCGGCTGTGACTGCACTGCCGATGCCGTAGAATTCCTCCAGGCCGAACCGTCTCCCTGCACCAGATTAGAACCAGCATATAGATTCGGAGGCATACCGTATCCCCACCAGTTAGCGGGGGCTGGCCCTGAAGTTGCTGACGCGGCTGGATCTGCGTTGAACTTGGTAGTGTCGCCATCGTTCGATCTTGGTGATGTAGCCACATCGGCAGACGGTTCCACAGGGGTGGAAGACGCCATTTGGGCCGCCGATGGGCTTGCAGATGCCAATCTAGGTTGATGGTACGCTGGACCGACATATCGCAGTGCATGCCCTTCTTTGAATGTTTGTGCGAAGGCATTGTAGACAGTATTGGACAGCATGCTGGAGTGGTTAATCAATGCCTGATTTACAGCAGTATTAACCATCTCTTGTAGCTTACCAGGGTTGGCGTCGAACGTGACCTGCCGTGGCAACGGCGGATCTTGCTTCTGAATTGCCTCGCCACTCCTGCTGAGGCTGAAGGACTTGAGATACAGCTGCCTGTATTTCTCCATAGCCCGCTCCATGGCCTGCTTCTGATCATCTTTCAGATCGGCCTCAGACACTTCAATGACATTCCTCTGGTTGACATCGGCGTGATCAGCCATGCCGAATGTGTAGATTTGTATAATCGGGTCCCACTGGGCGTGCCAAAAGAGGTGTTGACACAAAAAGCGTCGGATCTGTGAACACCTCGGGCTATTACCCAAAGCTCGGTATTCCGGAGGCGTGCCAGTCGATTTGACCAATCAATCGACAAGGATGATAACTAGAACAAACTGAACGAGACGACAGCGATGCGCCCGGACGTCAAGGCTCAGATTGATCAAGGATAACTAGAGCAGAGCTAAACGAGGCAAACAGCGATGCGCCCGGATTGCCAAAGCTCAGAGGTACTCCCACGCGGAACTAACAAGGATTTGACGGAGATCAAGGTGATGCAGCCCGTCGAAAGCTTGAAGAACTCGTTGAAAACTATAGCTAATGCAGTAAATTGAAGAACTCGTTGAAAACTATAGCTAATGCAGTAAAAGCGTAAATTGCGATAAAAAGGTAGAATAAGATAAAATTGGGTTTGTTTTTTATTTGGATTGTATATTTTCATGGCCCTCGGGCACATATTTATAATCCCGCATGGAGAGTTGTACAAAGACACGACACATATCCTTTCTAAAACAAACTCCTACTTCTAAGGAAACTGACTCGCGCAGGAGCCGGATAACAATATTTATTTCCTAAACAAACACACCTATTTTAAAGGAAAATAAACGACCCATGCAAGAGTCGGACTCAAACTACTATAATAATACTGGTACAAGACACCAGTTTCTTTATACTTCCTTTCGATGGAAACATTCCATCGGCAGACCCCTTCAATCCGCACCTTCCTTCTTTGCCACTTGTAATCCTCCGCTGCCGCCAAGTGCTAAGTCACGCCCATCGGCATCGGCAATACTTTACCGATCGGCAATCAGCAGCATCTCTTCGTCGGCAATCGGCAATGAGCCCTTATCGGCAATCGGCAACCATCTTCCATCGGCAATCGGCAACGAGCCCTTATCGGCAATCGGCAACGAGCCCTTATCGGCAATCGGCAACCATCCTCCATCGGCAATCGGCAAGCCATCGGCAATGACTTTTCATCGGCAATCAGCTTCAGCAAGACTTCACCAATTATCCTTTGTCGGCAAGGATCATCTAACCTTTATCGGCAACGCACTTGGCCTTCTGCGGTAGTCTTATCGGCAACATTGGCTCAGAATTTTCCCGATGCCGATGGAGAACGGTCATTGACCAGTCAAGCCTCAGCCCACTTGACACATGTCAAAAAACGGTGTCAACAACTAGCATGTCCTTGGGCTCCCTGTTATGTTTTTTAATTTGACATAATTAGCGGCCAACATGTTGTTGTGACATTACCTAACGACATATTTGAATAGAAATAGATACAGGATATGATTAGAATGGAAGCATCACGGAGCCTCCATGATGGAGGGCATCCACCAGCTGCATATGTAGACGATCTTGCAGTGTGGGTTGTCGGTGATGAGAAAATTGTAAATTTTGGCCTCCAAACAATACCTTCGCAGATTTAGGACTACAAACATTGACTTCGCAAAAATGAGTGTCTAAACATTGCACACTTGATTTCCTTGCCATTATGCGTATTTATCCATTTTTTATTCCAAAATACGTGCATTTCCTTCCCACGCGTTGCTGGCCGCCCATATCTACATATCAGCCACACATCCTCGTCGTGTTGTAGTGAGGACGTTCCCTACCGAATTTGTTCTGCGTAGCTTTGCGCCTCTGCGACTGACGGATTGACGGATGGACACACAGATACATGAGGGGGACAAGCTCCGCTAGGATGAGGGCGGCCTGGCTGTGTACAAGGCTGTGGCGAGCTGGGCTGTTGTCGATGGGATATCCTATAGCGTACCCATAGGCCGGCTTACCGGAGCTTTGGGCCTCTATCACTCGGCCCACGGAGGAAGGCAAGCAGACAAAATCGAATTCTACTCGGTAACAACGACAAGGCCGAAGCATAGCTTAGGACTCTAAATTTGTAACCGAGTAGGACTAGAGCAATCCTCAGCCAAATCCTGGACTATAAAGGGCTGGTGAGGGTACCACCCAAAAAACATCTGAACATACTACGCAACACCCGATACGTAGAGCGATACACAACACCTTGTATTACGAGATCAGAGCAATAACAAGCGACCTAATTGGACGTAGGGTTATTACTCGACTGTGTCGAGGGCCTGAACCAGTATAAATCGGGCGTCCCTGCGTGTCCAACCACCAAGGTTTCACTATTCGCCGAAGCACGAACAACTGTCTCGGGTAACCCCGTGGCAGGTTATCGGTGGTAAAACATCGACAGCTGGCGCGCCAGGTAGGGGCTTTCGACGAATTTTTTCTCGAAAGCTTGGTGGACCACGACCTCAAGATGATGAAATCGACGAAATCAACATTTTTCTTCGGATCATGGGTCTGCGAGATCGACAACGACGGAAAGCTTCGAGGCCGACTCCGAGAAGAAGAAGGAATAAATGAAAATATTGAACAAGACCTTCAACAACTGAATCAAAAGACCAAAAATCTCACGATTTCAAAACTGATCAGAACAGGAGATGAAGATGGATACGAAACAGACTCAGAAAAGGAGATGGCGCCGCACACTGACTCTAGATCGAGCACGGAAGGACTAAACATAGCCTGAGTCAATACATACAACCGAACCTCAGTCGGAAACAGAAACAACTCGGAAATAGTCAGGTACTCGGGCCCGTTCGGACTACACAACTCCGCATATACACACAGAGATTTTCTTCGGAAGACTATGACTAAGAGCATAGCTCTGAGAGGCGCTCAAGAGGGATGATAATGTCAACAACTCCAGAAGGATGCATCGTACACTGGCCAAACCAATCCCCGAGAACGCAAGGTCAGGATAGAGAACTACCATTCCAAGTCGGAAAAGAACTCGAACTGTATTAGCGACTGTCATGCAAGGCAAAGAAGAGAAACCAACAAAGAAAAAGAACTCGGAGAGTACACACTATTTACATGGTGGAGCTAGAACCTTATTTAGAACCACCACAAATACCCGACTTGAAATCATCAGACGAAACAGAAGGTGATATCTCGGACAATGAGGAAGGCAACGACAATGAAACCAACGATCATAAAGCGGCAAGGCTAAAGAAGAACAAAGCTAGAGCAGGAAGAAGAAATCGAACCGCCCAGAGAAAACAAATCTGGAACAAATACAAAGCAGAATTGACAGAATACAACAGGAAGAGGGCGGAAACAGAATCTATGAAAAACACAAAGAGAGAAAGAATTGATGAAGTGACAAAAGAGCTAAATATCCTTACCAAAGAGGAAAGAATCACAGATAAGCCGAATAAAGAAGACGGAGAGCCCAATAAACAACCCGAGGACAATACACCAAAGGAAGGACAAGGGGAAAACAAGAGGAACAGCCCCCAAGAAGTCAATATTTCACAGATTAGGAAAAACAGAGATACCACAACCTTCGGAAAAACAAGAACAACACCTTGGACTAATAAAACAAAACAGCCCAGATTGGGGCCAACGCTACCCAGAAGACTACGAAGAATCCGAATACAGAGGGGACAGGGAATATTATAGAAGAGATTGGTCACCCGACTTCAACAGACCAGAACAATACGACAGGTTCCCATTTTTTCTAGGAAGATTATAGACGTTGAACTTACCACACAAATTCAAACCAGCAAATCACTCCAAATACAACGGAAAGGTAGAACTCAGACAGTGGATAAGAGTTTATTCCCAATCCATTGAACTCGTGGGAGGAAACAGTGACATCAAAGCCCTATACTTTCCAATGGCACTTGAAGCTATGCCTCTACAATGGTTTGACAAGCTAAAACCACGATCAATCAAATATTGGGAAGACTTGCAAGAAGCCTTTTGCAACAATTTTGCAGGAATAATAACACATCCCATGATAGCAGCAGAATTGAAAAACGTAAAGCAAAGAAAAGGAGAGACCCTAAGGGAATATTATCGAAGGTTCGGAGAACTCAGAGCTCAGATACATGACATCACCGACAGAGAAGTAATAGAGACATTTGCGGATGGAATCCTAGCAAATTGGCAATTTAAGGATTATTTCAATGAAAATTCAAGATCTAATGAAGATTACAAGAGAGTTGTAGATAAAATAATATCGTCAAAAGAAAGAACTCGGCATAGATTCACCTGAGAGTTTCATGAAAACAGAAGACCAGATTTCAGACCACAAGACAAAAGACCGAGACAAGACAACATGGTCGCAGCAACAGACAACAAAAGAAGATACAATGACAATGACAAAGGAGGGTACAATAACAACTACAACAACAATAGAAACTCAAACCAAAATAATAGATACTCAAATAACAGCTACCAGGGAAACAACTATGCGAGAAAGTCAGCGGAGAGGATAGAAAACCTACCCTACCATATACACCCTCATGCAGGACACAAGCTAGTCGAATGCGACATCTTCCAATGGAGATTCACAAAAAGGGAAGAGATGCGAGCAAACAATTCAGAACAGAGAACAGAAGAACCCATAAAAGATACAAAGAAGGTAGAAGGAAATTATCAAGAACCCCAACGACAAATAGTGGTAATCTTTTTCGGAGCAGCATATACAAGAAGTAAAAGACAGGAAAAGCTAGCACACAGAACCATCATGGCAGCAGAACCAGCTACCCCAAGATACTTAGATTGGTCAGAATACCCGATTCAGTTCACAAGAGAAGATCAATGGACAAGTGCAGAAAATGTTGGTTATTATCCCCTAGTAATGGGACAAACAATAGCAGGAGTGACAGTATCTAAAGTGCTCATTGCTAGGGGAGCAGGACTAAACATAATCTTCGCAGACACCTTGAGAAAGATGAATTTATACTATGAAGGCATGATCACACCAACAAGTATTCCCTTCTATGGGATAGTACCTGGAAGAGCTTCTCTACCATTGGGGCATATCACCTTACCAGTCACCTTTGGAACACCTGATAAATATCGAACTGAGTTCATTAAATTCGAAGTAGCCGACTTCGAATCATGCTATCATGCGATCCTCCGAAGACCAGCACTCACAAGATACATGGCAGTACCCCACTATCCATACCTATTACTAAAGATGCCGACAACAAGAGGAGTCCTATCACTAAAAGGAGATCTAAAGAAGGCTTATGACTGATGTACAAGCCATACAAATATCAGAAAAGTTGCAAGACTACAAGGAAAAAGAAGACATTGCAAAAAAGGTCGAGGAAATGAATCCGGATGAAATTCAAATACCGGCAAAGAAGCCTAACAACTTTACACCTCCAAAAGAAGCCGCCACGAAGACAATTGACTTAGTGACAGGAGATGCAGAGAAGACGGCGATAATTAGCGCAAATCTAGAGCCCAAATAGGAACTCGCGCTCACCAACTTTCTAAGGGACAACAAAGACATATTTGCATGGAAACCAGCAGACATGCTAGGAGTCCCAAAGGAGTTGGTTGAGCACAAAATTGACACAGACAAAGGATCCAGACCAGTAAAACAAAAGCTATGCAGATTCGCTCCAAACAGGAAAGCAACAGTCAAAAAGAAAATAACAAAGCTATTGGCAGCAGGATTCATCAGAGAGATAATCAACCCGGACTGGTTAGCAAACCCAGTCTTAGTGGAGAAAAAGAACTCGAAAGAATGGCACATGTGTGTTGACTACACGGATCTTAACAAACACTGCTCAAAGGACCCATACGGACCACCAAGAATTGACCAAGTCATAGATTCAACAGTTGGATCGTCATTACTATCTTTCCTAAACTGCTACTCGGGATACCACCAAATATCACTAAGAGAATAAGATCAAAGCAAAACATCTTTTATAACACCCTTCGGGGTATATTGCTACATGTCAATGCCGTTCGGACTAAAAAACGCAGGAGCAACATATCAAAGAGCAATACAAACCTGCTTGGGAGATCAAATCGGAAGAAACGCTGAAGCCTAAATCGATGACGTGGTAATCAAAACAAAGGAACCAGAATCATTATTGAAAGACTTAGAAGAGACCTTCAAAAATCTAAAAGCTTGGAAGTGGAAACTCAACCCCACAAAGTGCGTTTTTGGCGTACCATCAGGACAACTACTCGGTTTCTTGGTCAGCAATAGAGGGATCGAAGCAACTACAAAACAAGTCAAAGCAATTATGGATATGAAACCACCAAAAAATAATAGATTCATATCAAAATTGGGAGAAAAAGGACTACCCTTCTTGAAGCTTCTGAAAAAGAAAGAAAACTTCGAGTGGACAGAGGAAGCCAACCAAGCTTTCATTAAGTTAAAAGAATATATATCATCATCCCCAGTAATGACTCCACCAAGAAACAAAGAAGATATGATGTTATATATCACCGCCACAAAGAATGTGGTAAGCACAACAGTCATAGTGGAAAGAGAAGAACCCGGACATACCTACAAAGTACAAAGGCCAGTATACTACATCAGTGAAGTACTCACGAAATCAAAAGTCAGATACCCACACGTACAAAAACTACTCTACTCAGTGCTCATATCATCAAGAAAGTTGAGACATTATTTTCACGAGCACAAAGTAACAATTGTGACAAACTTCCCATTACAAGACATTCTCAGAAACAAAGATGTCACAGGCCGAATATCAAAGTGGGAAGTAGAGCTCGGAGCTTTAAATTTGGACTTCAAACTAAGAACAGTAATCAAATCGCAGATACTACCCGACTTTATCGCAGAATGGACAGAAATCACACAAAAAGAACCCGAACCAATACGAGACCATTGGAAAATGTATTTCGACGGTTCTCTAAAGTTTGGAGGGGCAGGAGCAGGTATGCTACTAATCTCTCCAGAAGGACGACAATTAAAATACGTATTACAAATATTATGGCAAGCAACAAACAACGAGGCAGAATATGAAGCACTCATACATGGATTAAAAATAGCGACTACTCTGGGAATCAAAAGAGTACTCGCCTACGGAGATTTAGCAGTGGTAATCAACCAAGTAAACAAAGAATGGGATTGTACAAAGAACAACATGGATGCATACTATGCAGAAATAAGAAAACTCGAGCAAAACTTTGAAGGACTGGAAATCCATCATGTCCTAAGAGATTCAAATATGGCAGCAGATATCCTATCAAAATTGGGATCGGACAGAGCAAAGGTACCACCAAGAATATTCGTAGAAGAACTTGCGAAGCCATCAATCCAAGAAATTAGCAAACAAAAAGAAAACTTAATGGACATAGACAAGATAGAAGAACCGGATGCTTCAAGACAGATCCTAAGCATAGAAAGTGATTGGAGACAACCATACATCGACTACAAAAGCGAAAATAAACTACCTGGAGACAAAGCAGAAGCAACAAGGGTTATAAAGAAAAGCAAAGCATACGTTCTCATAAAAGACAAATTATACAAAGAGCATCATCTTCTGGGGTATTATTGAAATGTGTATCGATGCAAGAAGGAAAAGAGATATTGGAAGAAATCCACTTGGGATGCTGTGGAAATCATGCAGCATCTAGAACACTAATCGGTAAAGCATTCAGAAGCGGATTCTATTGGCCAACATCACTCAAAGATGCAGAACAACTAGTCAAGACATGTAAAAGCTATCAAATGTTTGCAAGACAATCACATGTTCCAGCACACAATCCAATCTGTATACCACCAGCTTGGCCTTTCTCATGCTGGGGGCTAGATCAAGTCGGACCTCTTAAAAAAGCAAAAGGAGGATTTGAATACATATTCGTGGCAGTAGACAAATTTACCAAATGGATCGAATACAAACCATTAGTCAAATACATCGCAGAAAAAGCAACAGAATTCATACAAGACATCATGCACAGATTTGGGATGCCCAACCGAATAATCACAGACCTAGGATCACCATTTACAGCAAAATAATTCCAATATTGGGCAAGAGATTGTGGAATAGAGATAGATTATGCATCAGTAGCTCATCCCCAAGCAAATGGATAAGTTGAAAGAGCCAATGGGCTATTACTACAAGGGCTAAAACCAAGACTATATGAAGACCTAAAAGATTATGGAGGAAAATGGATAGAAGAATTACCAAATGTAGTATGGTGCCTAAGAACCCAAATCAGCAGAGCAACAGGATACTCACCATTCTTCTTGGTATACGGATTAGAAGCAGTATTACCAATCGACTTAATATGGCAATAGCTAAGAATAGAACAATACGACGAAGGAGAAGCCGAAGAAACAAGATGACTAGAAATTGACACAATTGAAGAGATAAGAGATGGTTCAGTACTACAAAATGTAAGATACCTACAAGGCCTACGAAGACATTACGATAGAAACATGCACCCAAGAACACTAAAACCAGGAGACATGGTACTACGATTAATTCAAAAGAAAGAAGGAAGACACAAACTACTCAGCCCATGGGAGGGCCCTTTTATCATCAAGACAGCAATACAACCTGGAACTTATTGAGCTAATAACAAAAGACGGGATACAATTAAGCAACACTTGGCACATCAGCCAACTCAAAAAATTCTACAACTGAAGATAAAAAAGATACAATACTCCAATAACAAACTATCTACAAGTCAACCATTTCGTGAGACGGCATGACAAGCCGACAGCTTTGCACCATGAGCGGCACTGTCTGGCATTCCAAGTCAATTGCTTCGTGAAGCAACATGACAAACCGACTGCTTTGCACCATAAGCGGCACAGTCTGGTTCATATATATATAAGTCTACCGTTTCGTGAGACAACATGACAAGCTGACAGCTTTGCACCATGAGCGGCACTGTCTAGCATTCTAAGTCAATTGCTTCGTGAAGCAACTTGACAAACCGACTGCTTTGCACCATGAGCGACACAGTCTGATTCATATATATAAGTCTACCGTTTCATGAGACGACATGACAAGCTGACAGCTTTGCACCATGAGCGGCACTGTCTAGCATTCTAAGTCAATTGCTTCGTGAAGCAACATGACAAACCGACTGTTTTGCACCATGAGCCGTACAGTCTAGTTCATATATATAAGTCTACCGTTTCGTGAGACGGCATGACAAGCCGACAACTTTGCACCATGAGTGGCACTGTCTGGCATTCTAAGTCAATTGCTTCGTGAAGCAACATGACAAACCGACTGCTTTGCACCATGAGCAGCACAGTCTGGTTCATATCTACAAAGTCAACTATTTCGTGAGACGGCATGACAAACAGCAAACTACTCGGCAAAATAAGAAGATCAGTCTACCTCAACGACATCAAAGACAATCACTGAACAAAGTGACACAACACATATAAACAACTGCTTGAAGAGCAGCATAACTCAGCGTAACAACAACTACAAGCTAAATACTACCAACGCCATAAAGTGACATTGAATACTCCAAAATTCAAAACTACTCGACAAAGTCAACAGTACTACCCTGAAACAACTTGGAGGTCATTACACAAGAGACAAATATGACGCAAAAATGAAGCCTAGTCCAGAGTCGTAAAGATACAAAGCATTATATGAGCCAGAATATCTATTTCAGAAAGATCATCATGACTCAAAGGTTGATAATGTTATCAGAAAGAACGCGGGGAATATAGACGAATCTACAAAGCCTAGTACAAAGGCACAACACTATATCAAGTCAGAAGAACTCGACATGGCTTACAAGATCTGGAAAGCAAAGTATTCATTAGATTAACAAACAAGCCGATCAGAAGACAACCTACACAGAAAAGACAAGTACATATCTCAAAATTTAGAGATCCAAATATTAGGACAAAACCTGATAATATATTGAGCAAAAGTATCATCCAGAGTATATTACAAGACCATCATTCAAGGACAAATAAATGTTTTTATCAAGAAGAAGGGGGCAACACTTTTATCTGACTAAGTATCTCACTACAAAGATCTTCAACCTCAGGTTTTGATTGCTCCCACTTAGTCAAAAGATTGGCCTCCATATGATCATCAAGAATTCGGTTCAAGGGTACCTCGGGAGCAAGAGCCCGAACAAAGGAAGCAACATTGTTAATACATCGTTCAAACCCACTCTGCACAACTCACGGAATCGTGAAGACAACACCGGGATTATACTATCCACACCAGCACTATCATCTCCAGGATGACAAACAACAGCAATAATAGGCTTAATAGCCTCAAGCAGAGACTTAAGTTGTGCTCGGGCAGAATTCAAGTTTTCTTGCAAATTCTGAACCGATTGTAAAGCCTGGACAAGGTCACGATCAGCACCAGCCCGAATCAACTAAGCTTTAGCTAGCAAATCTTGAGCCTTTGTTAAAGTATCATCAGCAGATTCACTTAGATGCTCAGCCTTATTCTCAGAAGACCGGAGAGTCTCAATCATTACCTCCCGATCTTTTTTCCAAACCTCACATTGGCGTTCAGCATCTGACAAAAATTAAACAAATAAATAGGGGAATATGACAAAATCAAAGGCAAAAAGTGCAAAACAAATGATACCAGCAAGTTGGGACTTCAGATCAGCAATTTCATTAGAAGCTCGGGTAGCAGCAGACTCCTGCTCCTCTTTTACTCGAACCAACTCAGCCTTAACACGAGATGACTCGGCTTCAGCCTTTCCAAGGCTACCCTGAATAAGATTAGCCGACCTCTCTTCTTGAGGACCAAATAGAACATCTTGATCCTGATGAAAAGCCTGTTGACAAGAACTAAAGATAAGAGGAAAATAACAAGAAAACAAGAAAACAAATATATGAAACAGAGATTATCAAAAACACCTTGAGTTCCGCACCATATTCTGAAGAGAGAGATTCACATGTTGAAAACAGCCTACCAATTCGTTTAGACCGAGCAGACAAAGGGACAAAATGATCAGCCGCAGAAAGAACTCGGGTAACAGGTGGAGAAGCTACGAAGTCCTTCCCAAGAGATACTTCAGTTGTCAAATCGGTACCCCTGGGGACCACTGAAACACCTACAACAAAAAGCGCAATACAGGGATACATAAAAAGATAAGACCAGGAAAGATAGAAAATAAACTAACCTTTAGAAGATGGTTTCAAATCTATAACAACCTTGGAAGAAGTGGGATTATCTAAAGGGACACTACAATCAAAATATCAAAGATTTTTTACAAGGAACTCAACAAAAATCAAAAAGAAAAGCAACGGAAAGAAAAAGTACCTAGAAGACTTCTTGATTTGAGCCACAGTCTGAGAGAAGGATAACTTTGGAATAGCAAAATCAAAACGGAACATCAGCAGACATCCGACTACATTAGAGGACCAAGCATCAATAGGCATCATAAAAATAAAAGCACATAAAAGGGAAAAAAGAAGAAAAAGACTCACCTAGAAGGACTCAAAGGATCACCCGATTCGTCTTCAGTCGAAAGAGCCAAATACCCATCTGCAAATCAGAAAACAAAGATCAAGAGACAAATGACAGAAAAGAGAAACAAAAAGAACCTGGCATAAAGATAACCTAACAAAGAACCCTGATGGGCGGACCGCCGCCTTTTCGGCCGAGGAGGCTTAATGGCTGCATCCAAGTGTCTTCGCTTTGGAGAGGCAGCACGAGAACCAGTAGCAGCATCAGTATCATCATCATCTTTATCATCCAAATTTCCATCATCAGCAGCAGCAGGAACATTGAGAGCAAAGTCGTGACCATAACCCTGCAAAATAAAAGTACGTCAGATCAAGACAACAAAACAAAGAAAAACAAATCAAGGATATAAAAGCTTACATCAGGTGGAGGATTGGCAGCACTATACTCTTGAATCGTGATAAGAAGAATAACAACACTACCCAGTACCTTATTCATCATCTCAAGAACAGCATCATCCGAAAGTTTAGTTTCGAGGATAAGGCGAGACGAATCAGAAGGACCACTATATTCAAAACCTAGATGATCCCTTTTCATCAAAGGCTGAACTCGGCGACGCAAGAAGCTAGCAACAATACCATTGCCTATCAAACCGGATTGCTTCAAGAAACTAAGATGATCAATCAAAGGCTTAAGGGCTTGCTTTTCAGAAGAGGAGATTTTATCAGACCAACAAGGAAGGGAAACTGGGAGAGAAGATAAATCAAAACGCTTAGGAAAAGATTGTTGAGAAACATAAAACCACTTTTCAGCCCAATCACAAACAAAATCAGATAGGGACAAAGAAGGAAAAGCATTTTTGTGACCTTGCCTAGATTGAATCATGCAGCAGTCACAACTAGGAACCTTCGACCTACCAGTAAAACGGACCCGAAAGAAATAGCGAAAGAACAAAAGACAAGGAGGAATTCCTATGAAAGCCTCACAAAGATGCACGAAGCAGGAAAGGAAGAGAATAGCATTAGGAACAAGATGGTGAAGTTGGAGACCATAGAAATCAAGGAGCTGAATTAAAAAGTCAGATGGTGGAAAACAAAGTCCAGATCTGACATAAGAAACAAAAAGAAGAGATTAATTAGGAGATGGATTTGGGGACGATCAATCACCAAGCAACTCAGAAGTGGCCGATCTTGAAAGAAGACCTTGTGTAACTAAGTGATCAAGGTCACTTTGCTGGACGGAAGATTTCAAGACTCCTTTACTCTTCATTGCAAAATCACCCCAAGAAGAATGACAGCAGAAGGTTAAGCCAAAAACAAAGACAGAAATTTCTCGTCAGTAGGAGAAAGACACAGTAACAAATGATGAAGGAACTTATATAAGGATAAAACAAAGAGATTGGTTCCCATAAATAGCCGATTACCCAGAAGCAACAATTGCGGAAAAATAGCAGAACGGTTACCAAAACCGTCATTACCTAAAATTATGCATCGGAAAAGGAAAAAACAACGGTCATATTAGGCCAACCACAGCCGAGTACCATAAACAATTACATCCTATGGAGTATAACATGACAAGGAAGCAGTTAGTCGGAAATGAAAATAGCTCGGCAGGACATGAGATAAACAGATTAAAGAAAGCCCTTTATTAAGAAGTATCGGCACATAGCCGGTTTACATCAGAGTACAATGCCTCAACAAATACAAAAGTACCCCAATAAGCAGGGAATAGTAGAATCAAAAGTAAAAATTACACAAACCGAAACCGGTAATTGTCGTGCAGGAAAAGGCAGCTCGGAAGCGCTTGATTTCAGACGAGAGGAAGCGCATCTTTGCTAACTAAAGGAAGTAGATCCAAGAAGTCATCCAAGATGGGCGTCATTAAGGACAGCGAATCCAGAACAACCTGGAAGGAAGCACAAATAAATGACTGAAGGGTCCATAGCATACACACCAGTACCATCACAAGGCCTACACCATTTGCTTTGGTTTCTTCCATGGAATTCTACTACCTCAAAACTAGCCTACAACTAGTCTCGATCACAAGAACTACACCATTCACCAGGTTACAATTAGGAAAAAAAGAAAAGATGCCCAGGGGCTCCTCAAGCTCGCCAACCACAATATCCATGATACAACAAGGACCTTTTATAAGGGAAAGCAGAAGATATGTGACAAGGGAATCATACTACAGCTATTTATAGAAGAACAATGGGTGCACATACACTAGGTCCATGAAGAAAAGACAACAACAGCAATCGTACATAAAGGGAGCAGTAAAGGCAAAAGATTCTACAAGGACTACATTGATGAGATGCAAACGGCTACAGTAAAAGCAGTACATCAGGGTACTAGATAGAATATCCAGAAGAATATTACAAGGACAATCATACAACCAGTAACACTCATTAGATACCGAAAACAACTCGGTCATTAATCTTACAAATACAACAACCAGGAGCTACCAATACAAAGTCAATATAAGCCTCATCTACAACAAAAGACCACAAGTGACAAAATATAAAGGCTACAACCAGGGTTATATCAGGTCTACCACCAAAGAAGACCTAATACCTGGACAGAAACCTTACAAGTTAAGATAACCTAGAACCTCCACACAGCGTGAAGAAGTGCTGGATCTTAGGCAGAAAACCACTCCTAGCAAATGAGATTGGACAGCTCCAACTCTAGCCTTTCCAGCAGGAGTTCGGTGCAAGCATGCACGGCTAGGAAGATGGAATGTACAACTTCAACCAACTCAGGAGCGGCAACAGTTACAGCCCGGAGTTCAACAGACAGATAGAGAAGGCATGGAAGCTACATCACAAGAATTCTTCTACCTGCTATAACAAACTTCCCAGGAAAATCTAACCGAGGAATTAGTCTACCTCCAACTCCTTTCACAAAAATTCTTCTACCCACTTAAATACCAGAAGGCGGACATAAGCCCGGGGGCTACTCAGTTTCACTCAGCAGCATGATCGTCAAAAAAGAAAGAAGAGAACTCTAGAGATCGAACTACCAGTGCAAGCACAACAAAATATATAGCAAGGAAGGACCACCAAAAGCCAAAAGTCGCGAGAAAGAAAAGCAAGAAAACAACAAAAGCTGACAAAAGCAAACAGTGAAAGCAAGATTCCACACATCCGTGAAAGCACAGTACCCACCCGTGAATAAAATCAGACAGAAGCAAAGTATTTCATATCTTCTACCGAGTTCTTTTTCGCTAAAAAGAACTCAGAGAAGGCTCGGGGGCTGGAAATACATACCACAAAAAGTTTTTTCTCGGATCCTCCGAATACTTTTACCAAGTAATCAGAGGCTCGGGGGCTATACTCAATGAGTGCACCTTTTGTCCAAAAACAAAAGGCGCAAGAAGACTACAAGACGAAGACACAAGAGATCATCCCATGATTTTCCTTCAAAAAGAACTCGGCTTACTTTCAAAACAACCCAACACTTTGAAGAAAAGTCATGAGATGCTCGGGGGCTTGTCGATGGGATATCCTATAGGGTACCCATAGGCCGGCTTACCGGAGCTTTGGGCCTCTATCACTCGGCCCATGGAGGAAGGCAAGCAGACAAAACCGAATTCTACTTGGTAACAACGACAAGACCGAAGCGTAGCTTAGGACTCTGAATTTGTAACTGAGTAGGACTAAAGCAATCCTCAGCCAAATCCTGGACTATAAAGGGCTAGTGAGGGTACCACCCAAAAAACATCTGAACATACTACGCAACACCCGATACATAGAGCGATACACAACACCTTGTATTACGAGATCAGAGCAATAACAAGTGACATAACTGGACGTAGGGTTATTACTCGACTGTGTCGAGGGCCTGAACCAGTATAAACCATGTGTCTCTGCGTGTCCAACCACCAAGGTTTCACTATTCGCTGAAGCACGAACAACTGTCTCGAGTAACCCCGTGGCAGGCTATCGGTGGTAAAACATCGACAGATGTGAACGGGAAGGGCGAGCTGGGATGTGAACGGGAAGGGCGACGCTTCCTCACGCCGCCACCGCCGCCACCGCCACGAGCTCCCGCCGGCTCAGGTTGCGAAGAGGATCCGGTCAGGTTCGGAGTTCGGACAGATCGTCATCGGGTCCTGTGACGGCGCGCCTGTCGCACGACGTCGTGTTGTTGACCGGCCCGCAGAGGAAGATGGAGGACGTGTTCGCTGTCACGCTCTCATTCCTGGCCTCAGACCCATCGTCGTCTGATGCCAAAGGACGGTGGTGAGCAGGAGCCAGAGCGAGAGCGGGAGCGGGACTTCTTAGCTGGTGTACGACGGCCATGGCGGCGTGCGAGTGGCAGAGGTGCTGAGAGCGGATGCACGTGGTGCTTGCCGTCAATGTCGGCCTTCGGCGCGTTATCGGACCGACCTGCTCTGGGAGGAGAGTGTTAGAAATTTAGGCAAATTTATGTTTAATTTAATCCAAAAAAATGACATAATCAAAATTATGATGACATTATTATATATGTGTTTGTTTAATCAAATCATCATAGTGCTAACCAGCAAGGTATGACAACTATCATCGCATAGAACAAGCATGTCTACCATACTATTACCACTGATCTACCAAGTTTTTTTTTTTTTGCCAAGTGTTTTATACCTTCGGCAAAAAACAAAAAAATCACACTCGGCAAATCACAAAGCACTCGATGAAGAGTACATTTCTGACGGTGATTATTCTCCCGTATAAAACGGTTATGCACATATCACATTGAAACCCAAAGTTTCTACGCGAGCATGGGCGCAGTTATATTATTGAATAGACAGACGAGCTGGGTACGGGTTGCAGCAATAGGCAGCACCAGCGATGCATTATTCAGTTGACCTGGAGGGGTGTAAAATACTAAAATAAAAGGCACACATGCATGACAGCATAACGCATCTGGATTCTGGACTTGGAGCATATGCAGAAAGCTAATTTCACTCCACAGTACACCAATCGATTCGAGATCACGCGAAGGAGAAGCCTGATCCGCGGAGCCTCTCTTCCATGACAGCGTCGAGACGCGGCGCCATCTCCGGTGTCATGTGATCTGACCATTTAACCGTCTCCCGTTCCCAAGAGTAGGAGCTGCACAACCTCACTAGGTCCATGACGACCCCTGCCTCCTCTTCGGCCGGCGAGAACGGCCGGGCGAGAAACCGTGACAGCTTCACGACGTTGCTGACCGGGTCCTGCAGCATTTCTTCGTACCTCAAGAACATCACCGTCTCGAACTCGGGGCTCGCCTTCTTGCTGGTGTTCCAGTACCCAAGTACGTGATCCCAGATAGGGCCGCTCAAGCAGCTGCCCTCGCAGGCGGCCTCCAACAGGTCGGCGAACTGAAGGTCACGATTAAACCTCCGGGCGAGGTGCCACATAGAAACCAACATGTCCTTGGGCTCCCTGTTAAGTTTTTTGATTTGACATAATTAGCGGCCAACAAGGCAACAAGTTGTTGTGAGAATACCTAACGACAGATTTGAATACAAATAGATACAATATATGATTAGAATGGAAGCATCACGGAGCCTCCATGATGCAGGGCATCCACCACCTGCATACGTAGACGATCTTGGGTTCTCGGTGATGGACGGCGGCAGAACGGAGTGTTGCATGTGCGTTGCCATCAGCCTTGGTCATGGCAGCGCCTCCATCGCCTTGCTCCCCCACTCGGTGGCCAACAACTTCTCCATGGACGGAACGCAGTCGTCCGGGCTCAAGCGAAGGAGCGGGTGTTTGGGGTTGCCAGCTGCTGGCAAGTGCACGTCGCGCGCCATGGTGGCGAAGGCCAGGGCCTTAAGCCACACGGAGCCACACTTGGGCATGCTCGAGAGGACAACGTCGCCATGGCGCGGCGTGAAGCCGCCGCCGCGCTGGATCGCGATGATCCCGGGCACCCACGGCTCCAGCGCCCACATGCCCTGGTAGCAGCGCAGCCGCAGCTTGGGGTTGCTCGGGAGGGCGGAGACGGCACCGGCAGCCGACTCCTTGATCGCTAACGGATCGTCATGTTGTGAGGCCTCCCTGTCGCTGACGGCGAAGTCTTTGAACAGCACCGGTGTTGGTCCGGTAACGGCACTAGGAGTAGTTGTTAGTATTCATAGGATCGTCTAGGAGCGGATCCATTAGGTAAACAGGTTCTAGTTGATAACCAGTGGTAGTTCATGATGCAAAGAGAGAGACGGAGAGAGAGGAGAGGTAGTGCACCGACCGAAGTTGTCAACAGAAGGTGCAGTGTCGGCGGCGGTGTTGGAGTTGGAGCCGCTGCCCGTCATGGTCGTCGGAGTGGCGTCGGTGCTCGCGTCCGTGGCCATCCGAGTGCTCGCTGGCGTCAGTGGTGCTTCCCGTCGCTGGCAGCGCCCCCCTGGATCGGATTAGGGTTTAGATGTCGGTGAGGAACTGGCGGCGGCTAGGTCAACCTCGTGAGTTGTGTCACGTCACGTTTCTCGTACCTAGAGCCCCGGCCCCCACCTTGTCTTTATAGCGTTGTGCGACGGGGGCCCACCAACCACAAGGTTGGGCGCCCCCGATCAGGGCGCAGATCTAAGGCCCGTTAGGCCGTTGGGCCTAAACGGTGGGAGATCAACTTCTAACATTCTCCCCCTTGATCTCACACAATTCTTATTCATACTTCAATTCTCATTCGAGTTCAACATTTCAATCATTCTATTCCATCACAGATCAGTATATAGAGCATGCTTTATCGTCACAACCATTCATGCTGTTAGACTGACACCTACTACACACCTTTCTATTTCGGAACAAACTTTCATTATTCTGGGCCCTTCTTATTCTTCGGGAATCATAGGCTCTCCCTTAAACCCATGTTGGTTATGTGTCCTCTGAACACACTGGGTGGAAGGCCTTTTGTGAGCGGATCCGCTAGCATCTTTTCTGTTCGTATATGCTCAAGATTTATGATATGATCCCGAAGTTTATCTTTCACAACATAGTACTTTATGTCAATGTGTTTGGCAGCACCACTTGACCTATTGTTGTGAGCATATTCTACCGCTGGGTTGTTATCACAATACAACCGCATCGGTCTTTCTATACTTTCAATTATTTTCAATCCGGGTATAAATTTCTTCAACCAATTTACCTGCCCCGAGGCCTCATAACAAGCTACAAACTCGGCGTACATTGTCAAGGATGTAGTCACTGTTTGTTTCGAACTTTTCCATGATATCACTCCTTTAGCAAGAGTAAAGATATATCCCGATGTGGATTTTCTTTCATCTCTATGTGCAGGGAATCAGATTTTTCATATGTCAACATGAGACCTTTCGTACCTTGCAAATAACGCAAGACTTTCTTCACTAATTTCCAATGTTCAATTCCTGGATTCTTTTGATATCTATCAAGTAACCCGGTAACAAAAGCTATGTCAGGGCGCATACACATTTGAGCATATTGCAAACTTCCAATTGCCGAAGCATACGGTACCACTTTCATTTGATCAATTTCATATTGGTTCTTGGGACACTGATGTTCCCCATATTTATCGCCCTTGACAATCGGAGCAGGAGATGGACTACACGCATGCATACTAAATTTCTTCAGAACCTTTTCTATGTTTGCCTTCTGCGACAATCCCAATACCCCTTTTCTTCTATCTCGATGAATCTCAATTCCCAAAACAAATGAAGCTTCACCGAGATCTTTCATATCAAAGTTCGAGGACAAGAATTTCTTCGTCTCCAATAGTAGGTTGACATCACTACTAGCAAGTAAGATATCATCTACATATAGGATCAGGAATATGTATTTCTTATTCTTAAATTTTACATAGACACAATTGTCCTCGACATTTTCTGTAAACCCAAAACCTTTTATAGTTTTATCAAACTTCAAGTACCATTGTCTTGAAGCTTGTTTCAAACCATAAATAGATCTTTTCAGATGACATCCCATATTTTCTTTTTCTTTTACGACAAAACCTTTCGGTTGTGCCATATAGACATTTTCATCCAAATCCCCATTTAGGAATGCGGTCTTTACATCCATCTGATGTAATTCTAGATCATAGTGAGCCACAAGTGCCATAATAATTCTGAAAGAGTCTTTACAAGAAATCGGGGAAAAGGTTTCATTGTAATCAATCCCTTCTCTTTGGGTAAAACCCTTAGCCACAAGTCGCTCTTTGTGTCTTTCAATATTCCCTTGAGAGTCATATTTCGTCTTATAGACCCATTTGGAGCCTACTTTCTTAGCTCCTTTAGGAATATTTTCTAGAACCCAAACCTTGTTGGTATTCATAGATTTCATCTCATCTTCCATGGCCTGAAACCACTTTGATGAGAGTTCGCTTCTCATGGCTTCTTCAAAATTTATAGGGTCATCTTCCATATGGAATTCTTCAGTTTCATAAATTTCATAAACATCTGGAATAGCTGACCTTCTAGTTCTTTGAGACCTTCTAGGGGCCTCTGGAACTTGGTCCACTATGGGTGGTTGTTGTTCTTCCTCATAGGTGACATTTGGTTCTACAGGCTCCTGATGGATAGGTTCCTCTTGTTCATTTGTTGTCGCTATGGAAGAACTCACAACAGGCGTTGTCACCACAGCGTCCTGTACTGTTGGTGCAACATCGGTAGCAGGTAACGTAAAAAATGGTTCTTCAACCATCGGAGTAGGTACATGTACCCGCTTCTCCTCAAGTCTAATTTCACGTGTTACCTTGCTCCCCTGATCATGTCATCCTCCAAGAACATAGCGTGTCTTGTTTCAACAAATTTCGTGTATCTATCAGGACAATAGAATCGATATCCTTTCGATCTTTCTGGATAGCCAATGAAATGATAGCTGACAGTCTTGGAGTCTAACTTTCCAATATTTGGGTTAAAAACCTTTGCCTCAGCTGGACAGCCCCACACACGTAAGTGCTTAAGTGAGGGTTCTCTTCCTGTCCATAATTCATATGGTGTTTTCTGCACCGACTTTCTTGATACTCGATTAAGTATATGAATGGCGGTTTTCAGTGCCTCCATCCATAAACCAAACGGTAGTGTGGAGTAACTCATCATGCTTCTCACCATATCCATTAAGGTACGGTTTCTTCTTTCAGCCACTCCATTCTGCTGAGGCTCCCCCGGTGTGGAGTATTGAGCGACTATGTCATTTTTCTGTAGGAACCTTGCAAAAGGACCTGGAATTTGGCCATACGGGGTATGTCACCCATAATACTCTTCACCACGGTCTGATCGAACTATCTTTATTTTCAAGTTGTGTTGATTTTCAATTTCGGCTTTAAATATCTTAAATTTATCCAATGCTTCTGTTCTTTCTTTAATTGGATAAATATAGCAATAACGAGAGTAATCATCCGTGAATGTTATGAACGAATCATAACCATCCACACTTTTCATTGGGAATGGACCGCAAATGTCCGTGTGGATTATTTCTAATACTCTCGTGCATCGTTTAGCATCTTTCTTTATTTTCTTAAAATATTTTCCTTTGATGCAATCAACACATTGTTCTAAATCAGAGAATTCTAAGTGCGGAAGAATCGATTGTTTCACTAAGCGTTCTATTCTCCCCCTCGAAATATGGCCCAAACGACAATGCCATAGCTTCGAAGAGACGCTTTCATTTCTCTTCCGCTTCTTGTTCTCATTTGTAGATTGGGAGACATTCACATCATTCACAACATCACATTCATGATTCACATTCTCAGCAAGAGATAATAAATAAAGTTTGTCTTGTTGGAAGGCAAGACCAACACACTTATCATTATTATCAAATATTTCACATCTGCCATTACCAAAATGACAGCCAAATCCATCATCATCGAGTTTCGAAACACTTATTAAATTTCTACGCAAAGAGGGAACATACAGTACATTTCTAAGCTTAAGTACAAAGTCATCTTTTAACTCTAAAGCTAGATCGCCAATGGCTTCAACTCCAGCTTGTACTCCATTCACAACTTTAATCGTTCTTTCGCCTCTTTGCAGAGTTCTCCTCCCACTTAACCCCTATAAAGAATTCGAAACGTGAATTGTTGCTCCTGAATCAATCCACCAAGTGGTGTTCAAATAACATAAAAATAGGGATTCATCTACAAATGTGATAGTATCATCACCTTTCTTCAGTAGGCTTTTCAGGTAGACTGGGCAATCTCTCTTGTAATGCCCTCTTTTGAAGCATTCCTTGCATTGGTCTTTTTCAGCATTGCCATATTTTCTGAAGTCCTCATCTTGAGAGTCCTTTTCTTTTCCCTTTTCAATTGCATTTTCTTGTGGCTTGGAGGGAGAGGCTTTATTCCACTGGGGTTTCCCCTATGGTTTCTTGTAATAATTCTTTCTTTTATTGTCCTTCACAAGATGAGCTAAGTCACCCTGTGAGAACTTAAGTCTCTCTTCCTCCTGAACACACATTGCAATGAGCTTTTCAATGTTCCAGTTTTCAGGCAACATATTATAGTTCACAGCAAAGGTTTCGAATTCTTTTGGCAGAGAAAGAAAGACCAAGTGAATGAGGAACTTATCATTGATCCCCAAATCCATTGTCTTTAATTTTGCTGCCATTGTGTTCATTTTCAATATGTGCTGACGCACACCACCACCATTGTATTTTTCAGATACAAGTTTATGTATCATGGTGCTTGCTGTGGCCTTGGAAGACCCAGTAAACTAACTCTTTACCCTTTCGAGGTAGTCAATGGCGGTGATGTATTCTGGGATGGACCCTCGGATTTGGTCTTCAATGGTGGCTTTCGCCACCAACAGGCATTTTCTTTTGGATTAAATCCAACGCATGTGTTCAATATCATATTTCATTCTGACTTCAGCAAAGTCACGCTTTCGGGCGTTAAATGCTTCGTCAGTTTCATCAGTTCTCTTCTCCGGTTCCTCTGGAATAGTAGGACACGGTGAAGTAATGGCAAGGTCAATCTCTGCCAATGCAAGTTCCAGCTCGTACTTCTCACGCCACACCCGGTAGTTGGTACCGTTGAGTGGAGGAATGTTGTTGATATTCACCATTCCTTTAACTCCTGAAATTTGTCCAAAGAAAAGTGAGAAACATTCATCATATAAATTGCATGCCTTAACTCAATGTTGGTCAATTTTAAAACATACAATTCATCTATGCAAAATTTATACATCACCGTTGGACATAAGTTAAATAAATGCATAGCCATTCATTATAATAATGTTATTAACAACGTTGGTCAGAAAATAAAAGTACTATAATTTCATCAAAATTTCAGAGAATTCATAATTTGCTCAAAATTAAAGTATCCCGTTGGTTCAAATTTAATTAAGAGACAATTCAATATTTCTTTTCTTCTTCGCAGCGGAAACAGTAAAAAAATTGTTCAACATTTTATTTTCCAGAAGAATATTCTCTGAACGAAAATTATCGTTGGATAAAATTTGTGCGGAGAAAATTTCATCAAAATTCGGTTCAAATTCAAAGTTATTCATAACTGTTTCTGGAAAATAGAATAAATAAATGAAATCGTTCAAAAATATTATTTTCCAGAATATTATTCATATGATTATTCTCTCAACATAAAGATATCGTTGGATAAAATTTATGCAGAGAAAAATGCATCAAAATTCGGTTCAATTCATTTAAATTTGAAGTTCATCATTTTCTGGAAATAAAATAAATTCAAAAAAAAAGGTTCACTGTTCATGTCGCGGACTGAGGCAAACCGAGTGGCCCAGAGGCCATTTCGGCCCAGTCGGCCGCCCTCGGGGCTCCCCCCACCCGCCCAGGCCGCAACGTGGGCCTGGGCTGGGAATCCGCCCACCAGCCTGGGCTTAAAGGCAGCCCAGCAGGCTAGGATGCAGCCTCGGCCGTCGGATCTAGGGCGATCCGATCGGACGGTCGAGCGCACGTCTCGCGGGATTAAAACCCGCCGGCCAGCCGAGCCGGCCCCAAACCCTAGCTCATTATCATTCCCCTCCCCTTCTGAGCAGCCGCGCAGCAGAGCGGCGGCGGTGGATTTGCCGGCGGTGTCGTCCGGGGAGAGCCCACCGGCGGCAAGCGCCGACTGCTCTCCCTCCTTTCCTGTCTCTCCCGCGCCGCTCCTTCTTCCCCTCGCGCCGCGCGAGCAGCAGTGTGTGAGAGAGAGAGAGAGACCGAGCGAGACGCAGCCCTGGAACGACGACGGTAGGGTAGCGCGTCGCTGGGCCTCCCGCCGGCGTGCGAGCTCGCCTACGGCTGAGCGCGCCGCCGTCGGGCGGCTCTGCTGCGGTGTGAGTTCAATCGCCCAAGGCAAAGGTTGGGTTCGGTTCGGGGTTCACCTTGGCCGGCAGTGAGGTTGGAAGGAGACCCACCGGCCTATCGTGTGATTCGATTCGTGATTGGTTCTTTCTTGTTTTCGTTCTTTTCCCTAACCCTCTTTTGAATCGGTTAGGGTTAGGTTTTGATTCGAGTATGACGATTCGGGTCCCGTTCTAGGGTTTCATTGGCTTGATTTTCATATCCCGATCTGGTTCATTCACCAGTTCTATAACCCTCTATTTCAAGAACTAGAGTTAGGGTTCATTGTTAAGCCTATTCGGCTCTGATCCGAATGGATCCCCTCCGTAGGAGGCGTCTGATACCATTGTTAGTATTCATAGGATCGTCTAGGACCGGATCCATTAGGTAAACAGGTTCTAGTTGATAAACAGTGGTAGTTCATGATGCAAAGAGAGAGACGGAAAGAGAGGAGAGGTAGTGCATCGACCGGAGTTGTCAACGGAAGGTGCAGTGGCGGCGGCGGTGTTGGAGTTGGAGCCGCTGCCCGTCATGGTCGTCGGAGTGGCGTCGGTGCTCGCGTCCGTGGCCATCCGGGTGCTCGTCGGCGTCAGTGGTGCTTCCCATCGCTGGCAGCGCCCCTCTGGATCGGATTAGGGTTTAGATGTCGGTGGGGAACTGGCGGCGGCTAGGTCAACCTCGTGAGTTGTGTCATGTCACGTTTCTCGTACCTAGCGCCCCGGCCCCCACCTTGTCTTTATAGCGCTGTGCGACGGGGGCCCACCAACCACAAGGTTGGACGCCCCTGATCAAGGCGCAGATCTAAGGCCCGTTAGGCCATTGGGCCTAAACGGTGGGAGATCAACTTCTAACAGTAGTAGCCATGACGCTAGCTTGCTAGAGTGCTAGTGCTAGGCGTGTGAATAATGATTGTATCTATTAATCTATCTCTTGCTTGCCAATTGTTCGATTTTTTTCCCATTTCTTTATTAAGCTGATCATCGTCATCATTATTGTACCCAAGTTGTGGAGTGGGAAGAGTCCCGCAGCACACGGAAAAGCAGGATCACGCGATCCCATGCACGGTGGTTCGCGATACAGTGAGTCACAGTGACACGGTAGTCTAGTTGCTAGTGGACAAACAGGTATGAACTGAACGACAGCTGGGCGTTTAGGTTTGTTGTTTATGGAAGAGAAAATTTGCCACCGAAACCTACAACAATCCCTTCATTGTCATTAAAAAAATAAATATGTGATTCCTTCATTGCTATATGTTTACATTTTAGACTGTCTCCAACAACCGATCCATCCGGCTACCCAAACGTAAAATGCTTACTCTATCGCAACAAAATACCCTCCAACAGCCGAGGCAAACAAGAGACTCATTTTGGGTGGGACTCCATCGAGAGCGCAAATATGTGTATTCTCTCTCTTCGACCCAAATTTTTGGAGTCGACCGTATAGGAAGCGAGGAAGCGCCAGACGGGGCAGGCGGGACTGCAGCGGAGCGCGGCCGGGTCGGCGAGGCGGGCCCGCGACTGGAAGCGGCCGACGTAGTGACGCAAGGCGAGCCTGCAACGAGGAGACGCCGGCGTGGCCAGGCGAGGACCGGATCTCACACTTCTTGGCAAACGCCAGCCGGATCCCACACGACGCTCTTCTTCCTCAACGCCGGCAGCCACTCCCTTCTTCTTCAAGCTCCTCCTCGGACGCCGGCAGAGCGCGGTTGGCGTGGCCAGGCAGGACGAGCGCAGCGGGGAGACATCGGCGCGAGGTGGGAGCCGCCGGCGCGGCGGGGAGACATCGGCGTGGGGGGGAGACGCTGGCGCGGCTGGGAGCCGCCGGTGTTGATTTTTTTGCGTCCCCTGTTGGAAAATGGGAGTTTTAGGTGCATGAGTTTTCTGGTGTGGGCGACCCATATCATCGGATGCCTCTTTAATTTAGGTTCGGACTGTTGGAGACAGTCTCTTGGTTCTCTTGGTTGTCATTCTGTCAATTCCGGTGTCAACCGGCCGAGCAGTCCCGCTCCCGCAGTCCCATCAATGTGAATCGACGCCAATAACACCCTAAATCGAAGCAGGGGCCGGACGCGTAATCCAGCATCTGCAACTTTTGCAGCGTGCTGTTGGCCAGTTCCGAGCGCTGGTGCATGTGCGAGCCAAGGCCGCAAGCGGGCAAGGGTGCCCTGTACTTCAAGATGGGAATGGGCCGGGTCGACCCACCGGGTCATTGACCCGACCCATAACAGTGAGACCATTGGGCCATGCGGGTCGGCCTCAATCTGAAAACGGGGCCAATAGAACCAGTACCTGTAGACCCATCGGGTAACACGGGTCGCCCCGCTTCTGCGTGATTCCTCCCGTCTCCGTCTCTGTCTCTCCGTCGTCCACTCGTTCATCCGCAGCTCGGCGATTCATTAGGGTTTGGGCCACCGGGGGCAGGGCGGCGTGGCGCAGCGGCGGCGACGGCAGGAGCGGCAGCGGCGGCGGCGGCGCACCTACCTCGATCGACGACGCCTTGGTCCTCCACCAGACGCCATAGCAGCTCCCCACCGAAAGTCCACATATCCTGCTTCCCGCCTCTCTTGCCTTCCTTCGAAAATTCCCCAAGCCAACCGGATGGTATGCCTTGCCATCGCCAGTTAGCCAAGAAAGTTGCAAGCTGCTTCTTTGCGGATTGTGTGCCATCTATTGCCCTTATTGCTGCTGGGTTTGGTGCAGCAGGGCAAAGGTGCATGGCATTGAGCACAGCTGTTTTTGTTGGCGGTTCAGAATCGGTATACCCTATTAAGATGACTTTTTCCCCTTGTATTGTCTTCTGAGATAGCATAACTAACCAAAATTTGTCCTAGGAAGGATGAATTAGTCAAACGTGCAAATGACCTTGTTGTTAATTCGAGAATGGTTAATGATACAGACCTTGGTCCAGTGATCAGCAGACAGGTATGTTTTAGACTGCCTCCCCCATTTTGTGTTATTTGTATTATGCAACTAGTGGATACAGTGTGAATAACTTTGTGAATGTTAGTCATACAGAATTATCTGTTTTTCCCGAAATACAAAGCTGTTTTTTCTCCATATTATCTGAATTTCATCGTCATTCCTCAAACTGAAAATTACTGGACTATCTGAACTTTGGACCTTGATGAGCAACTACTGGGAAAAAGGAGATTCACATAAGTATGATTTTTATTGATTTACCCTTTTGAACTAGGATGGGTCACAAAGACCTTTGTTTTGCCAGAGTAAAGTTCAGGGCTGTTTTTTATTGTCAAAAAGTGTTAAATAGCGTTCTTGACTCCCTTCACTTGTATGACCCGAATATTGAATATAATTCTACTGGTGCTAACACTGAGATGGACCTATCATATTAAAATTAATTGGTTTGGGGATTATTGAGTGACATTACTTTATCATAGTGTGGACTTTGCATAGTACTGTGCTTAAGTACCTAGTATTGAAGTTGATCTCTGGCCTCAACTTAGTTCAGGATTCAGGATCAAGAAAATTAGTAAGTAGAGTACTGGTACTTTTGAGTAATTAGTGTCATCTATGAATTGGCAAAGAGGTATTGTGATGACTGATGCGTCTCTGCTGGAGATAAATAAATAAATGTATGCTGATTACAGTTTTCTTGGTCATCACAAAAGGATTTTTGGCTGCGTGCAGTTTTCTTGGTTTTAGAGCTCCAGTGTTTACTAGTACAACTTATTGTCGTGGCTTGCTCTGAAACATGGATGGGGAAGAAGGGAACCAGCAGCTGTACCAAGGGGATACCTCTTTCTTGACACCGGTTGCAACAAGGAGAAGATTCGTTCCACCACCAGATTTATTACAAATACTTTAGGACTGACCAAATAGCACGACTAAGCTTCAGTCCTAAATCATCCATATAGGTAAACTAAATGAGACTACTTGTTTTAAGGTTACACCCAACTCATATGTTTGTTCATAGAAAGCCTGCTCTGCTCTAATGCTCTAATGCTCTGCCTACTAATAGTCACATGAACCCATAATTCAGCCCCGTGAGGTGACTAGTCTTGTGTTGATTTTCATTGGATGATTTTCTGTATTGGAGAAATTTAAATTAGATACCAGCTGAAAAGAGTGGACGAGGCCCTGCTGCTCCCTTATATGCAGGTTGTTTACAGAGAGTCCGGCATGCCTAGTTATCACCGAGGCCATCAGTCTATTGAGTGCTCAATCAATCAGAGAGTGTTGTAAATTAGTCAGTAGCGGTAGAATCCTGGTGATAAGCAGTAGCACGCCAGCACGCTAGTCATTATGTAGGGGACTAAACCAAATACAGGATACATGGTCGTACCCCCTGTTCATTTAGAGATGAGATGGGCAACAACTTGTGATTATCAGTAGAGACGGTTTGAGCAATCAATAGTTTGATAGCCATGCAGCCCAATGAGCACTTGGAGAGCACATGTATTAGAATATTGCTTTGATGGTTAGCCAAAAGGCTTACAAAGTTCTGAACATAGTCACGCAACTTGCCCCTTTTCATTAGTTGCGTGACTTAGTTCACGGATGTATCTTAGCTTCTCATCTACAATAATCTATAATACTTCTGTCAATCGTCTTTTTTATTGGAAAATATTATTCATTTTTTCTTGGATTAAAAGATTTAGGTGGCACTTAGTTAGCAAAACTCTGCATGCTATTGTTTATGCCTTTACGGCAGCAGCAGCTTTGCCTGTGTTCAAGAGCTTCTATTGTTTTTTAACATATCGATAATTTATTAAAATTTTATTTTTTTGGACATGCAGACGAAGACTCGGAATCCCACTAAACGCAGTGCGGTGATCTTTGTTGCCTGTGTTCCATTTTTCATTTAGCTAATCTAATCATTAGATTCTATTGTACTTGTTGCAGCATGACTATATATGAAATTGATGTACTGTGTACTCATTGTCAATGTTTTATAAAGTTATAAACCCACGGATTTCATATTTGATATTATGTCCAGCTACATATTTAATTGCATGATTGATATTTTGGGTCGGCCCTAGGGTACCTATTGGGTCAGCGAGGCCGAAGGTTTTAGTGGATTTGGGTCGACCCATGGCCCTACAAATTGGCCATGGGGCCAGGTCCAAGGCCAGGTCCGGGCCGGCCCATTCCCATCTTGAGCCTGTACTGAGTGTTGGACTAATTTCTGGTTCTGGCCTGATGGTAAGTTGGATGGCAGAGCGCGTCTTCAGGAGCAGCCTGCTGAAGATGGGCACTGTGACCACGTCGTTGTGTATGTTTCTCTTTACCACCTGTGACCACGACGTGGCTGAAGATGGAGCAGCGCGTCTCCAGGAGCAGCCTGCTCGTGACTTCGTGGCTGAATAATTTGCAGTGTGCACGAATTTGCTTCCTGTTTTTTTTTTTTTGTCAGATATGGGAGTAGTGTATCGGTTGCCTGATGCAGCAGCCCATCTACTGGAGCGAGCGGCCCATGTCAGCATCAGCATGGCCCATCCGCTGGACCGAGCCCCGGCCCGAGTCAGCTCGAGATCCCACTCCAACATGCAGGTGGTATGTCTCTTACTCTTTTATTTGTGTTTCTCTTTTTTTCTTTTTATATTTCTCTTACTCTAACGTGGCATCCAGATGGTATGTATGTTTTTTTTTGTTTTTTTCTTTTCATCTTTTTATTTTCCATTTATTCTTCTATTTATTTTTTCCTTTCTTTTCTTTTTTCTACTCTTTTATTATTCTAATGTTTCCTTTTTCCATTTTCATCTTTTATTGGAAGTTTTTTCTTTTATTTTTCTTTTCTATTCATTTATTTATTTTATATTTTTCTTCTTCTTTTTCTTTTTCTTTTCTCTTTAGTTATTTATGTTCATGTTGTACATGTGACGTTTTATAATGTATTTTTGGCATCCTTAGAAGAAATATGATGTTCTATAATATATTTTGTGATTTCAATATATAAATATTGATGCTCTAGGTATATTTTGTGATGTTCGGTATAATTTATTCTTTTTTATTTGATTCTAATTAATTACTAAACTAAAATTTATTTTTTTATATCTTTATGATATTTTTTATGTTCACATAGTGTATATATATAATGTTCTAGATATATTTACTGATGTTTTTGTAGTGTTAACGTGATGTTCTATGATGTATTTATAATATTTGGTAGCATTTTTTCCTTTTACTTACTATAATTAATTACTTCACTATTTTTTATTTTATGATATTTTTTATGTTTACATAGTATACATATGATGTTTTGTTCTATATTTAGTGATGTTTGTGTAGTATTAGTGTGTTTTTCAACTATGTATTTGTAATCTTTGGTGTCAATTTTCTTCTTTGTATTTGACTGCAATTAATTAGTTCATTAATTACATTTTTTAAATTTCATGACATATGTGATGTTTTTTAGTATACATATGATGTTTTTTGTTTTTAATATGTTTGTGTACTGTTGATGTGATATTTGATGATTATCTTTAAATATAGATTTATCATGAGATAAATGTTCGTTATCCCATCCATCCTAAATTATAAGACATTTCATTAAATCTTGGAGAGTCAATACTATTATGAATATTTTATAGTTGTTTACTATCTAAAAGGATTGTTAGTAACTGACATTATGTGATTAACATTTGATGATGTGCATACTTTAGTTATACATGATTTAGATCATGAGTAATGTTTCTATAGCCCATCATCCTCTATTATCAGCTTCATTAAATCTTAAGTAGTATTTTTCAAATTATTGGTCATATGTTGCAACTTTAGACATGTCTTTTTATTTATAGTAGTCTATTGATGCATGGTAAATTGCACTTGATCTAAGTCTGGTATATTATTAGGGGTGGAGGGAGTATTAAATATACTTCATGCATAGTTAGAACTGCTTACATCTAGACAAGGATTGTATAGCACTCAACCTAAGACATTATGGGTGAGTGGTAGACATAGTGTAATCATGGTGCTTAGACTTTGTTTATCTACGGATGCGCCCTATATTCCAGAACATGTGGTAGCTCGTGGATGTGACTCTTATAGACCCATTGAATCCTCTATAGTCCACCTCTCATTTATAGGTCTAAGTAGGATCTGGTTCTTATGTTGGTGCATACTCTGTTGCAAGCCTTTCCTAGAATGTCCCTCTTTTATGGTTATAAGTAGTCTTAATAATGATTGCATGGATGTAATTGCACTAATCTAAGTAGGTAATTGACTTGTAGTGAGGAGTACTTAGAAGTTATCCTGTCTAGTTATTAATGTAGCAGTAATAACCCTAAAAAATGTGTGACTATGAAGTTGAATTATAGAATGCTTGTCTGCCTGCTTATTTATCATTTATTATATTTATCTTATTGATTAATTCCTGTCATGAGTAGAATTGTACTGGTAAAGTTATCTCCCATGTTCCTATTGCATTTAGAAAAGATTATACCTAAATTATTCATCTAGCTCTTCTAATCATTCTTGGTAGTAAGCTTTTATTTGTACTTTCTAGGTAAAATATAAATAACGATACTTAGAATTATTCTAGGTGAAATGCTACGACGGTATTCTATCTGGGCGCTTGCAGATAACTTTTATTCAAAATTAGGGGCATGATTTTATACCACGTTTCTAGTGCCACTGTTAGGGATGACAACTTAACATTAGAGTGGCGTTAAAAGTGTCAACGGGAAGGATAGAACATAGATTGCATATGACATGGACCGTATAAAGGTTCATGTCATCTGTTTTTTTAGACCAAAAGGTCATCTTCATAGAACAAGCCTATCTTCCTTATCTCCCTTATGCATGGAGTCGGTAGCAGTAAATGTTCATTTGCTGAATTTTGTTGTTACGACATGCCTTTGTTGAGGTAGGAAGTTGCTTTAATTCTACATATAGGATCATTTTGGCTTGGTAAATAGCTATAGGAATGGTATGTTGAATATTATTAATTATGTTTCTTTGTGTAGGTTATGGAGTCTGAGTATTTTTAACAATTTTCCTGCAATGGATAAGTGATGAAGGAGAAGGTTTCGGGCAGAGCCAGAATTTGAACATAAGGGAGCATGCAAACCAGCAACAATCATGTATATCAATATATATATGGAGAGTATAATCTGTAGCTAGCTACAGACTACCTTATTCTGTAGCGAGACCGATCAACCGGACCGCTTGTGTGCTGAACCGACCGACCACAACACCTGTGATCGAAGTTATGCATGCAGCAACCTTTGTGTACGTTAATTAAGGAGAGCCCCCATCAATGCTGCCAGTAATTACATTAATTGTTAAATAATCGGCACATCTGGAGCTTTCCCGTTCTGAAGAAGCCGTATCTAAAAAGTGAAATAATCTACTATAATAAAGTGGTCAAACATCAAGTTAATTACTATAATAAAATAGAGACAGTATTGTCAAATGCTTCACAAAAAGGTATAAATTTACTATAATAAAATGGTAAGTTTCTAGTTACCGTAAATGAGAGTTATCATAATTTGGCGTAAATGGGAATTACCATAATTTGACGTGAATCACTAACAAGGCTAATTTACCATGAAGTAGTTACGATAAAATTTACCATGAAGTAGTTACGATAATTTACCATGAAGTAGTTACGATAAAATTTACCATGAAGTAGTTACGATAATTTACCATGAAGTAGTTACGATAAAATTTACCATGAAGTAGTTACGTTACCATGAAGTAGTTACGATAAAATTTACCATGAAGTAGTTACGTTACCATAAAGTAGTTACGATAAAATTTACCATGAAGTAGTTACGATAAAATTTACCATGAAGTAGTTACGATGAATGGCTTGAGACACTAACCAGAATAATATAGTTACTGTAATTTATATGAATGATATCATGCTTTTTTCATACAGTTTCATGTATGATTTACTACAAACAAATTTACGATAATTAACTAATTAACTAATATGAATCCAGTCATTTACTAATTTTTTTAGCTCTTTTGGAAGACTAAATCAATTTCAGACTGCAAGGAGGGTGAAAAATAGTAAAATTCTGCAGCAGCAATGACCTGTAATACGTTTGGTTGAGCAGGAGTATAATGATGACTCAAATAAACATCTTGATTTTTCTTACAAAGAGAATGGTTAAGTTTCATCGACAAACAAATGAGGAAAAGGAACATATACAACAGATTACTACAACTCAAACGCAGGTGAGAAAAACAACAAAAACTCCCAATTCCTACCTGGTAGATATTTCAAAAAAAAAAAATCCTTACCGATAACCAAACAATGAGACAAACAGAGAAGACACTAAACAAAAAGATGCATCTATGTCTTGCTGGATGGACCTGCACGTCAATGGATCGATCAATCTGCATCTGCATCGCTGGATGGGATTTAGGATGGATCAGTTGGTGTGGGCACTGTGCACATCGAGTTATGGCGGGCTTCTATGACGACGCGCAGTTGCTGCAGCGCATGAGCGGCCGCGCTGGTTGCACGATTGGCTGCCGCTGCCCTAGCCCCCGCCGTAGGAACACGTCGCAGCCGCCCACCTCCTGCTCCTCGTCACTTCCCACCTCGCACTGCCCCCAGCGTACCGTCGCATGACGCCAGCAGCGCCACGAGGTCCGTCAGCCCAGCGCCGGCGGAGGGCCGGAGGCTAGCATCGCTGACGACGACGCACAGTAGATCGAGGATGTAGGCCGCGAGCGTCTCGTCGCACGGCGCCCACAGCGCCCTCAGGCCCGTCCGCTCGGCGCCGATGAAGGCCAACATCGCTGGCGACGACGTACGTAGATGAGATACGCCGCGAGAGCCATGCGATGGTGCCCACGTATCCGACCACGATCCAATATATTTTTCCAAAGAGATGGAAATAAGAGTGATTTATGGGTGAATTAATGGACCAGTATTTATTGTGGTGGGTGAATGGACGAGGCTTGGGTTCAGCATATGGTGCGCTGGTGGGTCTGCTTCTGGTCTGGCTACAGAATAGCTATTCTATAGCTAGCTATAGACTATTGGTTCCATATATATATATATATATATATATATATACACACGCTAAAGGAGTGTACATAACACACAAATAAATATTTATGTTTGCGTGTTGGGAGATAAAAGAAATCAGAAAACTAAAAACAAAGGAAAAATAATTAGCCTCTCGCCTCTAACCTTCATCCGACCAATCTAATTCTTTGACGGGAAAAAGAATTACAGTAATAACAAGTAGTTAAATAGGGTCAATATTAATAATCACTAGATTCTAAACATTAAATGGCAAACAATTGATCACTTGTAGTTTAGCCTCGGTCAAAGCGGTCATTTAAATGGAAAAATGGTCATTTAAACAGATGATTAAATGAAAACTTGAACCACCACGTAGTGTTTAAATGTTGAGTACACTCGCTATTGCTAAATACATATATTCATTGGAGATCAATTCACAAGGACTAAACAGAGAATGCATCAATTTTCAATTAACTAGATAATTAGAATGTTTGCTATAAGGACAAATTAATGTTTGATAGGCTATAATAAAAATAAAAGATACAGAGAAAATATTAGGATGACCAACTTTTTATTTATATAAGATACTATTAGAGATTAATATGGAGTAAGAATAAAAAATCGTAGTAGAAATAGTACAATTAGGTAGCTAATTAGATAATTAAGCACCTAATTTATAGGGTATATTATGGGAGGCATCGGAAGTTTGGGGGAGCTAGGCCCCCCTCAGCACCCCCTTCCCTCCACCACTGTTTCCATGGTTCATTGACAACAAATCCTAATGATGTAGTAATTATATTCACTTTGCCTTACAAGTAGTAGTGTCACATTGGCTACCAATCTGAAGAATGGAGTAATTATATTTATTTTGGTTATGCAAGTATGTAGAGATCAGTACCTTTAGTATGCAATATATGTACCATTTGTGTTAGGATACCATTTCACAAAGAGGCTATGTTAGCGCTCATTATTATTGTAAAAAGTACTCTTGTTTGTGGACATGATGTATAGATGTAATATATTTGTATGTTGTGTGTTCAGTAAGGTATTAAAGACCTAGCTAAATTAGTAAAAATTGTGAAAACCAGATGCAATTATGTCCAACAGTGTCCCTATGTGTATGATGCAAAAAGGATCAAAATTTCATCACTACTGAATCGTTTAGTAACCCGACACCAACTAAAGGATCATCAAAGGTGGATCATACTACAAGCCAGTAATTACCATGCTCTATGCCCCGATAGTTCATACGCTGAGTTGATAGTGATATTCACCTCGACGCAGATGGATCGACTGTCATCGTGACGATGAAGTCGCCAACACACAAATGGGTCGTTGTGCAAGGAGACGGTAATCGTGACCACTACACAGGCAGTGTTACTACAGACGCTGAAATTCGATTGTGATGGGAGGTTACGATGCGGTTATGATAGGTCTATTGTAGTAGTAGAATACATGTATCTAGCACCATCGCTCTTCTGTTGAGTTGCTCCAAAATTTCTCATTCAATCCTTAGCGCACATGGAGGATTGGAACAATGGACCTCTGAAACCACGCCCGCGTCTGCTACACCTTCTTGGGTGTACCGAGCGATCAGGTTTTTTGGAAGCATCTGATGTGATTGCATGATGTTGATCTACTTTGTCTTCTTCCCAGTGATCATAGTGTTCTTTTTCCTAGGCAGACATTCACGGGACTACACTGTGAATATCTTCTTGCATCGAGTGTGGTCGTGACTTCAGGCTACACACTATGTTGTTCGCATGGAGCCGGTGGTGCCTTTGGCATTGGTCCATCTACTAGGTATATCTCTCATCTTATTGTTTCTATGTTCAATAAGATATATGCTATGTTTATGATCAATATGGTCATTATGGTTGTCATTGTAGCGATTAATTAACTGGAATTCACTTGTGCACATATATGTTGTCATGAATTTACTAATCTTTTTTGGATTAAATTAAACATTAAAAAACACCCAAAGTGTAAAACCAAATAGTTTCAAAAGATATGATTAGGGATACGAATAAATGTTGAATATTGAGAGTCCCCATGTGTTTGGTTTTGAGTAATTGATGAAACCTACCTAAATACTAACCTTTGATCTCTAAGTGAACGTCATGAGATAGGTTGGTACATGCCATGTGATGGAGCAAGATGGATCAAGATGTAGATTGTATATGCTCTAGCATGGTGGAGGAATTGGAAAAGGAATTCAAGGCAAAGGTGATATAGGAATTCTTTTCGGTTTGGTGATCAAGACACCATAGAGGGTGTGATCACATTTAGGATAGATAGCCATACTATCAAGGAGGGAGCTCTTGTGTTTGATTGCGGTTATCATGTGCCACTAGGCTCATATGCATTGCATTAAAATCAAATGAACTAGTGAGGAGAACCAACTTAATTCCAATAAAATGTGAACTAAAAACTAACACATGTGCACAAGTGCTTGGATCACTTAGTGTTAGCCCTTGGAAACTTGGAAGAAGTTGGAGGCTGTTTTGGCAGAAGGAAGAGGTCCAGACAGAGGTTTGGGGTTTGGTTGAGTCCAAACCATCGGTGATGCGTCCGGAAGCCAACCCTAAGCAGTCTGTTCAATGAGCAGTGGTCCGGACGCGACGTCCGGAGTTTGGAGCTTACTATTGTCCTCTTGAAGAAGGTCCGGATGGTGGTTCATGTCCGGACATGCGGCTCCGGATGCGGCGTCCGGAGTTTCGATGCTCTCGGGTGGTTTCTGTGTATGTTCCGGACGCACAGCGGCATGGTCCGGACACACGTCCGAATATACGTGGCAAGCAGTAGTGAGCGCGGCAAAGAATGGATTCAAACGGAGGGCTGCCTGGATGCTTGAGCGTTTGTCCGGACAAAGTTTCACGAGCGTCCGGAGGTGCATCCGGGCGTGGTTTACAGAGAGGCAATCTCGGCTGTTGAAGGGGTCCAGACGCTCCCAATGGTCCGGACCCCTGTGTTGCGCGCGTCCAGAGTACGCGTAGAGAGCCTATTTTTGGGTGAAAACGGCTAGTTTGTTTTGAGGGGCTATATAAGTGATATGGCCGGCCCAAGGGGGCAACTCTTGCACTCTTACTTCATTCATACACTTGGGCTTGCTTGAGATAGCCTCCACCCACTCTTCTCTTGATAGAATTGATCATTTCATAAGAGATTGAGTGAACCAAGTGCATTGCTTTATTGATTGCAATCTAGTGGCACTTGGTGATCGTCGTCATCGCAAGAGCTCTTGTTATTCTTGGAGTTTGCTGACTCCTAGACGGCTTGGTGCGATGAGGATCGTTGAGCGGAGGAAGGTGTTTGTCTCAGGCTCTGATCGGTGGATTGTGAGGGGTTCTTGAACCTTCCCCACGGGAGTTCGCGAAAGGTATCTCTAGTGGATTGCGCATAGCTTGTGGATTCCTATCTTATGTTGGTTTTGCGGCACCCGGTGATGGGTTTGGAGTGTGATGCTAATTAGCGTATGAACCTCCAAGTAGGTGTATCGCTACAATGAGGACTAGCTTGTTGGCAAACAAGTGAATCTCGGTAAAAAAATCTTATGTCTCATTGTCTCTCTACCGAGGATTCTCATTATATTGATTGATTGATTGGTTATCTCTTGGTGCTACTCTCTGCAGCGGTATAACCTTCCTAACTCTAGCTTTGCACTTTACACTCTTTACATTCTTGAAAAGTAGAGTAACTTAGCTCTTTAGGATTGTGTAGCTTGTTAGAGCATTCTAGTTAGCTAGCTTGTTGTGTGATATAGTTTTACTCTTGCTAGCAACTAGAATTGTGGTAGGTGGCTTGCCGACCCTTGTAGTGCTAGTGCAAACTTGCTTTACGCCGTGTTTTATTCTAACAAGTTTGCTTAGTGTTGTTGTAGAAATTTTAAATAGGCTATTCACCCCCCCCCTAGCCATTCCTAGTCCTTTCAAGTGGTATCAGAGCCGGTACACCGTATCATTTGAGGCTTAACATCCCACGGTGTTAAAATGGCTCAAATCAATAACACCAAGAGGCCACCAAAGTTTGATGGCACCAATTATAGCTATTGGAAGGCATTGATGACCACCCATATCAAATCAATCAACCGAAAGATATGGTTGGTGGTTGACAAGAATTTTGAGATGGTGAATGAGGAGGCACCCACCGTGGCCGAAGAAGAGAAGCTCCAAAACAATGACATTGCATTGAGTGTCATTCATGATGCTATCTCTAAGGAGGTCTTTGAGAAAATCAAGAACATAGAGAGTGCTCATGATGCTTGGAAGAAGCTAGAAGAATCATATGAAGGGACTCAATTCATGAAGGGGCTAAGGCATACATCTTGAAGGAGAAGTTTGCAAGCTTCAAGATGAAGGAAGATGAAAATGTGCCGGAAATGTTCAATAGGTTTGAGGTGCATGTCAATGACCTCAAGTCACTTGGAGAGAAAGTGGAGGACAAGGATTTCTCATTCAAATTTTTGAGGAACCTTCCCTCAAGATGTGAGATGCTAGTCACTCTATTGGTGAGAAGTGGATTGGACACAATGACACCAAACCAAGTTCTTGGTGAGGTTCTAACCGATGACACCTTCAGGGATGACAAGGACAAGATGAGAGAAAACAAGGAGAAGAAAGATGAGAAGAAGGATGACAAGAAGAAGAGTGTGGCATTCAAAGCCACATCATCATCAAGGATCAAAGCAAAGATCAAGTATGATGAGTCAAACAATGATGAAGGCTCAAGCAATAGTGATGAAATGAAGAAGAAATGACTCTATTTGTCAAGAAATTAGGCAAGTTCATGAAGAAGAAGGGCTATAGAGCATGAAGGAAGAAGAACACCTTCAAGAACAATGAGAAAGATAGAAGATGCTTCAAGTGCAATAGCAAGGACCATCTCATTGTGGATTGCCCTCATCATAGTGACAATGAAGATGAGAAGAAGAGCAACAAGAAAGACAAGGAGAGCAAGATGACCTTCAAGAAGAAGAAGAAGAAGGGAGGCTCATATGTGGTCACTTGGGATAGTGATACTTCCAAGAGTGATGATGAGAAGAGATCAAGAAAGAAGAAGGCACTTGCAAGCATTGCTATGAAGGACAAGATCTCTCTCTTTGACACTTCATCGGCATGCTTCATGGCTAAGTCCACTAAGGTACAATCCGATGATTAGTGTGATTCTAGTGATGATGATGATGATGATGATGATGAACCCACTAAAGATGAACTAATTGACATGTTGGAAGATGCTAAGACTCATTTTGACATCAAGAGAAAGGAGTACAAAGCATTGCGGAAAGAGCTAGAAGCTCTCAAGCAATCCTTTGATGAGCTCAACTGCTCTCATGAGAGGCTAGAGGTAGCCCATGAGAAGCTTGGGAAAGCTCACACTAAGCTTGAAAAATCTCACTCATCTCTTATTGAGCAAAAGGAGAAGGAGCATGTTTCAACAAGTAACATGGGATCAACTTGTGACATAATAAATGAATCATTCTATGAACCCATCATCATCACTCCAACTAACCCTTCTTTTAGCACTTCTAACTCTACCTCTTCTACTAGTGATGGTTTCACTTGTGATGCTTCACTAATGGTTGAGAATGAGACCCTTAAGAAGGAGGTTGGTAAGCTCACTCTAGCCTTAGGCAATGCCTATGGTGGAGACGCCCGCTTGCTTAAGTGTTTGATTAGCCAAAGGTTCTCCCTTTGCAAAGAAAGATTGGGCATACCCCCAAGAAAGACAAGGCGACCTTTGTAACTCCAAAGCCTCGCTTTGTGAAGAGCAATGGTCATTTTTGCTCAAGTTGCAAGCAAGTAGGGCATGATGAGCAATATTGCAAACTAAATCTAAGCAAGATAAAATTTACAAGTGCATCTATTCGCTTTGATTCTAGTTATGTGCCTACCAAGGGCAAGAAAGGTGTGATATACATGGGTACACCCAATGAGAGCTCAAAGAAGAAAGCTATTTGGGTACCTAAGTCCTTAGTCACTGTTGGTATTTCTTATGACTATTGGATAAATCCGCAAGCGCACAGATTATACCGTTGTAGCACTTCACCTAGGAGTATTCCAAGGTATCGTAATTTATATTTTCCCAAGGGAAAGCTGGGCTAGAAATGATAATTAGATAGAGATCCTAGAGAGCACCTTAACTTAGTACCAACTACTATAGGGGGTAAACGATATATGTGATAGGAAGGGTTGATGAATGAATAAGCCAAGTAAATGATACTTAAAACGGACTAGATAGAATAGCTAGGTGGGAGAACAACGAGAGAGTACAAGGGACTCCTATGCAATTCACTCTACTTCAATATACTTAGCTAATTAACTAGTCTAAACACTATAGTTTGCCTCCTCAATACAAGTATGCTAGGCGAGGGGATAGATCAGCAGGAGGACAAAACTCCTACCGGACCGCGCCCTCGTTTTACAGGGGCCTTACCTTTTAAGAACTTTCCTAAAAACACATGGTGGAATACAACGACTAGACAAGGTTGTCACCTCTTGCTAGCTACCACAAACAATCCATACAACAAGCGGTAACCAAGGGTAAGACGATGTATAAGCACCACGCTTACACACAACTTACTACTTTGACTACGATCTATAATCAAAGACCCTATGACAGGCAATGATCGCATACAGTAAAGGTCACAAGGATCACAGACTATGAATGTAAAGGATATTAAAGAGCAAAAGCATATAACAATACTATATCTAGTATAGTAATGCTCAAAGTAAATACTAAGTAAAGTAGAGAGAAAGATATATATTGAATAAGATATAGTCTTACAAAGAAGGAAAGATACAAGAGCTATACCAGACTTTCCAGAAGACAACTCCGGAAATCCCGTGCGCAGCTCGACTCAACTCTAACTCCCACTCTAGACTAAACTACTAGAACAATCTAAGGAATAGAGCTTGTAGGCTTCTTCACCATGTGTAGAGAGGGGGTGTGACCCTCTATTTATAGTGGGAGGTGTAGTAGGGGCTACTCCATCGCCACGTCAACGATCCAGGGTCTTCCATTCTCCACCCTTGGATCCAACCGACCCTTGAACCGACCAAGGGTGGATGGTAGTGATTTCCACCATGTGTTGAGTGGTATGGCGGTTGGAGGAGCCAAACCGACCTAGGGGGTGGTCGGCCGACCACCCCTATGGCAGGTGGGCCCTCCTCTGGCCTCTGGAAGTGGCCCCACTGGTCAGGGAACAAATGGGGGCCTTGTGGGTCCACTTGATGGTCGGTCGACCCCCCCCCTTGGGGGTTCTGGCCCACCTCAGTCATCCTGATGCTGGCCCCACTTGTCATTGATGTTAATTGATAGTTCTGAGGTGGTTGTCACGTTTATCTCCTTGGTGTGGGCCCGTGGATCCATGTGCTATGCATGTGAGCCATTGAGAGAAAGCATAGAGTGATCCAAGGGTTGGAAATCACTCTGGAGTGCTTCTCTTGGATCATGGCCGAGAGGGGAGAGCTGGTGGGCCCATAGGGTGGTCGGCCGACCCCCTATGTGGGTCCCACTGGCTCTCCTTTGCTCCATTTCTTCATTCCTGCATTAAAACACTCATGGACATGTGAAACTGATTATTTGATAAGATATGCTCATGGTGTGTTTGTTTGTCCTTGATCCTGAGGTTGGTGGCATCGTTTTGGTTATGAAAAAGTGCATCATATTTTGTGCCAACAAGATCCCCCAAGCTTAACCTTTGCTCGTCCCGAGCAAACAATCAAACTTAGCTCGATGGATCAGGAGTTCCTACTATGCTTCATATTTCAAGAGTACTAAATCTACAACAATCATACTTCTCTTTTGAATGGAAAAATTAGCAATAAAGACTCACCCATATTACCCTAGTCCTTCATGGGCTTATAGCTTTATCCTTTGTCTTGAGAGGTTGAGAGATAGAACAACTTGACTTGAGCACTAGTTTTCTCATTCTTTCACAAGTTTCATATCGGAGGTTTTGCAAGATTTTGTAAAAGAAAACTTAGTGTTCCTCAAATGGTACTCTCGAGTCGCTCATAAGGTGTATGATTCCTCACCAAGGCATATATCAAAGTTTGCCTTCTTTCATCCTATCTGTAAAGTTTATGTGGAGCTATAGGTAGGGATCAAAAATGTAGCAAACTTACCTTGCATATATTGTAAAGTCAAATTCTGGATCCAAGGAGAGAAGTGCCATACTCTTAGATCAAGATGTGCAAGTGTGTGGAAACATGGTAAATGATCAATACTTCTATATTTAGATGATCTCTCTTTCCTAACTTATTATTTTGAGACATAGCTATCTTTTTTTTCAAGAGAGAGCTTTGGAGTGCTCATAAAATTTGGGACTTTAAAATGCCCCTGAATTTTTCATAATTTTGCATAGTCTATGTATCATTAACTAGCAACAAACTAGAGAGAGTTTTTCTATTAGAGCATGGAGTATGAACTATGTGGAAATGTAAGGCATGTTTGTGCGTACTTCCAGTGTAGAAGCAGCATGTATATGTGTCATGTACGTGATCTTGATCTTGGGAGCATGATAAATCTATCAACAAGGGTCACAAAACTTGACTAAACTCAACACAAAGCAAGCAGCTTATGTAGAAATCTTATATCACGAAAGAGCATGTATGGCTTTGGTAGGAATTTTTACCATTGAGGAACAAGAGGTGTTTTTATCATTTGAATAAATAAAAACTCCGATAGTCATTCTTGCTTAGAACAATATTATAGCAGCTCTTATCTTGTCATATCATGTCTCACAACAACTTAGACTTAGTTACAGCATTTGCAACCCACAAAAGTTTCAGGTTCATGATGGTTTCTTTTAAGCCGAGTAATCTATACTTAGAGAAATATCAAGTTGTAAACTAAGTACTAGAGAAACATTTAGCAGAGCAACTATTCATCATTTCCATAGGAGATAAATTTTTATGGAACATGTGAGAGTGGAATAGAGAAAGTATTTTTATTCTTTTTGTCATATGCAGATTTTTTTTAGATGCAAAAAACAAAAGATAAGCAGGAAAGTGCATAAATATAAATGCTGAAATTTAAAAACTTACCTTAGTGGGGGAAGGGAACCTCCCCCAAGCTTGTCCTTTGCTCAATAATGCGGCGGATGTGGATGTAGTCGCCGCCATAAGTCCCACTGCCGGTATTGTTCTTCTTGCATTTGTTGACACAAAAAGCGTCAGATCTGTGAACACCTCGGGCTATTACCCAAAGCTCGGTATTCCGGAGGCGTGCCAGTCGATTTGACCAATCAATCGACAAGGATGATAACTAGAACAAACTGAACGAGACGACAGCGATGCGCCTGGACGTCAAGGCTCAGATTGATCAAGGGTAACTAGAGCAGAGCTAGACGAGGCAAACAGCGATGCGCCCGGATTGCCAAAGCCTAGAGGTACTCCCACGCGGAACTAGCAAGAATTTGACGGAGATCAAGGTGATGCAGCCCGTAGAAAGCTTGAAAGAACTCGTTGAAAATTATAACTAATGCAGTAGAAGGTAAATTGCGATAAAAAGTAGAATAAGATAAAATTGGTTTGTTTTTGAATTGGATTGTATCTATTCCATAGCCCTCTGGCACATATTTATACTCCCGCATGGAGAGTTGTACAAAGACACGATACATATCTTTCCTAAAACAAACTCCTACTTTAAAGGAAACTGACTCGCGCAGGAGCCGAATAACAATATTTATTTCCTAAACAAACACACATATTTAAAAGGAAAATAAACGACCCATGCAAGAGTCGGACTCAAACTACTATAATAATACTGGTACAAAACACCAGTTTCCTTATACTTCCTTTCGATGGAAACTTTCCATCGGCAGACCCCTTCAATCCGCACCTTCCTTCTTTGGCCACTTGTAATCCTTTGCTGCCGCTAAGTGCTAAGTCACGCCCATCGGCATCGGCAACGTTTTCTCGATCGGCAATCGGCAGCATTTCTTCCTCGGCAATCGGCAACCATCTTTCATCGGCAATCGGCAACGAGCCCTTATCGGCAATCGGCAACCACCCTTCATCGGCAATCGACAATGACTCTTCATCGGCAATCAGCTTCAGCAAGACTTCACCAATTATCCTTTGTCGGCAAGGATCATCTAACCTTTATCGGCAACGCACTTGACCTTCTGCAGCAGTCTTATCGGCAACATCGGCTCAGAATTTTCCCGATGCCGATGGAGAACGGCCATTGACCAGTCAAGCCTCAGCCCACTTGACACTTGTCAAAAAACGGTGTCAACGGCATTGCTTGGATGTCTTCGGCAGTTTGCTGGACGATGCATGCTGTCTCACCGTGCTCAACACGCAGCTCACCAAAGGTATTGGTGAGATAATCAAATTGTTGCCGCAATTCACGATGCTCCCTTTCTCGTGTGGACGAAAAGGATGCTCGTGCTCGTTGCGGATGTGATGGTCGAGGAGGCATGCCACTAGACGTGTGCATGGGATCGGAAGATGCATCGTCTTCCTCCTCGCCAATAGCTCCTCGGGAAGGACCACCTTGCTCAAGATGAACAAAGTATAGCCCCTCCTGAGCTCTCCTGTCTGAACCTGCAAAACCTCTTTGCCCAATTCCTTGATCTAAATCAAGGGTCAGCTTACGGGTCCTATGCAACTGAAGTTGCCTATTTGGAAGAGGCACCTCAATTGTATGACCACTGTAGATCATTTTAGGATCACCATTGGCATCTCTTTTTAACATTTGAACAGTTGTAAGATATTCTTCTGAGATTACAACTATAGGAGCAGAGATGTAAACAAAGGGTTGAGTGCCATTTAACAGGTTCATGGATTCGGCAAGACGAGTAATTAAAGATGTGAATTGAAAAGATTCATTACTCTCAATTGAACTTTGCCAAAATTCCACTAAGCATTTTACAGGAGAAGTTTGAATTTTGTTTACCATGGCATAAAGAAATTTTAATTCCATGTCACTTATCAAGCTAGCATTACTTCCAGGAAACAAAGTCATTTTCATCCAAAGATGCATGAAGCGAAGGGTTGGATTATGAATTTCCTCAGGTTTAGGATTTGAACAATCATTAACAGCAGAGATAGAGAACCAAAATTTTCTCTTGTTAAACCTACGCATGGCAAGGTCTAAATCTATCAAGCATGAATTTTCAAAGCCAAGAGCAACATTTAGATGACTCCAAGTTAAACTATGACTTTGATTAAGCATCTGAAAAGAAATTCCAACATTAGAGACTTGGAGAGAGCATAAAAATTCTAAGGTGAGCAACTCAATTCCAAGATCATCTACTTGCCAAAAGCTAGACCAACCAAGCGTAGAAAAGATAATGTCGAATTCAGTGGTCATACCTACGTTGGAGAGAAGACTCGGATCCAATATCCTTGTGTGCTCAAAAGATCGATCCCGAAGAGAGAGATATATTTGGTACTCTAGTTGGTCGAACCAGAGAAAACTTTGTTGGTCATAGGTCCTCATTGGGGGTACCATGAATGCCCCGATATGAGGTACATCCATTGGCACTTTTTCCTCTTCCTGAGGGTCTTCTTCAGTTTGGGGGTTCTCCCAAGTGTATCGGGCAGAACCTCCCCTTCTTCTTCCTTGGGAAGTATCCTCGGATTGGTGGGAGCGATGAGATGAGCTCCCACTTATAGCAAGAACTAGACAAGGTTATAGAGAAAGCAAGAACTAGACAAGATTAAGAGCTAACTAAAACGACCAGTTCTACCCGTCCTACAGTCAGCATTGCTTTGATACTAATCTGTAACACCCGGTTTTAAGGACAAAACCAGATATACCCTATATGTGAGCCCAAGAAGTCAAATCTTACATATAGCCACAGAACAAGGTGATATCAAAAGACAATACCTAAAATATATAATATATAAGGTCATAAAGGATAACCTTAAGCAGCAAACAGCGGAACGATAACTCTGATCTTCGAGCGAAGACTCCAAATCCACAGGGACAAACTGACTGGTTGATCACAAGCCTATCTCTTCCAGCTCTTGCAATCTGGTACCCATCCAGGATTTTTATCCAAAAGTGGTGACCACAAGCGTCAGCTCACCATGCTCAGCAAGTATATCTATGGGGATGCAAGCTCAAAAGGCTGACACAGGTTTAAGCGATAAGCATTTTTAGTTGGTCAAGTTTTATTTATACATAATAATAGAAATATAGGTTTAAACCCATTCCCATGATTCAGTATAAGCATCAGTATTCCATCTTATCATCAACATTTCCATTATAGTGTATAAATAGGTAATATAATTGGAAAGATCCAGACCGCTTGTATCCGTGAGCACGGCTATCATGATAGATTTTAGAACTTTGCAGAGTTTGTACAACTTTACCCTTGAGTCGTGTTACCCTTTTGCCCAAGGGGATCAGCCTCTTAGCTCACTACCAAGGTAAGCCGGCATGGTTCACTACGAAGCCTTACACTAGCCACTCTAACAAGTTAGTAGCCGCGAGGTTTCCACTTAGGCGAATGGGGGCCCCCTTCGAGATGGCACTCTCAAAAGACCGCAGCCCTAGGGCTCATCAAGGCAGGCAAGAGAACCATCCTTAAACCGAAGCGCCCCTCTTGCGCCATGAGTTGGTAACCACTAACAAGCTAGAGCAATCTAGTTTTACGACTAAGATCAGAGCCATGTGATCCTCAAGGTTGTATGGACTTCAAGATCCTTCTGCAAAGACCAACTTCTTCAAGAGATCTTCTGAAAACACCTCTTCTTCATCACCGATGTATCACTCACCGATTGGACAAGATCACAAACACCACTCAAACACCTGATCAAACATACATAGCATACATACATATCTATTTAGAACAACACACCAAACAATGAGAAAGGATTTAGAAAGAAAACTACATGTTGCTACGATCACATAGTCGCGAAGAACAAGCTAAACGAAGCTACGGCGATCAAGCTAGGGCTAAAGGGAACTAAAAGCTTCATTAGTTTTAATTATGAAAAAGGATGAATAAGGTACTTCATAGAAATACCTTAGTCGAGTTAAGTTAAACTTATATTTAGATTTGAAAACCGAAGTTGAAAACTAAAGTGGAACTATGCATATTTTATTTATAAAGCAAATTGCATAGTGTTTAATCAAGTTATGAATTAACCATGAAATTACATAGCTATTAACATAGTTATATAGGACACTACTGTATAGATTACGTCATTACGAAACCAACGCAACTTGAATGGGTCGATTTGGATTTAAAACGAGAGAGATATGATTTAAACAAGCTTTAGGAATTTAAAACAGATTTTTAAAACCATTTAATAAATAAATATTTTCAAAGTTTCAAAACAAAGTTTCTTTTGGTTTCAACATGTAGAAAACAACGTTACGAATCTAACGCAACTTGTTTGGATGAAAACGGATTTAAAACATGTCTTTTATGGGCTTTTGAAAAGCAGTGGCAAAACTATAAATATAGATTTCTATTTATTTTCTAAATAAATTTTGGGGTGTTACAACTTGCTTCATTTTCTTTAATGCGGATGTCAATGGGTTCTTCATCTTTAGAGAGTAAGAGGCAAGACTAAGACACGATTGTGTGTGGAGAGAGTTTCCTAGTTTTGTCTTGCGGGGATAGGCTTGAGTTAAGAGAAGCTCGATCAAGGCAAGAGGTCTTTTCTGGACTAGTGAGAGTAACACTACTTCTCTTGAGAGCTAAGAACTTCTCTTGAATGAAGAGAAGAGAGAGCAAGGCAAGGAGAGGCTTGAGCTAGAACTGGATTCTGGTTGAGGTGTGAGGGAATGAGCTCTCCTTGCATGGGGTTTTATAGGAGAAAGGAATGGCCCTAAGGGGGCACCATGGGGTGGTCGGCCGACCACCCCTTGAGCATGCCCTTGGGTGCCATGATCACTAACTTTGGTAGATGCCTTACACAAAGCAAAAGAGAGAGAGGAGGTGACCATAGGGTGGTCGGCCGACCCCCTAAAGTGGGGATTCCACTCATGCTTTTTCTAGTGCTTGGTGAAGGGTGAAAGATGCTATGTGATGTGATCATAAGCTGAGCTAAAGTGCTCAAGATTCTCCTCTTTAAACAAAGAGTAGTGGGGGACAAAGGTATGTCATGATTTGATCAAATTAAGGTGATTGATGTGTTTTCTTTTACAAAGCATGACAAAGTGAAAGTGATAGGTGTCATGATTCCCCACTTTGGACAAGGAGTAGTGGGATACAAGGATGTGTCATGCTTTAACCAAAAGTGGTTGATGTACTTTAAAGCATGACAAAGCAAAAGAGATGTCTCCCAAAGCAAGAATCTGATTTTTGAAAAGTCTCACTACTCAAAATCATGAGATGCTTGGACAAAGGATGATATTGAACAGAGAGGATGAATATGAGGCACCTAGGGTGGTCGGTCGACCCCCCTAGCCTCCATTTTTTTATAAAGATCAAAAAGCATATTGTGATTTAATGAGCCAAGGTAGGATGCATAGGGTGGTCGGCCGACCACTCTATGGCCCTACCTTTTGTCAATTTTTTAGTGCTACATTAATTCTTAGGTTTTATTTAATCTAACTTTTAGTTTTCTGAATTTTAACCATGATAGAAATTAAATAATTGAACTAAATGTAAGAAGGGAAATAAAAGATAATTACCGACTTACCTTTCGGCGAAGGCTCCTTGATTTTAAGTCTTTGGAGTAGGACTCTCCTTCTTGTTCATTCCTCGGGTGCACTTGATGGCTCCGGAGATGGAGACCGTGGTGTGTGCACCTCCTTTGCTTTCCAAACCTGCCTTGGATTGGCGAGTTCATCCTCCTTGAGTTCATTGATCTTGGCCTCTGAGTACTGTTTCTTTTGGCGCGGGGCTCGAACTCTTCTTCTTGGTGGTTGTGCTTTAGCCGGTTTGTTAAGTTTATAACCATTGAAAGCACATTTTACCTTGTGGCTCAGGAACTGGAAGTGGATCTGGCCCGATCCCACGTAGATGACTGCATTGGTGGTGTTGAGGAAGGGCCTTCCCAAGATGACGGGGACTTCCATGTTAGCTCCCATGTCTAGGATGATGAAGTCGGTGGGGATGTATTCATCTTGGATGTTTACCAAGATATCCCTTGCCAGTCCCTTGGGAAACCCTATTGTTTGATTTGCCATCTACAAGCGAACACATGTAGGGACCAAAGGTCCTCCTAACACGTTATCATAAGTTACCTTAGACATGATGTTGACGCCCGATCCGAGATCGCAGAAGGCGGTGTGGAAGGTTTGTTGTCCGATTGAGCACTTGATCGTCGGGTAGCCTAGATCTTCCTTCTTCATGATGAAGGGATGATCAAGAAGATAGCCCCAATTGGAGCGAAGTGGAGGCTTACCGAACTTTGTTGTTACCATGTTAACATGCTTAATTGAATCTTCTGGTTTCCCAGGAATTTTACCTTGTTCTATACATGGCATAGCTGCTGCTAATTGAGCTAATTGGGTTTCTAGCATTTTATTAAAGCTCAATTGATTTTTCATGGCAGTTGTAAAGCTATCCATTTTCTCACCAAGAGTTTCAAGAACTTTATCAGTGGCAATCATCTTTTTATTTATACCATCATTAATCTTAGATTGACTAAGAACAAGATCTTTCAATGAAGGTTGGTTATTGTAAGAATTATAATTATTGTAATTGCTATTACCTCCATTACCTTGGTAGAAGGGGCGCGAGTTCCATCCTCCTTGTTGTTGGGGTCGATACCCGTTGTTGTTGTTGCTAATGAAATTCACGTCCTCCTTCGGAGTCTCTGGGAAATTGTTGCCCGAGTGATCATTTCCTCCGCACACCTCGCACCATGGATCGGCTTCAATAGCTTGTGCGGCGGCGATGGGGTAGATGGTCTCTCGTTCCTTCTTGGAACTTCCTTCTATCTTCTTCATTAGGAGGTCCATCTTGGCAGAGAGCATGTCCACCTCATTAACGGTGTGCATACCTCTCCTCTTTGGATGGAGACGTTCCTCACCCCATCCTTGGTTGCTCACCATTTTCTCGATGAGGTCCTTAGCATTTCTCACTGTGTGTTAGAGAAATGCCCCTCCAGCGGCAGCATCAAGGTGACTACGGGCCATACTGGAGAGCCCGTGGTAGAATCCTTGAATTAGGAGCCAGTCGTCTATCCCATGATGAGGACAGGCACGAATGTACTCCTGGAGATGCTCCCATGCTTCGGGAATCGTCTCATCAGACTGTTGTTGGAAGCTTGAGATCTTCCCACGAAGGGCATTGGTTTTGCCCGTCAGGAAGAACTTCTTGAGGAACATGTTAGCACACCTCTCCCATGTAGTGGCTTCTTATTTGTGGGCATAGAACCATTGCTTCGCCTTTCCCAATAACGAGAATGGGAAAAGACAAAGGCGAATGGCGTCAGACGCCACTCCCTTGATAGTAAAAGTGCCACATAACTCCATGAAGTGTTGGAGATGAGCATTGGCATCCTCATGGGGCTTCCCACAAAACGGATTGGCCTGCACCATGTGGATCAAGGCAGGCTTCAGCTCGAAGGTGGCATCCCCGAAGTTGACCTCGGGACCCTGAGCTACGTGGGTAGCTGACGGAGCCGAGAAGTCAGAGATTGCCTTCTAGGCCATAGCTTCCTTGAGTGGTGGTGTAGAGCCTCCTTCCTCGAACAGATTCAGGGTCGAGATGATCCTCTGAGGGGAACTTGACGACGTCTAGTTCTCCTCAACAGCTGCTTGGGATCTTCTAGGTAGTTTCCCGGCAGTTGGAAACCGCTCATAAACTGTCTGGCTTCACAAGAAAGGAAGACACAAACAGAGGTAAGCCCCTATGACTAATTGATAGCTAAGTTAACGAGAATCTCTGGATTCAATCTAATTAAAATTTCTAGGCTATGCTTTCCCCGGCAACGGCGCCAGAAATGCTTGTTGGTATTTCTTATGACTATTGGATAAATCCGTAAGCGCATAGATTATACCGTTGTAGCACTTCACCTAGGAGTATTCCAAGGTATCGTAATTTATATTTTCCCAAGGGAAAGCTGGGCTAGAAATGATAATTAGATAGAGATCCTAGAGAACACCTTAACTTTGTACCAACTAGTATAGGGGGGTAAACGATATATGTGATAGGAAGGGTTGATGAATGAATAAGCCAAGCTAAATGATACTTAGAATGGACTAGATAGAATAGCTAGGTGGGAGAACAACGAGAGAGTACAAGGGACTCCTATGCAATTCACTCTACTTCAATATACTTAGCTAATTAACTAGTCTAAACACTATAGTTTGCCTCCTCAATACAAGTATGCTAGGCAAGGGGATAGATCAGCAGGAGGACAAAACTCCTACCGGACCGCGCCCTCGTTTTACGGGGGCCTTACCTTTTAAGAACTTGTCTAAAAACACGTGGTGGAATACAACGACTAGACAAGGTTGTCACCTCTTGCTAGCTACCACAAACAATCCGTGCAGCAAGCGGTAACGCTTACACACAACTTACTACTTTGACTACGATCTATAATCAAAGCACCCTATGACAGGCAATGATCGCATACAGGAAAGGTCACAAGGATCACAGACTATGAATGTAAAGGATATTAAAGAGCAAAAGCATATAACAAATACTATATCTAGTATAGTAATGCTCAAAGTAAATACTAAGTAAAGTAGAGAGAAATATATATATTGAATAAGATAAAGTCTTACAAAGAAGGAAAGATACAAGAGCTATACCAAACTTTCTGGAAGACAACTCCGGAAATCCCGAGCGCAGCTCGACTCAACTCTAACTCCCACTCTAGACTAAACTACTAGAACAATCTAAGGAATAGAGCTTGTAGGCTTCTTCACCATGTATAGAGAGGGGGGTCACCCTCTATTTATAGTGGGCGGTGGAGTAGGGGCTACTCCATCGCCACATCAGCGATCTAGGGCTTTCCATTCTCCACCCTTGGATCCAACCGACCCTTGAACCGACCAAGGGTGGATGGTAGTGATTTCCACCATGTGTTGAGTGGTATGGCGGTTGGAGGAGCCAAACCGACCTAGGGGGGTGGTCGGCTGACCACCCCTATGGCAGGTGGGCCCTCCTCTGGCCTCTGGAACTGGCCCCACTGGTCAAGGACCAAATAGGGGCCTTGTGGGTCCACTTGATGGTCGGTCGACCCCCCCCCCTTGGGGGTTCGGGCCCACCTCAGTCATTCTGGTGCTGGCCCCACTTGTCATTGATGTTAATTGCTGGTTCTGAGGTGGTTGTCACGTTTATCTCCTTGGTGTGGGCCTATGGATCCATGTGCTATGCATGTGAGCCGTTGAGAGAAAACATAGAGTGATCCAAGGGTTGGAAATCACTCTAGAGTGCTTCTCTTGGATCATGGCCGAGAGAGGAGAGCTGGTGGGCCCATAGGGTGGTCGGCCGACCCCCTATGTGGGTCCCATTGGCTCTCCTTTGCTCTATTTCTTCATTCCTGCATTCAAACACTCGTGGACATGTGGAATTGGTTATTTGATAAAATATGCTCACGATATGTTTGTTTGTCCTTGATCCTGAGGTTGGTGGCATCGTTTTGGTTATGAAAAAGTGCATCATATTTTGTGCCAATAGTCACTAACTTTGGAGGACCCAAGCAAGTTTCGGTACCTAAGAAGAATTGAATTATTTGGTAGGTCAATTATAAAGTCGGAGGGAGGCATTGGGTGCTTGATAGTGGGTGCACTCAACATATGACCGAAGATTCAAGAATTTTCAACTCTATCAAGCCAAATAATTGCAATGGGGTTGATTCTATCACATTTGGTGACAATGGCAAAGGCAAGGTCAAAGGGATTGGTAAGATTGCAATATCCAATGACATGAGCATATCCAATGTGTTGCTAGTAGAGAGCTTGAACTTCAACTTGCTATTCGTAGCTCAACTATGTGATCTTGGTTTCAAATGCATATTTGGAGTTGATGATGTAGAGATCATAAGTGTAGATGGCTCTAAACTTGATATTCAAAGTCTTTAGATATGAGAATCTATACTTGGTTGATTTCAATGCTAGAGAAACTCAATTATCAACTTGCTTGCTATCCAAATCTAGCATGGGTTGGCTATGCATAGAAGGCTTGGCCATGTTGGAATTAAGCAATTGAATAGACTTGTAAAGCATGGTCTAGTTAAAGGCTTGAAAGATGTGGTTTTTGAGAAAGATAAGCTATGCAGCTATTGTCAAGCCAGAAAACAAGTTGGAAACACTCACCCTAGTAAGAGCATGATGAGTACTTGCAAACCATTTGAGCTCTTGCATATGGACTTGTTTGGGCCAACCGCATACACTAGCATTGGTGGAAACAAATATGGCTTTGTGATAGTTGATGACTGCACTAGATATACATGGGTATTCTTTCTTAGTGACAAGAGTGATACATTTGATACATTCAAGATCTTTGTCAAGAGATGTCAAAATGAATTTGAAACAACTATCAAGAAAGTGAGAAGTGACAATGGTAGTGAGTTCAAGAATACAAGAGTTGATGAGCTATGTGATGAATATGGAATCAAACATCAATTCTCGGCCAAGTATACACCTCAATCAAATAGGCTTATTGAAAGGAAGAATAGGACACTCATTGATATGGCAAGATCTATGCTTAGTGAATACAATGTGAGTGATTCCTTTTGGGCCGAAGCTATCAACACGGCTTGTTATTATAGCAACCGACTCTATTGCCACAAGATGCTTGAGAAGACACCTTATGATCTATTGAATGGAAGAAAGCCCAATATTGCATACTTTAGAGTGTTTGGTTGCAAGTGCTATATCTTGAAGAAAGGTGCAAGATTGAGAAAATTTGAGAAGAAGTGTGATGAAGGTTTCCTACTTGGTTACTCAACTACAAGCAAAGCATATAGAGTATGGAATCTTACTCATGGCATAGTTGAGGAGGTGCATGATGTGGAGTTTGATGAAACAAATGGATCTCAAGATGAAATTGATAATCATGATGATGTGAGAGGTGAACCATTTGCTAATGCAATGAAGAACATGAATATTGGGGACATTAGGCCGAGGCAAGTGGATGATGAGCAAGACTATGACTATCTAGTGCATGCTCCATCCAATGAGCAACTCAATGACAATCAAGCTAGTTCATCCTCTCCAACTCTAGATCAACAAGAGGCTAGTTCATCATCTCAATCCAATGACCAACCAAGTACAAGCAATCAACTTCCAACTCTCCAACCAACATCTATTGCAAGGGATCATCCTTTGTATCATATTATTGGAGATATCACAAGAGGTGTGCAAACAAGATCAAGATTGGCTTCTTTTTGTGAACATTACTCATTTGTGTCATCTATTGAGCCAACCAAGATTGAAGAAGCTTTGCAAGATATTGATTGGGTAAATGATATGCATGAAGAGCTCAACAACTTCACTAGAAATCAAGTTTGGGAACTAGTTGAGAGACCAAAGAACCATAATGTTATTGGCACTAGATGTGTCTTTGGCAACAAACAAGATCAATATGGCATAGTGGTGAGAAACAAAGCAAGACTAGTTGCACAAGGGTACACTCAAGTAGAGGGTCTTGACTTTGGAGAAACATATGCACCGGTGGCAAGGCTAGAAGCAATAAGGATTCTATTGGCTTATGCTTGTGCTCACAACATCAAGCTATATCCAATGGATGTGAAGAGTACATTTCTCAATGGGTACATCAATGAATGGGTATATGTTGAACAACCACCCAGATTTGAAGATGATAAGAAACCCAACCATGTGTACAATCTTAGAAAGGCATTGTATGGTTTGAAGCAAGCACCTAGAGCATGGTATGAGAGGTTAAGGGACTTTCTCCTCTCTAAGGGATTCATTATGGGTAAGGTTGATACTACCCTATTCACCAAGAAGATTGGCAAGGACTTGTTTGTGTTGCAAATATATGTGGATGACATTATCTTTGGATCAACCAATCAAGAGTTTTGTGAAGAATTTGGAAATATGATGGAAAAAGAGTTTGAGATGTCTATGCTTGGTGAACTTAGTTACTTCTTTGGTCTTCAAGTGAAGCAAATGAAGAATGACACATTTGTAAGTCAAGGCAAGTACATCAAAGACATGCTCAAGAAGTTCAATCTAGATGAAGCAAAATCAATTAGCACACCAATGGGAACAAATGGTAACTTGGATAGTGATGCTAGTGGCAACATGGTAGATCAAAAGCTATATATATCAATGATTGGTAGCCTACTCTATGTGACCGCATCAAGACCGGATGTCATGTTTAGTGTATGCATGTGTGCAAGGTTTCAAGCATCTCCTAGAGAGAGCCATTTTAAGGCCACAAAGAGGATATTGAGATATCTGAAGCATACACCAAATGTTGGGTTGTGGTATCATAAAGGATCAAACTTTGAGTTAATTGGATACTCCGACTCGGACTATACGGGTTGCAAGATAGAAAGAAAGAGCACATCGGGCACATGTCAATTGCTTGGAAGATCACTTGTCTCATAGTCATCAAAGAAGCAAAATAGTGTTGCACTCTCTACCGCCGAGGCCGAATACATTAGTGCGGGGAGTTGTTGTGCACAAATTCTTTGGATGAAAGCTATTTTGAATGATTTTTGAGTCAAATTCAAGAAAGTGCCTTTGCTATGTGATAATGAAAGTGCAATCAAGCTAACCAACAACCCGGTCCAACATGCAAGAACAAAGCATATTGATGTTCGCCACCATTTTATTAGAGATCATCAATTGAAAGTGGATATTTCAATAGAAAGTGTGGGCACCGAAGATCAATTGGCTGACATTTTCACCAAGCCACTAGATGAAAAGAGGTTTTGCAAGCTAAGGAATGAGTTGAACATACTTGATTTCTCCAACATGAGTTGATGCACCCCCACTTATATGACATGCCTCTACTCCGACAAAGCAAGGTACAAGTTGATTGGAAAGCATTCATGCATACCTTGCTAGGACTTGTGTAGAGCATATAGTCATCACTCATGCACACTAGGCTCATTCATACAAAACAAATGAATTTGATGCTTATATGGTACCACTATTGTTTCTATGACTTGATATGATCTAGTGGTAGCATATGACATGTTGATGAGCTTGCAATCCTAGTGTTTGATCTATGTCTATGAGTTTTAAGTGTTTAATTCAACATAGGCAAGATAACCATCTTAGCATGTGTGAACAAGCTTGTCTATGGTTTAAACCAAATTAAATATCTTGGGCAAATAGCTTAGTTCAAACCAAATTTGAAAACAATCTTTCACCCTATCTCACACTAAGGGGGAGAAAAAATTGAATATCTATAATTGGTCCCACCTTTTGTGTCAATTGGATGACAAAGGGGGAGAAAAACAAAGATATGTGCTACAGGGGGAGAAAGAAAAAGGGGAGAAAATTAAAAATCAATTTTGAAAGAACACACAAGTAGGGTGAGCAAGCTCATGAACACTATTGTAGCATTGGAATGTTTGCATCCTCATATGTATTGTTGCACAAGTACTTTTAATTCAAATATTCATGCTTGTGTGGTGTTTTCTAGTGATACAAATTGAATGATGATTGATCAACTAGCATGCATAGGTTGGTAAGCTAGATACTTGTTCTTTATATTGTTATCTAGAAATTGTGCCTATAATGTTGATCTCACGGGGTTTCTAGTGCTTACTTGATATCTAGCTAATCATGGAGCTAAGGGTGATTGATAATTCTGCACTCCGATGGTATCACGCTTCAAAGGTCTACTCTTATACCTTAGCATCATTTGGTAGCTATTTACTCTCCCACAATTTCTATCCATGCATATGTGCACAACTTGAACCAAACTCATGAAGCACATATATAGGGGGGGCTAATAACTACCAAACCAAATTTGTGTGACTTGTCCAAATCTAAAATCTTTGATTAATATGCTTGGACAAGCAACTCAAGTTCAAAATGATTATATTCCATATCTTTATAGAAAGGTTGTCATCAATTACCAAAAAGGGGGAGATTGAGAGTCCCCATGTGTTTGGTTTTGAGTAATTGATGAAACCTACCTAAGTACTAACCTTTGATCTCTAAGTGAACGTCATGAGATAGGTTGGTACATGCCATGAGATGGAGCAAGATGGATTAAGATGTGGATTGCATATGCTCTAGCATGGTGGAGGAATTGGAAAATGAATTCAAGGCAAAGGTGATATAGAAATTCTTTTCGGTTTGGTGATCAAGACACCATAGAGGGTGTGATCACATTTAGGATAGATAGCCGTACTATCAAGGAGGGAGCTCTTGTGTTTGATTGCGGTTATCATGTGCCACTAGGTTCATATGCATTGCATTAAAATCAAATGAACTGGTGAGGAGAACCAACTTAACTCCAAGAAAATGTGAACTAAAAACTAACACACGTGACAAGTGCTTGGATCACTTAGTGTCAGCCCTTGGAAGCTTGGAAGAAGTTGGAGACTGTTTTGGCAGAAGGAAGAGGTCCGGACAGAGGTCCGGACGGTAGGGTTTGGTCGGGTCCGGACCATCGGTGATGCGTCCGGAAGCCAACCCTAGGCAGTATGTTCTGTGAGCAGTGGTCCGGACACTATTGTTGGTCCGGACGCTGAGCTCCGGATGTGGCGTCCGGAGTTTGGAGCTTACTATTGTCCTCTGGAAGAAGGTCCGGACGGTGGTTCGTGTCCGGACATGCGGCTCCGGTCGCGGCGTTCGGAGTTCCGATGCTCTCGGGTGGTTTCTGTGTATGTTCCGGACGCTCGGCGGCATGGTCCGGAGGTGGACTATTGCACGCGTACGGAGACACATGGCAAGCAGCAGTGAGCGCGGCAAAGAATGGATTCAAACGGAGGGCTGTCCGGACGCGTGAGCGGTTGTCTAGACAAAGTTTCGCGAGCGTCCGGAGGTGCGTTCGGGCGTGGTTTACAGAGAGGCAATCTCGGCTGGTGAAGGGGTCCGGACGCTCCCAATGGTCCGGACCCCTGTGTTGCGCGCGTCCGGAGTACGCACAGAGAGCCTGTTTTTGGGTGAAAACGGCTAGTTTGTTTTGAGGGGCTATATAAGTGATATGGCCGGCCCAAGGGGCAACTCTTGCACTCTCACTTCATTCATACACTTGTGCTTACTTGAGATAGCCTCCACCCACTCTTCTCTTGATAGAATTGATCATTTCATGAGATTGAGAGAACCAAGTGGATTGCTTTATTGATTGCATTCTAGTGGTTCTTGGTGATGGTCGTCATCGCGGGAGCTCTTATTATTCTTGGAGTTTGCCAACTCCTAGACGGCTTGGTGCGACGAGGATCGTTGAGCGGAGGAAGGTGTTTGTCTCCGGCTCCGATCGGTGGATTGTGAGGGGTTCTTGAACCTTTCCCACGGGAGTTCGCGAAAGGTATCTCTAGTGGATTGCGCGTAGCTTGTAGATCCCTATCTTGTGTTGGTTTTGCGGTACCTGGTGACGGGTTTGGCGTGTGTTGCCAATTAGCGTGTGAACCTCCAAGTAGGTGTATCGCTACAACGAGGACTAGCTTGTTGACAAACAAGTGAACCTCGGTAAAAAAATCTTGTGTCTCATTGTCTCTCTACGAGGATTCTCATTATATTGATTGATTGATTGATTGATTGATTGATTGATTGATTGGTTATCTCTTGGTGCTACTCTTCGCGGCGGTATAACCTTCCTAACTCTAGCTTTGCACTTTACACTCTTTACATTCTTGCAAAGTAGAGTAACTTAGCTCTTTAGGATTGTATAGCTTGTTAGAGCTTTCTAGTTAGTTAGTTTGTTGTGTGATATAGTTTTACTCTTGCTAGCAACTAGAATTGTGGTTGGTGACTTGCCGATCCTTATAGTGCTAGTGCAAACTTTTTTTACGCCGTGTTTTATTCTAACAAGTTTGTTTAGTGTTGTTGTAGAAATTTTAAATAGGCTATTCACCCCCTCTAGCCATTCCTAGACCTTTCAAATATTCAATATTTTTTTTGAGTACAGATCAAATAGAGAAAATATTAAAAACAAATTTAAACATGTCTATTAACTATCCACATTTGAATCTGATATGAATACTGATATCTATATTGCAAGTTTTAATGGATAGAAATGTCGGATAACTTGATATGTATTTACATTTTCCATCTCTAAACCCCGGTTGCTAAACTAGCCCTTTAGGGACTGCATGTGCTGATGTGCACCGCACATTGGCGTTGGCTTTTGTCTTTTGTCCTTAAAAAAAAGCACAATTACCGCTCGCTTGTGTGGCATCACGTACGACTCCAAGGAGAGCGACAGGACGGTGCAGTGGAGTCCCACGGCCCACGGGTCGCAGAAGAGAACGCGCTGCAGCTGCCATGCCATGCCGGAGTGCCGGTGCCGGGCCATGCCGAGAGAGCAATCGGCTTTTGTCAGTCATCCTCATGCAGAGGCAGAGCGGCAGAGGCAAAGGCCCGGCACGCAGAGGCAGTGCCCATACACACGGTACAGTATTCTTCGGTCTTGAGTGTTCACCCCATCATAATTCATGGCTGTCCGGTGCCTGCGCCACGTCTTACGCGCATGTCAGAGGCTTCTTTCCGTTCCTTTCAGTCGCGTCGCGCAGAGCGCAATGGCAAAGCGGATCGGCAATTCGGATCCTCGGACCTGCTGCCTGAGTGGTGAGTGGCTGCTAATTGCCTTGCAAACTTAACTACGAGTAGTATAGTAGTATCATCATCTGTGTCTCTGTGTGTGTGGGGACGTGGCTCTCTGTCAAATCGGCTTCGTTCCAAATCATTGCTGCAAAAGCACTTAGACTGAGATGATTTGGCACCACACTACAGTGCCTTCCCCGATCTAGCACCTGGCTAACCTAACTACAGCATGTCATTTAGGTCAAATACAAGATTATATTGCCTTATTTATATAGGAAGTTACTGTTGGATTTTACTAGACTTGGCCAAATTTATTCAATTAAAATCAAACAAATCTTAAGGCTCAAATTAAATGCTAGGTACAGTAGAGACTGCGCGATACGACGAGCACGGGACAACCATCTCGGCGGGATGGTTTAGTCACTTTGAGCTAATTAATGGCGGGCTGATAATTGTGGTTGATGGATGAAAAAATTGCTGCGACCGGAGACGATGCAATGACCACATGCAAATATGCAGCGTGCAGTGCACTAGTGTAGCGTGCGAGCAACGGATAGACATGCATTCGATACCAATGCATATATTGCATGTTGTTATCAACATCACACAACACACGTGCGTATATATTACTCTATAAAAATCACAACTACTCTCTTGCTCCCTAAATAGCTATGATTCTCTCGCTTTCTGAGAAATAACTTTGACTAATTTTATATAAAAAATATTAATATTTATGATGCATAACTAATATTAGTAGATAGACTATTGAACTTTTTTTCATAATAACTTTATTTGGAGATATAAATATTACATGTATTTTCTACAAATCTAGTCAAAAAGACAGTTATTTAGGAGTGAAAGGAGTAGTCGCTAAACATTATTCTTGAGGATCCACATAGGAGGGGTAAAATTTTAGCCAAAGTCTCGGGTAGTTGTTAGCCACTAGTCCATGACAACCAGCTAATAATATGGGATAAAGTTTTGGCAGGAGAAGAAATGACAAAAAAAAACCTTTAACAGCTAATATCAGCTAGCCATTTAGCTTATAATTGGTGGTGTATTAGAGCTATATTTTGTGGAGACAAGCCCTCGCAAACACCTTTTAAGAGCTAACTCCAACCATAGCCTTCAAAATAGACCCGTTACTTTTGATTTGAGAGCTCTCGTGTTTTTAAGGTCCTGTTTTTTTTTACATCTTCTCCAACAAGAGCTCTCAAATTCTTTTTGATAGATAGTGACGCTTTCTCTTCCCTCTTCTAGTTCTCACAACTGAGCTATAGGCATTGAGGAGCCGCATGGTCGTGGGATCTCCCCGAGTCGGGGAGGAGCCGCCACATGAGCACGGGATCTCCCTAAGTGTTGGAGAGCAACCGCCCCACCCTGGAGTCAGCGAGGAGCAGTCGCACGGTCGTGGCATCTCTCTAGAATCGGGGATCTAGCGGGAGGGGAACTCGGAAGGAAGAGACCGAAGAGGAGCCGCTTATCGAGGTCTTGGTGGGAGGAGATCAGAGATGGTCGCTTAACGAGATCTCAACGGGAAGAGATTGGAGAGGAGCTAGAGAGCTCGACGAGAGGAGCCATACGAACTTCGCAAATAGATGGGGTGCTGCACTTATCGAACAAGGAGGTGGATGGACTTTCTGCGTCCGCGCGCTGGGCAAAGCAATGGCAATAGAAATTTGAGTGCCCGAGATGGGCCCCCTAGGAATAAGGTGTGGGAGGAGAATTTGAGGGCCCTCGAATATAAGGGCTCTAGTAGGGCATTGCTGGAGTACAGTTTTTACTTATGAGCTCTTAAAAGCGGGATGAGTGTATGGGTCCAAATTGATTAGTTGAATTGGGTTGGGTCTCAGATTTCATTTTATTATTGTCATGCCTGTTTTTACATTTATTTAGGGTCTCTTATGAATTTTATAATCAATTTATTTTATAAAAATATAGAAAACAGAAAAAATCCTATATTCCAAATGAGTCATGATATTAAGAGACATCTCTCATAATAAACAGTCCTCTCTTCACTCTAAATTAGTGTTTTCCTAAACGGTAAATAATTGGTCACCCCGTTTAGTCATTATTTAGGCTAAACGGTGCATTAAACGGGTTAAATGGCCAATTAAATGGGCTAGACGGATGATTAAACGGAAACGACGTATCACTGTGTAACGTTTACATGGTGTTTAAACGGGCTACACGACGATTTAGACGAACAATGCTCTAAATCATAAGTCCTAAAAATCTTGGAGGATCGAAATAACTTTAGTTTAACTAAAATTACAAAAAGGATTGCAAAGATATTTGACCATCAAATAAGTATACTATAAATAAAATATAATTCATGAAGAATCTATCATTCTTAGTTGTATTATAAATATTCTTTTATTATACAAATTTGATTTATCTTAAGATATTTTGGCTCTTCAATATTTTTCAAATAACTTATAATTTAGAACCGAGTGAGTACCATCGTTTTGAATCCTAATAAAAGTTTATATATGCCGAAAACTGTAGGATCCATAAGAAGTCCAAAATAAAATTTATTTAAGACGAAACGACACATAATTTCTTACTACCAAACTACGCACTCGTCGAAATTTCTTCTTGTTGCAAACATCTGTCGTCAAACTAGAAAGGAACGGCCACGGTCAAAACACAAAGCGAAAAATGACCCGTTGGATGCTCTCGGGATTACCAGTCCTGCGTAAACATCATTCCTGGAGTAGCCGCAGAGGGCTGCAGGTAAAAGAGGAGCTTTTACTTTTTATCATCTGACAGGATAACATGGCTATTAGCAAGCGACAACACTGTAAACCACCGTCAATTACTGTAACAAGCTGACTCTGACGGCGATCCTGGCCTCCCCTTTTCTCCATTCATTGCCAAAGAGGATCCCGGCCGGTCACATGCATGCGAATGCGATGATGATGTGGCCACCAGATCCAATAGTTACTTTCATATGCGCCGCCCGAAGACATGGCCCACCTGCAGTCCGTGAAAATACTGGGCCCACGCCGTACGTAGCACGCTGCACGCCTGAGCCTGACAGACGCTACGGCTACATACTGATGAAACCGGATCAACCACTCAACCGTATGGATTAAAACTTGGATCCCCGTACCGGACCGGATGGCCTCTTTATACCATGGTCTTAAAGGACCTTTATGATGATAATATACACACAGTCAGATACTCCCTGCTTTTTTTGCGGTCCTGGGGTGAATTCTCTTTGCAAGGTTTTCTTTAAAATAAAAAATTGTTTTGCCAATGGCCTTAGTCGTATACAAGATTTTTTAAACTAAAATAGGGTTTTCAAAATACACACACAAAAGATAAGTTCAGTATGAACCTGGGTGCCCACCTCTTTATGCCATGTTTGGTATGGGTAAGCCAAGATTCAACTTTTAGCATGGCACACAACATTGTTTTTGAGGTCATGCTATCAAAGCTGCATGTATCATACTCCTGTATTACACTTGTGTAAAATATTCAAATTTATCAAACAAAAATCTATTCATGTAATATATTAGCTATAAACCATGGCTTACTAAACCGTTTTTAGACTTTTTGTTATAATTGAAAAATCATTGATGTTTTTCCATTAAAATGGTGTTTTGGCATGTGGTTCTTATAATGTTTAGACACTTCAACCCGGGTTTTTTCTTGTAAGAATGTTCACAAAATTGTAATAATAATAATATTTTATATAAACTTAGCCAAAAAGTTTTTTTAAAAAAAAATGAAATCAATGTAAACCCAAAAATTGCATCCCCTTTGGATGGAGGTAGTACTTATTTTGGGCATATCTTGACTTCGATAGTTAAGTTTGTTCTTACAAATGCATATATTCAAGTTTAAAGGTATCAAGTTGTAGTTCGCAAATTCATAATGATGTGAACATGAGAAGAATGAAATATAGACTCATGTCACATTTTTACTCTAGATTACATATCTCTGTTTTCATCGTCTTCCCAATACCCATAATAATCTGATAGCTCCAATCCAAACCTCATCTCTTAACCACGATATGGTACAATTTCTTGACATGTCAACATGTTTATGGTAAGAATTATTTTGTTGAAAATAAAACTCATCTAAAAACAAAAAGGAAATGCCCACCATGTTATGTCAAGATCGTTGTTTAGGCTCTATTCATTTCGCTGAAATTTAGTTAATGCTAAATACTTATACTGATTTGTTGTGAGAAGAAAACATTGTTTGTTCGCTGAAAAGTAACGTTAAAATAGTGCAGACGAACACGATCTAAATTAGTGTTGTTTAGGCCCTAGTGCAGACGAACACGATCTAAATTAGTATTGTTTAGACCCTATTCGTTCACTGAAAATATTGTTCGTTCGCTGAAAAGTGACGCTGAAGTAGTATTGAAATAGTGTTTTGTGTTTACTGATAAGAATGTGAGCACGAAAAAAAATCAGCAAGCCTGCCCTTCACTCATCACTCATCAGTGAAGCCAAAATTTATGATACAGATTAGTGCACAACAAACGCTGAAGATCATCTCTGTACCACTAAACGAGGTTAACTGAAAAGCAAGAATGTCCACACTTCACCGCCTACACATGTGAGACCTATTTATTGCCAATCTACTGCATCCGTTTCACTCCACTCTCACCACCCTGCAGCTGCACCTGCAGGGCCAGCGTTCACTCATTCACTCACTAGTCACTCACTCACTCCCCTGGTCTCCTCTCTCTCTCTCTCTCCCACAGCACAACCGAGCCGAACATGCAGGGCGCAGCAGGGACGCCACCACCGTTGCGGCAGCGGTGGTGTGCGCAGCTGTGCTGCTACTCGGCGACGCCTGGGCCGTCTCGGCGTCGGCGGCGGAGGACAAGATAAGCGCCCTGCCGGGGCAGCCGCCGGTGGGCTTCGCACAGTACTCCGGTTACATCCCGGTGGACGCCGCGGGGAAGCGCTCGCTCTTCTACTACTTCGCCGAGGCGGAGGCGGATCCGGCGGCCAAGCCGCTCGTGCTCTGGCTCAATGGAGGTAAACTTCACTTGATTGTCGGCACAACTTTTGTCACTGATTCACTGTGCATGCTGCTGCATTATTGCCTGCTCCCCTGTTCTGCTGTGGATGAAGGAAAAGGGAGCTCAGTTTTCAGTGCAAATAATGCACCTGTGGACAAATATTTTGTCTTGTTCTATTCCTACTTCCCAAAACAAACATTATAAAAAAAACATCTCATTTTCTTAGCAATAGATATAGAGTTAAAAAGTGGGCCTGTGATGCTCTTTATTAAATTTAAGAGAGTATTTCAACTGAACTTGTGGAATGAATGAACATAGTTTGCAAATAAGGAAAGCAAAAGGCTCCTAGCATCTTTAGTTCTTTAGGGAGGGAGGGTATAGGGTGAAATGAGATTCCCTCTAGGACTCTTATCAGGATGACCTCCTTGTCCCCCTCTCTTTGTTGTTTTGTGTTCTGCTGACAATGCAATGCATTTTTTTTTCTTGGAGAGAGATTATGTTGTAATGTTGATTCCCATGCCATGCACGTGAATGTAGGGCCTGGCTGTTCATCTGTGGGAGTGGGGGCGTTCTCAGAGAATGGGCCGTTCAGGCCTAGTGGCAATGCGCTAACAAGGAATGAGTATAGCTGGAACAAAGGTGAGCATTTCTTGCAAGTTGCAGTAACTGTACCAAAGCAAAACTTTTGGTTTCCTTTGTGGTTGGTCCTTCTTTTTGGTGAAAAAAGGCCAGAAAATTAGGAAGTACGGTAGTGTTAACTTCCCTTTTGGTACCTGTTTGTTTGTTGTTGTTTCAGAGGCCAATATGCTGTATTTGGAGAGCCCTGCAGGGGTTGGGTTTTCCTACTCCACTGATCCTGCCTTCTATGAGGGTGTTGGTGACAGCATGACAGGTGACCTCTATGTTTACCAAATCATAGATCATGTGATTTCTCTTTATTATGTCGATTTTTCATTTTTACTTGCAGAAGACCAATATAAATAATTCTTGTTTGGTTGTTTTGGATTTCTGAAGCCAGGGACAATTTGAAGTTCTTGCAAGGCTGGTTTGCCAAGTTCCCGCAGTACAAGGGCAGGGACCTGTATATTACAGGAGAGAGCTATGCTGGTAAGTAAAGTCATTTGACTCCAGTATTTTTAGCATCTGAATTTGTCACTGAATTAGCAGGATATATATATATATATATATATATATATATATATATATATATATATATATATATATATATATATATTTCTCTTTCTGTTTTCAGGCCACTACGTTCCACAATTAGCACAGCGAATGGTTGAGTTCAACAAGAAGGAGAAGCTATTGAATCTGAAAGGCATTGCTGTAAGCAACAAATACACTGACAAGCTTGCTTAGCAGAACAACAGTAATCTTGTGAAAACAAAAAAAAAGCCTCAGTTTGTACATATAAGTACTAGTAGTGTTTTTGACATGGTATCCATATATATACAAATTAAATCAGCTGGGCAATCCGGTGCTGGAATTCTCGACGGATTTCAACTCGCGGGCCGAGTTCTTCTGGTCGCACGGCCTGATTTCGGACTCCACCTACAACATCTTCACGACGGTGTGCAACTACTCCCGGTACGTGAGCGAGTACTACCACGGCTCCCTGAGCACGGCCTGTGACAGGGTGATGAGCCAGGTGACGAGGGAGACCAGCAGGTTCGTCGACAAGTACGACGTCACCCTGGACGTCTGCATCTCGTCGGTGCTCATGCAGTCCCAGATCCTCGCCGCCCCACAGCAAGGTAGCAGGGAGCTGGACGTGTGCGTGGAGGACGAGACGATGAACTACCTGAACCGGAAGGACGTGCAGCAGGCCATGCACGCGCGCCTCATCAACGGCGTGCAGAGGTGGACGGTCTGCAGCAGGTACCTCCGTCTGAATTCCGTCAATCTGTCTGAAGCGAGCTTGCTCTCTGAATTCTGATGGATAACGGACGCTGCAAATGCAATGCAAAACAACAACAGTGTTCTGGAGTACAAGCAGCTGGACCTCCAGATCCCGACCGTCAACATCGTGGGCGCGCTGGTGAAGTCGGGCATCCCCGTGCTGGTGTACAGCGGCGACCAGGACTCGGTGATCCCGCTGACGGGCAGCAGGACGCTGGTGAGCCGGCTGGCCAGCAGGCTCCGGCTCAACACCACGGCGCCGTACCGGGCCTGGTTCCAGGGGAAGCAGGTGGGCGGGTGGACGCACGTGTTCGGCGGCGGCGCTCTGTCCTTCGCCACGGTGCGCGGCGCGTCCCACGAGGCGCCCTTCTCGCAGCCGGAGCGCTCGCTCGGCCTCTTCAGGGCCTTCCTCGCTGGCCAGCAGCTGCCGGAATCGTTCCAGTGATCCACGGAACGGAAGGGGAAGCCAGTCGTCTCGAGCTGCTGGAGGGGAGACACAGCCACTTCCTCGTGTACTGCTATCCTAGTGTATGTTGTAAGCGTGCAGTGCAGCTAACGCAGGTTGCATGTGTCAGGGTTAGGGGTGAAATGGTACCCATATTTATCCGGTAGCGAATATGAACACTTATATTTGATAGTTATTCTAATATCCGGATATTTTTCTAAATACGGATATAAAAACGAATACTTTATATAGACATCTAATACAAATGTACGTAATCGTTAATAACCAATGGATACGAATAATCCGATCGAGAAAAGAAAATATATCCGACCTAGACAATACAGATACTACCCGACCAACATTTATTAGGTGAAAAAGGTCATATTCCCTTCGTCCCATAACAGAAGTGGCATTTGTTAAGTGAAAAAAGTCATACTCTCTCCATCCCAGAATAGGAGTGGCTATGGCTATAGTTATTACGTCGGCCGAATTTTCTCAACTTAAATTAGATTAGTAGAAAATTTGTGCAATATTTATATCTTCAAATAAGTTTATTATAAAAATATACAACATTAATTATAATTATGTATTATAAATATTAATATATTTTTATTGATTTCGGGAAGGGGGGACTGTTATCCTCACCCCTCCTATTTTATAGCATATTTGGACACTCTGGACTCGTATAGTGTGTAATGGTTAGCACAACTATGATGTATAAATGTTGCTTTTACTCGTTATCCGAATACGTATTTGTTTTTTACATTCTTTGAATCTAACTCATACCTTATTCGATAATTATTATTTGTATTCGTAACGAGACAATTTGTATTCGTACATGCATCTGATAGCTATCCGTGTTCGGATCTGAATCTGAATCCGGATACGAAAAGAAATCTGAAAACAAATGTAATACCAGTGATATATGTTCATATCCAATCTGTTTTTATCCATAATCATGGTCCGGCCACTTGAGACTAGCAAAACCCAATTGAGTTCTTCTCCAAGTGTAATCAGGATTATCATTGATGAAAGGGATGAGAATGTATCGATAGATAGTATGTTGTAGAGATGGCTTTGGTAAATGTCCAAATACTGCAATGATTTTTCCAGCATCCAATATCATGCATGTCCACGTTTTCAACCCTTAACAGGTTAGGGATCTCCACCCAATACAAAGTGAATAAGTGAATAGCGAAAACAATGGCATCATCTAGTTGCAGGGCAATGTATTAGGAACCAAATTTATATGGACAAATCTATTTACATGTAGTATTAGAGTCTAATTTTTTACTGTCGGCGGTTCAAAAAGTCTCTCTGCACATCTTAATCTGAATATCTGACCAATCCAAGCATCGTACAAGATGTACTAGGATTAACAGTTCAACTCTGGTTCAGATGTACCGGGTCGGTTTGGTCATCTCGTGCAGTTTATATGTAAGATTAAAGAGGAAAAAATCTGCGATTAATTGCATGTTAGGTTTTTGAGAAATTGGCATGAGGTATGAAGGTATCACCCATGCAACATACAAGCATCTTTCGCCCTATCCGTTTGATCGTTTCGATGACTGATAAGCCGGCTGATGTTGACACAAAAACATTGTTTCGGTGGCTGATAAGCCAAGCGAATAAGGCGTTTGCTAGTTCAATTAAAATCCGAAGTCCGATTCTACTGCAATACAAAATGACTAATGTCAAATTCAATCCAATCCAATTGTATTTAAATCTGAAGTCCAATTCTACCGCAATACAAAATTACCCCTATCTGGATCAGTGTGTGTTGGTGTTTCTATTGGTATGTCAGTTAGATTGTCATATTGCTTATCTGAATCAGCTTGTGCTAGCGATACTTTTGGTGAAATTTTACTATTTGGATCAGGCTGCCCTAGTGCTGAGTGTGAATCAGGTCAGAATTCATATAGTGCGGGTTCGTTGCTTTATCTACTTTATTTTTTTCTCGATTGTGCAAAGACTTGCGCATCATGGTAATTAAGGTAAAATTGTTTGACGATACAAACAACGTGTTTCTTGCAAGCGTCCTAGAAAGTTTACAGAGTTCCTTCTATCTACTTCTTATTGGCCTAATACACAATTGACTACATAATACAAATACACATTTGATCACAATTCAATGAAGCCATTTATGTTGTGTCTAGCGTCTAGCCTACGAGGGGCTATTTCGAACAAACGAAAAAAATATGAACAAGATAAGGTGATAAAGAAAAAAATATATAGGATTTCAAAATGTAGCAATAGCAAGTAAGATCAGACCCTGTTGGATTGAGTTGTGACTTTTTAAAAATCTGTTGTAGGTTGTGACTTATATAAAAAAAAGGCTAGGGAAAAAGAAGAAGATCGTTTAGTTATGCAGCTATGCCGTGCCACTCAACTCCCTCCTCTCATGGTCGCAAAAAAAAAATAAAACTCCCTCCTCGATCTCTCACTGACCAGCAGACCTCGCTTGTTAGCCTCTTCCTCTTCGTTCTTCTGGTTCGTGCACAAGGAGGCGTCAAAGCCGAGCTCGGGGAGGAAGCTCCGACATAGACCTCGCCGACCTCGCTCGGCCAAGCATGCATGGGCCGTGCCACCGGAGGGAGTTAGTAGCTATATTTCATAATTAATCAAAAATACTTATTTTGTATCATAAATGTTAGTATTTTATATAACTTTTGTTAAATTTGAAAGTATTTGAACTTCTTAAAAAAGAGAATTATATTCTTTTGTAAAAGGAGTGAGTACCTCCTAGAATTATAGTAGTAATTCAAACATTATTAGATATTCATATTCTTGTGTTAGCCGCTCGTTCCCCCTCATCACACGCACTGGCTCGGGCTTCGGTGAAGGGAAACAAAACCACGAATCATAGTGGATTCTTTCTTTCTTTGAGCTCGTTCGGTTAGGGCAGGAAATTCTTCTAGGGAGTTAAAGCTTATATAAATTACCTAAGGTCAGTTTCAATGGTGTTTCATGGAGGACTTTATGCACATTAAATAGGGTGTCACATCAGCAAATTTATACTTTTTGTATGAAACGATGAGGAGAGAGAAGGGAAAGGTTTCATGTGATGAAACTATACCGCGTTGTTTTCAAAACGTTGGAAATCATGTGAAATCCCTACTAAGAGTCTTTCTTAGTTTCATGGGATGCATGTAAAACAAATACATGGTGGATATAAGAGAGAAAAGAAAGACAGAGACATTGGTAACCGCATGAAACTATGCAATGAAACTATGCATTGAGAGAGAGACTTATTTTATGTTAAATTTCATACAATTAGGAAAGCGCGCGATAAAACATTGCATTGAGATTAGCCTAATAGTTCTAGCTTAGAATTTTTTCCATGGAGTCATATTCAAAATGCTAGCAAGCTACAGTATTCCGAAGGAATAAGACAAGGCCTGTTTAGATCATTAGAACTAAATTAATTTTAATAATCATAATTTAAACACATATTAATTAAGTTAATATGGTTATATATAAATTATATTTGCATATTATTATTTACTATATGAGATATATATTTATTTTTTGTTTTTTTATCGTTGGAGAACGAGTTTGAAGAATGTGTTATAAGTTGCAAATTAGAAACATGAAATAGTGATCTATATAATCTATTTTCATCTTCCACTCTATGAATTAATTTCTATCTTTCACTATGTAAACTTGAGATAGGCTTATATATGAAACTTTGAAAAAGGATAGAATGTCAAATTTCAAGTCAAATAGCTTACCTTATTAAAGTACTCCCTCAGTTCTAAATTATAAGTCGCTTTGACTTTTTTGGTACATCCTCTTTGCTATACATCTAGATATAATAATATGTCTTACATACATAAAAAAATGGATGAACCAAAAAAATCAAAGCGACTTATAATTTGAAACGGGGAGTATATTATAATTCCCCCTAATAAAAGGATCCAAACGACCTCTAAGCGGATTTCTTTGGAAAGTCCTTGTTAACTACAGTATTTGAGAGAAATGCAGTTTTCTTTCCTCCGTTTATGATTTCTATTATTTTCCTATAATATTCCTTCAATCCAAATATGTCCTAAAACTACGAGATGAAACACCTTACTGAGGATGATTGTTTCATTCATCAGCACTCAAACCTCGAGACGAAACACAAACACGAGATGAAAGAAATACCCCACTGAGATTTGCCTAGAGGCTGGTCTACACTCATCCAAAGACTAATGCATATACTACACTTCTGAGTTATTAATCTCAAGTAGATTTTGGATTTCAGTTCTTCTCAATCCTTAATTTTTAATTAAGAATAAAAAAATTAATCTACAATTCTGAAACTTACCTCCCAATCTTTTGGCACTTGGAAAAAAGACCCTCTTTTTAAAATTATCTTTTATAATTTAGTAGTGAATTATTTAAGTACTTTTGGAGATTCTTTTATTTGACATGACGATGAACATCCCAATGGCCGCCCCCCCCCCCCCCCCCCCAAAAAAAAAACCCTTCATCCAAGTATATCCCAACGAACTAGTCTAATCGGACCCCACTTCCACGTCTACCTAAAACGAAACCGGACCAACAGTGTATTTCGACAGTACAATACAGTGCACAGAACAGAACAGATGCAGCACAAAGACTATTGTTACTGAAGTTCAAAATTTATAACCTATACGAGGCAAATAAATGATTCCAAATTTTAGACCCGCAGAGCAAAAGGCAGAATGTAGCACTTCACCACTGTTATTCGAAACTTGGATAAGTTGTATCCATACATACAGGATATAAGTTACTAAAGTACAACATCAAACGCAGAGACATCCGTATCTCACTGCTAGCAAGGCCTAATAATACAAGTGCATCAAACTGAATATTCCATGTTTCTTCCAAAAACAAGGCAATTCAAAGGTCTAGCATATATTTCATTCGCTAAATGCCTCTCCATCTATTCATTTCCATAGCAACCCTACTGCCTCACTTAAAACAAAAAAAGAAAATCATGAAAGATAAAGCACCTAATGGGGCAGCCAAGTAATGTCAGTCTAATTTTACCATCACGAGGAGCCCAGCTGACTTGTAAAGAAGGCCTTATCCGGACCAAAGATTTTGACCTCAGTTAGGCACTGAGAGCAGGTTCCAGTGGCTCAGCAACACCACTACCACCGTTCAGGACTATAACCTTGCCATCTGAATCCACATCAACAATGGCAGAGTCACCTTCTTTCACCTCACCAGCCAGCATCTTCTCTGCCAGACTATCTTCCAGAAGCCTCATGATAGCACGCCGCAAAGGTCTGGCACCATAGCTCGGGTTATAACCTTCGTCAACAACTCTATCTCGGAACTTCTCCGTAACCTGGAGATTAATGTCCTTGGCCTTCAGCCTGTCAAACACTTCTTTCAGCATAATGTCTGCAATCTCCTTCACCTCCAATTTAGTCAGCTGCCGGAATACAATCATCTCATCCAATCTGTTCAAGAACTCTGGCCGGAAGTACTGCTTCAACTCCTCAGTCACAAGGCTCTTGATCCTGTTATAGCTTGTGTCTTTCTCGTCATAGTCAAGGTCAAACCCAATCTTGCGGCCTCCCTTCTCAATGACACTGCTCCCGACATTAGATGTCATGATCAATAGTGTGTTCTTGAAGTCAACTGTGCGCCCCTTGCTATCAGTTAACCGTCCATCTTCTAAGATCTGAAGCATCATGTTGAAAACATCTGGATGTGCCTTCTCAATCTCATCAAAGAGAACAACTGTGTACGGGCGGCGACGGACTGCTTCAGTTAGTTGGCCTCCCTCAGTGTACCCAACATAACCTGGAGGTGATCCAATGAGTTTGGAGACCGTATGTCTCTCCATGAACTCACTCATGTCAAGCCTGATCATAGCCTCCTCCGAGCCAAAGTAGTAGGCCGCCAGAGCCTTTGCTAACTCTGATTTGCCAACTCCAGTCGGTCCAGAGAATATGAAGCTGGCAATTGGCCTATTTGGATTTTTTAGGCCAACACGAGCACGGCGGATAGCACGACTAATAGCTTTAACAGCCTCATCCTGTCCAATGATACGTGTATGCAGCGTCTCTTCCATCTTTAGGAGACGGTCAGACTCATCAGATGACACTTTCTCCACAGGAATTCCAGTCCAAGAGGAGACAATATGTTGAATGTCCGCCTCAGTAACAAGAGGACCGACTTCACCAGATTCAGTCTCTGCTTTAATCATTTCCTTGCTCTTGTCAATAATGGCTGTGATTTGAGCCTTTAGCTCCATTTCTCGGTCCCTTAATTCACCAGCCTATCAAGAAAAAATTATGATAAGATAAAAGGGACAACATTTAGAGGTAGTACAGCTAGTTGAGGATTCACATAAAATTTTTTGTTACACTAGAGCCTTTGTGCAGCATTCAGAGCTATTTTCCCCCATGGTCGATGCATAATCAAAATGATTAGTTCATTAGTTCAATTCACAGAAACAGTACTGGTAAGATATCATGAACATGGAGACGCTAGAATTGGTTCACAGTCCATGAAAGATCCAGATTGCATGTTTGCCTTATAAACCTTTCTATATATAGAAACTTCAGTTGCAAAGTGAAAATAGTAATATTTGTTTAAGTAAACAATTAAATGCAATTGGTTTGTGACCAGGGAATCCAATGTCCTTGTAACGAAAATACTTATAACCCAACATGTTACAATGTTTCAAAATTTTCATAAATTCATGTGAAGTTAAGTGGACCTGTAAAAAAAATCCAAAAATTTAACTTCATCTGCAAAATCAAGATTGAAAAAGCACAAGTCGTACTGTTACCACATGACAAACAATGCCAGATTGACTGCTTGTCTATTTTGTTTATTGACATCTTGAGCGAATTGGAAATTAAAATTTTCAAGTGTACTTATCTTTGTGTACAATACGATGTTTCTATGACTTTTTACGATGTTTCTATGACTTTTTGTAACATTAAAACATGCCATGTTTGCTAATGTGGATGCTGGAATCCATGGGCACAAAATCCATAGTCAAGCACTAGTATACCTTCTCAAAATCTTGGCCACGTACGGCCTCGTTTTTCTGCTTGGTTATCTGCCGCAGCTCTTTGTCCAGCTCTTTGGCTTCATCAGGGAGCTGTAACACCAAAGCTCACAATCAGCAAGACTGATGCAGCAAACATTGTTTGTAGTCAGAAAAATTCAGCGTCCAATACCTGGGCATGCCTCAGCCTAACACGGGATCCAGCTTCGTCAATCAAGTCAATGGCCTTGTCAGGCAGGAAACGATCGCTGAAAGAAATAAATAAAAGCAATATAAATTTCCATTCACAACCAAATGATTGACCTGCTTGACCAAAAAAATGTTGTTTCTATAATATTTTCTTAAAAAAACTAAACTACCCTCCGTCCTCCATCCCTCCCTCTGTTTTTGTTCAGCTATAATCATAATATTTAACTGGCCCGGAAAATGTACATGGATCCTTGAAGGTGGCAAATACAAGTTGCTGAAAAACCAATACTGACCATTCAAAGTAGCATTTTGGTAACAAATTATCAAACCAAAATATATATATGACACCACCATGTCCATGCGACTTCTTAAAAAGGGAAAATTCAAGTGGATATATAACATGCTACTTAAAAATTTGGTAATAATTTGCAAACCTGATATACTGATAAGACAGCTGTGCAGCAGCAATTAAAGCATCATCTGTGTATCGCAGTTTGTGATGGAGTTCATATCTCTCACGAAGTCCTCTTAAGATCTGTATTGTTTCATCGACAGTAGGCTCAGGAACCTTAACTGGCTGAAACCTTCTTTCCAAGGCAGGATCTTTCTCTATATGCTTCCTATACTCATCCAACGTTGTAGCACCGATGCACTACACAGATAAAATCATCAGGAATGTGATTAATTTGGTAAAACTACAAAACTCTGGAGTCAGTCTAGATGAGGGCTTTGGGACCTTATCCTTCTCCAAAATAAACCATACATATGAGCTAATAAGATATAACATAATGCTAGGGAGTCAGGAACTATACCTGTAGTTCACCTCTTGCAAGAGCTGGCTTCAAAATATTAGCAGCGTCAATTGCACCTTCTGCTGCACCTGCTCCAATCAGTGTGTGCACTTCATCAATAAAGAGGATAATGTCTTCATTTTGCTTAATTTCCTCCATAAGTTTCTTTAGTCTCTCTTCAAACTCTCCACGGTATTTGGTTCCAGCAACAAGGAGCCCCATGTCAAGAGTAATAACCTAACCAGAGAAAGGAATACATACTGCTTAGTCCTCGAAACAATAAAAAGTGAACAGTAACACCTGATTCTAAGTTGCAAAAAAGTTTGTTCTCTTTTCACCAACATAATCAATACAGATCCAAGCAATCCACTAATGGCAGTCAACCCACCAACTAATTCACAAAATAATCTAGGCTGGACATGTCATTTATGTAGTAGCCCAGCAAAGGAGACTTTTTATATATTTTCAACTACTTTTATAAATTAATACAACATTATCTGCTACTCCCTCTGTTCCAAACTATAAGGTATTTTGGCTTTTTTAGATGCATTACTTTTAGTATGTATCTAGACATAATGAATAATCATGTGCATAACAAAAGCTATGTATCTAGAAAAGCCAAAACATCTTATAATTTCAAACGGATTGAGTACTTTTGTAAATCACAATGACTTCAGTCCCGATGGCAATGTTGGAAGAAATGCAATAATACTGCTACTCAACTACACAAGAATAGACAAAAAAAACAGTTTAAGCGCCACGGGATGGTCCAAACTAACCTTCTTTCCTTCAATTGTTTCAGGAACATCCCCATTGGAAATACGTTGAGCAAGCCCCTCAGCAATAGCAGTCTTGCCAACACCAGGCTCTCCAATTAGGCAGGGGTTGTTCTTTGTCCGTCTACCCAAAATCTGAGTAACACGCTCAATCTGATCCTGTCTACCAACAACTGGGTCCAATTTGCCCTGCATAAGAAGACAATGATATTATTTGTCTTCAATAGTTACTTACACAAAAGTACAATTAAATTGGGGAAAGAGGAAATACCTCCTCTGCTAATTTTGTCAAATTAGTACCGTATTCTTCAAGTGTGGGCATCTTCTGGCCACTGCTTCCTCCACCAACTCCAGCCCCAACGGCTTCTGTACTTTCCCCAACCATTCTTATGACCTGAACATCATGTCAAACATCAGTCCCTGCACAATTTTGGTTCAAAAAAATTGGATAACAAAAACATCAATAGAAGAGAACTGCCTGGGTACGGATGTTGTTTGGATCAGCGCCAAGGCTTTCAAGCACACGAGCAGCAACACCTTCACCCTCACGAAGTAGCCCAAGGAGTAAGTGTTCGGATCCTATATAGTTATGCCCTGAGAAACCAACAAGGAAGAACATAAGTGAGACAATTATGCACATATTGTTTTACAAACTACTAATCCCTCCCACGGGTGGCATATTTTGAACTCAAAATGGCAAATAGCTAACCAACTCGAAAGGCTTGTTTTAATCATTTAATAGCACAATAGTCTGACAGTGATATCATAAAGCATCACTTGAGCTCAAGAAGAGCTAAAATTTCAGCATAATCTTCGAGAATAATATAACAGTTATCATTCCATGCTTGTGTACCTTGCCTAAATACAGTATACCAATAAATCATTACGGTATGTATCCATAATTTAGTATTATTGTGCCTGATTTCTACTCAAACCCCACGTGATTTAATGATCAGTGATCGCCGCACTAACTTGGCATCATTCTGAATCAATAATTAGTCACGGATTCAAGCATATTTGCACATGTTAGTGATCAATCTACAATGTATCATTATCAAGTATCAACAAACAAATAATAAGCATTTTGCATATCTAGTATGAGAAAGCCAGATAAGGGTACCATACCATGAACAGAAAACAAGAGTTCACTTTAAACTGGCCAAATTAAAAATTAAGAGATGTCAACGGAGTCCACAGAAAATGCATGTGTTTTTCTTACAACAAACACCCTAGTCTCATGGTGATGAATTCCAAACTCAAAAATGAACTATAGACAAGTAGCAAGTGTTGTTTAAGGGCCAGACAAGACCATTTGATATTGCTTGGTTTCAACTGAATCAAAATAAATATAAATCAGCATCATATTTAAGAACAATACAATAATTAGCATTCCATGCTTCTTTGTAACTTATAGTGTAATGCTATATAAAAGAACATCACAGTATGTATTATAATAAGCTATTGTGGTAGTGCTTTCTTTCTACTCAAATCACATACATTGGCCAGCCTTTTCATTTATATTTCTTAATGAGCAATCAGTAAACAAACATACACTAGCATTTTGCATGTCCAGAAAAAAAATAGGGAAGAAGAATACGATGCCATACCAGGAATTAAAATTATTTGAAATTAAAATGATGCAATTAAAATTTTCAAGGTGCATCAACAAAGCCCACCGAAAGTAGTCACATAAAATTATAGATAAATAGATAAATACATTAAAGAACCAAACTTAATAACACAAAATGAGCTAACTGTATAGATAGGTGAAGATGGTACCAAGCTGACGAGCTTCTTCAAGGGACAATTCCAATACACGTTTTGCACGAGGCGTGAATGGGATTTCAACAGCAACAAACCCACTGCCACGCCCAATTATCTTTTCGACTTCCACTCGAGCATCCTTAAGATTGATTCCCATAGACTTCAGAACCTTCGCCGCAATTCCCGTACCCTCACCAATAAGCCCCAGCAAAATCTGCTCTGTCCCAACAAAGTTGTGTCCAAGGCGCCTTGCCTCCTCCTGCGCGAGCATAATCACCTTGATTGCTTTCTCAGTGAAGCGTTCAAACATGGCACGAACAACCCCTCTTGAGGCTGACCCACGCGGCCTTGCAATCTGACTTGCCACGATCGATCCAAAGTCACGCTTGATCACGGACCTCGTGTCCAAAAAGTTTGTCTGACGCAGCCCTTGGAAGCCACCAAGAGTAAGAGTCCTTGTTGGCATATTCCGCACCATTGTAGCATTTGTTCTGGCCCTTGCACGTGCACGGAACCGACCTGAGCTGCTTCTGTAAACGGTTGGAACAATCGCAGATTGAACTAGAGCGCCCTCCATGTTGAACTAGCAGAAGGCAATCCAAGGCCTGTATCTACCAAGCCCTGCAATATTTTCAAAAGGAACTAAGTAAAACAGTAAATATCACAAAATGTTGTGCAGATGCAGCTAACCAAACTAATTCACAAAGAAGAAAAGAGTTTGCTACTAAATCTGAAGGAGGATTCACGGAAGTATCAAATAGAATAGCAACCACCATACTAAAACCACTGCAGGTCTCAAATAGATTATATTTCCTCGAATCAACTCTACAGCCTTTCTGTGCCGACACAGGCGTGCACGCTTTAGAATCCCACATCGATTTACCCCTCCAGCCGCCGTTCTGCGTTACTAACTTCAACGAAACAGAGTCGAGAGATATGGTTGCTGGTAGAAGAAACGAGACGCCCTCTAAATCGTATCAGCAGAACCTCAAGTGGGCAACATCTAGCCTAGGCGACGCACATCACAAGCGACGCCGCCGGAGCCATCCGCGCTACCCACTAGGAAAGCACCCGCGGATGCGCCGTGCAGGTCAGCCAGGAGATGAGCCGGCGGGACCGATTTCATCCAAGAAGCCCTCACCCCCAACCACGACGCGCCGGACAGACACACCCTTCACAAATTCAGATGGGAAAATAGGAACGAGGAGATTACCGCGCCGAGTTTCGTCTCCCAGAGAGGGGTCGTGGAGCGCGCGCAGGCAGAAGCGTCCCGACCCTGAGCCGGTGCGGCGGGCGCACCCTAGGCGAGGGAGGAGGCGGCGGAGGAGACGAGAGGGAGGGGTAGCTGCCTGCCGCGGTAGTGCGAAGAGGGGAAGGTCAGAATCAGAAGATAAGGAGAGGAGGAAGGCGACGAGACGGCTTGCGCTGCGTTGGTGGAGTGGGTCGTACGTCATCCAATCCCAACACGGGCTTTTGCTCTTTCTCGTCTTTGCCCGCGTGTCCAGCCAACTTAGCCCAACGACGGCCCACCTTGCCATCGATCAGCCTGGTTAGGCGAAAAATTGAGAAAGAGGAAGTCAATTGCCGACCCCCTCACGGGCGAATCAGCAGACCCTCCTTCTATTAAAAAAAATTGTTAAATTTTAGGTGTCTTAATTTTAGTTTTGTTTTAGGCTTTTATACTGAAATTGTAGTTTTGTTTGTTACAAATTTCTGTAGATATAATATGTAATTTTTAGTTCCGAGAATAAAAAAACCCGTTAGACAAACGACAAACCTGACAAAATTTAATATGTGTTAGCACAAAAATAATTTAACAACTTATAATTACTAGCGAACATGCTCGTGTATTACAACGGGAGAAAAAACTAAACCTTAATTTAAAATGCACGGGAGTCTTGCATATTTATTCATATTTTATGTTTTCCTATATTTTTTAACATATTTTTTTATCATCAATTTATTGTATTTCTATTTTCCAAGCTAAATATATGGTCTTTTCTATTTGGATTAGAATTAGAATCTATATTCATCTTACTTGGAGGTATTCCATCATGAGTCATGTCAGAATAAGAATCGTATGGAAAGTTGGTATATGCAATCCAATAGGTTTTGAAATCAAACTCCGTATCATGCTAGATAAGAGCTATTCAAACTTATATAAACACATATTACATATATAGAATTAGAAATAGATATCTGCTCTTGCATTTTACTATTTAGATTTGGATTAGATTAGAATCTTTATTCATCTTACTTGGGGTATTCTATTTGGATGAGAATATGATTCTTAACTATACTCGTGTCCAATCCCTATATATAAAAATAAGGGTTGTATATAAACAAATAGAGACATATGCATTCACGGAGTTAGTTAGATGAGGCCATACCAAAAAATTGATGGAGAAATTTTGCCTCTTTTTTATTAGGTATATAGAAGATATAGATTTTTACAGTCAGATAAGAACAAAAATTTAATATGTTATGACACAAAGATAAATAACAAATCAAAAAATAACAATTTACTTGTACTTAGTATTACAAGGGTGTTGCCTGAAATGATCTTAAAATTCATACATCTAAAATATAGGAGAAGTGCAAAAAAAATCTCTTACTTACTCACATCATCACATATCCTATACTTTTTAAAATAAAAATGAGCATAGCCCATAAACCAAATATGATAACTAAAATTCAATTGTGTCATCATAATTCTTGCAATAAACTCTTTAAAACAAGATCACACATAGATACATTTTGATAAAAAAAATTAACAAACATTTATTTTATGATAAACATGTATTCGAAGATAATAGTCGGATATCATATTAATACTATGTTAAAAAAATACGAAATATTCTACGACATATTAAATCGAGGCATATTTCATAAAACCAAATGAAATGATAGACAAGAGATCTGGATGTAATGTTTAAGATCCAAACATTGTGAAAAAATACAAAGCAAAATAGAACCACGCTTTGCATCATCTACTTGTCACACATTGGAGTCTGCGGCAATGACCTTCTTCGGCTCACATAGATGGCCTTATGTCTTTAGGCTTACAAACTAAATTTTGTGTGTCTACGACTATTTCGTTTTAAACTATTGTATTATGTAATAATGGTCTGATTCCTCGTCATTGAGGATGAAGCCGGATGTTTTTTCTTCCATTATCTAAAAACTAGTATCGTGCCCGTGCGTTGCTACGGGATAATAATTTTTTTATATTTAAATACATAGATCGCACAATAATATAGTAATATTGTAAAACATAATCATACTCGTGTGTTGCAACAGGAATAAAAACAAAATACCATGATATTTGAAATTTGAATCGTTATGTAGCATTAAAAAAATGATATACATGTCATCAATTCTAGATGTTCAACAATGTTTCTCTAAATTATTATTGAGAGTGATAGATGCTCAACAATTAAATGGTAATGGAGAAAATGTCATCAACCCCCGTGGTAGGTGTCTTTCAAACAAAAAGTGCCATGTCGCACATATAGAAACTGAGAGCACACATGGCAAATACAATAGTAGGATAGCTTGGCTTGCAAACATTACTCACTCTAATGACAAAATCAAACACAAAGGCTTTCTTTGCTTACATAGTAACTTTATATGTCAGCTTAATTATGTGCAATCAAACACGCGCAAACCCAATTATGCACTCAGTTAGGAGAGAAATTATCATCAGCGGTCAAAGAAGAATAAACCAAAACCATACACGTAGTCTAAAGTTGAGAACTTTTATATATCATAATATATCCAACACAATGCATGTAGACTATTATATATCATAATATATCCAACACAATGTAGATCACTGCGACACACACACAAAGACGTGCATATCATCATCGGCAAGTTTACCAATTAATATTTTCCGGTCAATTTTACCAATCATAATAGTATCGTGTTGACTTCAAACTAAATGAAACAAAATGGTAATCACCAATGATAACTGTTCATACATAAGAATTATTTGCTTAGATTTGTGCCCCCCATCTCTAAAACTATAATAAAAATAAAAACTACGGATACATGTGGTGCTGTAATTAACAATAGAAAAACTCTGAATCCTGTTTGTCCTATGGGATTCACACGTCTTCATTTTTTGACATGTTACTTATTTGTAAGGAGATATTCTTTACTCAACACAAGATTCTCAGTTTTTGGAGCTTCCTAGAATTTTCTTTGATGGATCTCTGATCTGCATTTTGCAAATTTTCTACACACAATCAAAACCATAGAAGAACCTGGCAGCTCTGCTCAACACCAGTGATAGATGGCGACGCCACGCCAACTGGCAGTGAAACAAGATACACCAGCCCAGCCTGCACACACACGCAGAGCTGCAGTCAGTTACACTACACACTGCTTGGTTGCCAGTTGCCGCCAAATTCTTTCCTTTTGCATCGGATACCTCGATCAAGCAAGCTACCACGAAATTAGACAGCTCCTACAACATACGAAAGGCAAGGAATTGCGTGTTGTTTTTTGTGGAGCTTGAATGTTGAACGTGTTGGTCTCATCCTCGTACATAGAATCCGTCCTGCGACTCTTACCAGCAGATCAAGCAATAAGCATATATAGCTGAAAGGAACATCAAGAACACGTCAGCAACGAGAACCAAATAAAAGTTGGACAGTCGATCCCTCCTCCAGTTTTGCTAAAACGCTAAAATAAAGTCCCACCATGGTTGCACCTGAATAAAAAAGGTTTGACAGTCAATCTGAAGTCAAACCCTTAAGGGATGTAAGGACAATCCCAACACAGATGTTATTCATTGTATACATGCACCCCATAGGAAAGTCCATCCCCTTGGAAGGATGACATGCCCACCAAAACTCCAATTGCATCTACATGGGAAAAAATATCAAGGCAGGTGAAGTCCGTAAGGTTTGAGTTGGAGCTGGTAATCAGTACATACGAATTATGAGCACACGATGAATCAGAAGCAACAACGCCAAGGGTGATGAAGCAATCATTGCTAGCCCTGTTAGTGTGCTAGGATCAAGCATCAAACAGTTCTAATCGAATATTACTACTTGCAATACAGTAAGATGTTTTGCACTATAGCTCTAGTTATATAAAACCATTCATTTCATCTATCAGGTTTCTCAGAAGATTTGGATCCTCCGGTACTACATTACAGAAATACGCTTTAATCAACAAACCATAAGATCCATACGTATTAGGTTGGAAGATAGCTTTTTACATGCTCAATACTCTGAAGTATTAACTTTATATGCAGGATGAGTGCACATTTATTAGCTCTGTATGTAAGGTGCCTAGAGACTTACTTGAGTTCCATTTTGTTTGTCATCCTTGACATCATATGCACCATCCCCTGTCTCATGAGCTTGCTGCCTTATTTTTGGACAATAAATTTTAAGATAAATACATATGAAGAATTCTAAGTTGTCTAATCTCGATATAATTGTTTGGCAGCATCTCATCTGCTTTTTCTGAAAGTCGTGGTTTGCATGTGGCACAGCAGTACTCAATGTACACACACACATTATATATATATATATAGGCTTTGATTATTTATCATGAGATCTCCCATGTTAATTCCAACCATAGGAACACCTAAAACTGATGACACCTGATTAATAATGACTCATGTTTCTACTCTTCATGATTACAAGGCACTTTCCATCTCCAAATCCATCTACGGGAGAGAAGACAAAAAAAACTAAATTTCAGTAATTCCACCATAAGGTCAATAGTTTGGTTAGCTTTTTTTTGTCTGATCCACCAAGTGTAGGACTGGCCATAACTGCAAATCTCAGTGTCCATTAGAGGTAACATGTATATTTTAAAACTTGAACCACTGGCATTCATGAAAGCATCGATGAACCAGTCATTTAGGATTACATACCTCTGAAGTCTTTCTTGCATCCACAGAAGCATTGACTCAACAACGCCATCTTAGTGCTCATATCCTCATGAGACATTAAAAGATGGTTCTCAGAAGGGGCAATATCTCGAACGACAACTACAAAATTAATAATGGTTTTGCATACTAAAATTCACTTATGATCCAAGAAGCAAACTAACCAATTATCAATTAATAAGTTATTATCGAGACCTCGATTCATAAGAAAACAAGATGACTCAACAATCCACTGGGCCCGCCTCTTCTGCGATGGCCTTGAGCAGCTGTGCTGATGTTTGCTTAATCCAATGAAACTGACGTTGATTTCTCCCCTTCTGTATGAACCAGCTAATAATTAAGAAGTGCTAATAATTGTGATGGGTTTGTTTATCTGGTGGAGTCCAAAATCTTCAAAATACCAAATCTAGCCTGCATAGATCCATATGTGAGTTATCAGTCGTTGATTCTAGTTGTCCTTTTTATCTTTTTTTTTTCATAAGCCAGGCAACCACCGCCTAAGGCCAGTCAATTTTGCAGCAATCACTCAAATTTTAGAATCGATATTCTTTTGCAGAATCGATACTTAAATCAGTCTTAAGAATTCAAACTGAAAAAAATGTATGAACCTGCAATCTAGTGTAAGCACTCGTGTGGGTTCCTAATTTAACGGGAAGAATTAAATATTGAGTCAATCGATCTAGACGGAGGACAGGAACACACCTGATAATTCTGGGGCGGGCGTGCAAACAAGCTGAGGTCCTGCCGACGGCGGCTCGCGGGGAACCAAAGCCATCAGGGCAGCGTGGCAGGGATCTGCTTTAGCTGCTAATCACTCACCAAAACGTCTGGGTTGTTACTGTCGAAGGTGGGCACAGGATCTAGCGAGGGGCGGACGCATGGAGGAAGCCATGGTGTCGATGAGGCCCATGGCAGGTCGCAGATCCAGATCCCCAGCGTAAGGCCGGTGAACATGACGATCTCCCGCACCTGCTCCTGCTCCTCCATGCACACGTCGCTGTTGTCCTCACGCCGGACGCCCCGCCCGTCTGTGTAGACACAGACGCGGCGGCTCCATCTCCGCGAGCGACGGAAGTGGAATGGCGAGGTGTGCCGTGGGCGCTAACGGAGCGGAGACAGGGACGGCGAGGTTGGGGCAGACTTCCGAGTTCCGAGCCAAGACATGTGCGGAGGCTAGCGACGGGATCGGAGAATGTTTGCGGAGGCGGAGGGGTCGCGGTCTCGCCTCGTCCAGTGGTGGCTGTGAACTTGAGCCCATGGAGGCGGCGGCGGCGGGGGCGCGGAAGGGGCGACACAACTGCTTCCACCAGCGGAGGCCTTGGTGGTCGTCGCGTCATCGTCCTCGCAGATCTTGGCCGCGGCCGGGGCGCCTCGCCAGGCTGCGTAGGGAAGTTTTGATAGGGAGGGCGTGGCTTGCCGGAAACTCGAGCGACGGCGAGTCTGCGCGTGGACGACCTGGGGGCTCGGTAGAGACGGCGATGCTGAGCCCAAACCCTAGATGCCGGTCGAGGCGGAGGAGGGACCAGACGGGGCAGTGCGGTAGCTGGGTCCCACCTGTCGGCGCCAAAAAATTTCCTGCCTGAAACGTCCGTCGCACGGAGGAGCCTGCGACCCGAAAGCAAAAGTGACACTAAAGGGTGGTCTTAGTTTTAGTCTTTTTATATAATAAAATAATAAATAAAAAAAAGTTGTGGGAGAAATCTACGAACTTACTGAATAATAACACTCTGTCCTCGTGTAGACTCGACGAAGAGGCTGCACAAAACGTAGCAGATGGGCTTCGAGCGGTCGCGCTGCCTAGAAACCTTCGTCTTCTAGCTTCGACCTCCGAACGGGCCGGACTGCGTGCGCGGCTCAGATAGCCCAGCCCACTCTTCCAGCACCGATTCCGAAGTAAGCCCAGAACCGAAACCGATCACGGTCCCATCGCCGCCTCCGTCTTCTTCTCCTAGCCCCTTCCCTCCTCCTCGCCCGTACTATTTCCCAACCAAACCTCCCGACCCCACCTCGAACCCAACCCACGCACCCACAGCGGGAGCCGAGCCTAGCCGAACCCAACCCTCGAGAAGCTTTCAGGAAGGCCTGCGTCGTTGATGGCGGCCGAAGGCGGCGGCGGCGGCGGCGGCGGCCAAGAGACGTTCGAGGCGCGGGTGAAGCGCCTGTTCGGTCCCGCCTCTTCGACGCCGTCCCGGACTCCTCCTTCCCGACGGCCTCCTGGTCCGTGGCCGCGGGCGACGTCGAGCGCCACCGCTGGGCGAAGCCGTCGGAGGCCCGCGACGCGGATGAGGAGGCGGCGGGGGAGGCCGACCGCGGGGACACGCCCTGCGCCTCCGCGTTCTACGACGCCAACGGGTGCCTCCGCGGCCGGAGGCGCAGGTCCAGGCAGAAGGAGTTCGAGGGGGACCTCGATGACCTAGATGAAGATGAAGATGACGAGGAGGACGGGGAGAGGGAGAGGAAGGCGACGGAACAGGACGATGAGGACGGGGTTAGGGTTAACATTGGCCTTGACCCCACCCTGGATCGGGAGGTGAGCAAAGTTGTCTTCAGTCATTGATTTTGTTTGGTTTGACCAGTTAGTAGTTGTCCATAAGCTGTTCTTAAACTATAATCATAATTGATGCTTGGAAGTTTGTTGGAATCAAGCTGTGACGTAATATTAGGATCAAATCAACTATCGATCTTCCAATCTATCCCTTCCTAAGGAAACATTTTCACCTAGGATTTGTTGCCTCCTAACTAGGGTTCTGCATGATTTAGATAAAGATTAGGAAGAGATGATCAGAGCATTTTATTGACCATTTTCTCAGGTTGTTTGTGTCTTAGTTCCATGTTGACGCATTTCTGTTTCATTTATCTATCTTGGGCGCAAGTCCTGGTGACTGAGAGTACGGATCAATGTATATTAGATTTAATGGTTCATTAAGCCTTCTTTGGCAGTTTTTAAATTTTCCTTTCAGTTATTGATGAGTTTTAGTTAATGATAGAGAGTAATTGACTAACTAGACATTGTAATTCCAGTGTGATATATTCTTGACCTCGAAACACCTTAAGTAACTTATCTTCTGGACTTCTCTTGAATGTTTCATCATTGTCGGTCACTATGGTTATCATACCTATCGACCTTGGTTTTTTTCTAGTGGATTGTGTTATCTTACAAGAGTTGTTTTTACAGGAAGAGGAGGACAAGTATGACCGAGAGGCCTTTGGTAGAGAGGAGGCTGCTGACCGTGTGTACATGCACGATATAATGGATGACGGCATAAACATGAGCATCAACAGTATAGTCCCTGACCTTCTTGATGATTCCATTGAAGAGCTGTACCATTTTAAGAAGGATCTTCGGGCAGATATTAGGGCAGCATCCGCAAGACTCAGAGAATATGATGGTTCTGCTAAAGATGGTGACTCTCACTATGCATCTCAAGTCAAGGAGTTCCCGAATGTAGGAGTTCAGACAAAGAAAGCTGTGGAGGAAGTCAATGTAAAACCTATACTGAAGAGGAAGGAGGAGCAAGCTGATTTAAAACCAAGGAAACGTGTTAGGTTCGACGCTAATGTTAAGGATCGTGAGTCGGATATGTTTGAACATGACAAAGATTCTCCAATGGTTCCTCAATCCATGGATGTAGTCTCAGAGAACGAGAGCACGTCCACTCTGTCTGCATCTCCTGGAGTCCCTGACTATGTAAGGAACCCTTCAAAGTACACACGCTACACCCTGGATGTACCAGAGTCTAATGATGACTTGAACAGGACAGCTCTTGCTGACCTGCATGATCTGTTAGGGAGATCAGACCCAAATAGGATACATTCTGAGACGCCAGTTGAGATTCCTAGCTCAGTCACATTCATCCCTCGCAAGAAGTCAGTGGATGCCATGGCAGTTGATGAGGGTCCCAGAGCTATTGATTCCAACTCATCTGTAATTGGTATGGTGGCAGGTGCCTCTGATGAACCTGATCAATGCGAGATGGATGAAGATGACAGTAAATCGTCATCAGCGCCACAGATGCATACAAACTTAAAGCCGAGCTCCCGGCGTTACAGGTCAAGTAGAACAGATGATGATGAGTGAAATTGAGGATCCCAGGGTACCTAGTCTGATGTTTTATTTCTAAGAAATTTTCAAGTTTCAGAATACCTTATGTAAATCAGGATATATGTGTGTTCTTGTGCTTTGATCTTGTGATCTGAGCTAACCAACTATGTTGAAGTACTTTCCCCCCATATTCTTTGTTCTATAATTTGTTATATCGGGAGCCACATAGGATGTCAATATTAGAAATTTGCAGAAACTTCACTGGTAAGCTGTCTTAGCTGAAACCATCTGTTTCAGTCCTATTGTGTCAGACAGTATGAACATTTTTTTTTCTTTTCAGTTTATTCTGCTTGCAGAAATCAATTTAGAGGAAACCTAACTGACCCTAGATTTTCTATTATCAGATGTGCACTTCCATTCCTCTGTAGAAACGAGTCAGCAGAATACACAGTTTTGGGGCCATAGGGGCATACATACAAAATACAAATACTATAACCCATAGGTTAAAAAAATGGGGCATCCCATTTAAGGTTTCTGACCAAATTTCAGAACCAATCCACAATAACAACAGGACACCAACAACCAGTATCAATCTGTACATTCTTGCAGCGATTATTTACTGTGCTCAAGACACACTGGCAGCTACAGCTTATCAGCAATTCTGTAGAGGGCATCAGCCACCTTGCCAAGCACACCAAGCAGGCCGTTCACTTGGTCCTTCCTCTGCTCCCTGTCCAGTCGGCTGTTGATGTTCTGCGCCTCTAGCTGCGCCGCAACCATCTGACTGCTCCGGTTTAGGATCTCAACCAGCTGCCCCTGCAGACTGGTCGCGGCTCTTCCGGATGCATTGTCGTCACTGCGCTGCCTCTTCTGCCCGCACTGCGCTGGTGAGTTCTCAGTGATCTGCTCCGGCTGCTTTTCTTTTGATGTGCCTGCTGTTTGGAAACATGGATGGTTGTTAGGTATGAAACCTGAATTTCTGAAGCTTTATCATGTGAATTCTACTGCCGTTGTTTTGTTCTGGGTTGCATGTGAGATGTCTAATGGTATAATTATGTCTGAACCGTTTGATTCAAGTGGAAATTGTATTAGTTGATCATTTGAAGAGAAAAGACTGAACAGGAAGGAACAGTCCTTAGATCATCCCCACCAGATCAACTATCCATCCAATCTCCTAGGGAGTACTGTATATCTTAAAACTAGCATTTTAGAAGGAGTTGCTGCAGATCTCCTGACTCTGTCTCATTTCCTATTATACATAAAGTTTTTTTGAGATATCCTAAAAACCAGCTCTCTCCCCTGAACCCTAAAGAAATGTATGGGTTCTAAAGTTTAGGTAATCTGCTGCTTCAATGCTCTCCTATATGCTGAAATGGTTTTAGGATACTCTCCTGTAAGAACTTATAGAAGATCTGGTGAAGTTGCCCCTCTGTCATTTCAGAATCATTCCAAAAAAATTAAAATAATATGTAGAGGATATGGATGTTTCTCAAATCTCCATGTGTCTACACGGTAATGGGATTTAACAACCAGGTACAAATACAATGGGTGTGGGGGATTTGATATCATCAGTTCTTGGGTATTAGCTAGAAAAGGACCCCAGTCAACATATTGCTTTTGTGAGCATTGATTCTGAGTCAGCACAATTCTGATGTTTACACAATTCTTTTTTTTATAAATATGAAACTTGGTAAATTATATATTGTGCCGTTAGAGTTCGATAGATAGTTTCAGAAGTAATCGGTTCTATCCAAAAAGAAAAAAAAGATAAAAAACAGACAACTCAGTCTCATACAGCTTTCAAACAGCACAATATTATTCACAAAGAGAAAAGGTAACTAGGTACAGTAAGCTAGTGTTTTAGGTAACTAGGTACAGTAAGCTAGTGTTTTGCAATCTTAAACGCGTGAGAAATGGCAGCCTCAAACTTTTATTCTGCTTGGAATTGCTGGAATTTTGTGGCATGATTGCTAGAGCCTCTGGATTAAAATTTAAAGCGGCAGGAAGTGAACTGGCGCAACCGTTTATAATTAAGCTTTGTTGCTGCATTACGCTATGGCCGATCAAACCAAACCAAAACCAATGGAACAGTAAAAAGCTTCTGCGGAGTACCTTGCTCGGAGGTCGCTTGCCAGGGCACATCAGCCGTCTTCTCTGTAACTGTAACCAAAACAGCAAAATGCAAAGCTGTGTCAGGCAAGGAACAATCCAAATAGGAGTACCCAAGTGCATCCAACTGACAAAAAGGAAATTAAAGCGAAGAATAACGGAAATTTGTGCATGCTTTCAGCTTTGTCGTTCGTTAGCACTTTAGCTGGAACAGAAACTGAAGCGTTTTCCCCCAAAAGCAAGAAAGGGTTCATCAATTCAGAACCATGAGAAAGTTTTTTTTTTTTTAATGAGCAAGGAAACCTCCAAGAAGCAACTGCTCAAGGGAAGCATGTTCATTGCACGCGGAAAGCATTGGAGACACGAGTTCAAACGCAGAAAAGGTGGCAATTTGACGGCAAGAAGAAGCAGTAAAAAGGGAACAAAAGGCTCACCATGCACGGAAACGGAAAGAGAGGAGGCACGCGTAATGTCAACAGCTTGCTCACCGGGATCGGCACGGCCACCGCAGCCGGCGCCGGTGTCGGCGTCGGCGTCGGACTTGGCGTGGCCGCGTCGTCTTCTTGGTCATCCTCGTCCTCGGACGAGGAGAAGAGGCCGCCGCCCCCTTGGACTTGGACCCCACGGGCAGCAGTGTGAAGCACCGCCTTGGGCTCCTCCTCCTCCTTGCTCTCCATCGCCGCCGCAACGGCATTATTACCGGCGGCGCGGCCCTCGAGGATGTCGAAGACCTCGCGGTCGAAGAAGCCGGGGAGTCGCCTCTCCCGGCGCGCGTCGTTGCGCATGGCCCAGAAGGAGACCTCCTCTTTGCTGGCCGCCGCGTAGCCGCGCTCCCACTCCCTGATCTTCTTGTAGTCGCCGGCGAGGTTGCTCCAGCGCTTGCGGCACTGCACGGGGCCACGGTCCACGCCGTGGCGGCGGCAGTACTCCGCCACCGCCGCCCACTTGGTCGGCTCCGCGCCACCGGCGCCGGCGCCGTCGACGGCTCCCCGTAGCCGGCCCCGGCCGCGCCCCCGCCCGCTCCTCTCCACCACCCGCTTCCCCTCGATGAGCACCAGTATCTCCTGCCTCGTCCACCGCGGCAGCCGTGACCCGCGGCCCGTTCCCACGCCTTTGGCCTCGCCGGCGTTTGACGACATGCCGCCGCACGCCGAGCTCGAGCTCCTTCCTTGGCCCCCCAACAAGAGCCGGTGCAGCTTAGCTGGCCAACAGAGACGCAGCAGCAGGGCGGAGGGAGAGAGGGGCTACCGGAAAGGGCGTGGAGATTAGGAGGGAGCCAGCGAACTAATCAGGGTTAAGGACTTTGATTAAGGGTTGGTTAGCGGAGGCTCCTCTCCTCTTTCTCTCTCTCATGTGTCATCCCAATTCCCAAACCAAAGAAGTAGAGTAGAGAAGGAGAAGGAGAAGAAAAAGAAAAAGGCAGAGAGTGGTTTGCAGCTTGCAAGGGTTTGACAAGTGGATTAAGGAAAAAGCTACAGGCAAGCAATGAGTGTGAGTGATTAGGGGAGGAGGAGGAGGAGGGCATGAAGATTTATTTATTTATTTTATTATTAGTATATATAGGGAGGAAAAATAGCAAGTGGGGGCTCCAACAGCAACAGGGGCTAGGGTAGGTGTTGGAGGCCTAGCTAACCTACCGTCTCAATTTTTCAGCAATAGTAGTAGGGTGGGGAACAGTGTGTGGCGGTGGGCACTGCTATGATCTCGACTCTCAGCCCTTTCCTCATCTCTTAATCTACGGCGAATATTTTGTATGGATTTCAAGCTTGTGAGCCTTTTTTTGGTCTCTTTCGTATGTTTCTGCATTAGGGTCTGTTAGGACTAAATACAAGGTACCACCAAAAAAAACTTCAATCAAGTACGAAGAAATATCTAGGAATTTTAAGATTGGCAATTCACAATTTTAAGAAATGTATATTTAGACTCAGTATAATTTAATAGCTACGGTATAATGTTTTTCTCTTGTAAAAAAATAATAGTAGTCATTAGCTGAATATTAGATACCAGGACATGAGATGACATCGCTCCCTCAACATTATTTGCTCACTCTGTCAGTGTAGTAGTAGTAGTAGTAACAATGACCCTAGCCGAACGTACGTATCGTATCGAAATGGCATTTGTTTCCACTTTCTTGCGTAGCTGGAATTGCTTGCTTGCGGAGTGCGTAGTTAGTGTGGTGTGGCTTGGCTTGTCCGGAAGACTTGGCTCCGGATAAGGCAATCAAGGACGCGGTGTGGATGTGTCAGGTCGCTGTTAAGGGAGGCCAACCTATATACAATTATATACAATGCCACTTCTCTATCTCTATAAAATGTCTTTTCTCAGTGAGAAAATCGAGGGCATAAACTTCAGATTTCTTTTGTCTAACTAAACTTTAGTCAGTCTTCTTTTTTCTCTACAAAAGATTTTTACATACTCTCTTGGTGTCTAATTTAGAAGTCGTTTAGAACAGTGATATGGTCTCCTAAATAAAACTTTAACCTCTTACTTTTTATAAAAATCTTTATGAAATAATGATATATTTATACTTTTATTAAAATATTTTTCAAAACAAGTCTATTCATATAATTTTTCATATTTGCAATATCAACAACTTAAAAGTTATTGATGATTTATATTCTCAATATTTGACCTAAAGCGTGTTTAAAATGACTTCTAAATCAGATATGGAGGGAGTTTAACTTTTCATATCGTATGATTCTTCGTCTAATGCACCTGGCTAGTGTTATAAACTTTGAACTGCGTATGAATTTATTTATAGAAAAACGATATAATAAAAGGTTGGTAACAGGTAAACGATAATGGAAAGGAAGAAAACACTATTATTATGTTCGTTGTAAATAAAACATTTATAATTTTTTACCATCATATATAACTCTTCAAAACATGTAAAATATACATCATGCATGTATATTTCATAATGAATCTAAAAACATAAATATTATGTTGTTAATCTATACCTTTTTAAAATAGAAATTGGTTTCTGGACACTGAAAGTTACCATCCTTGTTGTTGGATATCTAATGGAGCAATTTGCTGAAGGACACTCTGGTTCTAGGAAAATTTACCCTAATAAAATATTTTAATAAAAGAGATATAAAATCATATATGTGCTGCAAAATTGTATCATAAAATTCTTCTACGCTCTACATGGTGAGAACTATAAAGTAAAAGTATTGTTTTACAATGAATTGATCATTTTGCATCTCTTCATAAATAGACAAAGTTAACCATAGTTAATTTTCTCATATATTTATAGGACATGAAAAATCTTATAAAAATCACGTAATGCATATATCACCAATCTTGACTATGCTAAAAATATTAGTTCAAAATAATAAAGTTTATAATAGTATATTTAGCATGACTGAGTTATAGATTTATCTCCTATCAAGCTTAAGTGATATACTAAACTCTACTATTTTGAGCTTTATTTTTAGCATAGTCATGATTTGGTGATGTAAGCATTATGTGATTTTTCCAAAAAATTTAGTGTCATACAAATATATGAAAAAACTTTAACAATGTTAACTTTGTCTATTTATGAAGAGCAGCAAAATGCAAAATGATCATTTTAGTGCAAAACAACATTTTTATTGTATAGTTCTTATCATGTGGAGAATAGAAAATTTTATAGTACAATTTTTGCACACTTATATGATTTTATATCTATTTTGTTAAAATATCTTATTCGATACCATGTCCACCAGCAAATTTACCAAGAACCAGAGTATTCTTCAGCAAATTGCTCTATTTTAGGTGTCCAATAGCAAAGGATGGTCACTTTCAGTATCTAAGAGCCAATTTTCTCTTTTAAAATTGATAGTCAAATTTAGAAACATTTAGCTTAGAAAAGACCTAATATATACATGTAAAAAACATAAGTACTTGAATAACAGTACCGATGCAATAAACGAGGGAAAAAAGGATCGACCCTAAAACTATGGAGAGTCTGAGAGTACCCAATACGCACTTTCAATCTAGAAATTTTAGCAAATTGAAAAAAAAAACCTCATCGTCTCCAATAATTCTCAAACCCACCTCCCAATTTTTTTAGCAATTGAAACAAAACCACCCCTACGCACATACACCAATACGGAGGTGGAAGCACGTGGAGAAGAAAAAAAGTAGAATAAATTCCTTATATAAATTTACAACAGTGAAATAAAGTATAAGGGTGGTTAGTGTGATTTAGAAATAGTTTAGAATTTTCTGTTGTAAAATTACTTTGTATCTTTATGCATGAGATTTTGGAAACTAGAGTTGTAGTTTAGTTATGCATTCTTATTCTATTCCGGTATTTTAGAAATCGTATACATTGCATTCCAAAGGCATCATCCTAAAAAGTCGTTCGGAGGGAGACGAGGGGGGAAAAAATTATATGGGAAGGTGCAGCAAATAAAACTTCATGCGACATCCTTCACGTGCACAGGTCCCACCTTCAGCAAGGCAAGCCGAGCAGGTAATTTTTTGGAACTGTGTCATCTCACACGATTAGACGGTGCCGCACAGAGAATTCTATACGACGGTGTCACCTAAATTTTTTTCCAAGAGGAAAGCTGGCGCGTGCTCAATTAGATCGACGAGGACTAAACGAGGCAGCCGGACCCGGACGGGTTCCGTACACGGAAGAACCACACGGGCACAAGCACACCCATGGTGGGTTGGGTTGGGTCCGTCCACTCCACGACGATGCGATGGACCGGTGGATAGACGATTGGGATTTTGGGAGCCCTTTTTGTGAGTTGCTTTCACTCGATATGGGTTTCAGTTTCGTCCCATCAATTCGGCAGCCGCTGGTCCCGACTCCCGTTGTTGTCGACGCTCTCTCACTCGATGATCACTCTCGGAGATTCTAACAGAGGGACGACGGATGGGTCGCGAGCGGGCCACTCGTCCGGATAGGCGCTCGATCGTCTAGTACGTACAGTACCCTTATCTCTGCTAAAATTTTCTTCCTTATTTACATTGTGTGTATGTATGTAAATTAATAGTAATATATATTATAGATACATATGTACAAGCATGTGTGATCATCTAAGCTGATAATGTCTAATTTCTCGCTCAACTAACCATTATGACACTACCAGTTTTAAAAACATCATGCTTAGTGTTGCTATGTTTTCCTAGCCCAGGTTTCCCCTATTCTTTTTAATATGAAAAACTAGCATGAAATTCTTCAGTCTAATTCTTTGAATAAAAAAAATAAAGCTCATAACTAAGAGTTGGTAATACACTGCACACATAAGTACATAACTATATATCTAGTGGCGAGAATCTATAAAATATATTTAGAAAAGGACTTATTCTCTTTATTTTCTACATTTAGTCTCTCTTTCTAAGATTCGGTCACTATAAATTTATAGCACAAACTTATGAAGGGCTCCATGCTTTCGGTAGCTGTAGCAGGGGCTCAAGCCTGGACCACTCCGTTGCTGGGTCTGCTCCTGTATATATCTACTCTCTCCGTTATCGTTTGCGTTTTTTAAAAAACATCTTTAACTAAATATATATTAAAAAGTATAAATATTGTAAGGAACATGGTCCTCATGTCACATTTAGTTTGGATTTTGGTGTTTGATGATCAACATAACCAAATTGGACTAACGTATTTGCAAGTGTTTATTTTGTAGTCCAATAGGGTGCAAACATGCTTTGGACTTAGGCAACACCGTAAACAAGACATTTGAAACATATAGAAGACCTAAAAGATCAAGCATAGTCCAAGCATGAAGGATGGAACCTACTCGGAAGCAAGATCGCGAAGATACAAAGTCTTCCGGACGCTCGTCGCCTCGCGTCCGGACTTTTGGAAATCAGCCCGGCAGAAAACAGTGAAGAAACGAGCTCCGGACGCTACGAATTCTAGGGTCCGGACCATTGCGAATGCGTCCAGACGCCTAGGGTTTGGTCTGCGAAATTCAGAGAGTCCGGACGCTGTGAACAGTGTGTGTCCGGACCATTGGTGCTTGCGTCCGGACGCACACAGAGAAGAACCCGAAAGCACGAAGGACTCCGGACGCTGACCGGGGCATGGGGTCCGGACCAACAGTGGCGTCCGGACTCTATGCAGAGAGGTTCCAGAAGCGCGCGAAGGCTCCGGACGCTGTCCGGATTGTGGACTCCGGACCATAAACAGCGCCCGGACCCACGAATCAGCCGCAGCGCACAGAAGACCGTTGGAAGGTCTGGACGTGCACGCGATTGTCCGGACCCCCGCTGGAGGTACGCAGAGAGACAATCCAAGGGCACCAACGGCTCCATTTGGCTTGGGGCCTATATATATGACCTTTGACCGGTCAAATGGGTGCAAGGAGACTTGAGGAAACATACCAAGGGTGTTGTACACCATTCTAGTGATCTCCATATGCATATAGCTTAGTGATACACTTGGTGATTAGCATTTGTGCTTTACGAAGTGCTTAGGCTAGTTAAACCATTGCTCTTGCGCTTGCTCTAGGTGTAAGCCTAGTGTTGAGTGAGGTTTGCATACCTCTTGATCATAGGTGCTTGCGCGCACCAAGTTTGTACTCGGTGGGGCTTGTAATCTTGCGCGATCACACCAACCGCGTTTGTGGTGTGGCCGCCACCGATGTACCGAAGGGAACAAGGCCCGCGGCGTTTCGGCCGAAAACTTGATAGTGAAGACGGCGGAGAGCATCCGGGAGAGGCTTGCCGGAAGGCACATCGGAGACCCACTTGCGCGTGGGGAGAGCCCGAGGCTATCCACGGAGTTACCCGATCGGGAGCTTGACCCTTGCGCGGGATTCCTTGCGAGGGGCTCCAACGAGGACTAGGGGGAAGCTTGCGCGCTTCTCGATACCTCGGTAAAAATACCAGAGTCGTCGACGGGAGTTTGCATCTCTACCTTACTCTTTACCTTCCGCACTTACTTTGTTTACCTTGTGTTCTTTACCTTTTCTAGCTTAGTTGATAGGTTTGGAAACTAGGTTGCTTAACTTTTTTTGTGTAGAGATAGCAACACTTAGCAAAACCATAGTTGCACTACTAGATAGTTTACCTTTTGCATAGGTTTTGCTAAGGTTAGAAAAAGATATCATAGATTAGAGAGTAGTTTTTAAGTGACCTAATTCACCCCCTTCTTAGGTATCACGGTCCTTTCAAATATTTATAATATATAATTAGTATAATTGGAAAGATCTTTGAATCTAGATTTTTAATATATTACATAATTTTTTTACAAATCGAGTTAAATTTATGGCACGGACACCAATAATAATAGTTACATGGTAGACATGACAACAAGACACAATTAGCTAAACATGCTAGCCGTAGTGCCAAGAGACAACTCCAGCGTGACACGTCATAGTCTTAACCGTACCAAACCAACACACGCTAGTCTGATGAGCCACGGGCTGCTGTACGAACCCGTAGCCCATGTCGACAAAAAAAAATGGACAAGTCCACTAAAGAACTCATACTAGTAGAGTTCTACAAGCACATAGCTAGAGTTACAAGTTCACAAATCAACAAAGTTACAAGCTCACTGTGATCAATTACAACATCCACCATGGGATCTCACTCTCGTATATAAAGATACGTGTGCATATAAGATGAAAAAAACAGTGTGACATGAAAATGTGAAAGGATAGACATGGCCCGATGATGCCCATATGGAAGGCATGAGTTGAGAGGCCATGGCTCCCACTTGTGAATTTCTTTGAGCGTAGCTTTCATGTCGACCTCACCTATGGGGACCCTATAGCTCCTCTCCTTTGTGTGACCAAAAGGGGCCACAGCCCTTTCATCATCTAGAAGAGAGATTACAACCCCGGCCCTATATGGTATGGACACGCCTACGGGTAGATCGATGATATGATGGTTTACTTGCCCATAGGACATAGGACATGGGAGGGCCAATGACCGGATAGATAGATGTCTTCATACTCCTCTCATGGAATGGTCAACAGTACAGGATGCTGATGTAACCTTGATCACCTCCTGAGGGGAATTTTGGTTATATCTATCAATGCGAAGTCTAGTAGACAAGTATATTAGTTAATTCTTAATAGTATAAATATATAGTACAGAAGATAAAGTACATACTATAAGTATGGGAGGCAAATTACTTCAAATTATAGAAGCTGTAATCGTCACTGTAGGTGAACAACAAATTAAAGAGGCATATGTGCCATATTAGGATGATTATTTGCCGTCATAATTTTATCATATATATGTATATATAGCAGCATACATACGTGTGTCCACTACATGTATTTTAAGATCATCCTCTTGGGGCAAAAAAGATCCTCCTCATATTAGTATGTTTGATTGAGGGACCCTACAATCTTGTTATCTTAACACCATCTATGGGACCGTTATACGGAGTACATATATTATGTTTGGATAAGCAAATAATTCACTCATCAACAATCAACAAGACAACAACAATACTGAAAGTACACTTTACCCTAAGTGGGACAAAAATTGCGCGAATATATATACATAGCATGCACTTGGAAGCATGCCATTGCGCACCGTGGCTGGAGTCAGAAAGATTTGATTCCTGCTGCTTGATCATGCATAATAATCAAGACAAAATTATGTTATGCGAGTGCTTTAGGGATCATCCTTCTCGTCATCACGCGCGCGCAAGGTGCAGGTGGATTAGCGCACGTAGCCATCCATCATAACACCAGAGGCGGATGCACCATGCATATGTTCTTTTCCTCTCTGCTCGTGGAAGCCACATGTATGGTGGCAACTGTGGCATGTAATTTGAAACAAACTAAGGTCACTAAGACACTAAGGTCTTGTTTAGATGTAGTTATATTCACATCGATCCTATATATGCATTGGGTAGATTTGATTAGAAGTTAAACTAAGTTTCACCATAATTCAGCTCAACATATATAGATCAAGGTGAATTCGTAAACATCCAAATAACACCTAATTTTAGAAGACGCACTATAAGTCCATGACAAATGTTAGAACACGGGGACGGTGGTGAGAAGATAGAGAAAAGGCACGCATATATCCCTATAGAATTTTTTATATATATAATTGCCTTCCCTTTCAATTCAATTGAATGCAAGAACGAACAAGATGATGAGTCCTACCCACATCTGCATTGACGTGCTTAAAATAAAAAAGGGCACTAGCACTACATATACAAATTAAATATATAAATATATATGTGTATGTATATGTGTATGTGTATGTCCATACTCCACACCACCAGTCCACCACTATCTATTGACGCGATCGTGGACCATGCTGCTTTCCTACTCCTGCTATATATACGCACGCCGCTCGTAACCTCTCCTCTGACGACGACATGACGCCGCTCCTACGTCTTGCGTAAGGATGATGGCTTGCTGATGATGGATGGGCATGCCTGCCCCGTGCATGAGTGATGCATTTTTAAGAATCAAAATTTCTAAGTTTAACCAAAATCATTAGCAAAATTTTCAAAAAAACAAAAATCATAAACAGAACTACAAAGATTTATAACACTAAATAGGTATACTATAAAAATATAATTAATAAAAAAACACAAATATTTTTAATTTATTATATAAATTTGATCAAGTTTAAAATGTTTTTAATTTTTAAAAAGTTAAAATAATTTATAATTTATGACAGAGAAAAAGTATAATATAATCATATTAGTATGGACCGCCCATGTTGCTGAGTCGTTGATCAACTATTGCAATCTACGCTTTTGCTAAATTAGTTATATATTATTATCAAATTCGACTTAGCAACTGGCCTCACGTGGAAATGACAAGATATATGCCAACAAATAGAGAAAAAAAAATGTTTCCTCCCTTCCAATATTCAGATGAGATGATGATGATTTGTTCTATAGATAATGATGGGTACACTTGAGGCCTACAGTTAAAGGCCTAAAAGAAACCCTTCTTTATTTTATTGATGATTCTCTGTTGCCTTTATTTTGGATAATCAGTATATAATTAAGATTACAATGCATGATACTTTTTTTATAAAAAAAAAATCAAGTGATTCCCTACCCACGAAAGGGAAAAGGGAATTATCCACTAGGAACAGTTTTGACTGAATCTCCCTCTCGGTCCAAGCTGAATATTTCACTAACTCCATTTAAATTATAGTTCCTTGACTATTTTATCCCAAGTTTGACCATCTGTCTTATTTGAAAATTTGTATTATTTATCATTTCTTTGGTTTTGGCTTTCTTCGGTAATAAAAGTTCTTTAAAAATGACTTAAATTTAAGAGTAAAGTGCACTAGCGGTCCTTAAAGTTGTGCTCATATGTCATTCCGGTCCCTAAACTCACAAATCGACCGTTTAGGTCCTTAAACTTGTTCATTTGTGTCATTCCGCTCCCTAAACTTGTTCGGTTGTGCCATCCCGGTCCCTAAACTTAAAAGTCGGCTGTTTAGGTCCTTAAACTTGTTCCGTTGTGTTACGTTGGTCCCTAAACTTGTTCGAGTGTGTCATCTTGGTCTAAACAGAACGATAAAAAACTACATATCAAAAAATAATTTATAACTTTTTCATATGAACTCGAATAAAGATAAACTTTATATCAAAATTGTAGCTCTCAATGTGATCTATAACTTTGCAGTCGAAAAGTTTTTAAAATAAAATTGTTTATGCCCCCTAAATATTAGTGTATGCTTATAGATTTTGAAATTTAAAATTTAAAATTAAATTTACGGGCACTAAATGACTTCAAATGTTCAACTATAAAGTTGTAGATCATGTTGAGAGCTACAATTTTGATATAAAGTTTGTCTTCATTCGAGTTCATATAAAAAAGTTATAAATTATTTTTTGATATCTAGTTTTTGGATCGTTATGTTTGGACCAAGATGACACCGTCAAACAAGTTTAGGGACCAGGATGACACTTATGGACAAGTTTAAGGACCTAAACGGTCGATCTGTAAGTTCAGGGACCAGGATGACACAACTGAACAAGTTTGAGAATCTAAATGGTCGATTTGCGAGTTTAGGGACCGGGATGACACAGGAGCGCAAGTTTAGAGACCGCTAGTGCACTTTACTCTAAATTTAACTATATTTAAATATTTTTAATTAAACAAGTAATTAAACTTGAGATAAAAAAGTCAAACAAACTATAGTTTAGAATGGATAGAGTTTTTTTTATCGAAACCAGAATGGCCAGAAATGAACAACTACATATATGTCCCAATTTTTTTTAGGTTGCTGGTCCTGAGAATGAGAGGTCCGGTTAGCATCCGACCAGGTGGCAGCCAGCAGTCCGCCGGCCAGGTAAATTATTATTCCGCCGCGTGTTAATTTGCGATTCTGTCCCGTGGCCCAGCCCAACACACGCATTTTTGCTGCCCTGCTCACGCTCTGGCCTTGTGTTGGCCTGGCCCATCTTGTGCCAGCGACGCCGTCGTGCCCATGTTCCTGCCTCCTGCCGGCCAGGCCCAGCATATCCAGCGACAATTTCCCACCTTTCCAGTACTTCCGTTTCACATGTTTTTTTTGCGACGCTTCTGTTTCACGTGTTGGTGTTCCAGCACAGGGGTAGGGTTGATATGATATGCATGTGTTCTAAAAAGAAAAGAAATAGTGAATAAATATATTAAATAAATTAGTTAAATATAAAGGCAATAGGTGGAAAAAATATGTCGGGTGTATTAAATCGAACACAAGACATGTGGCCCAATAAAGTCCTTCTAAGTTTTTTAAAATTTATACCATTAAATCGTATGAGACCGTTTAAGTCAAAAAAAAAATATTTCACCCTCACAAAAATGATGCTCTAGACTAAAATATACTATGGAAAATAAAAAACTCATGAAATAGGGAAAAACTACATAATTAAAAATTAAAATAAAAGTATTAAAGTAAATAAATAAGTAAAAGGAAGAAAATAACTTGTGATATTATGAAACAAATAAAGTATAACAAGTGAACATCCCAATATACTATATAACATCACAGGTGTAGTATGTGATATTCTCTTTTATATTTTTTAACGCATGGAACATATGTGAACACTCTACTTTTATAGTATAGTAATTAAAAGTTCCATGGTAGTATATAAAAACAAAATAAATAGTGAAGTAATTAATTATAGCCAAATAAAAAGAAAAAAAAGATATTACTAAATATCACAAAATATATCTAGAACATCAATATATACTACCGAACATCACAAATACACCGAAGAACATCACATTAACACTATACGAACATAAAAAATAAGCATAGAACATATTATGTATACTACATGAATATCAAATATACCAAAATAAAGTAGTAAAATTAGCGAAGTAATTAGTTAGATTCAAATAAAATAATAAAAATTCTACTGAACATCACAAAATATATCTTGGAATATCAATATATGCATACATTAAAACATACATCATATATAAAACGTTACATGTATACTACATGAATATCATGTGTATTTATAAATAAAAAAGTAAAACACAAAATTATAAATAGAAGAAAGAATTAAAATAAAGAAATAAAATATGCAAATAAATAAAATAAAGAAAATTGTTAATTCTACAAAACAAATTTTATGTGTATAAATGTTTATAAATAAAAATATATGAAAAAATAAAAATACAGAACTAATTAGAATAAAGGAAATAAAAATAAAAAATTAGAAATAAAAAATAAAAAAGGAAACAAAAATCAATATAGAAAAATATAAATATTAACAAAATGAACAAAAGAAAAAGAATGACAAAAGTTTATTATGATAGAATAAATATTAGAATAATATTACGTGAACAAAAAATATAGTATAGAACATTGTATGTTACTATGTAAACATCCCAAAAATCCATATATGAAAATAGAAATAAAAAAAAATAAAAAGACATTTAGTATTGAAAATAACCATAGAACATCTCATTTATATTGTGTGAACATCACAAAGTTTATTACATAAAATAAATATATATATATATAACATGAGTATCGCTTTAACATCCTAAATATATCATAAAACATCTGTCAAAGCTATGTGAATACTCAAAAATAATCATGAAACATCTAATAGTATATTAACATTGAAAACATATTTTAGAATATTACATGTGTAGTATACCGACCTCATAAAATATAGGAATTAAAAAAACTAATAGAGAAAACAAGAAAAGAAAAAACAAAGAGGAAAAATAAATAGAAGCAAGTATATAAAGTAAAAGAATAATTTTAAAAATAAAATAAAAGTAAAAATTAAAAAGAATAAGAGATACAAAAATACAAATGAAAAGAAAAAAATAACTGGTTAAAGTAATTAATTATAGTAAATAATGAAGAGAAAAGGTAAAAAGGATAAAAGAATTAGGCACGACCATCCAACAATTAAAATGGAAAATATAAAAGAATATGAATGACGACAGAATGAAAGTGCATATTTGGTTTTGGTAATTGAGTGACAACTTAGGTGGACTAATATGTGTTTAATGTGAGACACACAGGTGATTTAGTCCTTAGGTACACAAGTGTGAGCAACCAATAAAGTCATGAAGAGATGTCTTGTACATATTTATGGTGCTCAACTTGATGATGAAGGAGCTCATTGCATAAGAAACATGACATGGAGTCATGTGACAAGGTGGAGAAGGTCAAGGCATGAGTTAGCTTGATGGACCGGTTGCAAGCGTGAAGGGCAAGCTAGAGGCTTGAAGCGTTTGACCGCGTGGCGGGAGGCTTGAGCAAGACTTGGCACCGATGGACGAAGGCAACGGTGAAGAGCAAGTGAAGTCAAGATCGATGAACCAATATGTCATATGATGATATGAAGTGGATCATATCATTTGTGATAGGTTGGTGCATGGGTTGCATCAACATTGAAGAAAGAGATGAAATGAAATGCGCAAGACAAAGGTATAACTTAGAGCATTTCTTTTCACCGGTCATAGATGTTTAGAGAAGTGTTTGACCGGGTTGAGTTATTGGAAAAACCATACTATCAAGAGGGATGCATAGTAGACTAGCTTCATGAGGATAAGAGTGCTCATGTCAAAGTCTTTATGCGTTCGAGAGATACCTTGCACTCACGGGCACTTAGAAGATGTGTTTCTGCCAGGGTGCAAAGGCTTAGCTGGGTGTTGAAGTTGTGCTGAAAAATGAACTACCGGTAGTACTGGTCTGAGAGACCGGTAGTACTGGTGGTTACCGGTAGTACCGGTGGAAGACCGGTAGTACCGGTAAGTCATTTCCCCGCCTAGATCTAGTATGCTAAAAAATGAACTACCGGTAGTACCGGTAGGCAAAATTCCTGCGCATCTCAAGTTACGAGATTTTGAACTAGCGGTAGTACCGGTTCCTCACCGTAGTATCGATGGTGACCGGTAGTACCGGTGAAAGATCGGTAGTACCGGTTGGCTAACTTTGTGCAACGGTCGGAAGGCTCCTACGGGCGGAAATCTTGGACCGGTAGTACCGGTGGGACACCACCGATAGTACCGGTAGTGCATCTGGAGCTGCGGGAATAAATAGGCCGCCCCTTCTGTGGGGCGGGTGACCACCCCCATTATTCCACTTCCACATCCGAGAAAAGGGTCCTAAGAGTGTCTCTCTCTTTCTCTATGCTCCTAGGCTCCAATCCATGGTGGATTTGTGAGAGAGAAGTGAGATTTGAGTGTGGAGAGGATTGATCTACGACTTGAGCATTCGATTTCCTCTTCTTGCCGGCTTGCTTTGCATTTGTTACTCTTGGATTCTTGGAATCCTAGCCGGCTAGGTGTTCTTCGAGATTGCCCGTGTTGATTCATTTGTGAGGGCACCCCGAATCATTTGTATTACCCCTTCAATCCTTAGTGGAAACCTCGGGCTAACCTTTGTGGTTGCTTGAGGGGGGCAAGAAGGTGGAAGAGACTCCGATCTTTGTGGTCACCTCAACAACGAGAAGTAGAAACTCTTTTGTGGGGGCCGAATCTCGGTATAAATCTTGAGTCTCGCGTGTTTGATATTGTGGAGATAGTTTCGACTATCCTTTGTTCTTGTGTTCTTTGTGTTCTTCCTCTCTCCCTCAAAGTTCATAGGTTGGGAAGGCCCAATCTACAAATTGGAGAGGAACCAATCCAAGTAAAGCTCAACATCATCACCCTATACCTCAAGGAGTGTGGGGAAAAGCTCGGATCCGGATTCAAAGCTCATCTTCCTTGGATCTCGGATTCACTAGCTTCTCGGCCTTCACCGGTAGTACCAGTCCTACTGTCGGTAGTACAAATCAATGGTTTGCACTCTCTATTCACTACCTTATACTTATTGTTTCATACTTATGCTAGTGTTTAGTGGTTGCTTTAGTAACTAGTATAGCTTGTGTATCTTGCTAGTTACCTTCTTGCTTGTGGAGCATAGAAGTAGTTCTTGAGTGACTAATTGGTTTGTGTAGCCTTGTTAATCACATTTCTTAGCTTGTGTAGCTAAGCTTTTGAGCTCTCTAGTTTGGCTTGTGTAGCATAGCTATTGAGCATTACTAGTGAGCTTAGGCTTTGTGCGCTTTGTCTTCACTAGTATGTGTAGGAGCTCCCGGTTTGCTTAGAGTACTGGTTGCTTAGATTTGTGTGACCTTGCAACCTAGACTTGTTAGGTGAGTTTTCTAGCCCGACACCTTAGTAAACTTTTTTTCATAATTTGCTAGGTGCTAGTGTTATAACTAGAGGGGTGTTGCTTTGGCTAGACCGATAGTTTTAATTCCGCATTTACTTCGGTTAGCCTTTGCGATAAGTTTTTAGATACGCCTATTCACCCCCCTCTAGTCCAATTAGGTTCTTTCACAGAAACATAATTTAAAAACTAATAAAATAACTATGGAAAAGAAAAAGGCTTAAAAAGAAAAGAAAAGAAAAAAGCAAAACCGTCGTGGAAGCAAGTAGCTTCTCGGCTCGCTCAGGAAGGTGCTCGCACGGATCACGGAAGCAAGAGCACGTACGTGGGCTGTTGGTTGTCCGCTGGGGAGTCTCTCGCGTGGGCCGGCATTGCTCGTGGGCTGAGCTGCGCTTGTACAGGAATACACGATCGGTGGCATCGCTCGGAGGGGTGTCGGCGCGTGACTGCCATCCGACTGGTCGGACGGGATGCGTCCCGGAAAATGAGTGCCCCGGTACAAATGGAAAATGAAAGGAGCTCCGGTGTCATCGGGGCTTTTCCTTCTAAGCCCAATCTCGTAGCCCACTGTGCGGCCCAACCCATACGCGAGGCCTAAGCAGCCCTTGCCATCGCGCCCCAACGGCAACCACCGGCCCACCGCTCCAGCGTCCAGCCGCCATTGCTGCTCGTGCAAGCTCCGCCGCCGCCATGGACCCGGACCCGGACCTGGATCTGGACCTGGACATGGATATGGATATGGAGACGCTCGCCGACGACGCCGACGCGGCGCTCGCCGGCGACAGCGGCGGCGAGGCCGAGCGCAACGAGGCAGCTGAGGCCGAGGCTGAGGCCGAGCGATACGAGGCCGCTGAAGCCGAGGCAGAAACCCTCCGTGATCGTTTCCGTCTCGCCGTCATCAGCATCGCCACCGCTGAAGGTAGCATTTGAGCATATCATCCTTCGCGCCCCCCTTCGTTCTTGGGAGTTAAAGAGTCCGGTACAGATTCTGATGATGCGACGTCTGCGCAGGAAAGAAGGCCGGGATGACGGTCGCCGATCCCGTTGTTGCCTGCATCGCCGATTTGGCGTTCAAGAGCGCAGGTCTTTGCCCTATGACCCTACCTTTCCCTCCATTTGCTTCTGTAACCCGTAAGCCCGTAACTGCTTTTGCACGCTATTTCACTTTGGTTCATTGCAAGGTGCTATCTTGTTCTGAACCTCTTGGGAGTTGGGAGTACAGTTATTTCGATCTGCTTGAGTTGCCAAGTTGACTGCTCCAATAAAATTGGTTTATATAGGAAATGCAGTACTGAAAGACTAGGGCGGTTCAGTTACATAATTCTCTCGATGGTTAGCAGTTACCACACATTTAGCAGAATATGGTTGGTGCTGCGAATGGTTAATTATGGATGCCTGCAACTTTTGATCTCCATCAGGCTTTGATTTTGTAAAGTTTGTGAATTTTTGTGGAGATAAACTAACAGGATAACAATTCCTTACTCCTATTTCCTTATCACGAATTCAAGATATTCCACTGGGCTTTGATATGAGGTGTAAAGTTTGTCCTGGCAGCTTGCATAGTGAAAGATTGTTCGTTCCCTACTTTTGGTCGAATTTAAAAACCTGGGATGTAGTTTTGCTTTTTTTTTTCTCTGCATAATTTGAGACATTTTTTTTTTCTTCAAATATTCAGCTTGGGGAGGTGTTTGTGTGGGGTGGGGCGGTGGGGGAGGAATCCCCACCTGTTTTTATTTGCATACTATTGCAATTAACTTTGACAACCTACATCAGTTGGATGTTTAGAGGACAGGGGAACAATGGAAAAGAATTTACATAGGGGTTTACATAGTCCTTTGTATTGCTTCTTGATTGAAAACGAGCACACCAGAGATCAGCAATAGATTTTTGCCTCCTCAGCAGCCTTGCGTTCCACAGCTTTGCTTCAGTTGAACAGGCAATGAGTAACTGTCTTAGGGAAGTCATCTCGTCTTGGAAAACAGCCCCATTTCTTCTCTTCTATACAGTGGTTGTCATGTGCAGCAAATCCATTCTGTGGAACAGGAACTCCTAAGATCTCCCAAAACCTTCGAGCACTGAAACAACAGATGTTCTGTCGTTTCCTCTGGTGAACCACAAATTGTGCATCCTGGGCTGTCCACAACATGTTTCCTGAAAAGATGTGCTCTGCACTGAATTTTTCCTTTGACGACCAACCACATGAACATTTGCACCCTAGGTGGTGCTGCGTTCATCCAAACAAACTCTGACGCCGGGTCAGTGTTCTGCCCCTTGGCCTAAAACTTACTTGGAGGATTATTTCTTTGCTTCTACCCTTCTGTGTATTGTCAAGGGACAAAAGAACCTTCCCTGCATGGCTTCCCACAATGTATTGGACCCAAAATGCAACAAATCTGTTGCATTGTTGCTATTATTTTTACATATCACTTTCGTATCGTCTATCAATGCACAATATTGTCATGGGCAGCCAAACAGGCTGCCGCCGGCTCAATAGGCCCAAGAGTTAATAGCTTAACCACCAAGTTAGGTCAAGAGTGCTTAGCCACCAAGTTAGGTTTAGGGTTGATCCCCTCTCTATATAAAGAGAGGCACACCTGTCATTTGAAATTAAGCAAGGAATAATGAAGAAACAATTCTAGTCTCCCTCAACCTCTCAAGCTCTTGGCAAAGCATAAAGCCTAGTTATCCCAAAATACCATCAACATAACACCTGGTATCCGGAGTCAGCCGATTCTCCACCACAACAGCTGCTGCGCCGCCTACCCCATGCTTCCGCCGTTCCAAATTATAAGACGTTTTGGCATAAAAGCTATGAATCTAGAAATGCCAAAGCGTCTTATAATTTGGGATGGAGGGGGTATTTGTTAAATCTGCTACCTACTCGTGATGTAGACAGAAACACACCTTTTTAATCAAAACTCATGTACACGACTGATTTCCAAGGATTGGCAGTTCACAGCTTACACGCCTGAGCAACTCCACTAGATCCCCTTTCCCTTAAAACCATCTATAGGGGATTGAAAAAAATGAGTTTGTACTTTTAGGGACTATTGCTGCAGCAAATTGAGAAAACACATCCTTTTTATTTGGTGGGATCCACCTGTCAATGGCTATAAGCATCTTCTCCCTCCGTCTCCTCTCTCTCAATCTCTCTCGTCGCCTAGCATGGTGGTGGCGTGGCCCGTGCGCTCGCCCATCGTGGCAATGGCGAGAGTGGCTAGTGCGGGCCCGAGATGCTAGTGACAGAAGGGGGGAAAATATAGGCAAAGGGGATTGAGAAAGGGGATCTGCTGAAAAAAAGCTGTTTCTTTCACCTCTTTCCCCTATATGACAGCTTTTAGGGAAAGGGGGTTGTTTTTCTCAGTCTGGTGGAGTTGAAGTTCTGTTACATCAAAGCTTATTGAAGATTGCCCCACATTATGTGGGCAAAGTGCAAACTTCACAAACATACATTCATACTGTTGGAGCGACCCAATATATCCAGATAGAAAGCAATTGTTGAGCACAAGGATCTTCTATCGTAGACCTTTTGTAGAGAATTTTTTCGCCTTGCCACAAATTAGCCAGTGCATAACTATAGTGATTAGAGATGTTGAAGTAATTGGGTCGATGAAGGAGTGCATTTAGTTGAAAAGCAACGATAATCAAGCATGGCACTTACTAGCTAGTAGATATTGTAAATTGTATGCTTCCTTATCCTCTTTTTAGAGAGAAAAAAATAAGTTTGGATCTACTTAGATTTGTGCCTGTGGGAACTACATGAATATTCCATTCAACATCTTCCGTGCAATGTACAGAGCAGCTAGCAAAGGATGCAGAGTTGTTTGCGCAGCATGCCGGTCGAAAGTCCGTCAGGATGGATGATGTCATACTCACAGGTACTTGACAGTAACTTGTTCTGCTGATTCTGTAACAATGGGAGAGAAAAAAAATGTTTGGCTTCTTAGAAGTTAGAAGTACATTTTGTTACATTTTGGCTTGTTTGAACTATTTGTACCTGTACGCTCTCTTTTCCTAGTATTTGATCAGTTGATCGATCTGAAGAACTCATTTTGGTCCTCTAAAGTAGAATTCTCAGTTTGATACTTCGATCTTTGGTGTGTGACTCCAGCTCACAGGAATGAGCATCTTATGGCGATGTTGCGGTCCTTCTCTGAGGAGCTGAAGGGAAAGGAGCCTGCCAGTGAGAGGAAGAGAAAGAAATCATTCAAGAAGGATGAGAGGGTGATCGACGTCTGATTTCAGATATCTGTGATCTTGTTTAGAGAGGAAGGCATGCAGTTCTACCTGGCGAGGTCCTCCTGACTTGTACAGCTTCCTTGTGTAGTTTGTGTCGATGCTATCTTCCATGCCATTTTGCAGAACTGGCTTATTCCACGAACTCTTTCATCCTACTAGTCAGTTACTGGTATTGGCACTTGAGCTTGCTTTCTCAACTGAACATGTAGATACGAAAGAAGAGCTCGCGGGCAGCTTCTCTCTTGTCAGTCTCTGGCTAAATCTTACACTCATCAATCGGACATCACGTTCCTATCTTTTTTTTTCCCGTTAATTAATGTATAATAAACTGCACTCGCTCTGTTCAAAATGTCACGTTTTACAATTCTAACCACTAACATGTATTCTCTCCATTCCAATTTATGGGTCGTTTTGATATATCTAGACACAACTTTTATTATATTGTATATTTTTTGAACGATTTATATTGTATATCTAGGTGATAGCAAAAGATATGTATTACCTAGAGAAGTCAAAACGAATTATAACTTAGGACAAAGGGTGGCATAAATCTTTCTATATTTGTAGTTCAATAATAAAAAAATAGTACAGTTGGCAAAAAAAAAAACGAAGAATAGCCCTTTACGGACATGGCAGAGTAAAATGACTGCCGCAGCTTAGAGCTGGATTGGCACAAATAGATGGACGATTGGCAAGTGTTTTCAACGGAGCTTACGTGTCTGATAATCGCGGTCCAAGATAAGAAAGCAGCACAGCCACCAAACTGGAGCACTAAAGCGACTGAAAACAACACAGGGTGTCCGTGGTTACTGGTTATAGCGAGGAAGGTCTTGTTCATGAGCCCATTGCCATGGATGGTCTACTTGTCATCCTACTCCGTAATTATTGATAGAAATAGGACCCAACAATGTCACTAAAATACTCACATGAACTCATTGAGTAAGAGTATCTCTAAAAGTTTGTCAAATTTCATTTGATAAATCTTATGATTTGCCAATTTCTAAAAAATTTTGTCAAGTAAAATTAGAGCTCTTCTCCAACAGTTGCCTATATACTTCTTCAGCCTGTTCGTTTGATCGTTTTGGTGGCTGATAAATCGGCTAATGTCGTTTTTATTTGTTTTTCTGTGAGAGAAAAACATAGTTTCAATGGCTGATAAGCCAAGTGAACTTACATATGATCTTTTTTCTTCTGTATGCTGATAGATGCTAACTTGCATATTTTTCTTATAACTCATGAATGATGAAAAATATATAAAAAGTCAATCACATATTCCTGACGATAGATAGTATTTTGTGTAATTTATGTATTTTTTTTAGCTAACATATGGATCACTAAAAAGAATTACGAAGTAAATAAGAAAATGAACACGACATATACACAACTAGAGTCACTATTCTCATTCAATGCAAGGCGGGTACAGACGCCCTGTCGCTAGACATCTCCCAGATATTCCGGTTTAAGAAGAAAATAGATCAAGAAAACCCTATCAAAATACTTACTGCGTCCCAAAAAGGATGACGCGGATGACGCTATGAAATATGTACAAGTTAAAATTTTTCAACTTTGACTAAGTTTGTAGAAAATACGTGCAACATTTATATCTCCAAATAAATTTATTAAAAAACTAGACTTAAAGATCTTTCCGATGATACTAATGCTTAGCATAATTATTTATATATTTTAATATATAATTGTCGGTATTTTGAAAACATTGATTTCTCGGGAAGCGAGAATGACATCTATTTAGGGACGGAGGGAGTAGAGTAGAGTAAAAAAAAACAAGTTGTTTAAACAAGTCCGAATGACAAAAGGAGGAGAAAGTAATGGGAAACGACAAAAGAGATCTGGGAGCTGAAATAAGGTCTTTTCACAATATAGATATATTAATATGGATCGCCTCTAAATGACCTATATTTTGTATCTATGGAGTAATGTTACTTAAGAGCAACTTTAAGAGAGTTGGTAAAAATCAATGGCAGCCAATCTCTAAAATAAAAAATCATGCAAAAAAAAACAAAAAACTCCATTCTAGTATGGAAAATCATATTGCTAGCGGAACATGCAAGCTATACTTAACATACGAGAACTACGGGATAGATGACTTGCTATTTTAGCAAACCAAATACAATAGCTGTTAGACTATTTTTTCTCTAACAGAATAGCCAAATATATGATACATAACATGGATAGCTTTTCTCTTAGAGTTGCTCTAAGAGCATTTTTAGCAATAGCCCCTAAAATAGGACCCCTACTTTCGATTTAGGTTCTACCGCCTACTTTTATTGGCCCAATTTTTTGCTTTTACTCCAGAAAGAGCACCCAAATACGAACCCATAAATCTATTTTACTCATTTCCTCAACACCCCCACCCCTGAAGAATCATGACCCTAGTTGGTTTCGGTGATTAACGACAATTAAAGATTATTATGGCTAACGTGTGTTTTGTAGAGGCTATGCGTAGCTTAGCCATAGTGATCAAGGAGAATGGGCTCTAAAGGTCATCACTTAGCCCCCAAGATGGATATCGTTTCGGTTGATAAGAAGACATGATGAAGACCCTAGAATGATAGGCTAGGTGCCATAAGGAGATGAAGGGCACGTAGAATTAGATAGGGCTTCTCTTTTTACCTTTGACCGTACTATTAAGAGGGGTTGAGATTAGTAGCTTGACTTAGGAAAGCTTCATGTTTAGGTGTGGTGCACACTTGACTTCCTTAGCTCTAAGCAAGCCTATGGTGACCGTAAGATAGCCTAGAACAACTTCCATATTCATCGCAACGAAAAACGGAGTTGTCAAAATCATTTTCTGGACGTCGGACGCTCCTGGTAGTGGCGCCGGACGCTGGGTGGTTGAGTCCACAGCGTCCGTCGGCCTTCCAGAGAGGTTGTTTTCTGGCTAAGTTTTTCAGGGTGCGTCGGACGCTGTCCGTCGGCCAGGCGTCGGACGCTGGGAAGAGCGTTCGTCGACCTTTCAGAGAGGGTGTTTTTCAACCCTAGCCAAAACTCAGCGTCGGACGTTGTGGCTGAGCGTCCGTCGCCCAGTGACGTAGCGTCCGTCGCTGGGAACAGTGTGTCAGAACTAGCCGTTAGACAGAGGCGTCAGACCGTCCGTCGCCTAGGCGTCGGAGCGTCCGTCGCCTAGGCGTCGGAGCGTCCGTCGCCTCAATTATGAACATAAACTAGCCGTTGGGCATGCGACGGAGCGTCCGTCGCCAACTTAAAATGTCAGCCCGAGGCAGTTTTCAAAGGGTCTATTTATAGCCCCTCCCACTTCTCTCCCACCTGACCTTTGCACATTTGAGTTGCTGAGTTTGTTGAGAAGGTTGGGAAGAGAGCAAGAGCCCTAGAGAGACAGAGTGATTCGCGAATCCATCCATCCTCTCTCTAGTTCATCCAAGAGTTCAAGTGTGCATCCTCTAGTTGTGAAGCTTGAGTGAGTCAAGCGAAGATCGAGGCTTGTTACTCTTGGTGATCGACATCACCTAGACGGTCTGGTGGTGCTCGGAGGAAGGTGATCGCCGGAAGATTGTCGGCGGCCCTTCTCCATCGACGTTTGTGATCGGTTGTGGGCGATTCACCAAGCCGGAGTGGTGAAGAATCAGCCCGTAGAGAGCACTCATCCCTTGCGCGGGATTGAGGGGGAGCTATACCTTGCGAGGTGCTCCAACGAGGACTAGGGGGGAGTGTCGACTCCTCGATACCACGACAAAACATCGCCGTGTCAAGCATCTCTTTCCCTAGCTTTTTATTACCGCATTACTTTCCGCACTTGTCTTTCAATTCATACTAGAATTGTGTAGGAAGTTTTCGCTTTCCTCTGCCTTGTTACCGCTTTCTAGCTAGGACACACAAGCGGTAGGCACTAGGGGTTAATTGGCTCCTTATAGGTTTAATTCTTGTTTAGAAATTAAAAAGAGGCCAATTCACCCCCCTCTTGGGCATCTTGATCCTTTCAATTGGTATCAGAGCAAGGTTGCTCTAAATTAGGCTTCACCGCCTAGAGCAAGATGTCTCATGGGGATGGACCACCTCCCATGTTCGATGGAGACAACTTTCCTTATTGGAAAGTTCGTATGGAGGCCTATTTAGAGGCCGTTGACGTGGGCGTGCTCAAAGCCGCCACAAAGGGAGGCACTCTCTTCGCGGAGGACCTCAACTTTGAAAAGCACAATGCCAAGGCAAAGAACATACTCTTTCGTGGCATTAGCAAGGATGTCTTCAACCGAGTGCGTAATGCCAAAGACGCATTTGAGTTGTGGACCATTATTTGTGCACTTCACGAAGGCACAAAGAGTGAGCGTGAAGAACGCTATCACTTGGTTATGGCTAAGCTCAATTCTTTCTCTATGCATGCAAATGAAAATGCAAATGAAATGTACTCACGTCTCAACATTATTGTAGAGGAATTGAATGGGCTCGGTCTCAACCAAATGGAACCGACCAATGTGGTACGCAAGATTCTTTGTGTCTTTCCCATTGAGAAGTATGGCCACATCGTCACGGTGCTTCACCAAGGAGATCTCTCTGCCGCTACACCAACACAAATTTTGGGCAAGATCAATGCCCATGAGATGTACATGAAGATTGGTGATGGTGGCTCATCCTCCTCCTCCAAGAAGAAAGAAAAAAAGAAGGAGGAAAAGAAGGACTTGGCACTCAAGGCATCCTCCTCGGAGAAACACAAGATGCAAGGCATGTATGAAAGCTCAAGCGATGATGATGATGATGATGATGATCTCGCTCTCATGGTGAAGAAAACAACCAAGATGTTGAAGAAGCTAAGCAAGAATGGAGTCAAGTTTGACTCAAAGAAGAAGAAATTCTTCACAAGCTCTTCAAAAAAGCCCCTCTCCAAGATGGATTGCTACAATTGTGGCAAACTTGGACACTTGGCTCATGCTTGTCCCGAAGAAAAGAAAGACAAGTACAAGAACAAGAAAGCTAACAACAAGTTCAAGTACAACAAGGGCAACAAGGTTGAGTCAAGTGATGAGGAGAAGAAGGATGACAAGCCATTCAAGAAGAAGAAGAACTTCAACTTCCACAAGAAGAAGAAGAATGGCAAAGCCTACATTGTTGGTGATTGGCTCACCGACATTGAAGACTCAAGTGACTCATCCGGAGATGAAAGTGAAGAAGAGAAGGTGGCCGCCTTGGTGATTGGTTCATCTACTCCACCGCCACCCCCTCCATCATCTCTGGGTTCATCCTCTACACACCTATGCCTCATGGCTAAAGGTGACAAAAAGGTACAAAAAAAGGATAGTGATGATGAGGCTAGCTCTAGTGATGATAGTGATGATGAGTTTGAGGCACCTTCCTATGATGAGCTAATTGAAATTTGCAATAAATACACTAAGCTCATTAGGAAGTATAAAGGCAAAAGTGAATCACTAGAGAAAGCCAATAGTAACTTGCATGCTAAGCTTGATGACTTGACTAGTGCTAATGATGAATTGAAGCTTGAGAACAAATCTCTCTCATCTAGCACTAGGGAGCTCAAAGCCTCACTCAAGCAAGCAAATGAGAAACATGATAAGCTTGAGAGGTCAACACAAGAGCTCCAATCAAGATACAACTTGCTAAAAGATGACTACAACCAAGTTAAAAATGAACATGGCACACTTGTGATAGCTAATGAATTGCTTTCAAATGATCTTGCTACACATGTTGCTATTAACCCGGTTGTTAAGTGTGATATAGCTACTTCTTGTGAGGACTTGCTTGATGAAGTTGCTAGTGAGCAAAATGCTAAGTGCAAGGGCAAGAAGGTAGTTGAGGCCGACAAGCATGATGACTATGTGAAGATGAGGTAAGAAAACTCCAAGCTCAAGGAAGAGCTAATCAACCTCAAGGCAAGCAAGCCACTCACTATCAAGTCAGCCAAACAAGATGACAAAGATGCAATGACCTTGATCAAGTCTCTCAAAGAGGAAAATGCAAAGCTCAAGGTTGAGAAGATCAAGCTTACAAGTGGATTGGAGAAGTTCACCAAGGGCCACAACCTTCAAAGTGAGCTCTTGATGAACACTATCATGAAGACCGACAAGACCGGTATTGGGTTCAAGGAGAACCAAATCATGAAGGCCAAGGTCAAGATAGAAGCCAAGAACTATTACAAGAACAAGGCTATGAGAAGCAACTATGACACACCAAAGCCCAAACCCAAGAAGTGCTTTGGATGTGGTCAAGAGGGTCACCTTCAATCCCAATGCAAGACCCCACCCCAAAGACCTTGCTCAAGCACATAAGGCCTTTCACTCATGATGCACACTTCATCATCAACAAGGACTCCAAGGGTAGACCTCAAGTTGTATTTCTCGGTCCAAAGATGAAGAACAAGCCCAAAGTGCTATGGGTTGCTAAGGAGTTGGTGGACAAGGCCATGGGACCTCGTCAAGTGTGGGTTCCCAAACAACAAGCTTAACTCTAAGTTGCTTGTGTGTAGGTGAACTACAAGACCGGTGGAAGTCATTGGGTGATTGATAGTGGATGCACTCAACATATGACCGGTGACTCCCGGATGTTCACCACACTTGAGGAAGATTGTGAAGGACAAGACAAGATTACCTTCAGGGACAATTCAAAAGGCAAAGTGCAAGGTCTAGGCAAAGTGGCAATCTCAAATGATCAATCAATATCGAATGTCTTGCTAGTACAATCATTAAGCTTCAACTTGCTATCGGTGGGACAACTATGTGATCTTGGTTTCCAATGTCTCTTCACTCCAAATGAGGTAGTTGTGTCCAAGATTGAAGATTCATCATTGATATTCAAAGGATTTCGACACAACAATCTCTACCTAGTGGACTTCACCTCAAATGAAGCTAGTTTGCAAACATGTCTCTTCTCCAAGAGTTCTTTGGGTTGGCTATGGCATAGAAGATTAGCTCATGTGGGAATGTCAACTTTGAAGAAGCTTGTCAAGAAGGAATTGGTTAGAGGTGTGAAGGATGTGGTGTTTGAGAAAGACAAACTTTGTAGTGCATGTCAAGTCGGCAAGCAAGTAGCAAACACTCATCCAACCAAAGCTTTCATGTCAACCTCAAGAGTCCTAGAGCTACTCCACATGGATCTATTTGGACCTACCACCTATGCTAGCCTTGGCGGCAATCTCTTTTGCTTGGTGGTAGTTGATGACTACTCTAGATACACTTGGGTGTTCTTTCTTCAAGACAAGGGAGAAACTCAATCAATATTCAAGAAGTTTGCAACTAGAGCCCAAAATGAGTTTGATGTGAAGATCAAGAAGATAAGAAGTGACAATGGGACCGAGTTTGTGAACACCAAGATTGAAGACTATTGTGATGAAGTTGGAATCAAGCATGAAGTATCCGCCACCTATACTCCTCAACAAAATGGTGTAGTAGAGAGGAAGAACCGGACACTTATCACTCTAGCAAGATCAATGCTTGATGAATACAAAACCCCCGAGATGTTTTGGGCCGAAGCAATCAACACCGCATGGTATGCGGCCAACTGGCTATTTGTCCAAAGGCTTCTCAAGAAGACCCCCTATGAGCTTGTGAATGGAAAGAAACCGGATATATCCTTTTTCCGAGTGTTTGGTTGCAAAGTGTACATCTACAAGAAGCGCCAACACTTGGGCAAGTTCCAAAGAAGATGTGACATTGGTTTCTTAGATGGGTATTCACTTAAATCCAAGGCATACCGTGTATTTAACAAAGCCACCGGCTTAGTTGAAGAAACGTATGACTTGGAGTTTGATGAAACTAATGGCTCTCAAGAAGAGCATGAAAATCTTGATGATGTAGGTGATGAACCCTTGAGGGAGGCAATGAAGAACATGCTAATTGGTGCTATGAACCCACAAGAGGTGGAAGAAGTTGAAGATGAAGCAAATCAAGATCCTTCTCCACCCCACACGCCTCAAGTTGATGAAGGAGATCAAGTGAGGGAAGCTCAAGAAGACACTCACATCCCTCAAGATCAAGTCGAGGCCGAAGCAAGCAATGTTGAAGCACCGCAACCTCTCCCCAAGAGATCAATAGAAGATCTACACCTATGCTTCAAGCACATCCTCAAGACCTCATCATAGGGAGTCCATCAAGGGGGGTAACAACTCGATCTAAACTTGCTTTTTATGTTGAACACCACTCCTTTGTTTCCTTTGTTGAGCCTTCTAGTGTGGAGGATGCACTTGCGGATCCGGATTGGGTGAACGCCATGCACGAAGAATTGAACAACTTCACCCGAAACGAAGTGTGGACACTAGTAGAAAAGCCCAAAGGAGCAAGAATCATTGGCACCAAGTGGGTGTTTAGGAACAAGCAAGATGATCAAGGCGTGGTTGTGAGAAACAAGGCAAGATTGGTGGCAAAGGGGTTCTCCCAAGTTGAAGGCTTGGATTTTGGGGAGACCTTTGCACCGATTGCAAGACTAGAAGCCATTTATATCCTTTTGGCATATGCTTCACACCATAAAATGAAACTTTTTCAAATGGATGTGAAGAGTGCCTTTCTTAATGGTTTCATTAATGAACTTGTTTTTGTCTCACAACCTCCCGGGTTTGAAGACCCAAATTGTCCTAATCATGTGTATAGGTTGTCCAAGGCACTCTATGGATTGAAGCAAGCTCCAAGAGCTTGGTATGAGAGGCTAAGGGACTTCCTACTCAAGAAGGGCTTCAAGATCGGGAAAGTGGATACCACACTCTTCACCAAGGTGCTAGATGGAGAGATCTTTGTTTGCCAAGTATATGTCGATGACATTATATTTGGGTCAACAAACCAAGGTCATAGCAAGGAATTTGGTGCATTGATGTCCAAGGAGTTCGAGATGTCGATGATTGGCGAGCTAACCTTCTTCCTAGGCTTCCAAGTGAAGCAATTGAGGGAGGGCACCTTCATATCTCAAGAGAAGTACACTTATGATGTGCTTAAGAAATTCAAGATGGAGGATTGCAAGCCAATCAAGACCCCAATGGCTACCAATGGGCATCTCGATCTCGATGAGGGAGGTAAACCGATCGACCAAACTCTCTATCGTTCTATGATCGGTAGTTTACTTTACCTCACCGCTTCTAGGCCGGATATCTTGTTTAGTGTGTGTATGTGTGCTAGGTTTCAAGCAAACCCTAAGGAGTCACATCTTTGTGCGGTTAAAAGAATCCTTAGGTACTTAAGGCACACCCCTAGCATGGGTCTTTGGTATCCCAAAGGAGCTCCCTTCCAACTAGTTGGCTATTCCGATTCGGATTATGCCGAGTGTAAGGTTGATAGGAAGAGTACCTCCGGCGGGTGCCACATGCTAGGAAGATCACTTGTTTCTTGGTCCTCAAAGAAGCAAAATAGTGTGGCATTGTCAACCGCCGAAGCGGAATACATTGCCATGGGAGCAAGTTGTGCACAAATCTTATATATGACCCAAACACTCTTTGATTACGGCGTGTTTTTAAAAGAAGTTCCACTTTTGTGTGATAATGAAAGCGCCGTAAAGCTTGCAAACAACCCGGTTCAACACTCTCGCACGAAGCACATAGATATTCGCCATCACTTTCTTAGAGATCATGTGGCTAGGAAAGACATAACACTAGTTGGAGTTAAGAACGAAGAGCAATTGGCGGATATCTTCACTAAACCACTCGATGAAACAACCTTTTGTAGGTTGAGAAGCGAGTTAAATGTGCTTGATCACTCTAATTTCACTAAAAGATGAGTTTGTGTGAACCATGCATTCATTTGTAATATAACATGTTTAATATGGTAATGCACATAGGCTTGGCTAACGCAGTTAAGATAACCGCCCTCAAAGCGTGTGACAAAGCTTAACCGCGGTTTAAACTTGCAAGCAACCTAGATTCACTTTGCGTATTGCATAAGCATATGCATGTGTGTTGTTTGCCCTTTTCTCTTAGGTTAAGTTTCTTGAGCATCCTCTATAATAATCCACTTAGGGGGAGCATTCCAAGCTCAAATCACTCTTCTACCCCTCTTGTGGCCATATGATGTCTCCTTGGCGCTTCCATTCGAATATTTTGAGCTAAAAACTAAGTTTAAGCCTATGGCAAAATAATTGAAAATGAGTGTTTGAGAGATGGTTCTCATATCAAGTCCAATCAAGTGTTATTTGGATCTTATTGGGATTGGAACTTGGTTGGGAGAAAGACGCAAAAAGAAAATTTGAAAAATTCCACTTTTTAGGCGTCGGACGCTGCCGACGGACGCTCGGTGTCAATTGCCTCAGCGTCCGTCGCGATCGTCCGGAGATTAAAGTTGCCCGCTAAAAGGGCGACGGACGCTCTCCCAAGCGTCCGTCGTGGAGCGTCCGTCGCGGTCAATGCGACTGGGCGTTTCAAATCGGCTCTGGAAGCCCGACGGACGATGCCGTCGGACGCTCCCCGAGCGTCCGTCGCATGCCGACGGAGCGTCCGTCGCGAATTAATCGGCGAAATTTTTTTAAAAACCCCGATTTCTCCTCTGTCTCGCCCGTTCGCTTCAGTCCGCCGCCGCGCCGTTTTTCCTAACCCTAACCGCCGCGGATCCCGTTCAGCGCCGCCGTGCATCTCTGCGCCGCCACCTGCCACCTGCGCCGCCACCTGCCCCCTGTGCCGCCGTGGATCTCCTCCCTGCGCCGCCGGGCTCCTTCCCCAGCGCCGCCCGCACCTGCGCCACTCCCCTTTGCGCCGCATTTCCACTCTGCCCTGCACCGCCGTGTTTTCCCTCCACCTCGCGCCCAAGGACCTCCACTGCTCCACATCTGTCCCCTGCTCTAACCCCTCCGAGCAGGAGTGCTCTAGGTCGAAGGAGCTCTCCCTGTTGGAGGTCGGTTCTTCCTTGAGGGTGCAAAGGTGAATTTCCCTTTCGATCCACTTCTGTGATCCTCTCAATTGCCAAATTGCAATTCACCTCGTCCTCCTCTACCTACCCTAATCCATCTTCTCTCTATCTTGACTAGAGTGCGGATTGAATTGCGGATTGTGGTTCGCGGTTGATCGATCGGGGAATCTCACTTTCTCTTGTTTTTTTTGGTCAGAGGCTCGAGGTATGGCAGTGGATATAACGATCTATTCTTTCCTAGATTCATGCTTCTAATAGATCCTTACCTCTAGTTAATTGCTTATGATTTATATATCTATATCTATCTCTGACGAGTAGGGTCAGTTGGTCAGTTGATCAGAGACTCAGACAGTGGGCAGTGACAGATAACTCGGGGCAAAGCCCGCGAGTACGGATCGAGGCAAAGCCTCGCGAGGACAGTCCAGGGCCGGCGTGCCACTCTTTTAGCTGTTTGGTTCTGAGGTTTGTCAGTTGTTTCATTGACAGTTGGGACAGTGATCTTGTGGTTTGACTGTTGAGAAATGGCAAGGACGAAGAATGCAGGTCCCGTCCCCGGTAGTGGTGGTGACCCTTCACCTCCACCGCGTCCACCCACTGACCACGGGAAGGGCAAGCAGAAGGTAATTTCTCAAAAGAGCAAGAGGCCAGCAATGGATCCGGATTCGGTAGCCGCGCTTGCAGTAGCAGAGGCAGCTGAGTTAGCGGAGCGAGGAGGACGTCGCGTCGGCTTGAGGCTCTCGCCTTGCCGTGGAGCGCGTCGTGAGTCCCCTCCACCTCCAGTGTCAGAGCCCGTCGAGGCTACAGAGGCACCAGCGACAGAGCCAGTCCCAGCGACTGAGCCGACAGAGGCCGCGGGCCATTCTACAATTGGAGAGCTGATGAGCCGTCAAGTCACCCGTTCCCGAGGCTCAGGTGCACCACCTAGCCCTCCAGGACCCAGACTCCCAGACCCAGTGAGGCACCAGGTCAGGACACTTACAGCGAAGCAAGTCCAGCTGCTTCGGTTTGTCGACTTTCAGTCCTGGTTCCCACCTCAGAGGGACCCCCGTGCCGGACGTGAGTTCTATACGACAGTGCACGAGGATTTCTACCGAGCGTATGTTGACACCGATGCTCCTCTCAGGGCCCACAGGGTGTGCCCATCTACTCAGATTGAGGGGGTCGGTGGTCCAGAGATCCTGCAGCATCTCCAGTACATTCAGGGTTTGACAGACTTGATGGGACGCTCAGGGGCATATTAGAAGGAGTGGGTTTACCAGTTCTATGCCTCTCTGTGGATCTCACCTGATCACGAGTTCCTCCACTTCGCATATCAGGGACGTGACTTCAGGGTTACAACTGTCAGGTTCTGAGAGCTCTTTCACCTCGGATCTTCACCTACCAGGATCCACAGTCTCTGCTATGGGGATCAGGAGGCCCCTCGCCGACCTCACGATGGTATAGTGCCATCCACAGATTTTGTCAGTCCATGCTTTCAGCAGCCGTTCACTGAGGGTTCGAGTCGTACGCCACGTGATCTCACTCCTCTGGCTCGGATCCTCCACGAGGTTCTCAGACGGACTATTCTACCCAGGATTGGAGCTAGGGATACTATCATTCGTCTTCAGCTTTGGCTCCTAGCTCACATTGTTCGGAAAGAGCAGTTCGACCTCTGGGATTTGATAGTGAGCGAGCTCGAGAATATCATAGCTGCTGGGTTCAGAGGCCATTGGCAGCTACAGTTCGCACATTGGATCTCATACTTGATAGTTGCCAAAACTGGGTCCGGGTTATGAGAGTCACCCTTACGAGGTCAGCTACAGAGTTCCCAGTCTACTCGATGAGCCAGCTTGTGGCCCATGGACAGTTGCCTCGCCCCAGCAGAGCCTACAGACCAGGCACGAGGCAGGCCGGAGTGCCACCACAGTCAGCCGAGGTCACCGATGCCACAGTTGAGCAGATTGCTCAGGCAGAGCTAGCAGATTTGGATGCTGAGATCGATACAGCTGCAGAGACAGTATTTAGAGAGGATCTCGACTCTGACAGCTCTGACGAGGACTACCAGCCCGTGCACGAGTATACACCTATGACCCATGACCACGAGGCTGGAGGGTCCGGCACAGCCGCAGCAACTCCAGCTCCAGGCTCCAGTTCTTGAGAGGCTACCCTGCTCACTATACTCTCGAGGATGCAGGAGCAGCAATCTCGTCAGGCAGAGGAGCAGAGACGACAGGCTGCAGATCTACGTAGGCTCACTGAGCAGCAGCTGGCAGCTCAGGCTCAGACACAGGCTAGGCAGGATGAGTTCCAGCGCCAGTTCCTAGCCTATCAGCTACAGCAGGCAGAGATCCAGAAGACTCAGACTCTTCTACTTGAGCGTCTTCTGGCCTCTAGCTCTAGGCAGACCTCCACGCCACACTTTCAGTTGCCCGCCGTCTCTCAGCAACAGCAGTTCACTTCTCCTCCACCGCAGCCTCCAGTAGTTGTGGTGCCCACTCCAGCGTTACCGTCTAGAGGACAGCAGAGTCAGGCACCAGCTACACCTCCCTTCCAGCCAGCAGCTTCTCCAGAGTACCAGACTCCGAGGACCCAGGTGTCCTCTTGGATAGCTTCACCCGGAGAGTTCCAGACGGGATTCACTCCTACCCGGGGAACTACACTAGCAGAGGCCTCGCGAGATCTGTCCGCTTCATACCTTGAGATCACGGGAGAAGACTCCCCAGGCGCACCTCAGCAGGCCACACCAGCTCCAGAGACTGCAGTGGATCTTCCGGCGACAGGCACTCACCAGTCCTTAGTTGCTTCGTCGGAGATCGCACCTGAGCAGTCGGCACAGACAGTCACCACACCTCCAGCTGCCGTTCAGACGGATGCCATATCCCTTGCAGATGAGGTTACAGTGGCAGTGTCCTCTCCCGGTCAGACTCAGCCTGCAGAGGTTGCAGCAGCAGTGTCCCTAGTGGCACTAGCAGTGACACCGTCCCCCTCGCCTCGAGTTTTCACTCGTCGGGCTCCCAGGCCCGCTACCACTGAGGCAGGACCGTCCGAGGCACCAGCAGAGCCTCAGGGGGAGTTAGTTGAGACCACAGCTCCAGAGGTGCCAGTGACAGCTTCAGAGACCACCCCAGTTGCACCTACACTAGCAGAGACCGTGTCAGATGAGTCAGACGAGTTCGATCTTCAAGACTTCATTATGCTGGATCGCCAAGCTGCCGCTACGTCGCCTTCTTCTCCAGCCCCAGACTCTTAGTTTTTGGTGCTAGACGCCAAAGGGGGAGAGAGGGTCGAGTATAGAGATAGGGGGAGGGATTTGGATCTTTGTATGCTTTATTACCCCGTACTCTTTCATCATGTCTCTTTTATGCATTTGTCTATATGTGTGATGTGATGATGGTTGATGTTTATATGGTTGCATGTGACAAACTCTTGGTTTTCTCTAATACATTTTGTGAGTTGTCTCAGTGTTCATAATATATCTCCTTGCTTAACGATATTTGAGCTTCCGCGCTTTACTCCGATACATCCTTGAGAATATCATGAGGTACTGCGTTTTCTTTCATTTTCATAAGTACCATGTTTTGTGATTTGGCTTGGATGAGCAAGTATGCGTCATTACATCTTAACTAACCCTTGCTCAACCATTCCAGGTCACCCTTGAATCTTAACCAAAACTCTTATCCATACTCGAGGTTCTATTGTCGTTAATCACCAAAAAGGGGAGATTGAAGAATCATGGCCCTAGTTGGTTTCGGTGATTAACGACAATTAAAGATTATTATGGCTAACGTATGTTTTGCAGAGGCTATGCGTAGCTTAGCCATAGTGATCAAGGAGAATGGGCTCTAAAGGTCATCACTTAGCCCCCAAGATGGATATCGTTTCGGTTGATAAGAAGACATGATGAAGACCCTAGAATGATAGGCTAGGTGCCATAAGGAGATGAAGGGCACTTAGAATTAGATAGGGCTTCTCTTTTTACCTTTGACCGTACTATTAAGAGGGGTTGAGATTAGTAGCTTGACTTAGGAAAGCTTCATGTTTAGGTGTGGTGCACACTTGACTTCCTTAGCTCTAAGCAAGCCTATGGTGACCGTAAGATAGCCTAGAACAACTTCCATATTCATCGCAACGAAAAACGGAGTTATCAAAATCATTTTCTGGGCGTCGGACGCTCCTGGCAGGGGCGCCGGACGCTGTCCGTCGGCATCGGACAAAGGCGCCGGACGCTGGGTGGTTGAGTCCACAGCGTCCGTCGGCCTTCCAGAGAGGTTGTTTTCTGGCTAAGTTTTTCAGGATGCGTCGGACGCTGTCCGTCGACCTTCCAGAGAGGGTGTTTTTCAACCCTAGCCAGAACTCAGCGTCGGACGCTGTGGCTGAGCGTCCGTCGCCCAGTGACGTAGCGTCCGTCGCTGGGAACAGTGTGTCAGAACTAGCCGTTAGACAGAGGCGTCGGACCGTCCGTCGCCTCAATTATGAACAGAAACTAGCCGTTGGGCATGCGACGGACCGTCCGTCGCCTAGTCGACGGAGCGTCTGTCGCCAACTTAAAATGCCAGCCCGAGGCAGTTTTCAGAGGGTCTATTTATAGCCCCTCCCACTTCTCTCCCACCTGGCCTTTGCTCATTTGAGTTGCTGAGTTTGTTGAGAAGGTTGGGAAGAGAGCAAGAGCCCTAGAGAGAGAGAGAGTGATTCGCGAATCCATCCATCCTCTCTCTAGTTCATCCAAGAGTTCAAGTGTGCATCCTCTAGTTGTGAAGCTTGAGTGAGTCAAGCGAAGATCGAGGCTTGTTACTCTTGGTGATCGACATCACCTAGACGGTCCGGTGGTGCTCGGAGGAAGGTGATCGCCGGAAGATTGTCAGCGGCCCTTCTCCATCGACGTTTGTGATCGGTTGTGGGCAATTCACCGAGCCGGAGTGGTGAAGAATCAGCCCGTAGAGAGCACTCATCCCTTGCGCGGGATTGAGGGGGAGCTATACCTTGCGAGGTGCTCCAACGAGGACTAGGGGGGAGTGTCGACTCCTCGATACCACGACAAAACATCGCCATGTCAAGCATCTCTTTCCCTAGCTCTTTATTACCGCATTACTTTCCGCACTTGTCTTTCAATTCATACTAGAATTGTGTAGGAAGTTTTCGCTTTCCTCTGCCTTGTTACCGCTTTCTAGATAGGACACACAAGCGGTAGGCACTAGGGGGTTAATTGGCTCCTTATAGGTTTAATTCTTGTTTAGAAATTAAAAAGAGCCCAATTCACCCCCTTCTTGGGCATCTTGATCCTTTCAACCCCCACCCCCCCCCCCCCCCCCCCCACACACACACCGTGTAGGCACAAGCGTCGTCCACCTTTGTTGCTCGCACCCTGACCGACCGCACTCTGGCGTGGCACGTTCGATGGAGGATGACACATAAGACCCATATGTCATTTTCTGTTAGGATGAAAATGGGTAGTTTTAGTTAGTACTGCTAGAGTTGAGAGAAAAATTTAGATTATATGAAAATAGGTGGTTATCTAAATCTAAAATTTGGCTTTGTGTTTTAGATAGTATTATTGGAACATGCTTGCGGCTTAGTCAGACCGTAGTTTTTTTAATACACAGAAGAGTTACGTCTCATTATATTAATTAGTCAGACCACATGCTTGCGGCTTAGTTAGACCGTCGGGCCGTGCGCGACTACTGTGCTCTGAAAAGAAGAGCTGCTAATGTTTCTGTCTCCTCATCTATCATCGCATTCTTTACTTGAATTAACCTTCTCTCTTTGTGTCAATCAATCCATCAATCAGCTTAGAGCCCAATGCAGGGGTTTTGCTAATAATAATAAAGAGACCTGATAAAGAGAAAAAGGGTTCGTGGACGAACCAATCATGCATCATGCGGCAGTCGGCCAGGGTAATCCCTAAACAAATAAAATCATTGAAGTGAGCTAGGATGGCAACAAAAATGCTCAACCTCCAACGCACCAACTGGTGCATTGCTTCTCATGGACGTGGAGTGGAAGAGCAGCAGCTGGATGGATGGAGATAAGGATCGATCCAGAAGAGTTGTGCACTGTCCAGTGTCCCCATTAAGCATTAAGGATCGATCAAGCTCCAATAACCACTCAATGCATGGCTCAATCGTGTATATATTGTACTGTTTGTTTTTTTGTCCAAAGCAAATTAGTTTAAGCATACGGTGGTTTTTGTGCGCAGGGCCACTCTTTTCCTATCTTATCTTGTGTGTGTGTTTTTATAAATTATCTTGAGTGTGTGTTTTTATGTAAGCTCCTATTTAAAATATGAGAATAAAAATAAACCGATTTCTGCAAAATTTCAAGTCTTGAAAAAAGCTGACTTGTTTCTTGTTTCTCCAAAAGGCACAGTACTAATCTGCCCTGTAGGAATTCAAGTCCCTTTTTCAGTACTAAACTGACGGCCGGTGTGCTGTGCACCGGTGAAACCGAAGCCCCTCCGTTTGGTCAATTTTTATTGTTCCCCTGCTACATCCTCGTGCTGCCCACATGCGAGGATCACCAACAGTGGCCGTGGCAGTTTCAGCAGTGAACACTCGCCGTCTCGTCCTGTTCCCGACTCGCATAGTCCTCGCCTCGCCTGTCACTTCCACTGCCACTGCCAGCCGTCCACAACTGATGAAATTCTGAAACCATAGACTCTCTCTGTCCAACTTTACCGTCAAGTATCATCAGGCAGCAACTTTTCCTGTCCTCTGTCTGTTATCACACACAGTACAGTGACTGCAATGGCATGACGGCAGGCTCGTGGCCGGCCGGCCCCGGGCCGTGCAATGCTAATTGCGAACGGCCAGGGACGCCACCTGGACATGGGGACGGGACGGGGACGGGCACGGGCTTGGGCTTGTGCTTCTCAGGAATCTCTAGGAGCGCCTGTCGATCGAGTTGACAACAACTCATGCATTGCTGCGGGTTAGTCCCTCAGACCAGTGTCATAATCCTGTAGGGCCCTTTGGATTGGAGGATTGCCAAAGGAATTTCATAGGATTCAACTTCCAAAAGATTTTTCTCTATACTTCCCTTTGGTTCACAGGAAATGCAAAGGAAATATTCCATAGGATTGCATTCCAGAGCTCAATCCCGTAGGAAACTAAACAAGAGCTCACACTTCTTGGAAAGTTTCCTGGCGCGAAGAGGAGATCGTTCGCGCGCTGTTTATTAGCTTGTGTCTGTGTTGATTCTTTTGGTGTCTGACACCAAACTGCAACTTTTGCTTTGAATGCTCCACACATTAGTTGTTCAAATTAAAAAATAAAAGCATCACGTTCCTATGTTTTACCTGTGCTCAACCAAAGGCTCCCTCATCTACTTTCCTATATTTGCAATTCTCACAAGATTTGAGAAACATGACAACTCAATTCCTATATTTTTCCTATCCCTCTATTTTTCCTATCCTATGTTCCAAAGGGGCCCGTAATGTTTTGATTTATAGAGAGTTATTATTTATATCAAGAGAGTTTTATTAGATGAAAGTATGAAACGTATTTCTCATTGAGACTGATCTAGGGTGCTCTCTCATTAGGTAAACAAGTGTTGTTATTAGTGTGCGTGTCATAAATTTTTGACCCGATTTATAAAAAATACGCGCAACATTTATATCTCTCTCTCTCTATATATATATATATTAAAAAAACTAGATTTAAAAATCTTTGAGGATATTAATTATGTCTATAAATATTAATATATTTTTAATATATATATAGTCAAAATTGTTTCTTAGAAATAGAAAATAAGAGTATTACACAGATATAACATGGTAAAACATTTACGAAAACTAATTCCGCTGAAATTCCTATGTAATTTCTGTACTACTCCCTCTGTCCCTAAATAGATGTTATTTTCGCTTCCCGAGAAATCAACGTTTTCAAAATACCGATAATTATGTATTAAAATATATAAATAATTATGCTAAGTAATTAGTATCATCGGAAAAATCTTTAAAAATATAGTTTTTTAACAAAAATATTTGAAGATACAAATATTGCACGTATTTTCGATAAACTTAGTCAAAGTTGGGAAAGTTTGACTTGCACGCATCCTATCACTGCCTTTTTTTTTTTGGAGTATGTTCCAAATGAGCACTTAAAACATTTACCAGTATGTAGTACATTCGCCGACGAAAAGTGGACGTGAATATTGACGTGTGGAGATTAAAAAATTGCACCGAGGGAAAAAATAACTGCTGACACTGACAGGATTGCAAAAGTACCTGAAGCAGCTGTGTACGGGCATTCATACAGTACGGAGTACTAGTAATTCATACTGGTACGCACGGAATCTCACTGTCTCACACGACTCTCAATCAACATGACAAAAACGAGAAGATTTGTTTTATGAAATACTCTCTCCGTCCCTAAATAAATGCCTCGTTGTAGCTTTTGGCTTGAGAATTAAGAAACCTACTAAAAGATTCGAACACCCCTACTCCGTTCACCAACTGCACTCAGAATGGACAGGTCATTAATGCTCATATTGGATGAAAAGAGCATGCAACACACAAACGGTTGTGGGAGGCGGCACAAAAACAGCGGAGGGCAGCGTTGACGAGGTGCGGCGAGCCTCTGCGGATAGGCACGGAAGCTGTGCTTTGCCCGTGCACAAGATAAGTCTCACGTGGAGGAGGGGCCTGCGTTCTCGACTCCCGTGGGCCGGCGTGGGATGCAAGGGAGGGTCCGGGCCAGAGGAGGATACGGATGTCGTGCGCCGCCGCATGAACTGCTCCGCCTTTCGTGGCGGCTCGGCGACCGGCGACGATGCGGATGGAGCGACCGCCGCACGAACTGCTCCCACCTCCCGTGGCGGCTCTTCGACCGACGACGACCGACGATGAGGATGGGGTCAGCAGCTACGAGGATGTGGCGACAGACGAAGATGCGGATGAGGTGACCGGCGAGGTTGCAGATGCGGTCAAGGGGCTGGCGAGATTGGGGATAGATGGATTTTAGGAACATTGGATTGTGGTGTGGTGCTGCGGGGGAAAGTGACGAAGAGATAAGGCTGTCGTGGGAGACAGCTTCACGTGGTAGGAGCCTGCAGCCCTGCACCTACGCGTACTGCGTACTCTCTCCGTCCCAAATTAATTGTCGTTTTAGGTGTTCGTGCCACATGTTTGACTTGATTTATACGAAATACGAACAACATTTAGATCTTTAAATAATTTTGTTAAAAAATTAGACTTAAAGATCTTTCCGATGATACTAATTATGTAACATAAGTATTAATATATTTAAATATATATTTAATCTAAAATCTTTCTCGGGAAACGAGAACGACACTTATTTTGGGACTGAGGGAGTGCTGCGCTACTGGTCTAAACGACTCATATTTAGGGACACCGATTCCATTTTAGAACGACCTTCGGACAGAGGGAGTACTATATAATACACTTCTATATTAATATAGAAAGATACTCCGTACAGCAGCAGCAGCGGCATGGTGGATCGAACTGACAGCCATGTACCGCCTCCTCAATTTCCTAGGGATCGGATAGGAAGTGAGGAGGTGATACTCGTCTGCTAGTGCATCTGCCTAGCTCAAATGCCTCCTCTCATCTGTCAAGATGGAGGGGGAAGACCGCTTGAAATCAAGCGACATTTGATTTGTGATGCCTCTATTCTCCTGGTCCTGGAGACGGGGAAAGGCGGCTGCCCAAACCAGGGTTTTCCATCCCGGCCGGTTATCGGCAAACCGCCCGGGACCGGTTCAGTTTCGGTACCGGTTTGAATTCAAATTTCAAATTTGAAAAAAAATTGAAAATGCTGAAAAAATTCCTAAAAATAGTTCATGATTTATAGAGTCGAATGGTATACAATTTTTTCAAATTAGAGTTCGTTTGCTATTTATTTTGACGTGTACAAGTTTGAAAAAAAAGAAAAAGGATCTTTTTTATTTTTTTTTCAAACTTGTACGCGTCAAAATAAATAGCAAACGAACTCCAATTTGAAAAAAATTTGCACCATTCGACTCTATAAATCATGAACTATTTTTAGGATTTTTTTTCAGCATTTTCGATTTTTTTTTTCAAATTTGAAATTTGGTTTGGGGCGGAACCGTCGGGAACCGCCCAAACCGGACGGTAACCGGCCCTAATTGACCGGTTGCCGGTCCCAAACCGTTTGAACTACGCCGTTTGAATTCAAAATACAAACCGGGTCGGTTTGGGGCCGGTTACCGCCAAACCGGTCGGTAACCGCCCAACCGCCGGGGACCGGTTCCCGGCGACCGGTCGGGAACAAAAACCCTGGCCCAAACTACTACGGCTCATTATGATTTGTCTGCTCATCGATGAGACGACGATCGGTTCGTGGCGGATGAGGAGGCTTTGGCTCCTCCACTGGGTTCCTCCGTGAGAAAGGAACGAAGCAGGGCAAGCTTCCCCTCTGCTGCCGTTTAGTCCAGGGAGGGGAACCAAACGGGCGCGTGTGTGGCCGTATCGCACGCATGGGCCTTTTGACTAGGGCAGGCGCAGAAGATGAAGATGCCGTCTCGGTCCGGGCTCCGGATTTGCTCGAATCACAGGATTTGCTAAGCTTCACGGAACAGGGACATGCTGTAGAGTTTTTTTTTATAAAATATACCTGTATTAATTAATTAATAAAAAAATATGTCCAAATACAAGTACACCGAATAAGGATACGAATGATAACTGTCCAACCTATATTCTACGAGAAAGTAAACCGGCTGCATTCGTTGCCGACGAAGACCGCCGACACCAGCCGACGCCGCCAAGCTTGAATCACCAGAAACCGGAGGAAACCACTGGCGTTGAGGTGGACTACAGCAGACGTTCGATCTCGCGGAAGCGAAGAAGTCTTTGAGCGCCCATCCGTCAGGATCACAGTCCAGATTGAAACGACGAGAGTGGTGCTGACGATGACATCCGTTGTCGCGGTGAAGCCAATCTCGCTCAAACCCGATCCGTGCCGCCGGTAGATCGCGATCGATCCACCGCACTCCATCTTGCCGCCATGTCCTCAGCCGCCACCGTATCCTTGACCTTAGACGCGACACGAGCATCGTCGCTCCGCCGTGACGACGAAACAACAGCCGCCGCAGACTCCTACTCCACCTCACAGGCCTCTCATCGTCACCGAGTAGACGACGACGAGATGGACGAAGACCGGGAGGACTTTATTCCACCATGACAACGCCGTCACCTCCACCAAACTCGCGTAGCTGGAAAACCTAACCCTAAAAACTTGATCCACTGAAGAAACTTATTCTCCCTTCAGCCCCCAGCGAGATGCCGAAGGGGAAGGGAGGAGGACCAGCGACGACGGCGGAGGGCAGCGGACGGGCGGCGGCGGCTCTGTAGGCACGATGGGACCTTTTCCATGCAGTAGAGTTTATAGAAGAGAGAGGAAAAAAAAGGCAGCAACAGAGAAGGGTGGAGCAGAGAATCCGGGCGCCATGCCATGAGTATAGCCGGGCCCACTCACCGGTACACTTCACTCACTCAGCTACAGTAGTCCAGCATGCATGGTACGGGGCTGTGGTCCTCCTCCCTCCCTCCCCTACTGACTACTGCTCGTTCGACCCTTTCAGCGTCCCCACCACCACCCGGACACGGCACCAGCACGGGATGGTTCGCCCCTCGACTCGCCGCACCCGGTCCCGGGCTCCACCCACCCTACGCTGGGCTCACTCAAGTGCTTCCCCAACACACCACGCTGGCGTATTACCCCAGCATCTGGCTAGACACTGGGACTCCATATCATCAACAGTTGTGGTCTCGCAGACGTCCGTATTCTCTTGCAGAAGAACAAACACCCTCACCTGACACAGAGCAGAAGCCAACCGTGAAAACTGCGTTGGCCAAAAAAAGTAGTAGCTGCTTGGAAAGCAGAAAAAGAGAGAAAGGTTGTTATATGTACTGTCTTTTTGCTCTGCACCAACAGTAAGGCTACAATAACAAGACATGTATGGATGTGCGGTGGTTTCAGTCTTTTCTCTTCATGCTCTACCGTGGACAATAAATTTGGTGGGGGGCAAACACGGTGTAGGCCGTTGGGGAAGCCCTCGCCGTCGTCGGTGCGCCACCGTGCGCCCAGTACCCGAACCGACGTCGCATGCTGCTCTGCTCGGCTCTGTACTCTGCTTCACTGGTCCGCGAGTGGCCGTTGCGAGTGCGTTCCCATCCCATTTGTTGTTGCACGCGTGCGACAAAAAACGCTGCGGAGGAAGAGGAGGCGCGCGCTCGTGACAAGGATAGATAGATATAGGAGGAGGGCGGGGCGGCGGGATCCCTCTTGCGTCTTGCCCTGCCGTGCCGTCTCACGCCACCAACGCGGGTAAGTACGTGACGGCTCCGTTGAGTTTTTGTTTTCCATCTTTCATCAATCCCGGGAGCGGCCCTCCGCCTGTCGCGATTTGCCGCTATCTAGCCATGCGTGTATAGATCGATGGAAACGTGAGGATCTGAGCACACGCAACCCTGAAACTGAAAAGTCGCGGTCGAATCGAGCTCAGGGAGTCGAGAAGTCGGAAGTTACCGACTTACCGTTGCGTTCGTTGTCGATTTTTGCGTTCCAAATCCGGGATTACCGTTGCGTTCGTTGGAAGTCACGCGACGCTGCAGTGGTAAAATCCCGGAGGCCGGTGCCGGTATATGGTATGAATACTACTACTAGTCCGGTGAGATGACAGGAAACAGACAGCACGCCCTGCCGTACCTACCGCATCGAATCTTCGAAACGAACCCGTGACCTACTCGGCGCAACAACACGCACACACACCGCCTTTCCCCGACCCTCTACCCCTACTAACCCACTGCCAGGTGGGACCCGGGAACTGGAAGCAAATGGCCCGGCGACACGAGGCCCTCCCGAACGCGACAACACGAGAGGGGCAGTCTCTTTAAAACCGGCTTATCCTCGGAGGATTGGGCGCGGGGCCCATCGAGACGGCGACCGCTTTGCGCTTTCACCTTTTCTGGCCTCTCACTCATCTCTCCTTGAGGGACGAAAAGACGAGATTACCCCATCCGGCATCCGGTTATTCGAACGCGCTGGGCGCGGGAGCTGCTGGGGACACACACGTGACGAGTAGTACAACCGCAGTGAAAAATGCGTTGCTTAGCGATAGCGATGGTTCGAGTGGACGAATCACCCAAACTTGACTTAATTTTCACCACTTTATTTGTGAATATTATATATTTCCTCCCCCTAATCAATTATCAATTACTATAAGTCATTGTAACTCTTTTAAGACTAAGTCAATGTTGACTGAAAAATTGCAAAAAATTATAACATGAAATATCTTTACTATAATTAATAAAATATCTAATAATACTTATTTTGATATCATAAATATTATTATTTTACTATATAAATTTAGTTAAACTTAAAATATTTTTGAATCTTATACAAGTTATTTTGCATAGAGGGAGTAACGAGTAAAGCCTTGTTTCGTAGGGCTCTAAACAGTTTTAGTTTCTCTTTCGCATTTATGTACGGTTTATATGAGCCGTTTTTATTTCTCATATTTTCTTATCTTATAGAGTTAGTGAGGGTTGATAAAGTTATAAAAATAGTTTTTCTGCTCTTATTGACTTAAAAAATAGCTTCTCCAACTTTAATTGACCGTGTAAAAAGAGAGGAGATAAAAACTGCTTATCTAGAGCTCCAAGAAGTCTTTCGCCCTGAGGATGCCTACGTGTACATCGTTCTTCGGAAGACTTGGTGATGTCGTTTCTGCATGACAAACATCTTTGACATGTTTTTGAGATAGGAGTAGTAGTACTATGCTCCAAAGAATACACGAAGTGATGACAAACGCTGTACATATCCAAGACACGACACGATGATCAGATAGTTACGAAATTTTACTTTCCAAAGTTTCGACATGCGTTCCTACTTGTACTTCTACCTCGAGCCGATCCGTTCGCCTCAATTCATCACTGATCCTGTGATCCATACGGCCCACGGCTCGTGGTCGTGGCATCGCTATCCTCTCGCTGACGCCTGACGGACCAAAACCACACGTCACCTCACGTTAACTCACTCACTCAGTGACTCAGAGGCAGGCAGGCAGGCACACTGGTCACTGCCCCAACCCCCCACACGGCAATAATTCCGTTCCCGTCCAAAACGCCGCTTCCCGCTTCCCGCGCCATCCGCCACGTGGGTCCCTGAGTGCCCGCCCGCCAGACGCACTCACCGACGCGTGGGGCCCCCGCACGTGGGCTCACCTGTCATGCAGGCGGCCAAGCTACCCGCCGCGGCGCCCCGCACGGTAAGGCTACCGCCGGGTGGGTCCTGCTCGGCACCGATATATATACGCGCAAGCAAGCGCCCTCCTGTTTCGCGTTTCCAATTTAGTGAAATATATAAAACTATTATAATATTCCGTGCTTTTCTGAAAACCAATTTTGTGCTTCGTCTCTGCTTCGCTTCTCCGTTCCGCTAGTTGTCGTCGTCACCACCACCACCACCAACTCGCCGGAGAACTATTTCGGTGACCTTGCGGAGAGCACTGTAGGTGTAGGGGGCGCGGGAGAGGAGGGGTACTGGAAATGGGGGGAGGAGTGGAGGGTTAGCGTCGCTGTCTCTCTCAATCTCTAGGGTTTGGTTGGCTGCCCGGCTGGGGGCGTGCGCGCCGGCCTGGAGCTGGAGGTAGCAGCCAGCGTCCGGCTCCCCGTTGCAAGCATTTGCTGCGCGGTTGGAGTGAACCCCTTTTCGCCCCGCCTCTGCAGTGCTGCTGTGGCCTGCGCCATGGAGCCGTTTCCCCAGCTCCCGCCTGCGTCCACAGGTTGCGTGCACGCGTCGGCCTCCGGACTGTGACGCGGAGGAGGGGATCTCAGGCGCCCAACTGGTGAGACCGCACTTTCGTCGCTCTCTCTCTTTCTCTCTCCGCGATTTTTACCCATTGTTTGGATGTTTTTGTGCTGTTCGTACGGTTTTTTTTCAATTTGGTCTCGGCGGTTACCAGCCTTTTTGGGAGCAAATGGTGCTTGGATTACGGGAAGTTTCGCGTGATTTTGGTTCCTTCGCGTGATCTGCTGGGCTCAGTATTTTGATGCGGTCTAGTACACCATTTTTTTGTCGGTTCCGGCTTTTTATTTTGATCACAAGTCCCTTGTGTGCTTTTCGTGCTCGTTGAGACCGAGGTCCATTGGTCAATTAATTTCCCCTTCTTTTTTCTGTGCTCTTTTAACTACGGCCAAATGTTGCTGGAGCCCATAGTTTCCCACGGAATTTTGTACTTGTATACACTGTTTTTTAATTAAAAATCGGTAAAAGCTAGTGCTTCTGATCCGGAATTTTGACCCCCGAAGCTCTAGATTTCTGCCAAGTGTTCCATGCCCCCGGTTTTCTTCGAGGCCCAAATTTCCGTGCACTTCTTCCTCAAGGTTTCTGTGTTCACAGCTTTATGCTTTGAATTTTTGATCCGTTTGAACCGAACTCCCGGGAGCATTGAAACTTGATGCGTCTGTCTCTGTGTTTTAAGGTCCGTGGTGAGGTGCAGCGCCCGCAGGATGCCGACCGAGCAGAGGCGCCACATGCCCCCGGCCCACTTTCTTCAGGCGGAGTCTGAATCGTCCTCCTTCCCCGACGAGCTTCGCTTGCTTCCTGAGGGGGTTCGTCTGTACTTGCGAAATTACTGCTTCAATCCTTTCTTCAACTTAGAGGTTTCCCCCCGCAAAGATCTATTCCCAATAGTTGAAACCTGAAATCATAGGTAATGATGGTTCGTGCCTATATATTTCCTTGCCAAGCAGTAGCTCTTTAGCTTTGGTGTCTACGGCCTACTACTATTATGCAGAACTAGAACTAAAGGCTAATACGTTTCATAACGCCAAATTCTTTTGTAGAGACAAGTTGGACTATTGAAGCAAGGTTGCTTTCCTGAGCATTCTGGTGAGTGCCTGAGCATTTGGTTCACATTGTGGTTGAATTAGTTTTCTCTTACCTAAATAGAATTGTGCCAATTAGAAAACTAGCATACTATAAGCTGTGAGTGTGAGCAGCGAACTATCTGTGACCAATATTATATTGGGTTTTTTGGATTCATACCATTGCAATTTTACAATGTTGGAGAAATGCCATTACAATTCGTCTATTTTGAAGCATGTCATTACAATTCTCTGCTTCCCACAAAAATACCATGGAATACGTATGAAAATGACTTGGGCCCATTTACAGACGTATATGAATACGTATACTCATTGCAACCCCTCTTTCATGTCTCTGACACGCGGGCCCCACACGTCATCTTCTTCTTCCTCCTCTCGCCATCTTCCATTGCCAAGGCACCAAGCAGCATCGGCGCTATCGCTGCCGAGCCGACGTTTCCAACGGCTGCAGCGGGTGCGCAGCACTGCAGCATGCGGGCGCCGCAGCTGCGGCCAGTACTGAGCTCGCGGCTCAGGTGAGAACCGGAGCTCTCGGCCTGGGCCGTGCGCGGATCTCGCGACATGGGATCTCCCGGCCTGGGCGGTGCGCGGACTCCGCGGAGCAGGCGGCTGGGCAGCTCGCCCGCGTGCTGCGGCTCACCATCTTGGCCGTGTGCTGCTGCTCGGCCAGCTCACCGGCGTGCAGCTGCAGCTTGCCTGTGTGCTGCTCCCCTCGTGGGCACGCGTGCTGCTGCTGTGCTTGCCTGGGCCGCGAGCTCGTACTGGCCGCGTGCTTCGTCTCACATGCGTGCTGCTGTCCTGCTGCGCACGCACTGCTGCCGCTAGGAACGCGTCTCGAGAGCAACATGGGAGCTCGGCAATGGAAGATGGTGAGAGGAGGAAGAAGAATATGACATGTGGGGCCCGCACGTTAGCGACATGGGAGATGGGCTGCAATGAGTATGTATTCATATACGCCTGCAAGTGGGCCCAAGTCATTTTCATACGTATTCCATGATATTTTTGTGGGAAGCAGAGAATAGTAATGGCATGCTTCAAAATAGACGAATTGTAATGACTTGGCAACCTGCTCCCATTATTCTAGATGTTCACATAAGAATGATGTTACATTTGTCATCAGACATACTTCTATGCATTATAGTTTTGTGAAAAGTTTCTGTTATCTGTTTAGAAATAGTAATGATCAATGACTGTCATGCTCTAAATGACAAGTGAATGAAGAACGAAGGTAGTAGTTGGGGTATTTGGCATTCGTGTTTCTTCAGTTTGGAAAACGGAGTGAGCAAGACCTGAGGATGTGTATCACATTTCCAGGAAGTTTTTAGGTTGCTGCATTTTTATGTAGAAGCCAAACATTTGATTTAGTTGGCAACTGCTTTTGTGAGGTGTATTGGCAGTGTTCTCTGCACAGTGTTTTGAATTAAACATTGCTCGTATTACCCCATCATGCCTATTTGGGCTTTGGTATCACGGTTTGACACACACTGATTTGTTTTTTCTCCGAACAGGCAGATTTGCTTGTTCTCCGCTGCAAAAGCTCAAGCCTATTGGTGCAACAGCAGTGGATCATCTAGATATTATGCAGCCATACAAGTTAATGGACCAGAAAGTGCCATTTGGCCTTGATGACAGGTTGTTGGATGTTAAGCTGCCACCATCTTCCTGGAGAGAGGATCAGGATCCATCAAACCAACGTGATTCTTTTCCCAAGCCATTGGTTTCACCTCTGGAAGGTAGAAGGGGAAGTTTACATGGGACCCAGTATGAAAGCGGACTTTTCTCGTGCTCCCTTCCAGACATTTTTGACAAGAAAAGTGAGCCATCATACTTTGTTTCTTACGTTCTCTTTGACTGAATTTATTTTGTCGTACTGCACAAGGAGCAGCTTATTTCTACTAGCAATAGTTAAAATATCAGTGCATGGATATAAAAAGGAAGAAAGGGTCTGGGAAGCAGTTGGGAAAAGATGAACAGAAGACAATATAGACAAAGCGAATTTACTGCCTTTTTCCTTTAAGAATCTTGCTTTTTTATTCACTGATCTTTTCTACTAGATGAAAGAATCCTCTGGCTTATTGAACTTTCATCTTTTCAAGTTTTCCAGCAACAATTTAATTTCATTTTCATTTACTGCTGTGCAGTAAGATTAATGCCAAAGAACAGTGTTGTTGGTCAGCTGGTTGAAAAGGTTGATGTCAACCATGCTGATGATGAGCCTTTTGAGTTGACAAAGGAAATTGAGACCCAAATAATTGGCAACCTGCTCCCTGATGACGACGACTTATTGTCAGGTGTTTTTGGTGATATTGGGTATAATACCCATGCGAATAATCAGGATGAGATTGATGATGATATATTTTGTACTGGAGGTGGAATGGAATTGGAAGCAGATGGAAATAGCAAATTGTCAAAAGTTAACGGTGGAGCTAGTTATAGTCAGACTAGTTCAATTGTCCAACTGAATGGTGAGCGGCCCTCGAGAATCCTTTTTGTCGGAAACATTGATAGCAACATTGAGGATTCTGAATTGAAATTCTTGTTTGAGGTAAGTCTTCCTTTCCATCTAGAGTTCTAGACATACACTGTGGCAGAGGATTTAAGTCTAATGATATTTACTGTCCCTTTTAGCAATATGGAGACATGCAGACACTTAATGCTTCTTGCAAACATCGTGGTTTTGTGATGGTATCTTACTATGATGTAAGATCCGCAGAAAATGCTATAAGGGCCCTTGAAAGCAAGACACTCAGATGTAGGAAACTTGACATACATTACTCAATTCCAAAGGTAGCATTTCATGATATCATGATGTTTTCCTTTTCTATAACATGCTTGCGTTGTGTCTTTCCCGACTTTACTATATCAGTGCTTACTGTGATGTTATTACAGTGCTTGTTTCCTATTTATTTATTATTTTACCTGAGTCTCTGTCTATGAAATTATCTTTTTTTTTGCCAATTGGTGCTGGAACTATGTAATATTTGTAAGTTTGACAACTACTGCACAATCTAATAGTGACTCTATTCTCTTAGGACTATCCTTTGGAGACAGATATCAACCAGGGCATGGTAATAGTTAACCTTGACCCCTCAATAACTAATGATGATCTGCACCAGATATTTGGTGTCTTTGGTGAAATCAAGGAGGTATGATATCATGATATAGCATACAATTTTACAATATTTAGCTCTTTATTTGAAGTGAAACGTTACTAAATAACTTTCTTTTCAGATTCACCCTACTTCAGACAATGATCATTGCAGATCGATAGAATTTTTTGATGTCAGAGCAGCTGAAGCTGCGCAATATGCCTTAAACAGGAGTGAAATTACAGGAAATAAAATCAATTTGGAGCCTAGCTGTCTGGGTGGTACTAAACGGTAATATTTATATTATGTGACCACTTTGCATCTTAAACTTCTTGTTTATACACCACACAACAGGTCTGGTCACCAACACTGAGCCACATTTGTATATGAAATCACCATGATCTTAAATATGTTATTTTAATATTATATATGTTCTCTGTGTGGCAGTTTGATGCAGCAGATGTCTCGTGCGTTGGAGCATGAACGGTTTGGTGCATGCAAACTGGGAAGCCCAAGCAGTCCTTCAACAGGCTTTGGTATGCATTTTTTTTTTCTAATATTGAAATGTGTTTCTCTGTTCTATTTTCTGACTGTAAGGCATAATGCAAGGTTCCATCAAAATGGCATCCATCAAATCCACTGGCACAGAAAGTGGAACTGTTCAGGTTTTACGTTCTAGAGTCCAGACACCGATAAACCAATTCCGAGAGGGAAGAAGTTTTCTGGATCTTCCCTCAACTACTATAAGAAGTAGATCCTCTCCTGTTGGAATTGCAACTGCAGGATCACAAAGCAGTCACCATGCTCTGGATGAGCACATCCATTCACTTGGAAAGATGAATGTACAGAACAAGGGACGAATGGATTGTGGCTTTCAAGAGGGTATTGCTTTCCATCCTCATTCTCTCCCTGACTTCAATGACAGACTAAGAAATGGTATCCCCTATAACTGCTCAATACCTCCCATCGGTGTTAAGAGCAATGCTAGAGCTACTGAAGCAATGGATGGCAGACATATTTACAAAGGAGGTTCTGGGAATCTCAGCAATCAATCTTCTGCTCATACTGAAGGTATCAACTATTAGATCTTGGTTTTCTTGTTTGGTGATCTAGACATAATATTTTCCGAGTACCAGATTTGCATGTTGCATGGACATTTTTTTTTCTGTCTGCTTGCTGGTGATTTCTCATAATTGCCATATTACAAGCATGGATGCTTTTATGTTGATTACAAGAAACCTTTTGTATATTATGGTAAATATTATATGACATGAATTTTCACTTGTCTAATACTTTTTGTGCAGCACTTGGGTTTTCAAGAACTGGCAGCTGCCTTCTCCATGGTCACCAACTAGCACGGAGTAATTCTAATAACCTACATCAGCAGCCTTCTTCTCCCATGCCATGGCCTAACACGGGCCCATTTATCAATAATGTACCATCTCGCCAGTTGATGCAAGTGCATGGAATTTCAAGAGCACCATTGCGCATGCTTGAAAATACCATCCCTATGAATCAGCAACATGTGGGATCTGCCCCGGCTGTCAATCCATCAATTTGGGATAGACGACATGGATATGCAGGGGAGATGATGGAAGCACCAAGATTCCACCCTGGGAGTGCTGGAAGCATGGGTTTCCCTGGCAGCACACATCTGCATCAGTTGGAAACCAATGGTATGTTTCCCCACAATGGAGGGACTTTCATGGACCCAGCTATGTCTCCTGCACACATGAGTGCTCCCTCTCAGCAGAGGGGGCATGTTTTCCATCGAAGGAGCCATGTGGCAACTATTCCATCCTCATTCGATTCTGCTGGCGAACGGATGCGGAGCCGAAGAAACGACTCGAACGTAAATCAATTAGACAATAAAAGGCTGTTTGAGCTTGACATTGAGCGTATAGTCCGGGGCGAGGACTCCCGGACTACATTGATGATAAAGAATATCCCAAACAAGTATATATCTGGGATTTATTCTAGTTTTCTATGCAAGATCCTCTATATTTAAAGTCATACAAATTTTGATGTTCATAAACCTTTGTGGTGATGTAGGTACACATCAAAGATGCTTCTGGCAGCTATTGATGAAAGTCACCGGGGAACTTATGATTTTATCTACCTGCCAATTGACTTTAAGGTGAGTGGATCTGCTCTTAGTCTTGATTAGCAGATATTTCCTTAATTTTACTTGCTTCTTGTTACTGGCATGTTTGTTGGACTCACCGTTAATAATCTTCATTTTCAGAATAAGTGCAATGTTGGTTATGCATTCATCAACATGATCAATCCTGACAATATTGTTCCATTTTATAAGGTGAGATTGTACAACATACTTTTACAAAAAAAACTAGATGAACCTTAGGAGGTGGCATTTTGTTAAGAAGAAAGTAGACTCTCCAAATCTGCCTTGACACGGACTTGAACCAATAGAGCTAGCTCAGCTTCCTTTATTCTACAACATAGTTACAGTGTTGATTACGCTGATTCTATGAAACCCTCATTTAATTTCTACATTCTCTTTGATTTTCTATGTGCATGCAAGAAAGAAATATTATTTAGAATGTTTTCATTGCATATTACTAGCCATAATCTAAAATGTTTAATGATACTCCCTGTGTTTCAATCATAAAAAATATAAGGCATGGTTTGAGTCAGTGCGGTCTCCAATACTATACTTTGACCATTGATATATCTTATGTCACATAGTTATGACCACAATATAATTGCCTAATGAAAGTCCATTCAAATATGAATCCATTGGTGCTAAAGTTGTATCCAACAATCTACAAACTCCTATTGCTAAGAAAGCCAAAGGTTATGGAGGTTGAACCTCGGAATGCATGCACACTTTATAAATAGAAACGGACGGAATATGAAAATGAAGAACTTTAACACATCTGTCTGTTGCAGACATTTCATGGGAAAAGGTGGGAGAAGTTCAACAGTGAGAAAGTGGCCTCACTTGCTTATGCTAGGATCCAAGGAAAATCAGCTCTAGTTGCTCATTTCCAGAACTCAAGTTTGATGAATGAGGATAAACGCTGCCGCCCTATACTGTTCCACTCTGATGGTCCGAATGCAGGAGATCAAGTATGCTCTCTACTTGTCCATCTATCTCTATTATCTGTTGTATCATGGTATATGACTATATGGTGTCTAATGGTTCCTGAACTCTGCTGCTCTGTATACGAGTCCAGCTTATCCTTGAAATATGTTAGTTTGAACACACTAGTTATTCTGTCTTTGCCTTATCGCATAACTATTGTAGATATTCTCTCGCGTCATTTCAGCACTGGCTGCCCTAGAAATGTCACTGTCTGCAAGAGTCCTATGTGATGAGTATAATCTCAGATTCTCAGTGTTTATATTTCCTTGGTGGCAATTATTCTGTGTCTTGTTTCCCTTCTGTGATTGACGAACAAATATTTAATGATTTTCTTAATATTTTCTTTTCTTTCCCCTAATCTACAAGGTTACCACATTTTGCCAAACTTCGCCACACTTTCTGTGGCATCTGCCTTGTTCGTGCTGTGCATAGTTTTTCAACTGTAGACCCCACTTGCCATAAACTCAATTTAGCTAAACCTTGCCTAATACAAATGCTGGCCGCACCTTAGAATGTCTGGCAAGGGTGTGGATGAGAACCAAACAGGCCCAATTTCATATACCCCCTCTGTTTTTATTTACATGTCACATTAGCTTTGTCCTAAGTCAAATCTTTGACCATCCATTTTATAAAATCTGTAGTTTCATAATATATGAATTATAATTATGGAAGTATTTATCATAGCAAATCTAAAAAATAAATCTTACATTCACCTAGTAATTTTTTCGGAGTTGGTAGTCAAAGATACAAATGTTTGACTTAGCACAAGGCTAATACGAAATAAAAGCAGAGGGAATATGCCAAATAGTTTGGATAGTCTTTCTATCGTGTCATTTTGCATCTCCAGTAACCTTTCTTTTGGTCTTCTGTCAGGAACCATTCCCTGTGGGATCGAATGTCCGTTCCAGGCCTGGAAGGTCCAGGATTTTGAGCTGGGAACAAAACCACCAGGACATTGTGTCGGATCATACCAAAGGAGGAACTCCTCCGATCAGGGGTGGTGGCACTCCAAGCTACATCGCCACGGATGCTGATCGTACGGCCGTTGCTTGAAGAACTGACCACACCACCAAACCTTCTGACAATTGCAATCCAGTTTTTTTTTTTTTGAAATTGCATCCTCGCCCACCCTGAAGGGCGGCCCTGGTGCAAGCGTAGAGCTTTACCGCCTGTGACCAAGAGGTCTAGGGTTTGAGCCCCAGCCTCTGCACATTTGTGCGGGAAAGGCTGCGGGCTATTTCCCTCCCCCAGACCCCGCAGTGTGGGAGCCTACGGCACTGGGTACGTCCTTTTTTATCCTCGCCCACCCCCTTGCTCCTTTTGTCCTTTTTTATCCTCGCCCACCCCTTTGCTCCTTTTGTTATATTGTATCTATATCTACTTCCGCGTGATATTTGGGCACCGGAGGCTCTCTAGACGGCTGCAGATTTGGTCGCTGACAAGTAACGAGGAGTCGGATGTTGTGCCGCTCAGTTTCTCCTTAAGGGCTGGTCGAAGAGTTGTCGTTAACTATTAACTGAGAGTTGTTGCTTTGGAAGGCGAAAGGCGATTGGACTGCTTCGAGATTTTGGGTAGTGCTGTAAGATGTAACCCAGTGTTGTACATGTGCTGTAAGAATGGTTCACTAGGGGAGGGAACAAGACACAAAAATGCCCACTTTTTTGGGTGATGTCAATTGTCAACTGTTTATGCTAGGTAGTCTGCCCCAGCGCCTTGGTGGCCATCTTTAATCCTACGATGCTGAGGGCTTTCGCAAATGCAATGTGTTCTGCCTGAGAGCTCGGTTCCACTGGGACATGATGCACGCAGTAACATGATGCTCCGCTCAAAAAAGATGCAATTCTCGTTTGTTAGGAGTTAAACAGTTTAAACTTTGATTAAATAAATTTATATAAAAATACTAGTATTTATGTTACAAAATAAGAACTATTAGATTAGTTACAGAATATATTTTATCCATATTTTTATAATAAATTTTGTTTGGAGACATAATGCTAATACAATTTACTACTCCCTCTATCCTAAAATATTGGAGAGTTAAAGAATCTCTAGTTTTACTAAATTTATATAATAATATAATAATATTTATAATGTCAACTAAGTATCATTATATTCGTAAATAATTATATTTTCATAATATAACTATTGAAGGTAAATCTTTATATTTTTCTCTATAATTTTAGTCAAATTTAGAATGCTCTGACTCACTAAAATTCTTGTAATGCATTATAATTTGGAATGGAGGAATTATAAACTTAGTCAAAATTAAGTTAAGATGCTTTGACTCTTGACTCTTCAAGATTATTGTAATGCCTTGTAAGTTGGAATGGAGGAAGTATAAACTTAGTCAAAATTGAGTTACTTTGGCATGAATTTGGAGGTGGTTTCATAAGTCAGGGAGGTGGTTTGCTCGGTTTTAGAATTTAGGGAAGAAAAATGGACTTTTGTCAAAAGTTAAGGGTGAAAAACTAAATTTTTTTCAAAACCAAAAGCCAACTAAAAGCTAGGCTAACAAACGAGCCACTCAACAGTTTTCTCAAAAGCCACCACTCCTCAACCAAAGGGTTTTTGATTTTTGCACAACCCACATCTCACATCTACTTTTCTAAAAGACATAGCCCACAGATACTTTTCAAAAGCCATGTCTCAACTAAAGAGGTCTTTAATATACTAACAGTTTGAAATGCAAAGGTCAAGGTGTTATGGTGCCAACCTCACTGCTACATAATCATAAATAAAAATATTTACATTGACTGCACTAGCAAAATGACAATTATTTTTTAGTCGAAAAAGGTCAGGTAAATCACAGGCTAAAATTACAACAACATGTGACATTTTACAACGCCAAAATGACAAAAATACAGAAGCTTACTAAAGGCCAATTAAAGCTCGGAGATAGGTATGTCCTTCGTAGCAAAATTCTTCTTGTTTTCTTTTGTTACCAAGTTGCTCAACGTCCCTATGTAGAGAATTTTCACAGCAAAACTTCTTTTAGTAATCTTAGGGCCCGTTTGGTACAGCTCTGCTTTACTAATGAAGCCGTTTTTTTAGAAAATAACTTCATAAGCAACTCTCTATGTGAAACTAAGCTATTTTGAAAAAAGTGTTTGACAAAACAGCTTCACCAACAACTTTATATATGGATATGAGAGAGAGAGGGGAGAGAGAGCTGTGATAAGCTACTATTTTCAGCTTCATCATAATTTATATCTTTGTGAGAGGAGAAGAAAAACAGCTTCATAGGTAAAGCTGTTTTGGAAAGAGGTGTTTGAGAAAAAAAACAGCTTATAACAGCTTCATCAAGTTGTTATAAGCTGTACCAAACAGACCCTTAATTTGATAGTTCCCTCAGAGTCGACTTAGAAATTAGATACTGAATTGTTTTTGCCATTTTCGTATAAAAGAAAAGTTGAAATAATGTCATTTTCATACTACCAACTTTCTATAATTATTTTTCCTTCTACATTTGAGATATTCCAGTCCTATGTTGTCAGTTTTAATTTCAGCCATTAACCTAGCATTTTAGATAAAGGAACACAGTGAGTCGATGCGCCTGTGGTGAATGCAGCCTTATTATTTAAAAGGGCCGTTTCGCAGAGCTCTTCATTCTTTTGGCTATTAACGAGTTTGAATCCTACTTGAAGAATGTTGGTTTATGTGTTTGCGATTTGCTTAAAAGTTTAGCGTTCATTAGTTTGCGAAGTTTGTTTACGCATTATTGTGAATGTCTCCCATTTAGTTCAAGTTTAGTTTTAATGATTCAATAAGATGGATGTTAAGTATGCCCGCACACACTCGTGCTCTCTTGTATGTAGCACTAAGAAATTCATGAATTATAGTGGCATTTTTTTTAAACTCAAGCTACACATTTTTAAATCAATATTGTGTTCCTTGCTGTATCCAAACCATCTTGTTTCATCAATATCACCACGATTGTTGAAAAAAAAGATAGGAACTAACAGTAATTCTTTTATTGCATAAGTTTTGGGTTCAACCCATCGAATTCCCGATTAGATTTGAGAATCTCAAAAAGTTACTGATACACCTTCCAAGGATGTGGCCACTCCATTGGATCAAGAAATTACTGAAGAACTTACTAGAAGCTGCAACATGCTTGGAGAAGCTTCACATCTAGGTATGTCCTAGTTTCTGTCGATCTATTCCCCAGCATTTCTGCTCATTTACATGCAACTTTGCATGCCACTTTATTTTTTCAGTTTTTTCCACCGTCACCGGGGACATCAGAAATATGGAGCTCAAGTCCTTTCAACTACAGTGCAGATGATTTGCAGCACACTTGTCCGAGGCAGATTGTAAAGGAGGGACGTACATGGACAGAATGGCAAACCGCACTGATTAGGCATTTATTGAGTTCATGTGGAGCTCACTGTTTTTTTAATTCCGCACCATGCTCGGGAGACGTTTCATGCCCAATTTGTCTGATGAACTACTTCCACCTTATTTTAGCTCATTCTCTCACATAGAACACTATTCAATCAGCCAAAATCAGCCGGCTTGTATACCAGTCGAACATCGAATCTCGATGGGATTCACTCTAATGCCAAAATTATTTTCGGCTGAAGAAAAGGGCTATCAGATTCAAGGTTTCATGATAATTAATTCATCAGAACCTAATATTTGAATGTATACAAATTAATAATCCTGATACTGCCTAGGAGCTAAAAAAGGCTGAATAGGAACAAGCTAAGGTGGTACAAATTTCTGTAATCCATGTAGGAGTACAGGTGGGATCTGATCCTATGGGTCGTCTCTCTCCTTGCGACACGGGCGACCCAGGCGCCTCAGGCGACACGACTGACACCTTCCCGTGCGAGGCGGGAGCAGGCCATGGTACGTTGCTCGACACGGGCACAAGCCATGGGGTTGGTAACACTGGCGTGGAGGGGCAGTTTAGGTTTTCTCCGCAGGGACACGGGGGCATGGACAGAATCCCGACTCCTTCGAAGTCGTCGATCTCTGGTCCTTGGGGACCCCGGGAGCAGAGGAGGGTTCCTCAGTCTCCTTCTGAGACCTTGGCTCCTTCCGTGTTCTCCCATCCTCATCTCGCCCCTGATCAGAGTAGAGGAGGCGGAAACCCTAACGAGTCCGGCCACGGTGACGGGGAAGATCAGAAGGGGTTCGATTCGAGGCTTCCTCACGAGGTATGTGACCACCCCGACGCAGATCTGAGCGCCCGTCTTGAGCATCTGTGGCTTAATAGCATAGAGGTTGGGGTTTGTGGGGAAGTGGGGGTTTGCTCTTCAGTGAAGGCGAATCTGAATCTACCTAATTCCTCTTCCCTTTGTGGAGAGAGATCTAAGTTTCCGAGATGGTCGACTTTGGGTGGTGATACTCGGTCTTTTTCTCAGGTTCTTTAGGCTCCTGTGCAGCCTCGGGAATCCATGGATCGTCATCCTTTCCCTCAGCAGCGCGACCATGGGTTCGATGGAAACAGGAGGGGAGATGGGCGTTTTGGCGGTCAAGGCAACTTCAATCGGGGGTGGTTGCCGCGTGGGGGAAACAGAGGAGGCGGAAGAGCTCAAGGAGGAGGTCGAGGGTATGCGGAAGGCTACCAGATTGCTGATCCAAGGATCGATCCCCATGGCAATCAGAGAGAAGAAGCTGCGGATGTTGAGAACTCTGTGAACAACAACAATCAAAATGTTGAAGGTGGGGCTCAAAATACTCAGGGAGGAGAAAATAGACCTCATGATGATCCCAGAGAAGCTCTAGATAGACCTCAGTTCTGTGCTAGATGTGGCAGGGTGGGGCACAGAGAAAATACATGCAAAAATCCTGTTATATGTTCTAGATGCAAGAAGGTCATGTAGCTAGATTATGTTCCACCAAAATGCCATGGGAATTTATCTCACCTTTCTGTGGCTTATCAGCTTATGGCCAAGGGTTTCACGTGATTGAGAGCTCTGGAACTGATGAGGGCATAAAGGACATGTCTAATTGTTGATGTTTTACCACCGATAGCCTGCCACGGGGTTACCCGAGACAGTAGTTCGTGCCTCGGCTAATAGTGAAACCTTGGTGGTTGGACATGCAGGGACACATGGTTTATACTGGTTCAAGCCCTCGATACGGTCGAGTAATAACCCTACATCCAGTTGAGTCGCTTGCTATTGCTCTGATCTTGTAGTACAAGGTGTCGTGCGTCGCTCTACGTATCGGGTGTCATGTAGTATCTTTAGATGTTTTTCGGGTGGTGCCCTCACCAGCCCGTTATAGTCCAAGGTCTGGCTGAGGATTGCCCTAATCCTACTCGGTTACAAACTTCGAGTCCTAAGCTGCGCTTCGGTCTTGTCGTCTTTACCGAGTAGAATTCGGTTTTGTTCGTCCGCCTTCCTACGTGGGCCGAGAGGAAATAGTCCAAAGCTCTGGTAAACCGGTCTATGGGTACCCTATAGGATATCTCATCGACAAGCCCCTGAGCATCTCATGATTTTTCTTTAAAGTGTCGGGTTATTTTGAGAACTAGCCGAGTTCTTCTTGAAGCAAAAATCATGGGATGATCCCTTGTGCCTTCGCCTTATAGTCTTTTTGCGCCTTTTGTTTTTGGACAAATGGCACACTCATTGAGTGTAGCCCCCAAGCCTCTGATTACTTGGTATAAGTATTCGGAGGATCCAAGGAAAAACTTTGTGTGGTATGTATTTCCAGCCCCCGAGCCTTCTCCAAGTTCTTTTGAAAAAGAACTCGGCAGAAGGGTCTAAAGTACTCTGCTTCTGTCTGATTTTGTTCATGGGTAGGTACTGTGCTTTCACGGATGTGTGGAATCTTACTTTTACTGTTTGCTTTGGTCAGCTTTTGTTGTTTTCTTGATTTTCTTTCTTGTGACTTTTGGCTTTTGGTGGTCCTTCCTCTATATATTGCGTTGTGCTTGCACTGGTAGATTGATCTCTAGAGCTCTCTTCTTTCTTTTTAATGATCATGTTGCTGAGTGAAACTGAGCAGCCCCCGGCTTTTGTCCGTCTTCTGGTATTTGAGTGGGTAGAAGAATTCTTGTGAAAGGAGTTGGAGGTAGACTAACTCCTCGGTTAGATTTTCCTGGGAAGTTTGGCGTAGCAGGTAGAAGAAGTCTTGTGATGTGGCTTCCATGCCTTCTCTATCTGTCTGCTGAACTCCGGGCTGTAACCGTTGCCGCTCCTGAGTTGGTTGACGTGGTATGCTCTATCTTCCTAGCCGTGCATGCTTGCGTCGAACTCTTGCTGGAAAGGCTAGAGCTGGAGCTGTCCAATCTCATTTGCTAGGAGTGGCTTTCTGCCTACGAACCAGGACTTTCTTTAGGCGTTAAGGAAGCTCTGGGTTGTTTTATTCTATGAGTTTTTTACCAAGTGCTGGGTCTTCTTTGGTAGTAGACCTGATATGTCCTTAGTTTTAGCCTTTATATTTTGTCACTTGTGATCTCTTGTTGTAGATGAGGCTCGTACTGGCCTTGTATTAGTAGCTTCTGGTTGTTGTATTTGTAAGATCGCTGACCGAGTTATTTTTGGTATCCAATAAGTGTCCCTGGTTATATGATTATCCTTAGAATATTCTTCTGGATATTCTATCTAGTACTCTGATGTACTGCTTTTGTTGTAGCCGTTTGTATCTCATCAATGTAGTCTTTGTAGAATCTTTTGCCTTTATTGCTCTTTTTATGTACTATTGCTGATGTTGTCCTTTCTTCATGGACTTGGTGTATGTGCACCCATTGTTCTTCTATAAATAGCTGTAGTATGATTTCTTTGTCACATATCTTCTGTTTTTCCTTATAAGAGGTCCTTGTTGTATTATGGATATTGTAGTGGGTGAGCTTGATGAGCCCCCGGGCTTCTTTCTTCTCTTTCTTGGTTGTAATCTAGTGAATGGTGTAGCTCTTGTGATAGAAACCAGTAGACAATTGGTTTCAGGGTAGAACCAAGCTGTGGGCGGTTTTGAGGCAAATGGTGTAGATCTTGTGATGAGGCTGTCGCATGTGGCACTGCCTGATCTACCAGTGTCCTAATCCAGTGCCTCTGACTGTTCTCACGATCTTGGTTGAAGAAGCGTTCCTTGGACAGCCCTGTGCTGTGTCATTTTGGTGCATGCTGATGATGATCTGTATGACTTGAATTTGGTCACTACTGTTTTACTGCGTCTCTCGCTGCCAATCTTGAATGGCTTTCGGGTTCTGCTTATACTACCTTTGACAGCTTGGGTGTGCATTGCTCTGCTGGGTATTGTACAAATCCGAGTTGTTTGGCTCTGTCTGTTAATATTGAATCTTGGTTCGGGTTGTCCTAACCTTGAATTCGACCGGGTTCTTAGCTACCGACTTGTACTAGTTCCTTTCGGCAGTTGTCTGCTTGTAACTTTATATTTAGTCTGTACTCAAGACTTGTATTTGAAAAATGAGGAATCAAAGAATTGTTGTTTGAATCTTCCGGGTTTTTATATCTGTCTTGCTTGTAATGACCGGGTTCTTTTGCGAGCTGTCTGTGTATTCTGAAAAGGGAGATATTGTCCAACTGCTTTAGGTTCCGTTCCGTAATTGATGGTATTTTTCAATTACTGTACTTTCCGCAATAGGTAACGCTTCCTTATAAATCTGCCCTTTTATTATCTCCTCTTTTTTACTTTGTGGTAAAAAACTCTTCCCTTTGCTTGCAAAACCCTAACTGCCGCCGCCGCTCTAGCTGTCTTCAATCCGCCGGATGGTGAAGAAGAACAAGAACAGGAACAAGAACAAGGCTGAATTTATGGACGAAAGTACTGTCTTGGATCATATAGAGAATCCTGAGTACGTCGAGATGTCTCGTCAAATGATGCAGTCTCCTAAACCGTCAACTCAAGAGGCAGATTTGGATCTGCTTGTTGCCCATGGGTTGCTTCAGGGGCGGGTTTATTCTGGCTACTCCGTTCCTGGTGAGCATGTGATTCCCAACCCTTCTCCTGATTAGTACATTCTTTTTGTTCCCTTTGTCCGTGCCGGACTCTGCTTCCCTCCATCAGATTTCCTGATGGAGTTCCTTCGCTTTTACGGAATCCAGCTTCATCATCTACCCCCAACGGGATTCTTTTTCTTTCTTCGTTTGCGCATTTGTGCGAAGCGTTCATTGGTATCCCTCCTTGTCTTCTTCTTTTTCATCATTTCTTTTGCCTTCTATTTCATGAGAGTAAGCCCAGTTGCTCCTTTAGCTGCTGCGCCGTTCAGTTCCGTCAGGGCATGAAGGCTGTTTACTTCTCCTTTACTCTTTATGAGTCGGTTAAGGATTGGGCAGATAAGTGGTTCTATATTTCTAAGCCTGATGCTTACTTTGCTTCTGATCTTGCTGCCCTTCCAACTTCTCTTCCCTGTTGGTATGAACCCTTGTCTCCTTCTGAATCTTTGGCTATCAAGCCTCTACTAACTCAGATAAACTTTTTGAAACAATCCGGGTTAACTGGCAATGGGTTGGTTGTCAGTTTCTATCGTCGCCGAGTTCAACCTCTCATGCAGAGGGAGAATCTTGGTTTTGAGTACACTGGTTCTTCTAATCCTTCTCGGATTATTCCTGGTTTTGAGTTGTCGGATGGGGATATATTTGATCGTTGGGGAGGGTCTTGAGTGGCGTGTCTGCTCTTCCTCCTCAGATTGTAGAGTATGATGCTGGAAATCCTCCTCCTCAGGTTAGCGATATTAGTTCATACCGACTTCTTTTTTACTAAGCTTTGCTGATGACCTGCTTTTTGTTTTTTGCTTAGGATTATGGTCACTCTTTTAGGCTTAACTTGCCTTTTGGGCCTGTTGCCTTTGTTCCTGCTGAAGTTGCTGCTAAGGTTACTGTAGCTTCAAGCTCTTCTTCCAGGTTGATCTCTGGATTATGTAATACGGGTATGTACCGTATTCTCCTGATCCTCGGTTAGCTCAAGTCTTACTGGTTTCTAGGAAAAAGAAAGCTGAGTCGTCTGCTCAGCCTGTTCAACCTCTTCCTACTACTCGTCGTCGTTCTCCTCGCCCGTTCACCCCCACAGGTAACATTATTGTAGGTGAGGTTTCTTGTTTATAGCCGAGTTGTTTTGCATGTTTAGTTTCTTGATTGTCATACTATATTTATTTTTGTCAGGTGGCCAATCCATCTCTCTTGATGAGGAATATTCTGATGATGATCCTCCTCTTATTCGCCATCCATGAGTTCCTTTATTGTTTTTGTAACTTCTTTCTATATTCTTTCTCTTATTGTAGTGTTGTCTCAGTCGTAGGCCATCTGTTAGTCAACCCTCTGGTGAAGCTGCTCCTATTCCTTCGACTATTCCACTCTCTTCTTCCCCGCTGCTTGATGATGATTTTTCTTTTGATATTCCCAAACTTTCATTTGCTCAAGTTGCTGCTTCTTTCAGCATATCAGTCAAGTAAGTCAAGCCTTTCTTTGCAGTGTTTAGGTTTTAGTTGTCTTTGCCTAATATTTTTGCTTTCCTTAGGCCTTCTTCTGATGTTCCTGCTTCATCCCGGGATGGTAGGGTTCTTTTGTCCTGTTAATGAAGATTTTTGCTTTTTGTTTTTCTCTTATCCCTTCTTGTTTTGTTTCTTGTAGGACTTTGTGCTCCTGATGCTGCCAATGTTGCTGGTGCTTTCGAATTTGTTGGCGCCTATCCTCCTGATGGTGTGCCTCTTCTTGAGGTACCTGAGTTGAGTATTTCGGGCAAGACTCCGATTTCTTCTTCGGTGGTTCCCTTGTTTCTTCAAGGGCCAGAAGTTGAGCTCAGTCGAGTTGAATGGGTCCAAAAGCTTGTTTCTTCTTGGAATGATCTATCAATGACTTTTGGTGTTGAGCTGAAGGTATTTGCTCTTATTTTTCTTCTTTGGTTAGTTTGTTTGCCTTTTATTCTAATCTTTATCTCTTACAGGAAGTTTGTCAGGAATTGACTGCTTCTTCCTCTTCGGAGGGCCAGTCTTCTACCATCCTTCAAGCTGATCTTGATAAAGTTAAACTTGAGCTATCTCAGGCTCAGGCTGCTTTGGAGCAAGAAAAAGCTTCTTCATCTGCTGCCCTTTCTGATTTGAAGGACAAGCTAGCTGGTAAGTATTTTTATATTTCCCTAATTTTTGTGATTCTCTTTTTGATATTCTCTTTTGTAGCTGCTGAAAAAGCTTCAGTGACTTTGAATGAAGAGAAAAAAGACTTGTCTCTTCGTCTTGAGTCTTCAGAGAAGAAAACTGAAGCTGTGAGTTTAGTGATTGCTTGCTGCCTTCTGTCTTTTTGTCGTTCTCATTTTTAGCTTTTTGAATTGTTTGTCTTTTCCAGCTTTTGAAGTTAGAGCAAGAGTTGCAGTCTTAGCTTCTGGGCGTTTATGAATGATATAAGTCTTTGTATGCTGTTATGAAGCCTATCATAGCTGCCGTCTGTCATGAAGAAGATGCTAAAGAAGGCTTGAAGACCTTAATTCCTGCACTGCCTTCTCGTTTCCGAGAATTTGTGGAGAATGGGTTTGAGTGTTGTATAAACAATGTTGTTTCTTTTGTTCGAGCCCTTACTCCTGATGTGCCTTTGGACCGAATCCTTGAAGATCCGATGGACGCCGATCTCTTGGCGAGGTGGGAGCAATCAAAGCCTGAAGTCCAGGAGCTTTGTCGCAAGATGTTTGGTCAAATGAAAGTGTTGCCTTCTTCTTCTTGATAGAAAACATTTACTTGTCCTTGGGTGATGGTCTTGTAATATACACTGAATGATACTTTTGCTTAATATATTGTCAGGCTTCGTCCTGATATTGTGATGCTTTTGTCTTGCTTTGTCTGTAAATTGTCTTCTGGTCGACTTGCTTGTTGTCTTGATGAGTACTTTATTTTCCCGGTCTTGTAAGCTATTATCGAGTTCTTTTGATTGAAGTTTGTAGTATCATGATTCTGTCTTGGGCTTTGAAGATGCTTCTAGATTCCCGAGTTCTTTCTGGGTAGTATTATTGGTCTTTATGCCTTGGTGACTGTACTGAAGACATTGCTCATAGAATGCCTTATGCTTCTGAACCAGGTTTTGTAGATCTTTGTCTTTGCGTTTTAATAACCTCCGAGTAGCTTTGAGGTAGTACTGTCATTCTGGACAAGTAGTTTCTGATATTGGAGTGGTAGATGTCACTTTCTAACATAATAGTATTCGGCTTGCAGTCTTTGTTGCGCTGAGTTTTGTGCTGCTCTCCAAGCAATTGTGTTGTGTCACTTTGTACAAGTGATTAACTTAGATGTCGTCGAGGTAGACTGATCTTCTTTGTTGCACCGAGTAGTTTGATGTTTGTCATGCCGCCTCACGAAACGGTAGACTTGTAGATATATGAGCCAGATTGTGCCGCTCATGGTGCAAAGCAGTCAGTTTGTCAAGTTGCCTCACGAAACAACTGACTTAAAATATTAGACAGTGCTGCTCTTGGTGCAAAGCTATCAGCTTGTCATGCCGCCTCACGAAACGGTAAACTTATATATATGAACCAGACTGTGCCGCTCTTGGTGCAAAGCAGTCGGTTTGTCGGGTTGCCTCACGAAACAACCGACTTAAAATGCTAGACAGTGCCGCTCTTGGTGCAAAGCTGTCAGCTTGTCATGCCGCCTCACGAAACGGTAGATTTATATATATGAACCAGACTGTGCCGCTCTTGGTGCAAAGGAGTCAGTTTGTTGGGTTGCCTCACGAAACAACCGACTTAAAAATGACAGTGCCGCTCTTAGTGCAAAGCTGTCAGCTTGTTATGTCGCCTCACGAAACGGTAGACTTATATATATGAACCAGACTATGCCGCTCATGGTGCAAAGCAGTCGGGTTGTCAAGTTGCCTCACGAAACAACTGACTTAAAATTCCAAACAGTGCCTCTCATTGTGCAAACTGTCAGTTTGTCATGCCGCCTCACGAAACGGTAGACTTATATATATGAACCAGACTGTGCTGCTCATGGTGCAATGCAGTCGGTTTGTCAAGTTGCCTCACGAAATAACCGACTTAAAATACCGAACAATGCCTCTCGTTGTGCAAACTGTCGGTTTGTCATGCCGCCTCATGAAATGGTAGACTTATATATATGAACCAGACTGTGCCGCTCATGGTGCAAAGTAGTCGGTTTGTCAAGTTGCCTCACGAAACAACTGACTTAAAATACCGAACAATGCCTCTCATTGTGCAAACTATCGGTTTGTCATGCCGCCTTACGAAACCGTAGACTTATATATATGAACCAGACTGTGCCGCTCATGGTGTAAAGCAGCCGGTTTGTCAAGTTGCCTCATGAAACAACTGACTTAAAATGCCGAACAGTGCCTCTCATTGTGCAAACTGTCGGTTTGTCATGCTGCCTCACGAAACAGTACTTATATATATATATGAACCAAACTATGCCGCTTATGGTGCAAAGCAGTCGGTTTGTCAAGTTGCCTCACAAAACAACTGACTTAAAATGCCGAACAGTGCCTCTCGTTGTGCAAACTATCGGTTTGTCATGCCGCCTCACGAAATGGCAGACTTGAAGATCGTTTTATTCTTGAAGTCTTGTATCTCGTGTCTTTAGTTGTAAAATTTCTTGAGTTGGCTAATATTCCAAGTGTTGCTCAATTGAATTTCATCTTCTGTCATCAGCTCGTAACTTCGGGGTTGTATTGCTGTCTTGATGATAAAAGGACCTTCCCATGGGCTGAGTAGCTTATGTCTTCCTTCTTTCTTTTGAATTAGTCGTAATACCATATCTCCTGGCTTTAGTGTTCTTGGATGCATGTTTCTGTCGTAATGTCTTCGTAAATCTTGTAGGTATCTTGCATTTTGTATTACCGAGCTGTTTCTTATTTCTTCGATCGTGTCGATTTCTAGCCGTCTTGTTTCTTCTGCTTCTCCTTCGTCGTATTGCTCAATTCTTGGTGATTGCCATATTAAGTCAATCGGTAATACGACTTCTGACCCGTATACCAGGAAGAAAGGTGAATATCCTGTTGCTCTACTGATTTGAGTTCTTAAACCCCATACCACTTTTGGTAATTCTTCTATCCATTTACTTCCATAGTCTTTTAGGTCTTCATATAGTATTGGTTTTAGGCCTTGCAATAATAGCCCATTGGCTCTTTCAACTTGTCCATTTGCTTGGAGGTGAGCTACTGATGCATAGTCTATCTCTATTCCACAGTCTCTCGCCCAATATTAAAATTCCTTTGCTGTAAATGGTGACCCAAGATCTGTGATTATATGTTTGGGCATCCCAAATCTGTGCATGATGTCTTGTATGAACTCTGTTGCTTTTTCCGCACTGTATTTGACTAATGGTTTGTATTCGATGCATTTGGTGAATTTGTCTACTGCCACGAATATGTATTCAAACCCTCCTTTTGCTTTCTTGAGGGGTCCGACTTGATCTAGCCCCCAACATGAGAAAGGCCAGGCTGACGGTATGCAGATTAGATTGTGTGCTGGAACATGTGATTGTCTTGCAAACATTTGGCAACTTTTGCATGTCTTAACTAATTGTTCTGTATCTTTAAGTGCCGTTGGCCAATAGAATCCACTTCTGAATGCTTTGCCGATTAATGTTCTAGACGCTGCATGGTTTCCACAACATCCCGAGTGGATTTCTTCCAATATCTCTTTTCCTTCTTGTGTAGATACACATTTCAATAGTACTCCAGAGGATGCTGCTCTCTTGTATAGTTTGTCTTTTATGAGGACATATGCTTTGCTCTTCCTTATAACCCTTATTGCTTCTGCTTTGTCACCGGGTAGTTTGTTTTCACTTTTATAATCGATGTATGGTTGCCTCCAATCGCTCTCTACTGTGAGGATTTGTCTTGATGCGTCAGGTTCCTTTATCTTGTCTATGTCCATCGGGTCCTCTTTTTGTTTATTGATTTCTTGGATTGATGGTTTTGTGAGTTCTTCTATGAATATCCCGGGTGGTACCTTTGCTCCGTCTGATCCCAATTTAGATAAGATATCTGCTGCCACATTTGAATCTCTTAAGACGTGATGGATTTCTAGTCCCTCGAAGTTCTTCTCGAGTTTTCTTACTTCTGCACAGTATGCGTCCATGGTGTTTTTTGTGCAATCCTACTCTTTGTTTACGTGATTGATTCCTACTGCCGAATCTCCATATGCGAGGATTCTTTTGATTCCCAAGGTAGTTGCCACTTTTAACCCATGTATGAGCGCTTCGTATTCTGCTTCATTATTCGTTGCTTGCCATAATATCTGTAGCACATACTTTAATTGTCTTCCTTCTAGGGAAATCAGTAGCACACCTGCTCCTGCCCCTCCAAGCTTTAAAGAACCATCAAAGTACATCTTCCAGTGGTCCCGTATTGGCTTGGGTTCTTTTTGTGCGATTTCTGTCCATTCTGTGATGAAGTCGGGTAATATCTGTGACTTGATTGCTGTTCTTGTTTTGAAGTCTATATTTAGAGATCCGAGTTCTACTGCCCATTTTGATATTCGGCCTGTGGCATCTTTGTTTTTGAGTATGTCTTGTAATGGAAAGTTGGTTGCTACTGTTACTTTGTGCTCGTGGAAATAATGCCTCAGTTTTCTTGATGATATGAGTACTGCATATAGTAGTTTCTGTACGTGTAGGTATCTGACTTTCGATTCTGTGAGTACTTCGCTGATGTAGTATACTGGTCTCTGCACTTTGTAGGTGTGTCCAGGTTCTTCTCTTTCCACAATGACTGCTGCACTTACTACGTTTTTTGTTGACGTGATATATAACATCATGTCCTCCTTATTTCTTGGTGGTGTCATTATTGGAGATGATGATAAGTATTCCTTTAATTTGATAAAGGTTTGATTTGCTTCTTCTATCCATTCGAAGTTTTCTTTCCGTTTTAGAAGTTTGAAGAAGGGTAGTCCTTTCTCTCCCAATTTTGATATGAATCTGTTGAGAGCTGCCATACATCCTGTGAGTTTTTGTATGTCCTTGATCTTTTTTGGTGGCTTCATATCCATTATTGCTTTGACTTGTTTTGTGCTTGCTTCAATTCCTCTGTTGCTGACTAAGAAACCAAGTAGTTGTCATGATGATATGCCGAAGACGCATTTTGTGGGATTGAGTTTCCACTTCCAGGCTTTCAAGTTCTTGAAGGTGTCTTCTAAGTCTTCCATTAGTGATTCGGGTTCTTTTGTTTTGATTACTACGTCATCAATGTATGCCTCAGCGTTTCTTCCAATTTGATCTCCTAGACAAGTTTGTATTGCTCTTTGATATGTTGCTCCTGCGTTTTTCAGTCCGAATGGCATTGACTTCTAACAATATGCTCCAAAGGGTGTTATAAAAGATGTTTTGATTTGATCTTCTTCTCTCAGTGATATTTGATGGAACCCTGAGTAGCAGTCGAGGAAAGATAGTAGTGATGATCCAGCTGTCGAGTCTATGACTTGGTCAATTCTTGGTGGGCCATATGGATCTTTCGAGCAATGTTTGTTAAGATCTGTGTAATCCACACACATACGCCATTCTTTCGAGTTCTTTTTCTCCACTAATACTGGGTTGGCTAACCAGTTCGGGTTGATTATTTCCCTCATGAACCCTGCTGCTAGTAATTTTGTAATTTCCTTTTTGATTGCAGCTTTCCTGTTTGGTGCAAATCTGTGTAGCTTCTATTTTACTGGTCTTGATCCTTTGTTTGTGTCAATTTTGTGCTCAGCCAACTCCTTTGGGACTCCTGGCATGTCTGCTGGTTTCCATGCGAATATATATTTGTTGTCCCTTAGAAAGTTGGTGAGCGCGAGTTCCTATTTGCGATCCAGGCTTGCACTAATTATTGCCGTCTTCTCTAGATCTCCGGTTAGTAGGTCGATTGTCTTTGTGGCTGCTTCTTTTGGAGGTGTAAAATTGCTTGGCTTCTTTTCCGGTATCTGGATTTCGTCTGGGTTCATTTTCTCGACCTTCTTTGCAATATCTTATTTTTCCATGTAATCTTGTAATTTTTCTGATATTTGTATGACTTGTACATCACAATCATATGCCTTTTTAAAATCTCCCTTTAGTGAAAGGACTCCTTTTGTTGTCGGCATCTTGAACAGTAGATATGGGTAGTGGGGTATTGCCATGTATCTTGTGAGTGCTGGTATTCCAAGGATTGCATGATAACATGATTCGAAGTCGGCTACTTCGAACTTGATGAACTCGGTCCGATATTTGTCTGGTGTTCCAAAGGTGACTGGTAAGGTGATTTGTCCCAACGGTATGGAAGCTTTTCCAGGTATTATCCCATAGAAGGGAATACTTGTTGGTGTTATCATGCCTTCATAGTCCAAATTCATCTTTCTTAGGGTATCTGTGAATATTATGTTTAGTCCCGCTCCTCCATCAATGAGTACTTTAGATACTGCTACCCCCGCTATTGTTGGTCCCAATACTAGGGGATAATAGCCAGCATTTGCTGCACTTGTCCATTGATCTTCTCTTGTAATCTGGATCGGGTATTCTGACCAATCTAGATATCTTGGGGTAGCTGGTTCTGCCGCCATAATGGTTCTATGCGCTAGCTTTTCTTGTCTCTTGTTTCTTGCATATGATGCTCCAGAGAAGATTACTGCTATTTGTCTTTGAGGTTCTTGATAATTCCCCTCTGCTTTCTTCGTATCCTTTCCGGATTCATTTGCTCTTTGTTCCGAGTTGTTTGCTCATGTATCTTCTTTCTTTGTGAATCTTCATTGAAAGGTGTCGCATTCGACTAGTTTATGGCCTATGTGAGGATGTATGTAGTAGGGTAGGTCTTTTATTCTCTCTGTTGGCCTTTTTGCATAATTGTTGCCCTGGTAGTTGTTGTTTGAGTATCTGTTGTTTCTGTTGTTATTGTAATTGTTGTTGTATTCTCCTTTGTCATTATCATTAAACCTTCTTTTGTTGTCTGTCGCTGCTACCATGTTGTCTTGTCTTGGTCTTTTATCACTTGGTCTGAAATCTGGTCTTTTGTTTTCATGAGAATCTCGGGTGAATCTGTGTCGAGTTCTTTCCTCTGACGATATCAACTTTTCGACAACTCTTTTGAAGTCTTCGTTAGATCTCGGATTTTCGTTGAAGTAATCTTTGAACTGCCAATTTGCTATGATTCCGTCTGCAAATGTTTCTATTACTTCTCTGTCGGTGATGTCATGTATTTGACCTCTGAGTTCTCCAAACCTTCGATAATATTCCCTTAGTGTTTCTCCTCTTCTCTGTTTTACATTCTTCAATTCTGCCGTTGTCATGAGATGTGTTATTATTCCTGCAAAGTTGTTGCAGAAAGCTTCTTGCAAATCCTCTCAATACTTGATTGATCTTGGTTTTAGCTTGCCAAACCATTGCAAAGGCATAACTTCAAGTGCCATTGGAAAGTATAAGGCTTTGATGTCATTGTTTCCTCCTACGAGTTCAATGGATTGGGAATATACTCTTATCCATTGTCTGGGTTCCACTTTTCCATTGTATTTGGAGTGGTTTGCAGGTTTGAATTTGTGTGGTAATTTCAACGTCTGCAGTCTTCCTGCAAAGCATGGGAATCTGTTGTAATGTTCTATTCTGTTGAAGTCTGGTGACCAATCTCTTCGGTAATAATCCCTGTCTCCCCTGTATTCGGATTCACCATAGTCTTCCGGATAACGCTGGTCCCAGTCTGGGCCATTTTGTTTTACCAGTCTGAGATGTTGTTCCTGTCTTTCCGATGGTTGTGGTATCTCTGTTTTCCCCAGTCTGTGAAATATTGATTTCTTGGGTGGTTGTTCCTCATGTTTTTCTCCTTGTCCTTCTCGAGGTGTGTTGTCATTAGGTTGTTTATTGGGGTCTCCGTCTTGTTTTATTGGCTCGTGTATAATTCTTTCCTCTTTGGTGAGGATGTTTAGTTCTTTCGTCAGTTCCTCGATTCTTTCTCTCTTTGTATTCCTCATGGATTCTCTTTCCACCTTCTTCTTGTTGTATTCTGTCAGTTCCACTTTGTATTTGTTCCAGATTTGTTTTCTCTGAGCAGCTCAATTTCTTCTTCCTGCTCTAGCCTTATTCTTTTTCAGCCTTGAAGCCTTGTGATCATTGGTCTCATTGTCATCGCCTTCCTCATCGTCTGAGATATCCCCTTCTGATTCATCTGATGATTTTAAATCGGGTATTTGTGGTGGTTCTAGGTAAGGTTCTAGCTCCTCCATGTATATAGTATGTTCCCTACGAGTTCTTTTTATTTGTTGGCTTCTCCTTCTTGTCTCACATGATGATCCTTGGTAAAGTCTGAGTTCTTTTCCTATTTAGAACGGTAGTTCTGTACCTTGGCCTTGAATTTTTGGGGATTGGTTTGGCCAATGTATGATACATCCTTCTGGAGTTGTTGACATGATCATTCCTTCTTGAGCGCCTTTCAGAGTTATGCTCCTTGTCATCCTCTTTCGAAGAAATTTCTCGTATGTGGACGCGGAATTATGCAGTCCGTATGGAACCAAGTACTTGATTGTCTCCGAGTTATTCCTGCTTATGGCTCGGTTGCGTATTCCGACTTGGTGGGTGCTTAGTCTTTCCACGTTGGTCTCAGAGTCGGTATATGGTGAAGTCTCCTTCTCCGAGTTAGTTTCATATCCATCTTCATCTGCTGGTCTGGTTGGTTTCGAAATTGTGAGTTTTTGGGTCTTTTGATTTAGTCCTTGAAAATCTTGATCTTCTTCTCGGAGTCGACTTTGAATCTTTCCGTCATCGTTGATCTTGCAGATCCATGATCCAAAGAAAAATGTTGATTCCGTCGATTTCGTCATCTTGAGGTCGTGGTCCACCAAGCTTTCGAGAAAAAATTCGCCGAAAGCCCCTACCTGGCGCGCCAGCTATCGATGTTTTAGCACCGATAGCCTGCCACGGGGTTACCGAGACAGTAGTTCGTGCCTCGGCGAATAGTGAAACCTTGGTGGTTGGACACGCCGGGACACACGGTTTATACTGGTTCAGGCCCTCGACACGGTCGAGTAATAACCCTACGTCCAGTTGAGTCGCTTGTTATTGCTCTGATCTTGTAGTACAAGGTGTCGTGCGTCGCTCTACGTATCGGGTGTCACGTAGTGTCTTTAGATGTTTTTGGGGTGGTGCCCTCACCAGCCCTTTATAGTCCAGGGTCTGGCTGAGGATTGCCCTAATCCTACTCGGTTACAAACTTAGAGTCCTAAGTTGCGCTTCGGTCTTGTCGTCCTTACCGAGTAGAATTCGGTTTTGTTCGTCTGCCTTCCTTCGTGGGCTGAGAGGAAACAGACCCAAAGCTCAGGTAAGCCGGTCTATGGGTACCATATAGGATATCCCATCGACACTAATGTGGCCTTGGTTACTGTGACTGTGGGTCAGGCTACTGCTAGACAAATTGAGAGTGAATTCAAACTGAAGGCAGGGCCAAGCTCAACTTGGAGGTGGTTTGCAAAGAAAATAGGGGAGGGGAAATACCAGATGAGGTTTCCAAATGCGCAATCCATTGATGACCTTGCTTATTTCACTGAAATGAGAATGAGGTCCTTGCCTGAAGTGGTCTTTAAAATTGAGAAATGGAATCCCCATACTGGATCCAAAGGGTCTCTGGATGTAGCCTGGTTTAGGATATCTAATATCCCTTCTGATAAGAGATCGTACTCAAATGTCTGTATGATAGCTTCAAAAGTTGGGTTGCCTCTTTAAGTGGACAAGGAGAGTCTGAATAAGAATGAGTATGTCAGGGTTAAGATAGGATGCAGAGATGTTACTAAAGTTCCAGCTTCTGTGGATGGGGTTCTGGACTTTTATTTCTATGATTACATCTTTCAGAGAGAGGTCCCTCAGGATGGATTCATTGACCCATCTAGTACCAAATGGATCAGAAATGGACAGGATTAGAACAAAGAAGACTATCCTTTTCCTAAAAAATAGAAAATGGATCAGTCCAAGCAGTTTGACAAAGCTAATGAGGCTGGTACTAGCATGCAGTTTAATGATGGAAAGGGGAAACAGAAGGATGGGGGTGATGATAGAAAGGCTAACCAACATCAAGCTTACTCTGATGATGATAGTGAGGATGATAGTCTGCTTATGAATGATCTTGTTATACCTAGATCGGAACAATTAGGATTTGTCAAATTTGATACTGTGGAGCTGGGAAAAGTGGTCATTAATGAGTATGGTACAAACTTTAAGAGCTACAAGCAAGACCCTTTGGTCACTATAGAGGCTAAGAATGCTTTATGGGGCAGGAAGAAGAATGAGGTGTTCCAATTGGACTTCTCCATTGGAAAAGATGGTAAAATGAGCTTAGATATCATCATGGAAGAGGAAAAGGAAACTGAAATCAGAGCTTCTTCAATAAGTCCAGTCAAAGATAGCAAAGGTGGCCCTGAGGTGGATTTGTCTAGCCAGGAGGAGAAGCAACAAATGGAAAACCAACCTATTGATTGGGATCTGATATAGGAGGAGGAAGCTGACAAGTTGCAGATTGACAATGTTTGTAAGGACAAGCACGTGGATAAAGATAAACATGATCACTCAGGAGAGTTGGATGACAACCATAGGGAGGTTGGTCAGTACCATATGGAGGGAGAAAAGACTAATACAACTGAGGTTGTGGACATTGAGAAAGACCACAGGGGTTGGGAAGATCTGGAAAACAAGATGGGAGATGAAGCTAAAAAGGTTGGAATGGAAGAAACTAGTTCCACATGTCCCTTGACTATTTGAGTGCAGGTAATGACAAATGGGGACTTTTGGGAGCTAGTGGGCCCACTTAGGGGGTCGGCCGACCACCTTGTGGGGCCACTAGGCCTCCCAAGCCCCCATGATCCAAGTAACACTCTCCAAAGCACTTTCTACCCCTTGGATCCAAGTGTGCTACCTCTCAACGGTTCTGGATCAACGCACGAGGATCCATGGGACCAACATGACATATTTCCAAGTATGGCAAATGTGCAAATCCAATACACCATCATGATGGACATTATCTCTAGAAGCTACCTACAAAAGATGAGCTTATTTGGCCACAAAAGACGATCGGCTGACCGCACTTTGGGCCCAATTTTGGATAGCAGAATCCACACCTATCAAGGAGGTCCCACGCCGAAGGAAAGTCCCAGGGCTCTCTAAAGGCGGTCGGCCGACCTCCTAGGTGGGCCCAGAGACCACCCACAGACCCCCTGACCAGTGGGGTCAGCATCTAGAAGAAAGGGGTAGGGCCCACCTATCAGGGGGTGGTCGGCCGACCATGCCCAGGTGCCCTGAAGATGCCCTGAGCTCTCCACCGCCTTCCTGCATGCCTCCATGCATCCACTTGATCTCCACCGTTGATTTAAGACGGTTACAATGATGGTTTCATCCTATGGTGGCTGATGGAGGTGGCGCAGATCGTTGACATGGCACCGGAGTAGCCCCTACTCCACCTCTAGCTATAAATACCCCCCTAGGCCTTCACTCTCACTCATGCCTCATTGGAGAAACTACTTAGCTTAGCGTAGCTCTGCAGTAGTGCTATGCTAGTTGGAAGAGAGTGAGGAGAGCCTGGAGGAGAGTCGGGCCTGTCTGGCGTCTTCTCCGAGTTGTACCTCAGCGGATGCGATTCTCTTGTAAGTTCAGCACTTGTAAGTGATACATCTGAGTTCTTTACAGTATTTGATATTCTACTTCTGGTATAGCTGTTATACACCTTTTCACGCTTGTTCATCGCTTTACTTTAAGTAGAGTGCTTTAGCCTTAACGTAGGGTTAAAGTAGTAAGAATAGTGTAGACGTGGTGTCTAGACTAGATCTTGCCTTTGTAAACCGCTTATCGCGCGGATTGTTTGTGGATGCTAGTAGAAGGTGACAACTCTATCTAGTCTTTGTATTCCACCATGCGTGTCAGATAAGTTCTTAAAAGGTAGGGCCTCAATACAACTTGATGGCACGGTCCGGTTAGAGTTTTGTCCTCTTTCTGATCTATCCCATCGCCTCCTGTAAGAGAAGGGCTGATAAAGCCAGTATAACCAGCTATACCTTGTTAGATATCTTTGCTATATCGAACCTCTCTACCCAGTTATCGTAGTCTCCCTTGATCCATCATAGGACATATCCATATTCCTAGTTAACTCAGTTCTTGTTCCTTGTGGAAAATACGGTACCTGGAATACTCCCAGTGAAAGCTACACTTGACAGCCGTACGCTTGCGGTCTTTTCCCGTTTGCCACTTCTGGTGTCAACAAGCTTTCTGGCACCGTTGCCGGGGAACGGTAGCTATTTTTACTAGAACCTTTTGGTCCTATTTATCCTTGTTTTATCTTTCTTTTCATTTTATCCTTTTCACACCATGAATGAATCATCCATCTCTCATCTTGCTTTTCCAAAGGGCCATAGTTCGGAACCACCACCATCATCACATCCCATTCTTTCACCTAGCTATGAGTTTCGCCCTAGCTTCATAGCCAAAGTTCGGGAACAATCTTTCTCTGGGGATTAAGATGAAAATCCTTACACTCACCTATGTGACTTTGAACAACTGTGTTCATGTGTCCACATCCAAGGGACGAGGCGAGGTATCCTTAAGTGGAAGCTATTTCCGTTCTCTTTGATGGGAATAGCCAAACGATGGTACTTTCGCAACGTAGATAGTGTAAACGGAGAATGGGAAAAGTTGCAATCCTAATTCTGCCTAACTTTCTTCCCTATTTCTCGCGTTGTTCATCTTCGAAAAGAGGTCATTAACTTCTCACAAAAGGAGAAAGAACCTCTTGGTGCGGCATGGGCCCGTCTTTTAGATCTATCATCATCTGGCCCTGATCTTGCTATAACCGAGCCAACATTTTACAACACTTTTATGATTGTCTTAACAGAGATTCTGCACAACTTCTTGATATAACTTCTGGAGGAGCCTTCCTGTGTTTACCCATTAGTGCAGGGAAGAGTCTTCTCATGAAGATTTTTGAAAACACCCCTAGACTAACGTTTATAATGAAGGACCCATAGAAGGAGAAAAACCTGTCCCTAGAAAGGAAATCTCGATAGCCGAATCACCACCACTCCCATCCAAAGATTCTGCCATCGATCCTCAACCACAAATACCACAAATCTCGAAGGAAGAAGAAATTAAACATCTAAACCATTCCTTCGAGTTCGAGGCTAACCTTTCATATGATCTTGCTGGTTTTGGGAATGCCCAAAATGATCCTTTCTTAAAGAGACCTTCTAAGAAACATCTTTCTAGACCTCTCATGAAGGGATCTCTTCAAAAACCTTCCAAACCAACATCATCTTGTGCCTCGACTTCGCGCATGGCACATCAGAAAAAGTCTAGGATACCTCATAAAGGAATGTCAAGTGAGCTTATAGAAGGAGAACTAAAGTGTTTAGAAGCCAAATCTATCCTCTCCTTCTCTATGCCCACATCTGACTTATCTTACGAACCCATCCTTGATCCTGATGATCTCCCATGTGTTTCTTCATTCAAGTCTTATGATGACCCACTTAATGACTTTGGGAATTCATTAAGATACCCGAGGCATGGAAGCCATGAGGGCTATAAATCTGACCAAGAGGAGCATAATCAACGGTTAGATCCTCTATCTACCATTTTTTTTGACGCGAAATACCATGGGGGAGATCCCCATGGTTTCAAATTTTTTTATAAAGAACAAAACAAGGGGACAGAAATACTTACAAAACAAGGGAGGAGGGAGGGGGCATGGGAGGGACTAGGCAAAACATGCCTAGTTAGAAAAGAGGACACAATTACCAGACTACAAGGCACCAAGGATCAAAAGAAAATTACAAGGCATCAAGCCAGAGCAGTACAACAGCTCTATCAACTTCTTTTTAATCTACAAGACTGAAGAGTAGCTTCCTCCTTGAAGTTGTGGAGCCAACTAGCAAAACTAGCATGAACACCATCGAAGATAAGCCTGTTCCTCACCTTCCATAATTCCCATGCAGCCAACAGAAAAATCTCCATGAAAAATATCTTGGTAGACCTATGTTTAGTTCTCTGGATCCTGTTAATTATGCTGTTGTCCTGAACCCATCTGATGTCAATCTTTTCCCAACACTGTTTTGCAAAAGAGCAGTCAAAAAATAGGTGATTGATTGTCTCAACACAACCATCTGTACAAAGGACACAAAGACTGTTTGGTTGCACATTGAAGCTCCTTCTAACAAGCATGTCCTTGGTGTTGAGTCTATCAAGCAAAATTAACCAAGCAAAAAAATTCACCCTCGGGGTGACCTTGCATTTCCACACCCAGCTAAAGACACTAGGAACCAGTTGGTCCTCAAAAGCCAATTTGTATAATCTGGAGGCCTTGTAAGTGATACCCCAATTAAAAGTTCTCTGATCCACACTATTAGAAAGAGAGTAACTCTGAATAATATCTCCAAGTTGTTCCAACTGCAGCAAAGCTTGTTGGGATATTGGAATGTCAAAGAGATCTTCAAGACTGGGAGCAATGACCAGGTCCCTGACCGAAATATCAATTCTCCTAGCAAAGCTAGCAATTTCTGGGAAACGACTTTCCAGAATGTCATCAGTCCACTTATCTTTCCAAAAAAGAGTGGAAGTACCATCCCCAATTTGAATGGTGGTGATTTCAGCATATAAGTCTTTAAGACTAAAAACATCTCTCCACCAGAAGGAGCCCATGCTTCTCTGAGAGTGAGGCACCTTGTTAGTATAGTACTTGAACCAGATTTGCTGTACCCATGGGATATTCTCTTTGGAATAGAATTTGTGGAGCTGTTTCATAAGAAGGGTATCATTCTGAAGATAAAGATTTTTGATTCCTAAACCACCCTTCTTCTTTGGACTTTGAACAAGAGGCCAAGCCACTAGGTTACCACCCCTCTTCCTGTTTGAATTGCCCCTCCAAAGGCATTGTTTTCTAATTCTATCAATACTTTCTATTACCCCCTTCTGAAGCTTGAAAGTGCACATAGCATAATTGACAGTGGGGGTAATAACAGAGTTAATGTATTCCACTCTTCTAGAAAACGAGAGAAGAGTAGAGCAGGCTGACAATTTCCTCTCCACTCTATCTAGTAAAGAATAAAACTCTTCAATCCTTGGTTTTGTAGTCCCAAGAGGGAGACCCAAGTAAGTGAAAGGAAGGGACCCAACCTGACAACCTAGAGTGGCAGCCAAAATGGCTAACTTTTCATCAGAAACATTGATGGGAACCATTAGATACTTAGCAAAGTTGACAATCAAACCAGTTGAAGAGGCAAAGGTGTTGAGAATAGCTTTAAGGCAAAAAATCTGCTTGGCGTCAGCTTGCATGATGAGCAAAGTGTCATCAGCATATTGTATAATTGGGAACTCAGTGGTAGGCTGAGAAATAGGCAACTGCAGGATACCTCTGTCTTTCAGACCATTGATAACATACTGAAGGATTTTAGCAGCTAGGACAAACAGCAAGGGGGATAAAGGGTCGCCTTGTCTAACACCTCTTTTGCAGGGGAAGATTTTCCCAGGAGTACCATTAAGAAGGACAGAGGCTGAACCAGTTGAAAGAATGGCCTGAACCCAGCTAATCCAAATATTAGGAAAGTTCAGCACCTTTAGCATTTCAATGATGGAGGAGTGTTCAATGGTATCAAATGCCTTGGCAAAGTCAAGCTTGATGATTACAATCTCTCTTTTAGACAAGTGGCACTGGTGAATATATTCAAAACTCCAAGCTAAACAATCCTGTATTGTCCTGTGCCTAATGAACCCATATTGGTTTTTATGAATCCGCTTCAGAATAACTCCCTGAAGTCTGTCAGCAAGCAATTTGATGAGCAACTTGATACAACAGTTCAAAAGAGATATTGGCCTGAAATCGCAGGCAGACATGGGGTTGCTAACTTTAGGAACCAAAACAATATAGGAGCCATTAATTGGGGCTAAGTTCACCCTGTTGTGAAAAAATTCCAAAAACAGCCTATAGATATCCTCCTTGATGATGTGCCAACATCTCTTTATAAAAACTTCATTAAATCCATCAGGCCCAGAGCCTCTATCTACCATTATAAGCCAAGAATGGTTGGATGAGGCCGAATCCTCAAAGGAAGTTGCTAAAATGCCCACACATGTAAGGAGAATATCCTGTCAAGTGTTGGACATTGATGGTGAAATTTGCTACGATCCTAGCCTCGGGATCAACATCCTTCCTCATTTTTATGTTCCAACACCATCAAAGGATCATCTATCCCAATCACAAAAACACCTTAGACTCCCCAATGGTCAAGTCTTTGATTGTTTAGGAGTCCTTCATGATGTTCTTGTGGTGGTTGATGATCTCAAGATCTTCCAAGATTTCCATATCTTTGACCTTCCTGGACTTTCCTTTCATCTCACCTTTATCGAAAGGCCAATCATGAGAATCTTGGAGAACACAATAGGAAATGAGAAGCTTGGTCATAGAATAGGTGAAGATTATCTACCTGTTTGGTCTTCCCGACCTCTCATCAAAGGGTTAGAATCCAAACCATTTCTTGATCCAAGGGTGAGCTAATGTCAATCTCGCTAACAGCCATGACTCATTCAAGCCTTGAGGATGACTTGAAATGTCATGAGAAAGAAAGTGCTCACCCACTCCTTGAAACTGAAGATTCCACCAATGAGCATCGAAGCTATTCCCCGATCTTCCCATCCAATCCATGCTCAAGTGAGAAATCTCCCAAATCAATCCTTCCCTCGACCATGACTACACACATGATCTACAACCCCTTCATTCTTCTTGTTTCGAAAATCTTTGCAAAGATGGTTGTAGATGTGTTTGTCTATCATAAATTTTGCAAATCTCGTAGTGGTTTTGGTCTTGAGGATAGGTTCGAAAATGTTGGAGTTGAAAGAGAAACCACTTTACCAACATGAGTTGCAACTTGAAGGTTTCCCAAAGACAAGCTTGTGTCTTAAAAATAAGCACTTTTGGGAGATAACCCAAGTCTTCTTCTTTTCTATTAAAGTCTGCTTAAAAAAATATATATAATTTTTTTTTCTAGTTTCCTAAAATTCTAAAATAAATAAAATGATTTTGTAAAATGAGAGTAAGGGAATATTTGTGAAATTGTTCCTTCGGGTATTTTTGTCACTAACCATTTCAGGTTTGAACAAAAAAACGATGGAGCAAAACACAAGGTATGTCCAACCAAACATCCTTCAATAATGAAGCACATTTAAGAGAAAATTTCACATCCTAGACTTGGATTTTCACATTGTAAAATGTTGCAAAATCCAAGTATGGGAGAGTGGATTTCTCTAAGAAATTTATATCATACTTCATTCTTGATTTTGTTTGGTTGTCTCGACCTTGCTTTCTCTTTATACCTTGCTCATCTTATTAAGTCACATAAACAAATATATATATATATATCTGCAAATGCTCATGTGGTTCACCATCCATGCTCTTGTCTTCTTAAATGAATCTCTCTATGCCTTCTTGCTTCCTAGTTCTGTTATGAGTATGCTTTGGTTTGGGAGTGTACATACTCCTATAAGCTCTTTAAATTAAGCATGGTGCTTAGGTTAAATAGCCTTCCTTAATCAAATTAGACATGGTGTCAAGTTTGATTAATGAACCAAAAGTAAACTTGTATGGAATTTGGTTGTTCTTTTTTACTAACCCATGAAAGATAACTTTCAAAGTTTTGGTGGGTAAGTCATGAGATCATTCATAAGAGACAAATCAAGGTTTGAGGTAGTTTTGAAATAATCTTACACATCTTTGTCTTAACCTCGCTTGATTTTAAATTGGTGAACAATGAGGGAGCATCTCTTTCCGTGCTAAAATGTTAAAGCCAACTTTTCTATAGCATAGAAGATGTCCTCTGTTTCTATGACAATAATGCCCCTGCTTCGAATCATATGTGAATTCCTTTGGGTATGTGTTGTCCACTAATCCTTCGCAGGAGAGAAGCAATGAATGGAGAAAAGGATCTGAGTACAATGCAATGATTCACAAGAGAAAGACCATTCGTCATCATCAATGTTGTGACACATGGAATTGTCACGCTTCAAGATTATGGCTGCAACACCTTTAAAGGTAAATGGTCAATGCCTCAAAGTTATTTATGAACATGAATCACCTGAGCATGAAATTAACATGATAGATTTTGTCCTTAATCCAATTAAGAACTAAAATCTACTTGTTTTAATTTTTTGTTCATTTTTTGTGTTTGACCCTAAAATTAGCATGTACCTAGCCTTGTCACCTCCCACACGAAATCTTGGCCCATTTGGTCCCGAAAGGCAGTCGGCCGACTGCATGTTGAGGCTTCTCAGCCCGATGTTGCACGGCCTGCCTAACCTGACCTGTGGGACCTCCAATCCAGACTCGGTCGAGCCAAACCTCTCTAAAAGCGGTCAGCCGACATGGATTTGGCCCTTCAGCCATGCCCGTAGCTCCTGAACGTTGGACCAACGTTCCTCTCCTGTTTCCGACACGATCCAAGTTAAAATAGAGGCAAAGGACGTTGGATTCTCTCTTAACCTCTCCCTCTCCTTCCTTATCTTACCTTGTTCTTCTTCACCATTAGTAGAAATTCCATCTCCTCTTGCTTCCCTTCTCACCTTCCTTGACCCACCATGGTTCCACCAAGAAGAAGAGCAAAATGGAAAAGTTTCTACGTGTTGTTGCCAAAGAAGGCATTACCAACTTAGAAGAAAGGGTTTCTGAGGAGAGAATGTAGTGTCTCAGTCTTGAAGATAGCTTTAATGATCTTTGCATTATCACTAATGCAAAGCTCAAGCTCTTATCCAAACCTTTGAGAGAGAGGATCTCCTTGCCTCTCTTTCTCCTTAGTCATCCCCTAGAGCCATCGAACCTACCTCATGGCTTTGATAGAAGAGAGCATGACAAGATGCTTGTCATCCCTTATGCTAAGGCCATATGACCTTCTCTCTCTCCATCTTCTCCCTTGGCTTACCTTAGCCATTCATAGCAACAGATACTTAGGCATGATAGTTTATCACTCATGAATCAAAAAACATATGCTTAAGCCATCAATGGCAAATGAAACTCTTGGTTCCGCTGGTATCTTACCCCAGCAGAACCCCTACATTTGATCTTTTTCTGTTCTGTGCTCCAGTATGCAGTGAAACAAGTATGGGGGGATGTCGGTCGACACCCAACATGTTAAAACACCAGTTCAGCCATAGAACCATGCTGTGCACATCCATGACACGTTCTACAAAAAAGTTGGACCAAAATGACCACTTTTGTGCATCGGCCGATGCACTTTGAAGGCCAAAATTCAGAACGGACAGAGCTGATCAATGTTCAGAGGTAAGGTAGTCTAATGTAGAGACCGAAGTGGCCAAATGGCCCCGAAGGGCGGTCGGCCGACCACACCTAGAAGGCCCGGGCCCACCAGACATCGTCCACTCAACTTCAACATCCATTCTGTCTGGTTTGCCACGTCTCTCCCCTTTTCCTTTATGTTTTTTTATTTGTTTACTCATTTTCTCTTTTAATAAAAATGAAATAAAAATAATTTCTTCATGAAAGTTATCACTTAGTCTATTTCCCCTTTAATATTGAATAAAAATAAGAAGATCACATTTGAAACTAAAATTTGAAAAGTGACATGATCTATGACGTTTTGAGAGTAAAAGCGTCATAAAGATGAATTCTTGCTTTTGCTTATGCTAGTGGGAATATATCTTAATAGGAAAATCATATTGACTAAGTTGTTGATTTATACGATATAGTTCTCATCTCATGATTCATACCCTATCTATTTAAAGTATTTGGAGATTAATTTTTGAAAACGTCATAAAACCATAATGTCACTACTCCTCTATAGTAGGAAAATTCCTACCAAAGTGATATATGCTCTTTCATGATATAAGCTTTCTACATAAGCTGCTTACTTTGTGTTGAGTTTGGTTAAGTTTTGTGACCCTTGTTGAGAGATTTATCATGCTCCTGAGATCAAGATCACATACATGCTTCTACATTGAAAGTACGTAGAAACATGCCTTACATTTTCCACATAGTTCAAACTTCATGCTCTAATAGAAAACTCTCTCTCTAGTATGTTGCTAGTAAATGAGACATAGACTATGCAAAATTATAGCGGCACATAAAGTCCCAAGTTTTAGAAAAATGATGAGCACATCAAAGCTCATTCAAAAAAAATTGAGCATTCCAAAGCTCATAGAAAAATAAAAAGATAGCTGTCTCAAAATAATAAGTTAGGAAAGAGATATCATATAAAGGAGTTTTGATCGTTTGCCAAGTTTCCACACACTTGCACATCTTGATCTAAGAGTATGACATTTCTCTCCTTGGATCCGGAATTTGACTTTACAATATATGCAAGGTAAGTATGCTACATTGTTTATCCCTACCTAAGCTCCACATAAGCCTTTAGAGTAGGATAAAAAAGAAGGAAATTTCAAACATATGCCTTGGTGAGGAACCATACACCTTATGAGTGATTTAGAGTACTATATGAGGAGTAAGTTGACTTATGTGCTTTCTTTTGAAAAACTTATCAAAAAAAAAACTCCAAGCACTAAAATATGATTTGGGAAGATGACTTTGCTTTGAGAGCTATTCCATTTTTCAACCTCTCAAGGATATATGTTAGACAATACCACATATCCTATTAGTATGACAAATGTCTTGAGTAAATCTTGATGCTTGCTTTATACTTTGAATATCATGGTTATGTTTACTTTTATCCTTTACTCGAGGACGAGCAAAGAGGTAAGTATGAGGGATCGTGTTGACGGTAAAAATGACACACTTTTACATACTCAAAATACCATCAACAACCTTGGATTCAAGAGTATAATAACATAGCTAGAACATATTTTACCCAATAACTAGTTCCACATGTCCCTTGACTATTTGAGTGCAGGTAATGACAAATGGGGACTTTTGGGAGCTAGTAGGCCCACTTAGAGGGTCGGCCGAACACCCTGTGGGCCACTAGGCCTCCCAAGCCCCCATGATCCAAGTAACACTCTCCAAAGCACTTTCTACCCCTTGGATCCAAGTGTGCTACCTCTCAACGGTTCTGGATCAACGCACGAGGATCCATAGGCCCAACATGACATATTTCCAAGTATGGAAAATGTGCAAATCCAATACACCATCATGATGGACATTACCTCTAGAAGCTATCTATAAAAGATGAGCTTATTTGGCCACAAAAGACGATCAACCGACCGCACTTTGGGTCCAATTTTGGATAGTAGAATCCACACCTATCAAGGAGGTCCCACGTCGAAGGGGAGGCCCAGGGCTCTCTAAAGGTGGTCGGCCGACCTCCTAGGTGGGCCCAGAGACCACCCACAGACCCCCTGACTAGTGGGGTCAGCTTCTAGAAGAAAGGGGCAGGGCCCACCTATCAGGGGGTGGTCGGCCGACCATGCTCAGGTGCCTAAAAGATGCCCCGAGCTCTCCACCGCCTTCCTGCATGCCTCCATGCATCCACTTGATCTCCACCATTGATTTAAGAAGGTTACAATGACGGTTTCATCCTACGGTGGCTGATGGAGGTGGCACGGATCGATGACGTGGCACCGGAGTAGCCCCTACTCCACCTCTAGCTATAAATACCCCCTAGGCCTTCACTCTCACTCATGTCTCATTGGATATACTACTTAGCTTAGCGTAGCTCTGCAGTAGTGCTATGCTAGTTGGAAGAGAGTGAGGAGAGCCTGGAGGAGAGCTGGGCTTGTCTAGCGTCTTCTCCGAGTTGTACCTCAGCGGATGCGATTCTCTTGTAAGTTCAGCACTTGTAAGTGATACATTTGAGTTCTTTATAGTATTTGATATTCTACTTCTGGCATAGGTGTTATACACCTTTTCGCACTTGTTCATCGCTTTACTTTAAGTAGAGTGCTTTAGCCTTAACGTAGGGTTAAAGTAGTAAGAATAGTGTAGATGTGGTGTCTAGACTAGATCTTGTCTTTATAAACCGCTTATCGCGCGGATTGTTTGTGGATGCTAGTATAAGGTGATAGCTCTATCTAGTCTTTATATTCCACCACGCGTGTCAGATAAGTTCTTAAAAGGTAGGACCTCAATACAACTTGATGGCGCGGTCCGGTTAGAGTTTTGTCCTCTTTCTGATCTATCCCATCGCCTCTTGCAAGAGAAGGGCTGATAAAGCCAGTATAACCAGCTATACCTTGTTAGATATCTTTGCTATATCGAACTTCTCTACCCAGTTATCATAGTCTCCCTTGATCCATCATAGGACATATCCATATTCCTAGTTAACTCACTTCTCGTTCCCTGTGGAAAATACGATACCTAGAATACTCTCGGTGAAAGCTACACTTGACAGCCGTACGCTTGCGGTCTTTTCCAGTTTGCCACTTATGGTGTCAACAATGGGCCAAGTGGCAGGAAGTGAGACAAAGCAAGAGAATCAGAGCCAATGACACTTTCATTCAAAACATGAGTGAGTAGCATATCTCCAAGATGCATGAGGACAAGAAGGTTGAAGGTATAAATTCTTCTAACCAGAACTCCTTTGTAGTTCTTGATAGGTCTCACATTATTAATCTTGCAACTAAGATGGGAATTCAATCTGAATCCATTTCCTTTGAAAAAATTGATTTACTTAAAGACCTTGAAACTGCTAGAATGAAACTATCTGAACATGAAAAGGAACCTAATCCTAATATTAATACTGAGGAAGAGGGTACTCTGTCCACTGCGGGTCTTAATATTCTTGCTTGGGAGTCTGAAGAATCTAAAGATGATGCTGTTGTAGTGATGTCCAGTGTTAGAAAAAGTAGATCTTCTAAGAAGCTAAAAAAGAAATCTAGATGTCCAAAAAGGCATCCTGCTGATGTCTTGGGGGAAAATGAAGGAGTTAAATCTAATGTTAGCCCTAGATTTAATCTTAGAGATAGAAATACCATTAAGAAAGTGATTAAATGATAGAATCATATGGAATTGTAGGGGGTGGCTAAGAAGGGTCTTAGCTCTTTTATTAAAGAACTTGTTTGGGATTATAAAGCTGACTTTATTGGGATTCAAGAAACAATGAAGAAGAAGTATACTGATAAGTTTTTCAAATCTTTGGATAATAACAAAGATTATTTTTGGGCCTGGTTACCCTCTAATGGTAAATCAGGGGGATTCTTAGTTGTCTTAGAAGAGATAAATTTGAGGTGGAGAATGTTGAATATGGTGATCTTATGATAATGGCTAATGTTTTTGACAAAAGCCTTAAGAAGAGTTGGTCCCTTGCTAATGTTTATGGGCCTGCCCAAGATGACATGAAAGATAGCTTCCTGACTGAGCTATCTAGATTTTGTTCTAAAGCCAAACACCCTCTTCTCTTTGGAGGTAATATTAATATTCTGAGGTTCAGTTCTGACAAAAATAAAAGATTCATTGATAACAATTTCTCAGCTGTTTTCAATAGGATCATTAATGCCTATGATCTGAGAGAACTCAATATGTCTGGGGGAAAATATACTTGGAGCAACAATAGAAAAAATCCCACTCTTGAGAAATTGGATAGAATTCTCATTTCTGGGTCTTGGGAAGTTGAGTTCCCGTTATGTAATGTTAGAAAAATCCCAAGATATATGTCTGATCATAATCCTTTGATTATGGAGACAGAGATGAAACATTAGACAAGCTCTAAACCTTTTTGTTTTGAGAATTCCTTGTTGATACACGATGAGTTCAAAAATAAAATCAAGGAAATTTGGGAGAGAAAGATTCAGGGCAAAAGTGCCATTGATATCTGGTGTATCAAAATTGATAGAGTTAAAAAGTTCTTGAAGGGTTGGGGACAGAGCCTAAAAGGACATACTAGAAAATATAAGAATTCCCTCAAGGAAGAACTAGAGAATATTGAAAAACTTGAAGAAGAAAGTACTCTGTCTGCTGAGAAACTTGATAGAAAATACTTTATTTAGTCTGAATTATTACATCTGTTAGAAGAAGTGGAGTCTTATTGGCATAAAAGAGCTAATGCTAAATGGTTACTAAAAGGAGATAGTAATACCTCGTTCTTTCATAGAATTGCTAATGGCAAAAAAGGAAGAATACCATTTTCTCTTTAAATGATAATGGCAGGGTGATTGTTAAAGAGGAAGACTTAGTGGAGCATGACACTCTCTTCTATAAAGAATTGTTTGGCCCTTCCAATACCTCTGGTTTTCACATTGACCCTGGATGTTGGAAACCATCTGAAAAAATAAGTATACAGGAAAATGAGGAGTTGGAAAAACCTTTCTCTGAGGATGAGATTAAGAGAGTCGTATTCTCTATGGAAAGAAATACTGCTCCTAGACCTGATCACCTGCCTATTGAATTTTACCAATCTTGTTGGGATATTCTTAAGGGTGATTTGATGAATCTTTTCTCTAATTTTCATAAGATGCAGCTAGATATTGGAAGGTTAAATTATGGTATCATCACTCTCTTACCTAAGGTTAAAGAGGCTGATACTATAAAACAGTATAGACCCATTTGTTTACTGAATGTGGTATACAAGTTGTTCACTAAAGCTCTTATGCTTAGACTGGAGCATATCATGGGAAGAATTATCAATAAAAGTCAGTCTGGCTTCCTTAAAATAGAAATATTATGGACAGTATCTTATCTCTTCATGAGATACTTCATGATACTAAAATAAAAAAAAATGGTTTAGTCATAAAACTTGATTTTGAAAAGGCTTATGACAAGCTAAACTGGGATTTTCTCTTTGAGTGTATGACACAAAGAGGCTTTGGCACTAAATGGTGTGACTGGATAAATCTGGTGATGAGCTCTGGCACAGTCAGTGTCAAACTCAATAATATCTTGGGGAGCTATTTTAAATCGAAAAGAGGGGTTATGCAGGGTGACCCTTTATCTCCTTTCCTTTTTAACATTGCTGCTGATGCTCTTGCTAAAATGATTAACACTGCCCAAGAGAATAATCTAATCAAAGGCCTCATTCCTGAATATATTAAAAATGGAATTGCTGTTCTTCAGTATGCTGATGATACCATTCTCTGTATACAAGATAATAATGAACAAGCTACTCATATGAAACTCCTTTTGTATCTCTATGAGAACATGTCAGGGCTCAAAATCAACTTTGCCAAAAGTGAAGTTCTTATGGTGAGCCAAGATGATGAGAAAAACTTATATTACTCCAATATGTTCAACTGTGCTATTGGGAGTTGGCCCATTAAATATCTTGGAGTCCCTGTTTCAGGCTCCAGACTTCATGTTGCTGACTGGTTTTCAATTAGTGAAAAAATTCTTAAGAGATTGGATCGATGGAAATGCAGTTCTCTGAGCTTAGGAGGAAGGTTGGTCTTGATCAATTCTTGTCTGAGTAGCTTACCTGTTTATGCCATGTCTATGTTTTGGCTGCCTGTGACAGTCATCGACAAAATGGATATTGCAAGAAAAAGATTTTTTTGGCAGGGAGGTGGTCTGAAGAAAAAATATCATTTGGTCAAATGGACGAAGATCATTAAACCCAAAATATCATTTGGTCAAATGGACCAAGATCATTAAACCCAAAAATAAAGGGGGCCTTGGGATTAAGGATTTAAGGAGAATGAATATTAGTCTTTTATGTAAGTGGTGGTGGAAAATTGAGAATGGTACTGGTATTTGGCAGGATATTGTTAGGAAAAAATATTTGAGGAAGGACATGATTGGGCTTCTCTCTAAGAATGCCAAGAATTCAGCAGTTTGGAATGACTTGATCAAAGTCAAGGATATTTACATGAAAGGTAGATCTATGGTGGTTGGCAATGGCAAATCCACAAGCTTCTGACATGATCGATGGTGCGGGGGTGTCTCCTTAGTAGACAAATTTCCTAAGCTTAATGAAATTAACAATGAACAAGAGTGCTCAGTTGAACAAATGAAAAGGAAAAATTGGAGATTATTGTTTAGAAGATGGTTACATGAGGATCTACAAAATCAGTATATGAGACTACACGATATTGTGTTTCAATATGACACTAGTTCTGATCGTGATCGTGCCAAATGGGACTGGGAAAAAACAGTGTCTTTTCTGTCAGATCGACATACAAGTACTTATGTAGATTTGAATATGGTCTCAGTTTTAAGAAAGTCTGGAAAGCAAGGATTCCACTGAAAATTAAGATTTTTATGTGGTTGATCTGTCATAATGCTATTCTCACTAAAGATAACTTGAGTAAACGTAAATGGAAGGGTAGCAAATCTTGTGCTTTCTGTAATGCGGATGAAAGCATACAACACTTAATCTTTGAATGTTCTACAGCTAAATACATCTGGAGCCTTTTGGCCCATGCTTTCGGGGTTACTTGTAGACCATCCAACATTGACACGTTCTGGATCTGGATACATAATATTTTTCCTCAGGCTTCAAAAGTCTATGCTGTTGGTCTTGCTGCTGTTTTCTGGGCCATTTGGCGTACTAGAAATTTAATCTATTTTGAAGGAAAAAAGATTAAGTCTCCCACTGAGATAGTATGCTTGATGTGCTCGTATCTGATATACTGGGCAGGTCTCCTGAAGGACGAGCTCAAGGACCAAGTCACCCAAGGAGCTGAAGTGATCAAGAAGGTGGCGATCGAGCTTCACAAGGAGGACCTGCAGTCACATTCTCATGTGTCTCAACAGCTGACTATATTCAATGGAGGAAATGCCTAGATGGAAGCTGTCACGGTGTCATTTATCTCAAATAGCTGTCGACCTGCAAATGGAGGATTTGCTTAGGATGAGTCTTGGCGTGGTGCTGGGTCTTGTTTTAGATGTTAAGCTAGCTTCGTGTTCCGTCTCTTTTTAGTTCCTTATACTCTGTGTAGCGAGTGCGCCGCTGTTTTGTTAGCTGCCTTGGTGGTGCAGTTCTTGTGTTCCCTTTGTGAACTTCTCGGTCACGTTTTGCTGGATGTGCGTCTAAACCCGATCTATCTGTAATTTCGTTGCTCTCAGTAATGAAATTTGTTTCGACTGTTGTGGAAAAAAAAAAGGAACAAGCTAAGGTGGTGATGATGTTGTCTGCATGAGGATTTCATGTTTGCACACTGCTTCGGTTGGTAGCAGTTAGAGAGGCTTATTGGTGCCTGGTGGGCTTGATGCGGCACAAAGCCCATTGACGTTGCTAATTCTAGCCCATCTCAGAGAGGCTTGTATGCGATCACTGGCCCATTATATATTGGTGAACAAGTTCAGGTGGTGGTGATGTTGTTTGCTTGAGGATTTTTAATACAGCTCAAGCGTACAATAATTAGTTCACTATAAATTTTTTAACATAATTAGACTAGATATTACAGCTATGAATTAATTATAGAAAAACATAGATCTAAAGCTATAACACAAACTTTTTACTAAATCATACCATAACTCATGTGGAGTCTAACAAAATTGCATATTCCATTTATGATTTTCTGTGGATTACTATGATTTTTAAAGATTGAGCCAAAATAAATTAAAATAAAAGACAAAACCGTATTTGAAAACCACTTATAACCGGCTAGGGAGGTAAAATGAATGGTTTTTAAAGTTCAAGGAGGTAGTTTACCCGGTTTTAGAGTTCAGGCAGGAAAAACAAACTTTTGCAGAAGTTGAGGGAGGTAATGTGGGTTTTTATTTCTTATTCGAGCATGTATCGAGCCAATTTCTTTTTCTCATTTGAGCCCATGTAGAGCCTCAATTACCATCTATACTATGTGCTTGGACTTTCACAGGTTACTATGTGATTTTTTTTATAAAAAATATGTTTCTGATCGAAGTCGACTCTAAGAATAGATGATTCTATAATTTGCTCACGCCATTCACACACCATAATGCCAAGGAAAATCAAGCTTGTTCGCGAGGCACGGGGGTTTCGTTTTTCAGCCATTAGTTGGCCTTGAGTGCAGATAACTCCAGAAAGTCAGCAGTGCAAATCTCAGATGAGATGTCAGGTAACAAGGAGCACAAAGTTAGGTGACCTATAGTTTGCACAATTCCCTTGCTCCAACGACAGGATAAACACTGGGCAACATAGATGCATGCATGGTGCAGTCGGCAGCTATATATATAGTGTTTTTTAGCCGTTCAAAGATTCCCATGAATTAATACTCTAAAATAATGCTCCTGGCACCAGCTTCGTCTTCTTCTTGTTCATACTGCAAAACATCAGGTTTTGCAGATTAAACAACCCTTCATCTATTTGGTTGTTGTTAGCAAGATATATTTGTTGCAGTATCCCTATCTATAATCTGCCAATCGGATCAATCAATCAGGATGTTTAGAGCACATGTTGATTATTGTCTCTGGAGTAAAGTTGTGGTGGCATTGACCGATTGGCATCTGCCGGATTGTTGGAGACTCAGGCATGAAGACAATAGATGCATCCCAAAGTATTTTGTTTGACCAGAAAGCTTAGACAATCTTCTGATTGCCGCCCCTTTTGTTTACACAATCTTTTTGGTTTCAATAACATTATAAATTAATGTTGTGTGGAAGCCGACGACCGGTCTGGTGTTGGGGTACTTTTCATTGCAACAAATGAAAAAAAAATATGCCTATCAGATGATCGAGAAGGTTCGGATTGTGACCAAGTGTATAATTTTTTGCTCGTTCCTACTTGTTTTAGAGGAGACCAAAGTCCATCTCCAATTAGACAAGGAAACAGAGCAAAGCAATCAGATTTTTGTTGCTTTACTCCTTCACTCCCAAGTCCCAGTAATACAATAAATGCATTTCACGTTACTGTTCGTCAAACCTTTTTTTTTCTCTTTCGACAAAATCGACTTTGGAAAAAATAAAGTAAAATGGTTTCTTTTGAGCAAACCTTTGGAATGAAAGAATACTGTCAACAGTGGTGGTTAAAAGTTTACAACTAAAGTAAGTGTAGGCATCATTATTAATGATGCTATTAGCACCACTTTGAATAAAAAAGGTCTTAGGTAAGGAGATCATATATCACCAATTTTATTTAACAATGTGGGAAGTATGTTCTCTATATACTGATTATTAAGGAAAAAGATAATGTCGAAATTAGAGGGGTCATACCTCACCTTGTGGACGATGGTTTGTCTATATCATGCCCATTTACATCATACAATGCTATTTTTGGACCATTATATGGAGCAAGTGAAGAACACTAAATTGTACCAAGTATTATATGATCACCCGCTCCGGATCTGGTCTCCCCACCGCTAGATCCAGGCTCCTTCTCGTCCGCGCCGATAGATCCAGCCTCCCAACATCAGAGCTGACAAAGATAAGTGGATAGGAGGAGCACGGTCATCCACCTCGCACACATCCGAGCCGCCTGACTCGCCCGTGCCCGGATCCAGCCTCCCCACCACCAGATCTGACCTGCTTGCCATCGGATCCGGGCTACTCCTCGCCCACGCTGCTAGATCTAGGATCTAGGAAGGGCCATAGAGCGATGGAGGGGAGGGAAGGGAGTGGGGTGCTGCCGCTGAAGGAAGGGGCCGCACAACCATGCTAGAGGTGGAAGTAGCCACACACACCACACCGAAGGAGGAGGTGGCGGCCGCGCATGCCACGCCTGGGCGTTGGAGGCCTAGGAGAGAGGGAGGCTGGGTTAGTAGGGAGATGAAGGGAGCGCTATTGGTGTCAGAAGGGAGAGGGAGGCAGTGAGGAATAATAGAGGACTTGAAACCCTAAGTTGTGGTTTTATAGTTGGTTGTTGTTGACATTTCTAACGACAACAATAGGAATAGAGTTTTAAATCCATTCCCAACAACGACACCAAAATGCTTGTTGGTAGTTCTTAGCATCACCCTAAACACTAGGTTTTCATCCCTAGAAATGACGCTAAGAGTGCATTGGTTTGGTATTTATAAACATGATACTTATCTTTAGAATGATAATGGAAGTATCTGCAAGCGCAGAAAAAAATACCATTGTAGGATCTAGTTATCGTATTTATATTTTACATAGGGAGGAATGATGTCTACGATAATTGACAAATATGCACACACACACACAAATGGCTTACCCCTAATATAGCAAATACTTTATCAGGGGTAAGCCACATATATATTTCCAAAAAATCGAGAGAATTTATGACTAAAAACTAGGGCTCTATTCGGCTGATATTATTTTAGCTTATGCTGCTTTACACGGCTGGTTTGTTGTGAGTGAAAAACAATGTTCCACAGCTAGTTGGTTTGTACGGATTAAAGTTGGCTGAATAGAACAAGTGAACAAGCCTGATATTTCAAAGGAATTAAACAAAGTAACTATTTATCATTTTTGTTTCATACGGCTGTAATGACATCGACCAATCCCCTATGATGCATAGTATAAGCCCGTTATCATTGATCTTGTATTAAATAACTTTATTATTTAATGCGATATTAATAGTGATTGAATCTATCTAAGTTGAGTTAAGTTTGCCTTACTTCCCTGACATCAGTTTAGTTATCATTATTGTTATAATTAATATTTTATTAATTATAACAATACCCGACTAAGGTTAAGGTAGATCGGTCTTAAATCATTTTGTTTGATCATTTGTTATGTTTCTTCATGCTTAATAGGTGTTTACATAATGATTAAGTCTGTTAGATTGACTGTTTTATCTCAACCTTACGTCTTACATGGTACATATTTAAGGGCATGTTCAGCTTTATGTTTGAAGTTTATTAATCTCTTTTGGAGTTTCTATTATGGTTGTAACGACTATGATCGATACCTACTATTAGGTTCATTTGGATTCAGACGATGTCGGTTAATAGATTTTCATTCGTAATGATGAATATGTACCTTGTTTGTTTATTATGTGGATATAGGCTGTTTTAGCCGATTATCTGTGGTTTGATAAATACAACATTTGTTTTTTTAGTCTCTTGATTTATTTATGCATGATCATCTTAATACCTGATTAGAAATACAAACAGATTTGTTAATCTCTTCTAAGATTTCTATCATGACTGTAACAACTCATATCGGTCCCCTCTGTTAAGGTTACTTAGATTTAGACGACGTCGGTTAATAGATTTTATTTACTATGAATATGATGGTTGCTTGTTGACGTACATGTATGAATTGAATAGTTAATTTTTTTCTATATGCTATAATTTTTATCATAAATTTGCATTTAACTTACATAAATAATAGTTAATTTTATGTCTTCATTTATATTAAAATAGTCGATTTTTATAGTTTATATTCAGGATGTTGACTTCTAGTTTATAGCCTTTAAAATTAGCTATCTAAGTCATATATTTGGAACTGTCTGGAGCAATACCAATGTTACTGATCATTTTCTTCCTTGTTAATTGCAGGGTCAAATTGACTGGCACGCTTAGGTCGAATCAAGCAAACCAGCTTGCTAAGAAGGACCACAGACCGTTAATCACCTGATTTGGTTCTTCAGGCTTGCAAGCGTATAGGTGTGACATTTTCATGCCTACAAGTTGCTAGGTCAAATAGGAGCTGATCTAGGAGAGTTTACCGATTGCATACATATAGATTTGTTTGTAGAAGAGTGCTCTTACTCTTGAGTCAATTTTAGGACTTTAGTTTTACTCTTGAGTCAATTTTAGGACTTTAGTTTTGTCTGGAGTTGGAGTGCACAAATTCATGGCAAATTCCTATCAAATATCTTTTGAACCTCTCACAAATTTCTTGAGTCAAAATTCCCATTTGAACCCCTCCTAAAATTCCTTGACTCATGAAAGGGAGATCTTTTCCTTTCTTTCTTCCTCCATTCAAATTCCTATTATTCACTCTTTAATTTCTCTTTAATCCCTCTTTAAGTATCTTAGAATAAAATATGAAATCCTTTCTTTTCCCTTTAGGCCTAGAACTTCCTCTTTTCCTCCCTATCCCTCCTCCTTGCCCAACTAGCAAGCAGCCAACCGGCCCACTAGTCCCTCCTCTCCCTTCCTTCTCTCGCAAGACCATTTGTGCCCCTAGCTTAGGTGCAAGCCCAACAAGCCGATATGGCCTATCAGCTGGTGCCTCCAACCTCAATCCTAGAACACGCTCACCAGGGAGTGGCAGCTGTTGCCGTCACTGTGGCCTGTCCCATCCATGCGCACGATTCCACTAGCCTAGTCTCCCTTTAAGTGTTGCATATCTCTATGTAGGCACAAACACCAAAAATGTCATTGGTGCCTTAACCCTAATCGGCCGCTGCTATAAATTATGCAACCATCGCTATCCACTCCTGTTTCCCAATCCACTATCTCCCTTTGCTCCTCTTCTTCAACCTTCAACTGCTGCTACACTTATCACCACTGACTTACCTCTCCACTGCTGTGTTGTAACTGGGTTGCCTCGTCACCTCTTTGCTACCTCGTTGAGCCCCTACTAGTCGCGCGAGTACAACAGATAGCCTTGGCGATGCTCCACAAGGTTGTGGGATGCCACTACCGCAGCCGTAGTAGGAGATCCTCCTCGTACTACCCTCTGCAACTTCACCAATGCGCCATGCAAGCCATGAAGTGCTTCGCTCCATCCTCGTCGTGGCCCTAAACACGCCTCACCATCATGCCCATGATGTGTCACGCCGCAATGTCGCCTAGCCATCCGTGGATGAGCCATGGCTGCTCTGATTCCACGACTTCCCCCTGCCATCCTCGTCACGCCACACCCAGACCAGTCATGGCCGACAACTGCCTTGCAAGGGTAGGATGTTAGTCGGACAATGCACAGACACCGACCCCAACTCCCTAAACCAGCACTAGCCTATGCCTCACTGAGCCCTTGCACCACACCACGTGGGGCTAATGTCCTCACCGAGTACCATCAACCGGCTAGCAGTGCCCTAGCGAGCCACTCATCGATGTCACCCTACTCCACCTATGCCTAGCCAGCTGTAGACACACCACGGCTGACCATGATGTCGTCCTGGCCTTGGCGTCTCACTCAAGTGGGAATCACCGCCATAGCACCACCATCGTGCACCACCAGACAACAACATCATTTCACTAGAACCCCTCCTTTGTCGGTGAGTCCCTAATGCCAAAGCCTCTGCCTTTCTTCCTTTTGTTGCCATCCTTGCCTGAGACCGTCCTTAATGCCATGGTTTTGCACTATCACAAGGAAGCTGCAGCCTTGGTGTACCGAGTACTATGCCCTGCAGAAGGGTTGCACCATGCTTCATCCTTGGTATCGGTGCCAAGGCTGGCTCTAGGGTGGCCATAGCTCCTGTCGGTTGGCCATTGCTACCTTGGGCCACCTGTAGTTACCTTTTGGCTAGCCATGGCCTTGTCCGGCCTGGCTACTACTATTTCTAGCTAGATATAGTAGGCCAATAGCAAGCCACAACTGGCCAGAGCCAACTACAGTAAGTCATAGACGGCCAGGAGAGGCTACAACTAGTTGTAGCTTACCCAAGACTTGTCATTGATCCACCATAGAAAGCTTCAGCCTCTTTTCCACTTCAAGGTGACCTTTTGGAACCCTTGCCGATGTCGTCCTTGATGTCAGCAAAGTTCTCACTTTTTTCTTTCATTTATTCAAGCACTTGATATCTATTTATGCCTATGTCATGCCTTTGCGCTGGCCTATCTCTATTGCTATGAATGTGTGCTACTCTAGTTTCATTGTTGTGTTGTTGGTTCTTGTGTTGTGGTGTTTTGCTTGTCTATAGACTATGCCTTCGAGCCGGTTCAGAGGGCGAGTGTTCTAATGTCGCAATCATGAGCTCATCTCGTCATGGACGTAACACCGAGCATATCCATTCTCTCGTGTCTTAGTTGGCCCTATAGCACTATGGTAGTTAGTGACCCTATTCATCCCTATGATGTGGCCATGGAGAACTCGACAATGATTAGCTTCCTACCTACACACGATGAGCCTCCATGATCTAGTCCAGAGGGAGGTGAACTAGGGATGACTATCATGGAACCTTTGGAAGTCAACTGGAGTAGGTAAGGCTCATGGATGCAAGTTGTCTTTCCGTGACCATCAGGCTCTACCTCCCTTCTCTTCTTTCCTCCTACCCACCTTGTATGCTTGTGCCACCTTGACCAAAATGTTCCTTCGGATCTAATAGTGACAACCACATCACTATGAACCCTAGGGATAGCTTTGTGCCAAATTAATTGCACGTCATTCGTGGTACCCTATGGGTGAGTTTGAAGAATTGTTTCATTAGGTTTGGTTGGTAAGATCCCTCATGTGTTGCTTCTCCTAGTCCCCATCTTTTGCTATGACCTTTGGATTGGAGGATAGCCCTCTGACTTATTTCACTCTTTGATTTCAGCCTTTGCCATGGTGAGTAAATCAAAGAGTGATAGGTCTTGCTACCTGTGCCTTTCATTTTGTCACACCCCAAAATTTCTATTTTGGGATGTGATTAGAAAACACTAAAACAAACAAATATTTTTATCATTTTTCTAAATTTTTCCAACTTTAGTTAAGTTGTTGATATTTTAGATAGTGGAAAATGTGAGTTTCTAAATTTTTTTTGGCAATTCAATTCAAGGGTTTGTTGCATTCATGCCTTTGCATAATGTTTATGTATGGAAAATGAATTTAAATATCTTCAAATGCGCCTAGGGTTTGATCTCAATTTCATCGCCCCAATTACGAAACCAATATCTAAAACTCCAATGAAGTCTTTTGTCGACATCCTACAAAAATCTAGCATGACCCGTTCTCTCTTTCTCATGAGGATATGACTCCCTCCTTCTGAATGCCATCATCTCCTCTCCCCCTCATGCAAATTACATCGTCACTTAATCTATTGACCCACTTTATTTACATGCCCCTCATCAAATATCTCTTATCTCTCCCTCCTAAGCGTGTGAGTAAGAGCACATAAAATTGTTGGGCATAAATGGCATGGCAGCCACCATCTCCTGCTGCCCACGGCCACCCCTCCTCATGCAAAAATATATGCACATATTCCTTCCTCTCTTAATTCCTTAGACACACCTCTTTTAAGTGTGCTTCTTTCCTCCGTTAATTTATCTCTCTCTCTCTCAACTATATACATGCAGGAGCACTTTCTTCTCACCCTCTCTTTCACGTGTATGAGATTTCCCTCTCCTCTCTGGCTCTCTATGGAACCTCCTCCATTTACTCTCATGCAAAAATGATAGCAGCACATAATTCTTCCTCCCTTAATTTTCCATGGCCACACCTTCTATAATTCCTCTCTCTAATTTTCCCTTCCTAACTCTATATTAAAATGCATGAGTAAAGGATGCATCTTATCCTGCTACTACCCACGCCAATTCCTTGCACCTATTCATTCCTCTCTTCTCATCTCTATTATGTGTGCTCTTTTACTCTATTGTTTAATTTGCATGCATGCACATAACAGACACAAGCATTTCCTTCTCTCTCTCTCACGCAATGGCTGATGGACATCACTTCCCTTGGTCACACACCTCTGACATCTCTTGAATTCTCTCTTCAACACTCCTTTACTCCATTAGTTTTGCTCTCTATTCAATTGCATGCAGCAACAATGTTTCCTCCCCTCTCCTAGTGTCGACCTCCTCTCTCTTCCCTCATGCAAATAACAGTAGCATCAAATTCCTCTTTCCTTTAATTCCTTTAGTCACACCTCTCTCTTCAATTGCATGGATCCATGCATGAGACAACAGCCATGCATTCTCCCCTCTCTATCTCTCTCTTTCTCTCATGCGCCAACATCTCCTCTTGTGTCACACGCTTCTTCCCTTTCTCTCATGCAAAATGGCAGCATGTGTCTCTCTTCCTCTCTCTTTCTCTTGTGAAAACATGCGCCACCTCCTCTCTGATCATGCATGGAATCAGCATCATAACTTCCTTTTAGATTTTCTCTATTGAATTGTGGAATTAAAAGATTAGTAGCAGCAACATACCTCCTTCCTATGGCGCATCCCTCTTCTCTTGTCATGCAAAAACAGCAGCATTGTTTCCCTCTTAATTGCTTGGCTCATCTCCTTTGCATGCCCCTCCTTAATCCCTCCATTATTCTCTCCATCAATCACATGTCATAGCTAGCTTTGATGCTTGAACCGTGGCTTCCTGCTCTCCCTTTTGCCTCTGCATGCATACATGCAACAGATGCATCTCTCCTCCTTCCCTCCATCACGCACAAGCAATGTTTTCGCCTCTTTCCTTCCTCCCATGCAAAATTGCTGGAAATGTTCCTCTCTTTTATTGCCTTTACAAGACCCTCTTTATCTCCTTTGCATGCCTCCTTAATTGCAAAAATGAAAGCTGAACAAACAGCCATCCATCCTCATATATTTCTCATGCACACACAAGATCCCTCTCCTCTCTCCCTCATCTAAAATAATAGCATCCATAATTTATCCTGTTGACACCGTTTTTTGGTACGTGTCAATATGAACCGAGTGCGCTGATCGGCAAGGGGATGGTCATTGTCCCCTATCGGCATCAAGATACTACCGGTTAGATTACCGATGGAAGCAAAGGAGGTTGCCGACGGTGAATTTGATTGAAGGAACGTCAAAGGAAGAAGAAGACTACTTGCCGATATGAAGGTGTTGCCGATGAAGGCAGAAGGGTGTTGCCGATAGGAAGGTATTGCCGATGGATGCAGGATGACGTGGCTGACGTCAGCAGAAAGCTGCCAATGGTAATAGAAGAAGGTTGCAGATTGGAAGAAGTCTGCCGATGGAAGGTTTCATCGTGAGAAAGACGGATATGGAAACTGGTGATTTCATGCCAGTATTATTGTTATAGTTTAAGTCTGACTCTTGCACAAGTCGTTTATTTCCTTAAAAATAGAAGTTTTGTTTAGGAAGGTATGAGTCATGTCTGTTTATAACTCCTATTACCGGGTATAAATATGTACCGAGGGATGGTGTAATAGGGAATATACACAATCAATCAAACAAGTCAATTATTTTCATCTACTTTTCCAGCAAATCTACTTTTATCGCATTAGTTCTAGTTCATCCACGAGTTCTTACGAAGTTTCGACGGGCTGCATCTACAAGATCTCCGTCAACTCTGCAAGTTCCGCGTTTTGAGCAATCTGAGCCTTGACGTCTGGGCGCATCGCTGTCGTCTCGTTCAACGTTGTTCTAGTTATCGTCCTTGTCGATTAACTGGTCAAATCGACTGGCACACCTCGAATATCGAATTTGGGTATAAGCCCGACGTGTTCGCAGATCCGACGGCTTTTTGCGTCAACACGTCTTTTGGCACACCCGTGGGACCAATAACACATCTTTTGGCCACGATTTAACCCATTACAAGTTTATGGACAATACTGCTGAGATCAATCCGAGCAATGTCATTGAAGTCTCCGAAGCAAATCTGAAAGATGATTAGAAGCAGACTATGGAGCGGGCTATGGAGGAATACAAGCAGTTATATCTGAAGTCCTTCAGCCTAAACAGGAGCGACGAAGCTATCCAGAAGAAAGATCCACCGTTGCCATGGCAAGTCACTTTCGACGCCAATCCTGGTAAATTACAAGAGATGGTTAATTCTGCACTAAATCATGCGTTAATTAGCCATTCTAATGTGTTGTCCAATACTGTATACAATGCTGTTATGCAATCTTTCAAAGAAGGACAGACACCCCGGTATGTTGGTCCAGCGTATCATCAACCTAGATCGGCATCTACTATAACTCCATCGGCGGTTCCAATGACATCTTTCCAACCTGTGAACCCGTCTGCCGATGTGGGTATGCCGCCAAGATCGAGCCCTGAAAGCATTACTCGATTGAACACAGATCCGGTGGCATCGGCAATGTCAGGACCTGCAATGAAGAGTCAACCAACTCTCGTCAGCTGGTGGGGATACGGTATGCCTCCAAGTCCATCTGCTGACTCTAGATTGAATCAGGATAACAATGCAGCGTGGAAGGCCCCCATGGTATCGGCAATACCTGCACAGCCGATGATCCCAATGACACATTATGCTACATCCTCTCCAACTGTGCATTTGCCGTCAGGAAATGTTCAGTTGGCGATACCCAAAGTGCCTTATGCGCAACCATCAACAAGTTCTTTGCCGATGCAACAAGACCTATCAACTGTAAGTCAGCCCATGGCAGTAGAAAATCCTCAGACTGGAGTACCAACACACCAAGGTGGCCAATTTGTTGACTACTCCAGGGCACAGGAGCGACAAGCGCCGGTTGGCTATCAGCTATCGGCGAATTATATGCCGATGACTTGTAATCCTGGATGGACTGGTCAAGTACCGATTCAATAACAAGTGGTACAACCTGGATGTCAGTACCCGGCGAACGCTCAGAATGAGGCATTGGCGTATCGACCGATGAATATAATGCCACAGGACTTCCTAGTGGGCATTCAAAGTTCTCCATCGGCAAATCAGCCGATGCATAATATTCAGCGAACTGGTGCTGCGCCTGCGCCAATCGTTCCGTCTTATTTGCCATAAAGACATGAGGAGGCGTATCAACCAGCTCAGCCAATCAACATCCAGCCAGTGCATCGGCAGGATCAAGATGCATACTGGGCCGATAAGATCGCCGAAGTGATGAAAGAACAATTCGGCATCAAGCCTAAGGTTAATACATATTCTTATCGGACGCCGTACCCTCCGGCATATGATTTGATTCCTCTCCCAAATCGGTACAAGGTGCCGGATTTCACAAAGTTTTCTGGCCAAGATGACACGTCAACGATGGAGCATATCAACCGCTTCATTATCCAATGTGGAGAAGCAGCCAGCAGGGATGAACTGAGGGTGAGATTGTTCTCGTCATCATTATCTGGATCAACATTTACATGGTTCATTTCACTGTCTCCAAATTCTGTTATCACTTGGGCCGATCTAGAGAAACAGTTTTACAAATACTTCTTCGCTGGCGTACATGAGAAGAAGATTATCGATTTGGTCAAATTGAGGCAGTGTAATGATGAATCGGTAGAAAGCTTCGTCCAAAGGCTGCGAGACGTAAAGAACAAGTGCTACAGCTTGGTGCTTGATGATTGGCAATTGGCAGATTTGGCCTCAAGGAAAGTTTCGAACCTAGGAAAGTTTGAAAGTTTGAGCCATCTCGTGCAGAGAATTGCCGATCAAGACATTAAAACTTTCGAACCTAGGAAAACTTGGAATAAAAAGGTATCCTTCATTGAACAAGAAGAAGATTCCGAGTCGGATGAGGAGCCAAGTATCGGCATTGCTGAATGGATAAAGAACAAGAAGCCGATATCCTGTCCGTTTGGCCAGAAAGAAGCTGAAAGGTTCACCTTTGACATTACCAAGGTCGATAGGATATTTGACCTGTTGCTTCAAGAAGGGCGGATTAAGCTGTCGCCTAATCAAGTGATTCCATCGGCAGAAGAACTTAAAAGGATCAGGTATTGCAAGTGGCATGATGTAACTTCACACAATACCAATGATTGCAAAGTCTTTAGGCAGCAGTTGCAGTCAGAAATTGAGTCTAGGCGAATTAAGTTTGAAAATTCTAAATTCCAGAAGCCTATGAAGATCGACCAACACCCGTTTCTGAATAATATGGTGAAAACTAGTGGAAAGACTAAAGTGCTAACGTCGGAAGCCGCCAAGAAAAGTGCATTGGTAGATCCTGAACATCAAATAGATGTGCGTGATGTGAAAGGGAGGGGGTTTGCCGATGACAGAAAGGGAAAGAGAATTATCGTTGAGGGTAGCAGTGCCAGGAGGCCTCATAGATGTGCACCATATGGCGTTGTAATCACGCACAGGCAGCCATGACAAGAAGATTGGTGCTTGCAAGAGGAGCAATATCGGCAGCAGGAGGAAGAAAGGCGCCAAGAGTGGCATCGGCATCAAGATCATTGGAGGTGCCCCTTCTTTGTTCATTGCTGGGAAGAAGGCATCAAGCTACCCACTGCCGATAATTGCCCCGAATGCAATGGGTATTATCCTGCCGATCGGTCAGAAAAGAAGCCCTGTTTTGACAATCGGGCATCAAGCTATAGCAGGCCGATCAGAGAGAAGGGATCAGTGCATGATCGGCTAGGGGGCAAGCTTAGCGTACATGACAGGCTTGACAAGCATGGCCGTCAAGAAGAGCTTAAAGAGATGGCTAATGCAAGAGTGCCCGATGAAGAGATATTCTCTAGGGATCCGAACATAAGGAGTGGTGCAAACACGAGCGGTGAGAAACAGTACCAACCTGTTAGGAAAACTAAGCTTTCTCAATGGTGCCCCAAGGGTCTGATGAAGACTCAGAGAAGGAGGATCCAGCATGAACGCCAAATAGATCTGTATCACAGTGAAGATCCTTCAAGGGAGAAATCTCCAGTTAAGTTGTGGAGGCCGAAACACAAGGATAAGGATCCATCGATAGAAGTCAATATGGTTGTTACATTGTCGATGGAATTCATGGCGCCTGCCGATGCTGAGGAAGAAGCTGCTGAGATGACGCAATTAGTGCTGGACCCGATGGCAGCTATCTTTGAAAAGCCCACCGATGATGAAAGGTAGCATTTAAGGGCCTTGTTTGTCAAAGGCAAAGTTGATGGGCAGCCAGTATCAAAGATGCTGGTAGATGGTGGAGCGGCAGTCAATATAATGCCGTACGTCATGTTCAGGAAGCTTGGAAAAGGTGACCAGGACTTAGCCAAGACAGACATGATTCTTAAAGATTTTGAAGGCAATGTGTCACCAGCTAAGGGAGCAGTATGCGTTGAGTTGACCATCGGCAGTAAAACTTTGTCGATGATGTTTTTCATGATCAATGGCAAAGGTGCCTACAACTTGCTCCTGGGAAGGGGTTGGATCCACGCTAATTTTTGTATCCCTTCCTCAATGCACCAAAGCCTCGTGCAATGGGTTGGAGACAAGATTGAAGTCGTCCAAAGTGAAGCCTCGTCAATCGTTGCATCGACAGAATCAGAAACTTATGAGCAGACCAAATGTATATCAGGTGAAGCTTGGGATACAGAGTTCCTCAAGGTTGCCGATTACCAAATTATACCGATCCAAGCAGTCGATGCTGAAGAAGAGTTTTAATGGATCAGTTTGTCGATGACATAAAACTTGGGCAGGGGTTCACATCGGCAGATGACTTACTAGAGATAGATATCGGCGATGGTAGTAGGCCCAAGCCAACCTTTATTAGTGCTAAGTTAGATTCCCAATGTAAACAACATTTGAGTGATTTATTAAAGGAATATAAAGATTGTTTTGCTTGGGATTATATAGAGATGCCTGGTCTAGACCGATCAATAGTTGAACATCGGTTACCTATTAAATCTGGTTTCCAACCACATCGGTAGCCAGCGCGCCGATGCAATCCTCTTGTATTACCCGACATTAAAGCTGAAATTACAAAATTAATTGAGGCTGGATTTATTCGGAAATGTCGATATGCCGAATGGATTTCTAATGTGGTTCATGTGTATAACTAAAATGTAAAACTTCGTGTTTGTATTGATTTCAGGAATCTCAATAAGGCTACGCCGATGGACGGTTACCCGATGCCCGTTGCTGATCTACTGATTGATGCTGCTGCTGGACATCAAATCATTAGTTTCATGGATGGTAATGCTAGATATAATCAAATATTCATGGCTGAAGAAGACATATCCAAGACTGCTTTTAGATGTCCAGGTCATGTTGGTTTATTCGAGTGGGTCGTGATGACTTTTGGTTTAAAGAACGCCGGTGCTACTTATCAGAGAACGACGAATTTCATTTTTCATAAGTACATCGGCACGTTAGTCGAAATCTATATTGACGATGTGGTGGTCAAATCCAGAGATTTTGAGAAGCATCTGACCGATTTGCGGAAAATTCTAGAGTGCACAAGGGAACATGGGTTAAAGATGAATCCTAATAAGTGTGTGTTTGGTATATCGGCAGACCAATTTCTAGGTTTTATGGTGCATCAAAGAGGTATCGAGATCGGCAGAAAATCCATTGATGCAATTAATAAGGTGGTTGCTCCCACAAACAAGACTGAGTTGCAGTCCTTGATCGGCAAGATTAATTTTATTAGAAGATTTATATCTAATTTGTCTGGGAAGATTAAGTCTTTTAGCCCGTTGCTAAAGCTAAAGGCCGGTCAAGAATTTGCATGGAAGGAAGAACAACAATCAACCTTAGAAGAAATTAAGAGATATTTGGTAAATCCTCCAGTCTTGGTTCTGCCTCAACACGGGAAACCTTTCAGATTGTATTTGTCTGCCGATGACAGCATTATCGGGTCAGCCTTAATCCAGGAATTTGAGGGAAAAGAATGCATAATTTATTATTTGAGTAGAAGGCTAGTGGATGCTGAAACCAGATATTCGGCTATCGAGAAATTATGTTTATGTATATACTTCTCTTGCACCAAATTGAGGCATTATTTGTTATCGGCCGAATGTACTGTTGTATGCAAATATGATGTGGTTAAGTACATGCTGTCGATGCCGATATTGAGTGGAAAGATCGACAAATGAATTTTAGCGCTGTCAGAGTTTGATTTGAGGTATGAATCGACTGAGGCAGTTAAGGGCCAGGTGATGGCCGACTTTGTTACTCAGCATTGTAGAATAGTGAGTTCCGTAGAGATTGCTCCTTGGACTTTGTTCTTTGATGGATCCACGTGTAAGGAAGGAGCAGGTATCGGTGTTGTCTTAATTTCACCCCGAGGACAGAAGTATGAAGTCTCATTGCCGATTGTTGCTACATCGACAAATAATCAGGCTGAGTACCAGACTTTGATGAAAGGGTTGGAATTACTTAGGGAAGTGCGTGCCGATGCCATTGAAATCTTTGGTGACTCCATGTTAGTGATCAATCAATTGATTGGGACATATGAATGCCAAAGTGAAATTTTAATTGCATACCATGAAAAGTGTTTGCAATTATTAAAAGAATTCAAAGAATACCGCTTCGAGCATGTTCCCAGATTTCATAATGAAGAGGCTAATCGGTTAGCACAGTACGCTTCAGGGTATCAGCCGATTCAAGAAACGATGACATCGGTAATGGTTGCCGATGACTGGAGAAAAGAGATTGCTGATTACTTAAGGGATCCGTCTAAAAAGGTTGAAAGGAGTCTAAGGTTTCAGGCTACCAAGTACATACTCCTTGGTGATGAATTATATTATCGAACGATTGATGGAGTCTTGCTCAAGTGCCTTAGTGAAGAAGAATCGAAGGGGTTGATGGGTGAAATTCATGAGGGAGTATGTGGGGCGCATCAATCGGCGTTCAAAATGAAGTGGATGATTAGGCGGAATGGGTATTATTGGTCAACAATTCTTGAGGATTGTTTTAGATACTTCAAAGGATGTCAAGATTGTCAGAGGTTTGGTAATGTTCAGAGAGGACCCGCGTCGGCAATGAATCCTATAATTAAGTCTTGGCCGTTTAGAGGATGGGCTATCGATCTCATCAGCCAAATTTATCCGCCATCGAGTAAAGGGCATAAATTTATACTTGTTGCCACCAATTATTTCACGATGTGGGTTGAGGCTATTCCTTTGAAGAAGGTGACGTCGACAAACATGATAGATTTTGTAAAGAAGCATATTGTTTACCGATTTGGTATTCCTCAAACTATTACAACTGATCAAGGAACCATGTTCACATCGGGGGAGTTTGATGAATTTTCTATTGGTATGGGGTTTAAGGTTTTGAACTCCTCTCCTTATTATGCTCAAGCCAATGGTCAGGCCGAAGCAACTAATAAAGGGGTTATTAAGCTTATTAAGCGCAAGATTGAAGAAAACCCTAGAAGGTGGCATATAGTGTTGAATGAAGCCTTATGGTCGTATTGGATGGCATCTCATGGTGCAACTAAAGTTTCACCGTACCAGTTAGTCTATGGGCATGATGCTGTCCTACCTTGGGAAGTTAAGACTGGTTCTAGACGATTGTTTTCCCAGGACCAATTAACAGCCGATGAATATGATATCCTTATGAAGGATGAATTAGAAGATCTAGCAAGTCATCGGCTGAGAGCTCTAATCAACATCGAAGAGAACAAGAAAAGGGTTGCCAAGTGGTATAACAAGAAGGTGAAAGTGAAAGAATTTGCCGATGGTGATCTAGTGTGGAAGCTAATTTTATCGATCGAGACTAAAAGTTCAAGGTTTGGAAAGTGGTCCCCTAATTGGGAGGGTCCTTTTCGGATAAATCAATCTGTTCCTGGTAATGCTTACATTTTGGAAACCCTCGAAGAGGTCACATTTTCCAGAGCGATCAATGGTAAATATTTAAAGAAATATTATCCTAGTATCTGGATGGATGCATAAAGTAATATAAGTATAAGTACCGATGACGGAGTTATTGTGCAAAGCATCGGCGGAAAACGCATTAACGTTATGATACAGATGAGTCAGTCATCAAGTTTAGAGTTGTCGATACAACAAATTACAGTAGGGATTGAATGGATGAAATCGCACGAAGGCGAATTTGGTCCGCTTCCTCTATTTCCCTGGTGTCATCATCGGTAGCGCCCTCAATTGGTTTGATTTTTATTTTCAACAGAAGGGCATGGCGAGCGTCAGCATCCCTTTCTTGTTGTAAAGCTTTAGTGGCATCGGGAAGTTGAGCCTTCTTTTGGTTGGCTGCATCTAAAGCTTCATGGACTTCCTCCAACTCCGCTAGCAATTCTTCTTTTCATGCCGATAGACGGGTGATTTCCTGCTCAAGTTCAACGCTGGAGGCTTCCAGGCGACCAATGCCTTTGTGTTTCTCTTCAGCAGTTTGCTTGAATTTAAGCATTTGCTCTTCAAGCTTTGCTTAGGCAGCTCTATTGGCAATGCGGCGTGAGGCCTTTTGATATTGTAGTTGTCGGCTCTCAAGGAACGCCGCTTGGAAAAGTATTTCTTCGATATCGGCAGGCAGATGGCCTTGAATCACTTTGAAAGCTACCCTTACTGCGTTAGAATCTTGGACTAGTTGGGATGTGCTTTGCTGCAGTAAGGGTAGCAGTGCTTCAAGTTTGGATTTTACTTCTGCCGATATGGCGTCTGAGGCTTGGGCGGAGCTTTCTTCTTCTTCATCCTTGTCTAACATGTTGATAGCGAAGGAGAATAAGCTGTTAGGAGAGTCTTGGGTCTGAAAAGGAAAGAATTAGAGTTTGTCGATTGAAAGTTTTTGCCTTGCGAGTTTATGACAGAGTCGATTTACCTGCTTTAGAGCAATCTCTTGCCTTGGACTTGGCAGAACAGCTGGCGCAGCGATGTCTCGAGAATCGACAATGGTTGCTGATGAGCTTGCCTTTGTGGCTGGGATGGTTAGTGCCAGTGCTGATGCCGATGTCGGTGGCGGTTCTGTTATTATGATGGCCGACTCCTGCGGCTCCGACATTGTCCCTTGGATGGAGATTTCAGCCGATGTTTGGTCAGGGACAGATGCCGATGCTAGCTCTTGTGTTAACGCATCGGTAGAAGGTTAAAAAGATGCTGCTGATGATGTAACTAAGGTTGATGGCCTGAGGCGTTTTGGTTGGGGAGCGGTACTTGATGAGCCTTGGCGTTTCGACTATTGCACTTGGGGGGCATCGGCAGGCTGAGTTGAAGGAGCTTGTACACTTGGAGCAGCTGCCGATGAACTTGTCTGATATATAAAAAAACGTTTGGTGCAAGCTGAAAATTAAAGTTGCCGATGAAATTTTTGTGATCGGCATGAATAAAGTGGAGATTTGTTACCGTAAAAGCTTGCGCTAGGGCGGCAGCAGCAGCCGATGGAGTGACGACAGCCCCAACTGGTATTGACTTAGGCTTGATGGTAACCTTAGGGACTGCCCTTCGATGCATGAGGGAGGCCAACAAAGGGGCCTTGCTGCCGATTACCGATGTGAGATTAGTCGGTCGCAAGTTGAAGGTTTTGCCACTCCTGCTTGTCCTTGGAATTAATTCATCAACCTGTTGATAGAAAATCAGTTGCCGATGCGTTTGAAAGAAGATGACAGGAAAATAAAAAATAACATCGAAGATAAGCTTACCGCGTCATCGGGGACGACATGATCGACGTCGATCAAGTGCCGATAGTAGTGTGACGATGCGGCGAACAATTGATCCTTCCACTCTTGCCAACAGAATTTGTATGACTCAGTGATGAAGGATACTGTCGCCCAAGTGGATAAGTCAATGTTGGTTGTATCGGCATGAGGGGAGAGATTGACAGCCTTGTCCCAGGCCATGGCGCTGGTGATGGCTTCTCTTGGTTTCACCACATCGGCATAACTAAGATTGATTGGCAGTTGACCAAACGCTAACTGTCTTGCCGCTGCCGATGGGTAATAGAATTCATAAGTTGCGTAAGTATTCTTCCCACTCCCGAAGATGTTGACTGGGATAGCTCGGGGAGTAAGGATAGCCTTCAGGATTCCTTCATCCTTCTGTATAACTTCATCGGCAAGGTTGAAGGAGAGTGGGAATTGGTTGTCCTCATCGATATAGGACCACCAAGCCCGTTCTACAGTAGGGATTCCACAGTAAAATCTCTGAAAAAACCTGCCGAATTGATCCTCATTAGCATCAGTTCCCGGTAGCACTATTATAGCTTCCCTGAAGTTGAGTGGGGAGCGGGTTGCCGATTCACCATCGGCACACACATGGTCCTCGGCCAGGTCTCTTGGAAATTGCTGGCTGAACAGGTCAAGTTGAAGGCACTTGTGTGTATGGGCGTTTAGCCACATATTGATGAACCACCAGGGGCCTCCGAGGTTGCCGATGGGCTCTCCTAGCAGTAACTTTTCCGACACCTGGTGCAGGAGGTGATAGACTGAGCTGAGAATGTATCGGCCAAGGGGAAGTCTTGCTCCGTTGGCTAAGAGCTCTACTGCAGGGATGTACATATTGGTGGGTCCAATTGTCTTGTCGCAGAAGATAAACTTCTCCAGCCACATATTCAGGAAAGTGGCATGCTCCCTCTGGCTTACCGATCCGGTCTTTTGATATTCTTGTACATATCTGGTCCAACCACCGATGTTGTGGGTAATTACCCGATGTTCGGGCTTTCTGTTGAAAAGGGTGGCATTATCGGCAGAAGAGATGTTGAGGCCGATAAGCATATGCACATCGGCAAGTGTGGGGCTGGCTGGTCCGTGTCTGAATAGAAAAGTGTTCATTGTATCGGACCAGAAATAAGAGGCGACAATCATCATGTTCTCATTCTTAGCCATATCAGCGAGGGATAATTTGATACATTGGTCTAAGTTACGTTCTGCCCAGTAGACTTGTTGTGACCTAGCTATCCTAAGATACCAATTTTTCCACCCTGGTGGGTTTGGGCCAGGAACGGAAAATGTCTGTCCATAACCCTAGGTTAAAATGTCCAGCTCTGAAAGGGACTCAGTTGATTTCCGCATTGATGATTTCAGTTGGATTAGTATCCCCCATCGAACCCAAACAACAAAGAGATGGTTGATCGATAGGGATTACTATTCTATTGCGCATCTCCTAGATTCAGAAAAAGGGGAAAAGACAAAACAGTGCAAAAGGGAAAAGTCGGAAGGTATGAAACGAGAAGGTAGAAAATTGACCGCGGGGACATTGAAGCTGATCACCATCTGGTCGAAGGAAGTTCTTGCAGATTGCGCCTTGCTGGTGGAAGAAGAAGCCTCCGGTTGAATGTTGCCGGAGTGTTCTTCGAGCGTCGGTGAAATGGGGGAATGAAGATATGAGCTCGGGTAAAAAAATGATCAGGCAGTGGTCTTTATAAACCTGAGGCATCAAGGGCGTTTTCGAGTTTTCCTTGACTAAGCAGAGATATGGAAGGGTTTACGCGGTGATCGAGGAATTGTAACAGTTGGCGCTACAGTTGCGGGGACTGTTGGTGACTTGCAATGATTGTGCGCGATAATCAAGGTAATGGCACAGGTATCTTGGAAGAGAAGATTACAACAGAGGAAAATTTTGGCGCATAAGATATTTTATACTCCGAAATTAGGGGCATGTGTTGACACCATTTTTTGGTACATGTCAATATGAACCGAGTTCGCTGATCGGCAAGGGGATGGTCACTATCCCCTGTCGGCATCAAGATACTACCGGTTAGATTACCGATGGAAGCAAAGGATGTTGCCGATGGTGAATTTGATTAAAGGAACGTCAAAGGAAGAAGTAGGCTACTTGCCGATATGAAGGTGTTGCCGATGAAGGCAGAAGAGTGTTGCCAATAGGAAGGTATTGCCGATGGATGTAGGATGACGTGGCTGACGTCAGCAGAAAGCTGCCGATGGCAATAGAAGAAGGTTGCAGATTGGAAGAAGTCTGCCGATGGAAGGTTTCATCGTGAGAAAGACGGATATGGAAACTGGTGATTTCATGCTAGTATTATTATTATAGTTTGAGTCTGACTCTTGCACGAGTCATTTATTTTTTTAAAAATAGGAGTTTTGTTTAGGAAGGTATGAGTCGTGTTTGTTTACATCTCCTCTTGTCGGGGTATAAATATGTACCGAGGGATGGTGTAATAGGGAATATACACAATCAATCAAACAAGTTAATTACTTTCATCTACTTTTCTAGCAAATCTACTTTTATCGCATTAGTTCTAGTTCATCCACAAGTTCTTACGAAGTTTCGACGGGCTGCATCTACAAGATCTCCGTCAACTCTGCAAGTTCCGCGTTTTAAGCAATCTGAGCCTTGATGTCCGGGCGCATCGCTGTCGTCTCGTTCAATGTTGTTCTAGTTATCGTCCTTGTCGATTAACTGGTCAAATCGACTGGTACACCTCGGATATCGAATTTGGGTATAAGACCGACGTGTTCGCAGATCCGACGGCTTTTTGCGTCAACATATCCATTGCCCTTTCCAAGCCTCTCCTTTATTTCCCCTTACTAATGCCTAATCACATTCTCTCCCTCCCTCTCTTATGTTCCTATACGCAAGCAGCAGAGAAGGATCATCATCTCATCTTCCCCTTCCTCCTCCATCCCCCATGGACGCCCCTACACACCCTCTACCTCCCACTATTGTTTCTCCACCAAAACAGAGATCTCGCTGCCAAGAATCAGTTTTGCCGCTGCGGTGATCATCTCTAAGACCGAGCAAGTTATCCATGAGGGCCACCACCGCTCTTCTCAGCTGTAAGGTTGCCCTCTTCCTCTATGTCTCTATGCAGCGTCTTCTTGATCCCTCTCTCAATATCTCTCTTGCAACACAGAAAGGCCCCAATCGAAGATCGCAACCCGGTCAACGATATCCCGCTGCAGTACGCAATCTATCGCCGACAAACTTCATGGTCGCTTCATCCATGTGATCCATGCCATGGTCAGGTTGCCCCTCTATCTCCCCTCTGTGATATCGCTGATCATACCCCTCTAATCCTTCTCTTTGATCTCTCGTGTGGCATATATCATCTCTGAAGGGAATTGCTGCTGCCTCGTTGATCGCAGAGCATGCTGTCACCAATCATCGATTTCGGGTGCCATTATCTTCATCTACTGCTGCTGCTAACCCTTATGTGAGGACCCCCAATCATGATCTCCATCTTGTTTACACATTTTTCTCTATAGAACACGTGCCATAATCCACGTTGAGTTGAATTCCATTGAAGTTTTCCTGCAATCATGATTCTGTCCTTTGTGGACAGCAGCGCTACTGCCGGTTGGCATGCATGTTCCTTGTAATCCACGACTCCATTTGTCAATCCCTTATACCCACACATGTATCATATATTTTCACACACCTCTGAGAAATTTCATGGCCATAGGACCCAAGACAAAAGAGAGAGCATTGTTTCCGTACTCGCTATCTTAGCTGTTTCAGCAGTGATACACCTCTGAGTTTCAGTGGAGTTCCCCATTAACCATTTGTCAAATAATCAAACCCTTTTACCAAAGTGTACATATCATCCTTATATACATATCCACAATTTTTCATGGTCATAGGATCTAAAATGAAAGAGATATAATCCTTTTGTGTTCAATGTCCTTGCTGCCCCGCAGCTGATGAGGACTGGCCCGATCTTCCGTGAGGTAACCGGTAAATTCGATTGGTGGAGATCTCGACGTTGGTGATCCGGCTTCAAATCAGACACGATTCGAACCCTACAATCGTTACACCACTGCTCCGTTGGTTATCAACCAAGCACAACTTGATTGATCTCGCCAAGAAGGCTTTTCCTGCAAGCGAATCGGAGAACACAAGCAAGAAGGTATGAACACGCAATATAAAATTGCAAATATGAATGTCGCGAATATCAAATAGAGGGTTCAAGAACTCGGTTCCAAAGGACTAATTGACACAGTGGAGGAGATCAAGAACGGGGGCCCTGGATTACTGTAAAAGGATTTGTCACCACAGTTACAATAATCGATTCAGTTTCTCGATGGAAAACTAAACTCTAAAACAAAACCCGAGTCTCAATGGCAGCGGATACGTGGAATATAAAGGATAGACATCCTAGGGTTGGAGGCAACCAGGGGGGCGCCCACAACTTGGGCTTAAGGCCCGACTCGATACATGGCCAAGTTGGCCCAAAATAGGTGACGCAGCACTGGAACATATTCTGGATGCTGACTCGTTTCAACGTTTTCCGATGACTTAGAAGGAATTTGGACCTCAAACCAACGCTTTTGGTTTCCTTATGAAATTATCTTTCCATCCGTGGGTGAATCATCGAAAACGGAGTCCGTATGCATCCTAGGTGTCCGTTTTACTCCTTGCTGGTCCTGGACTCCGAAACAGACTCGAAGTCGACGTGACAACTGTGTTGGAGATGAGTTGCAACTTGGAAAAGATGATGACATAGACGTGTCCAGCGTGGTGATGTCCTCATCATCCTCCCCTTCTTGAATCGGAGTCGTCCTCGACTCCATCATAGCTATGGCCTCATCATCCCCTCCTTCTAGAATTGGAGTCGTCCTCGACTCCATCTCATCAACGAACTCCTGCAAAAGGTTAGTGACAACAGGCAATGCAGAAGACATAATAGGTTGACAAAACATAGTATAACATGGTGCATCCGGATTATCACATAACTCAGCAGTAGTAGAAGTTGTAGCAAGAAAAGCACCTCCTGGCAACTTAATCCCATTTTTATCAATGTTTAGCGGAGGTTTATTTTTAATCTCTTGAGCATGTTTAACAATATCCGTAGGAGACAAAGGCAGCAAAGTAATTTTCTTGTCCTTATGCATGAAAGTGTATTTATTAGTTCTACCATGGTGTAAAGCATCATTATTAAATTCTCATGGACGTCCTAACAAAATTGAACAAGCTTGCATAGGTACAACATCAAAATCAGCAGTATCATGATAAGAGTCTGTAAAAAAGCTAATGCAGGATGATTTAGATACCTTTGTCTGACCACTATTATTGAACCATTGAAGTTTATATGGATGCGAATGTTGTCGTGTGGTCAAGCCAAGCTTCTCAACCAAATTTGAACTCACCAAGTTGTTGCAACTCCTGCTATCAATGATGGTGAGAACACGACAATCCTACACAATGTGATACATGTGGAACAAATTGTGGCGCTGGATCTTCATCTCTTCTTCATGTCCCACATGTGAACTCAACACACGCTGCACAAGAAGGCTAGGATAGTCTGCGGCGGTAGCTACGGAATCAATGGTCTCCTTGTCTTGATCGCCCTCGGTGGAATCTGCAGCAAGGTTAGCAGCAAGGGCTAAATCATCTTCAACATCACTAGCACTTACATATCCATCCTCAGTAGCAATGAAAGCATGACGACTGGGGCACTCCTTCATGACATATCCCATGCCTTTGCATCGGTGGCAAATGATTTTAGAGCTGGGGGTGGAAGAGCTAGTAGAAGCACCCGAAGTGACATCTTTCTTCGACTGTGATAGCTGCACATTAGATAATTTGCTGACCCCAGAAGAAGGTGGAGGTGTAGATGTCTTGGGCATCTCCGGCTCGGAGCGCTGCTGAAAATTCTTGCCATTGTTAGATCTGAAAGGCTGTTGTTGTGTGTCCCTGTACTTCTCATTCAGCCTTAATAGCAAGATGATACAATTGGGAAAAATTGCGTCATTCTTTATAATCAAGAATATTCTGTATATCACGATTTAAACCACCAAAGAATCTAGCACTAGCATCATTATCATCTTCATGTATACCACAACGTGCTAAACCAATAAACAATTCTTGATAGTATGCTTCTACACCTTTATCGCCTTGTTTTAATGTTTGTAGTTTCAAACGTAAATCACGTTGGTAATAAGGAGGAACAAAACGAGATTTTATGCGTTGCTTTAAAACATTCCAAGTTTGAGGCACAATAGCAGCAGTACCAGCGTTGCAAAGATCACTCCACCAAAATAAAGCAAAATTAGTAAACTCAATAGTAGCAAGTCTAACTCTATGCTCAGCAGGTACATTATGAGAATCAAACTTTTGTTGAACAACAAGCTCCCAATCTAAGTATGCCTCAGGATCAATATTACCAGCGAAAGGAGGTAGGATAAATTTAATTTTAGCGAAAAGATCATTATTACCATGATTATTACCTCCCATACCACGACGATTGAAGTTGTAGCGGCGACGGTTGCGTGCATCTCACCGTCAGCATCGGCATCTCCATCTTCAAAAACCTCCCCATCCTCATCATTATCACGAGGAGGTGGATGACGTTGCTCAACCTGCTCAATGCGGGTGACCAGATTGTTCACGTTGTGCGTCAGCTCGTTCATAAGATTACGTTGTTCATTGATGAACGTTGTAAGTTCGCCCTTGGACACGCACTCATTAAAATCCGTCGGAGAACCTGACATGGTTAGAAGATAAAAAAAGACAACACCAAAGTATTATCCCTATCAACTAAAAGGAACCAAGCTGTGGTGGTGGTGGTGGTGAGAGTGGAAACACAAAATCACAAGTGGCTTACCACCGTCTTGCAAGTGTTCTTACCAAAGCCAAATAGGAGAAAAACCAAATTTACGAAGCAATCTGTTGTTGAGCGTGGGAACAGTTGCAAGATGAACCTGTGCTAACAAAAGTATATGTAGAGCTTTGGGAAGGCACACTATGAATAGCAAGGATTAGCAAATAACGAATGTAAATTTAGCTAAGTTCAATAAGTATCCAAAGTACAAATCACGATTGCTGGCTAAGACGTGTCTAGACGTAGCGCCACAAGATAAAACAAAGGACGATGGAAAGAACAAGCAACTAGCCCGGATTTTTCCTTTTTGCTGAATTTCCCCAGATTTTCCTAAAAGGCACTAGTAGGAATCAAACTTTTTTTTCACTATTTTTTTATATTTTTCTCTGAACAAGGATCACAGAATATGTAACCACAAAAATTGGCACCTTCAACTAAGGTGGAATGTGGTCTACAGAAAATCCGCAAGTTCTCGGAAAAGCGTGCAGAAACTTTGACATTTTTTTTCTTTATTTTCCTAATTTTTTGGCAATTTTGGCAAAACCAAACAGACCAAAGGTGAGTTTGGGTCGGCTCTAAATGGTGTCAAGAAGCTCCACAATTGTTTTTCAGATTTTTCTGACAAACGAGCGAAAAGTTATGCCTGTTTTACCGAAGGTATGTCAAGTTATGTTTTCCGGAAGGCACAACACGACGACGGCGGCGGCGGCAGTTAGGGCAAAGCGTCCCTAAAATCCAACACCAATCACAAGATCAACGTCTATGTGGCTAAAAGCAGTAGGTATTCGCCAGATGATGTAAGGAGGGTTGCGATGCAGGCAAAAATATTAGCGGCTGGCAACCTATCTAGGGTTTGCGCGGCGGCGAGAGATCACACAAGGCGGCTAGCCGTGACAAGTCGAGTGATGTGGTGGCTTCGACTTGTTATTTGGGAACGGTGGATGGGATAGCGGCGGAAACAAAGAACAACAATGGTGTAGTTGAACTACGACGACGAACACAATCTAAACCAACAACTTGACTCAACCACGGACACAAACTCAACAAAGCAAATCTGAAAATGAAATTGCAAGGCACAAAGGGTGATAGGACAGCTGAAATTGAAATGTTATTTTGGGTTTTTTGTGGACTCTAGGTAATGAACAAATATGAATCTAAGGCAAACGAGATTATACCTCGCGGTAAACCTAAAATTTTGATACCAATTGATGAGGACTGGCCCGCTCTTTCGTGAGGTAACCGGTAAATTCGATTGGTGGAGATCTCGACGTTGGTGATCCGGCTTCAAATCAGACACGATTCAAACCCTGCAACCGTTACACCACTGCTCCGTTGGTTATCAACCAAGCACAACTTGATTGACCTCGCCAAGAAGGCTTTTCCTGCAAGCGAATCGAAGAACACAAGTAAGAAGGTATGAACACGCAATCTGAAATTGCAAATATGAATGTCGCGAATATCAAATAGAGGGTTCAAGAACTTGGTTCCAAAGGACTAATCGACACAGTGGAGGAGATCAAGAATGGGGGCCCTGGATTACTGTAAAAGGATTTGTCACCATAGTTACAATAATCGATTCAGTTTCTCGATGGAAAGCTAAACTCTAAAACAAAACCCGAGTCTCAATGGCGGCGACTATGTGGAATATAAAGGAGAGACATCCTAGGGTTGGAGGCAACCAGGGGGGCGCCCACAACTTGGGCTTAAGGCCCGACTCAATACATGGCCAAGTTGGCCCAAAATAGGTGACGCAGCACCGGAACAGATTTTGGATGCTGACTTGTTTCGACGTTTCCCGATGACTCAGAAGGAATTTGGACCTCAAACCAACGTCATTGGTTTCCTTATGAAATTATCTTTCCATCCGTTGGTGAATCATAAAAAACAGAGTCCGTATGCATCCTGGGTGTCCGTTTTACTCTTTGCTGGTCCTGGACTCCGAAACAGACTTGAAGTCGACGTGTCAGCTGAGTTGGAGATGAGTTGCAACTTGGAAAAGATGATGGCGTAGACTTGTCCAGCGTGGTGATGTCCTCATCAGCAGCCGCTCTGCCACTTATTGGCATGCATGTTCCCATTGTTTCATCACTCCAGTGACCATGTCCTTCCACCACAATGTGTTCTATATACTTGCACATGCCTCTGCAAAGTTTCATGTCCATAGGTTCAAGTATGAAAGAGTTATGTTCCTATCTTGTGCTTGCTGTCCTGCTATCCTGCAGCCGCGCTGATGCCGGTTGGCATGCGCGTTCCCGTTGATTCATCACTATGTTGGTCAATCCATTCAACCAAAATGTGTATGATATACCTGCACACATCTCTGAAAGTTGGCTTGTCCATATAAACCACAACTTTGGAGTTATAAACATCACCATGTCGCTGCTCATGACACGCCAATCAACCATGCAATGCAATCTTGCATTCTCGTTCCCCATCTAACCGATGGTCAAAACACGATGTCCTTTTGTCATAACATACTCCATACAGTACCTAGCAACCCCACATAATGGATCACCTTTTGTCTCTTTTATAACCACGCAATCGACCATCATACCACAGCTTTCACCACCGGTTACGCTCAACTGATTCACAAATCACTATAATCGTGTTTCCCTTTAATCTATCATCCGTCTTAGTGCATCGATTGATCATGATATGTTCCAAAGTACCTATTCACATATCAAATCCTTGTTGTTCTAATGGATATGATTATGCTAGTCCAAACTCCACCTTGCTATTTTGAATCCAATCCTTTCCATGTGTACCTTCCAATTCTCACATCTTTTGATAGTGGCTTCCATTTTGGTTAGTTTTTGAGCTCATACGTTAGTAGTAGAAGCCTTACCTTTTTAAAACCTTTATGTATGTTGTTTTAATGCTTGGTGTATTGTTTTTAGGTTCTTTTGTGATGCTTGTGACGTTATAAGTGGAGCTTTGCAAGGATGATCTAAAAGGAAAGTTGGAAAGTTTGAGCAAACATTTGGAAGGCAAGTATAGCATGGGACTCTCCTTGTTACCTATACACTTTAATGTCAATTAATACATATGCATGTGTCTACCTTGTTACCCCTAAGGATTTCCTAGATATTTGATATCATGTTCCTTGTCACCTTTGTGGGTTGCATATATGGGTAGCTTGAGCTAGTGCTTCTAAAGAATAACCAGGATCGTGGAACTTGAATAATGATATATGCAATGACAATAAAATATGACTTTTTAGCAATGTGGACTATAGGTGGAACATCAGGAACTCACACCTGTGTTCTCACTCATAGGGGTATTTCTGTAAGTGGATTACCCTAGGAAAACAGTGCAACCCCGAGTGTTATATGGCTCTGACTTTAACTAATTACCTAGTATGTCTCTAGCTTGTTAGTGGTTACCATTTGTTTGGCGCAAGAGGGGGGTGCCGAGGGATGTATGGCGATTCTCCTACCTTGTAGGCGAACATAGTGCTGCGACCACATGTGACGCGACTCAAAGGAGTTTACCCATGCGTACTTGCCATTGAAACCTCACGGCCACTAACTTGTTAGGGTATCTAGCGAAAGGTTATGTAGTGAAACCCTGCCACGCCTCCTAGGTAGAGGTATTGTGGGCTTTGCAAATCCCGGCAAATGGGAATCATGGCTTGGGGGTAAAGATGTACAACCTCTGCAGAGTGTAAAACTGTCATGATAGCCATGCTCACGGTTATGAGCGACTTGGATCCTTACTATGTGATGTCCTTATGGCATAGCTCATCAGTTGTTATTAATCATATGTTATTGTTATTTGTTCATATAAGCATTATATCTTGTTCACTTGATCATGTGGTTATTGGGCTTATGTTGAATTTGATGCTACTCAACTGCTAAAACTATGACTTACTAAAAGCTAATGCAGTTAAACCCGTGTCTATCCCTTTTTGAGCCTCATGAACCCTATGTTATACTTGCTGAGCATGGTGAGCTAACGCTTGTTGTCATCACCTTTTTATAAAAATCCCGGATGGGTACCAGATGGTGGTGTAAGAGATATGTTACCAAGGGAGTTCTAGGAGTACTAGGCGAGTGTACCCCAAGTCAACCGTCCCTGTGGAGTATGGAGACCCGAAGATAGGAGATATAGAATAGCTTCCGCGATGCTTTTTTATAGATGTAAATCCTTTTGTAACTATGTTTTGATATATAATAAAGCATTGTCTTTGATAATATCCATTTTTGTTGCTATATGTGTTGTGTGGACATCCTTGGCACACATATAAATAGTATTCGGTATTCTTTGGAAAACCGGGTGCTACAAATTTCTAGGTTCGACTCTTTCGACCTCCATTTGTGGCCATGGCGTGTTGGTCGAGAGAATGCAGAGACCATTCTTTTATCTTCCTGCCTCTCTTATCGATCCTCATCGATCTAGTAAGATGTAGATTGATCCCTCTTATTCCAACTCCTTTGATTCATGTCTATTGCCATGATATGAGAATCAAAGTACCATGAAACTCAAATCCCTTTTCATTTGTTTATTTTCCCTTTGGTGTTTATTTATTGCCCCCTTGACACCATTGCTTTGATTGGCGTCGGATACTATGGCGGGTGGATCAAAGGAAATGGAATCCCTTTCTCTCTCTCTTTTGGATCCTTTGTGCTTAGTCCCATTGTATGCTTGTACCTACCCTAGACCATAGTACTTCTTAGGTTCTCATGGTGACAACTGCATCGCTAATACCCTAGGATTGTCTAGGTGCCATAGTCATGGAACCCTACGAGTGGCTTCGGGTGGAGTCCATTTTTGTGTCACTCCTTTCCAATGCCTCACCATTTGCCATGCCGGGTAGATTGCAAGAAGTAGATCACTGCTCCAATCTTTTCCTCTTCTATTCCATCCTGTCTTTGGTTCGCGTCAAATATAATGGCATATGAATTGATAGAGAGATCAAAACCACTCCCTACTAGCCTACACTATTTGATCATATCTTTAGTTGTGATGATCAGATCGAATACCAGTATCACTTCTAGTTAGTGAAGCTATGGTCTATGTCATGTCTCAGAACCATGCAAGTCGACTTGATCAACCAATAGAAAATCATCCTTATGGAGGACATGATATGGAAATGTCTAGCTAACCTTTCCCTATTTCCCCTGTCGTGCTACTCTCTTCTCGGCTCCCGACATTATGTGTCATGTGGATCTAGAAGGCATGTAGCCAATCCCATGCTTCTCTTGTCCCATTCTCCTTTTCTTGTGCCAATTGCCATGGCATGTAAGCCAAAGAACCTTAGGACCAAGTGAGAACTCTTACATCTTGCATTCTTGTTCGTTCTTGCTTGTTTGAGCTTAGTTGTGACTCATGGGTTAAAAAGGCTTCAAGGATCAAACCCTATTGTGCTTGTTTTCCTCTCGTGCTTGCAATCCTTCCATTTCCTATCAATTTCCATGACATTTGGATCAGGAGACTACAAGTCATGGTGTTTGCTTAAGTTGAGCTAGCGTCTAGGCCTTTTCTTTTGATGCCATGCAGGTCAACAAAATTAACCTGAGAAGTATTGGCTATTTTGGGGCCATGACTTGAGATTGTGCTTAGCAGACAACCACCACTATTTCTTTGAAGCCCAAGGAAACAAATACCATCCATGAGGGCTAAGTCTCTTAGTGTTCTTTTGTAGTTAGCTACACCTTTTATGTCTTACGACCTTTTGGGAGTTGTCGGTTCTTGGATTGGGGTTTGATTGCTCTTTTCCTTGTTTGTCGCGCTGTCAAGGTAGTTGCATCAAGGATAACATTGATCGAACTAGGATTCATTGGATGGAGAAGATGTAAAGACGTCAGGATGTTAATGACTATGTGACTATAATGAACATGTTCCACTTCTCACCCAACCTCATAGAATCCTATTGGACATGCAAATACATAGATGTTAGTGCTTTACTTGTTGCAAATGAACCATGATAGGTTGCATGGTAGAACTGCTTCGAAAGCCATTACCTTATCACAATCTTACCCCTGCACACCCATTGTCAGGATAGAAAATTGCATTACTTGCTCTCTTTTTATCTACTATGCATTATATCTTTGATGTGATGCTTAGTGAAGGTTTGTTTATGAGTGGATGTGGCACATGGTATCGATAATATGGTAATAATGTGATGACAACCAGGGAGAGATCTTAGTGTGAGTCTTGGGTTTGTGGTGAGGGTTGAGTCATCTAGACATGATTCAACATCGAGTCCCTAGGATGAGCCTTATCAGGGGATACGACCTTGGCATCCCTAAAAGAGGTACCTATAGTGGATACATGTGTTTTGAGGAGATCTCAGGGTGGATTATTTATATGGGATGAAGCCTCAGGAGGAAGGTGTCATTTAAGCATGGGGTGTTCAATCCCCCTAAGAAAAGATGTCATGTCTGGTCTTATCTAAGGACTTGAATATCAAGAGAACCAGAACCATGGGACCTTGTCAAACACACCACTCATCCCTACATGGGCAGGGGATCGATGTTTGACCAATCTAGGTGATGCCATTACTGCTTGGTTGTGAGGTGATAGGGAGGGTGGTGTCGGTGTTGGGATCTAGTACCACCCTAGATGCATAGTATGACCGTGGGCCAGGTGTTGCATCTCCTAGTCTTAGCATGCTGATGCATTGGGGTGCCCTAGGGCTGAGTGGTAGGATGGTATCATTCTTGGTTAGAAGACAACCCGGTATCAACCTAAATGATGTACATCATGGATGATGGTGATCTTGTGGTTACGGGTGTACACATTTTGCAAATTGATCATTCTATTTGTATATATGCATCCTCGGTTATGGGCGTTCCCTTGACCTATGCTTCTCTTGAGTAGAGAGATGAGTCCATTCTCTTCTTTACTGTGGGTTTGTTGGATTTTGGCCATGGGCCGGTGAGGCGGGGTGCGAGAGGGAGTTATCCCCATCACCTAGAGAGTGAGTGTTGGTGAGATGTGTGTGGTGGGATGGGAGAATGTGTAGAGGAAATGGGTTAAAACTTGAGAAACAATTATAAAATGTATTGATATATTGATGACTTGCATAGGAAAATTTTAGTCATCAATAGTTCTTTTTTCTCATCCTTGCATTCCACTTACCACAAAGTAAAAAAAATCATAGGGTGGGAAACACAAATAGTACTAAAACTTATTTAGCAGGTTTGGATGCTCTCTTTGATTATGGTAACAAAAATCAGGAGGTTTAGGTGGTCTCGTCCTATGCTCCAGCTTGCCTATGAAGGAGGAGCCTTCACTTGCTGATGCATTACGTCTAATCTAATGAATGCCATGAAGGAGAAGACTTCACCTGATGAGGCGCTACATCTACCTTGATGCTATTCTGTGTTATTTCTACTAGTATCATGTTGCACTCGAGTGTGTATATATGTGATAAAATACGTGTAAACCTATAATTTGTGATCTATGCCTATAATTCGTGATGTATAACTGTGGTATCAACTGGATAATAATAATGTGATAGCTTGGTTTTCCTTGGATTATCACATTATGATGTAATATGTAGATTTCCCTTCGAGGAAATTGTGTATCATTTCAATCTCCTAGAGAGCTTCATTTAAAACCACCAAAAGAATATTACGATATTTGAAGTATACACCAAATGTTGGATTATGGTATCCCAAGGGGTCTAACTTTGAATTGATTGGATATTTGGGATCCAATCATGTGGGATGTAAAGTTGAGAGGAAGAGCACGTCGGGCACATGTTAACTATTGGGAAGAACACTTGCCTCTTCATCATCAAAGAAGAAAAATAGTGTTACACTTTCAACTGCCAAAGCCAAATATATATCCATAGATAGTTGTTGTGCACAAATACTTTGCATGAAAGCAACTTTGAATGATTTTGGAATCAAGTTCAAGAAAGCGCCATTGCTATGTGGCCATGAGAGTGCAATCAAGCTAACCAACAACCAAATTCAATATGCAAGAACAAAGAACATTGATGTCCACCACCATTTCATAAGAGATCATCAATTAAAAAGGGACATTTCAATAGTGAGTGTGGGCCAAAGATCAACTAGCCAATATATTCACCAAGCCACTTCATGAGAAGAGGTTTTGCAAGCTTAGGAATTAATTGAATATATTAGATTACTCAAATATGAGTTGATGTAGCCCACTTATATGACATGCCTCTCCTTTGACCAAAGTTAGGTAATGGTTGTTTGGCATGCATACATCCTTTACTAAGGACCTGTTTAGTGCATCTAGTCATTCCTCATAAGACATAAGTTCATTCATGAAAATCACATGAATTTGATGCTTGTATAGTACCACTATTGCTTCTATGATCGCTACAATCTAGTGGTAGCATATGACATGTTTGTTTGCTTGCAATCCTAGCGTTTGATCTAGAAAATGAGCTTTAAGTGTATAACTCAACATAGTCAAGATAACCATTCTAGAATGTGTCAAAAAGCTTGTCCTAGGTTTAATCCAAGTTAAATATCTTGGGAAAGTGATTTAAATTGAACCACATTTGGGAAATGAACCTCACTTCATTGATTTTCTAACTCAACCTATCTAAAATTTGGCATACCTTTTGTGTTAATTACTGACAAAGTGGGAGATAAATAAATATATAGAATATAAGTGGAGAGATAGTACATATATGACAAAGGTGAGGATTAATTAAAATTTTGAGATAAGTAGGGAGATCATGCTCATGAACTTTATGGTGCATTTGAATGTGCATTGATATATGCTTGCTTGGATTTATTGAGTATAAATTGTTTTTCCATATTTGTGTGGCGTATGCTAGTAATAGAACATGATTGATAAATTGAAGTACTAACATTTTTAGAATGGTAGCTAGATATAATTGTTTTTCAAGTTGTACTAGAGTCTTACATGTAATGTTGATCTTATGAGCTATCTCATGTTTGTGTATCTACAAGTGATACAAGGGGTATCTAGATAGCAATGGTGCTAAGGATAGTGTAAATTGCATCTCCGGTTGGTATCACACTTAAAAAGTCCATTCTTTATGCCTTAGCATCATTTGGTAGTCATTACTCACCCAAAATTCTACCTATGCATATGTGTAATATTCTTAATCCAAACTTTTAGCACATATGTATTGAGAGCTAATGCTACCAACTTGAATTCATGTAAATTGTCCAAATCCTTTTATACATGATAAAATTACTTTGGCAAGCAACTAGGACTCTCAAAAAAATTATTCACATATTTGTAGAGGTTGTCATCAATTACCAAAAGGGGGAGATTGAAAGCCCTAGTTTGGTTTTGGATATTTGATGAAACCTTGTGTACTAACCTTTGGCTCTAAGTGTACATTGATATAAGTGGGTAAAGACAAAGTTATGGACCAAGATGGTGTTCATGGTAGTGATGGACATGTGGTGAAGATCAACCTCCAAACATGGAAAAGAAGAAAGTGAAAAACAAAATGAACTCAAGGCGAAAGTATACTTGATAGGGTCATTTTGTTTTGCCACTCAAGACACCTAGTGGGTGTGAGTGGATTTAGGATAGATAGTCATACTAGGAAGAAGGTAGAAATTCATATGAGAAATGTGGTTATAAAAGTGTCACTAGATGTTTTAACTAATTGCATATGTATTTAGATGCTAGTGAGTTCTAATACCCTTGAATTTTTTTTTGAAAATGCTAACACACTGTTGACGGTGAAAATGTCATAATTTTCTATGCTCAAAATCACCATCAATAGCCTCACAATGAATGGACATAAGCATGTCATGAGTATATTTTATCCAATAACTAGTCCACATGTCCATGGAGTATTTCTTGTAGGACTATAGGAAATGGAGAGCAATGAGCTAGTGGGACCCACATAGGGGGGTCGGCTGACCACCCTATGGGGCCCACTAGCCTCCCACGCTGGCCATGATCCAGGAGAAGCACTCCCAAGTGATCCTCCACCCTTGGATCAACCTGTGCTTTCTCTAAACAGCTCATATTCCCTTCACATGGATCCATGGGCCCGCAAGAGTACAAACTGACGTCCAAAAGTGGTCCAACTTGTGCACACCCACTCCAAGACATGTGAGCCATCTTCTAGAGGGACTGGGGTGGTCCCACCACCCATAGGGGGGGTTGGCCGACCCCCTCCTAAGGCCTAGGGGGTGTCCACCTCCCTTGCATGGCTGCATGCAAATAATCACATGTTGCATGCAAAGATGCACATGCTGAATTAAAGAAGCACATGCTGAATTCTCTTGCACTATTGATCTAAAAGCGGTTACGATCCAAGGGCTCTCACCATGCATCACGTGGATTGATGACGTTTTGGTGGAGTAGCCCCTACTCCACCTCTCTAGTATAAATACCACCTCACCCCCTCTCATTCAAGACACACCACAAGGAGGAGCTGTCCACTCTCTCTTAAGATGTAGCACTTGTAGTAGTGTTAGTGTTGTTAAAAGTTAGAGTGAACCTCTGGTCTTCAGCTCTAGTCTTCCAAGAGGTCTGGTATGCTTCTACTCCCTCCGTTCCAAATTATAAGACATCCCAAGAATCTTGGAGAGTCAAACTATCTCAAGTTTGACCAAACTTATATGACAATATAATAATATTTATGATGTCAACTAAGTATCATTAGATTTGTTATTAATTATATTTTCATAGTATGCCCATTTGATACCATACATCTTTATAGTTTTTTCTATAATTATTGGTCAAACTTGAGATGCTTTGACTCTCCAAGATTCTTGGAAGGTCTTATAATTTGGGACGGAGGGAGTAGTATTTATTTCTCTCTTTGTAAGACTTGAGTTATTTTATATAGCTATCTTCTCTACTTTGCCTTAATACTTTACTTTATTGCAGCATGACTAGTTATGTTGTATTGGTTGTTAGCATAGTCATGGTTGTTTGATAGTAAGATAATGGTAGTATACCTTTGCACTGGTTCACCGCCCTTAACCCGGTGCTCTAATCAATTTCATCGGATATCGGATTAGAGTAGTGAGATATAGTGTAGATATGGTGTCTAGATTATACGCTTACCTATGTCTGCGGCTTGTCCAACGGTTTGTTTGTGGTACCTAGTAGGGGTGACAGACCTATCTAGGCTTTGATCCCACCACGTTTGGCCAAGTTCTTAAAGCGTAGACCTTCTTGTGTTAGGCGATTTAGCAACCTTTTGTTGCTAAGTGGCTGTGGATGGTCGTTAGCGTCAACTTTTTAAGCAATTATAAATTGAATAAATGGATCAATCAAATATAATATCTTGAAATATAGGGCTTTATCTAACAAATTTCACGAGTTTTGGTGTTTCATTATTTTCCAAGGACTATTCTAGAAAAGAGAAAAAAGGAAAGCAAATCAGAGAAAATATCAAACAAATCCCACAGAGAAACACCTGCCAAAAATATTCACAACAGATCCTGCAGACACCGGAGCGAAGCGGAGCCCGGACTCCACCATGTGGGGCTAGTTAGCTAGGTATGGGGCCGGCCGGCCACCCCCTAGGCCCACTGGCCGCCGTCTTCTGGAAGATTCCTCCATCGCCTTTGAGGATTGATATGAGCCCTACCTTAAGTCGGTTTGATCCAACGGCTATCGTGCATCCCACCGGGCTATAAATAGAGCCCTGTACCCCCCCAGAAGACACCAGAGATCAGAAGAATAGATCTAGGTCAAGAGTTAGAGCAAGATTAGAATAGATCTAGGGTTTCCAGAGATTAGATTAGAACTCTAGCGCTTCAAGTTATTAGCTAGGTAGCTAGCAAGATTCAAGTGGAGTTGGGCAATACATTCAGGATTCTAGATTCGTCTGGAGATCGGTAATTTATTTTGTATCTCATTATGACTTATACTTTAGTATTATATTGCTACTTATTGAGGGCTTAGTTTATTCTATTTGAATATTAGATATTGATAAGATTGGTGATGATTATATTTATAAGATCGTAAAGCGCCTAATTCAATACTCGAGTGGGTTAGGTGGTATGTATTATGTAGGCGTGGTGCCTAGATATTATATGTACCTACGGATGTCTCCTAATGTGCCGTGTCATGTGGTAGTTCGCGTAGATGACTTTTATAGCTTTGTTGATTCCTCTGTAGTCCACCCTTGGCATATTGGCTCGGCAGAGCGCGGTCGCGACGGAGGTGATGGTTCTGTCTTAATAGCCTCCCTGGTTGATGCTCCTTATGATGTTTTCTGAGTCAGTTATAATAGTATATAAATAGGGTGTGTTTATTTCCTTTTAGGTTTCTTTTACTTTAACCGAATCTTGAGTTGTCTGACTATTTTATTAGTGAGTCTATTTTTGTCACACCCGTTTTTAAGAACAAAAACAAGTGCATAAAAGGCTCATATGCACCCCAGGAATAGTCGCACACATGAGTTGACAAATTGTAAAAGTACCATCACAGTGCTTATTACATAGCGTATGAATATTCAATACAGAGTCTTTAATCAAATAAAACTTTAACTAAACGACGATGTCTGCGGAAGCTCCAAAAGGGACTGGTTGACTGGTTGACTCCAAGACTAGTACTCATTGCGGTAATCATCAATCCAATCTTCTCATCTGTGGTGTTTGAATGCAAGGGTGAGCACATACGCACTCAACAAATATAACACGAGGTTCATGAAGCTCAAAAGGATATGCATGGTTCATAGCGGTAAGCATTTTAAGTAGATCAAATTCATATTAATATCAACAATTGCCAAGGTAATTGCATAAGCTCAAATATCCATGATCATAAATTAATGACAATGATACAATAAATGAATAAGAACTTGCATAAAACAACAAAGAAATAAGAACCCAATAATTCTGTGAGTTTTCCGAGCCGCTTGTGTCCGTGAGCACGGCTAGCATGAAAGTTTTTAACTCTGTGCAGAGGTGTACAACTTTACCCACGTATCGTGTTGCCCATTTGCCCGGGTTTGCAACTCCCAAAACACTGCCAAGGTGAGCAGGCAGGGTACACTATGAAACCTTTCAAGGGTTCGTCTAACAAGTTAGCGCCGCCCTATACCCAAATCGGCACGCCCCTTTTGCGCCATAAAGGTAACCACAGAACAAGCTAGAAAAGGTCCCCATACTGAGTTAAAGCCAGAGCCATATAGCCCCTGTGGTTGTACTGTATATCCCAGATTTTGCCCTACAGATAAGCTCCTATAATCCAATGTTGCTAAAAAGTGAGTTTTATCATTATTGCATATAGTTATTAACACATTAAGATCATGTACATCCGGTTTGAGCGCTAGCAATACTAATCATATATGGTGGATCAAAACATAGGTCACAACGTAATCAAGATATCAATCTCCAAGATCAAACTATAGTAAACAAGGGATATCATGCATATGAATAGTTAATTAATCATGAATAGGACAACAAGGATAATCACATGTTAATTTGCCTTCTTCGAAGTACTCCTGCTGGTCCTGCTGGTCTTGATCAAAGAAAAGCTCAGACTCTTCAACCGGTGGCTCAACGTCTATAACCGATCATCAAACAACACCATACAACCAACGGGCAAACATACACGAAGCAAACAAAAGCTATAATTAGAACAGTACACCAACAGTAAGTAAACAAGATGAAAAGTTTATAAAACTAATCTACGTATTGCTACAATCACATAGACGTTTCGTGCACAAAAAACGGAGCTAAACGGCGAAGTTATGAATTAAACAGGTTTTCTTATTGAAAGATATTAATTTAAATCTAATCATGAAATTATAAAGTTTCAAAATTAACTAATAGTGGTATTAACATGTAGATAATTTTATTATGAATCTAACGCAATTTGAACGGGTCAAAACGGATTTAAAACGAGAGAGTTATGGGGTTTTGAAATCGAGTGGCAATTATGTAAATAAGCATTTTTCATTTATTTTGAATAAAACAGATCAGAACGAGATTACACTTTGGAAATGTATTCAAGGAGGGCGCCATGGACGACGGGTTGAGACCCAAATCTTTCAGGGTCTCTTTAACAAAAGTGACAGCGAAGGAGTATGTTCTAATCTCAGCCTTAGATCGAGAATTGGACGGCCGAAATCGAAAGAAGAGGGAGAGAGTAGGGATGAAAACGGATCGGATACGAACAGATATCGATGATATTATATTTGTTTTCATATTTTTTCTCGGATTCGGATTCGGACACGGATAGCTATCGGATACAAATACGAATACGGATGTCTCGGATACGAATACAAATAAATTTGTATCGAATAGGGGTTAAGTCGGACACGGATAGGGTCAGTTACGAATATTTCTCCGGATATTGAGTAAAAGTAGCATCTATCATACAACATGTGCTGCGAACTTGCGATAATTTGAGTACATACAAAAGTCCATATACCATCTCAAATGCTGAAATTAACACTATTAAAAAATCTCATCGAGTACTAATCATAACCAGCCATTCACCAAAAAAAAGCCCACCAATCAGCCAACCGGCGCATGTATCCAAAGGCAGGCCCGCTCAGGACAGAGGAACCATGGGCTTCGGCAGCAGCCAGTCACGCCAGTTGCACCATGGGCTTCGGCCTTGGGCCAACGCATCCTACAACTTGTGTCCAGCAACATCCAGGATGCGAGTTTAGTCCCACCTCGAGTCCCAAGCCACCAACCAGGGAGCAAGCTTCCTATATGACACAACACACAGGTGAAGGGTGAGAGTGGGAGACAGTCCACAGAGCGCTGCAAAGCAATCCTGCTGGGCTTTGGTGACATTCATAGTATAAATAATAATAATGTTGTTACCTACTATATATTTTCAATATATATATTTTCAATTCAATTTAAATTTAAAAATTGGATAGATTTTTGGATATCTGAAAAAATATTGGATATCTGATATCCGGCGGATATTGATGGGATTATATTGATTGGTAGGATTTCTAATGGTGCCTCTGGACGGACGGATAGTCGGATATTTATCTGTTTTCATCCTTGGGAGAGAGGGTAGCTCTTATCTGTTTTCATCCTTGGGAGAGAGGGTAGCTCTTATCTGTTGGGAGAGAGGGTAGCTCGGATAGTCGGATATTTATCTGTTTTCATCCTTGGGAGAGAGGGTAGCTCGGATAGTCGGATATTTATCCGTTTTCATCATTGGGAGAGAGGGTAGCTCCAGCCAACACAGGACGGCCAGCACGGTGGCGCTCCATGGAATCGCGGCCCTATGGACTACCAAACGGGAAACCGAGGGTACCGGGAGAAAGACGAACGCGAACTCACCTGCGTGATTCGCGCGAACAGAGACGTTGCAGAAGAGGCCGGCGGCTCGACGGGGCGATCTCGAGCTTCCTGTGACCGATGACACGACGATGAGGGCAAAGGGGGATGAAAACGAGAGAGGGAAAAGGTTTCCGGGGCCCCAAACCTTGTTCCAATGGGGAGAGTAGAGCTAACGGGCAACCACGGAGCTTGCAGCGGCGTTAATGGCGGCGGCGGCTATGCGAGCTCGGGAGTGGTGCTGTGCGAGCTAGGGCGAAGCGAGGGGCGATTAGATGGGAAATTTGGAGGCGGTGGGACTTTAGAACCTGCTATCGTACCCTATTTACTCGAATAAGGAGACAAATCCCGGGCAAATCGGGCTCTGTTGCGACTTGGGTGCCGAGTTCGGCTCGGTTTTGGCGAGCAGAAGGGGAAGGAGACTGACGAGCTGGGGCCGCGATGTCAGCCGCACAAAGAGAAAAGAGCTTTTTCCTCCTGTGCCATTATAAAAGATCAGAATTTCTAGTGTGCCATTGAAAAAGTTCAGTAGACTTCTCCGACACAACTCCAAACTTTCATTCCTTCAGTGCCATCGCCGTTGCTTTTGCCAGTAACGTCGTTAAATAGGAGTGGCGGGTGACACAAATGCCCTCATCCAATGTGGACTACACAAATGCCCTCATCCTGTAATGTCGTTTTCTCTTGAGCTTTTTCCTCCTGTACCATTATAAAAGATCAGAATTCCTAGCGTGCCATTAAAAAAGTTCCATAGACTTCTAGGACACAGCTCCAAACTTTCATTCCTTCAGTGTCACCGCCGTTGCTTTTGCCCTGGTTTTAACAGGAATTTGGCTCTGTCAAGTGGGTCATAGGAGTTCAAATGTCCATGGTACCCCTTCATCCCTAGACGTAACTCTCTTGTCTTCCTTTCCATCGAACGTCTGGAAATCTCTCTATCTCTCCTTCCCTTTCACTCGAGCTCTCTCTCACACTGAAACCCTAGCTGTAGTGGCGGCGGCGTCGGTGGAGAAGAAACCAAGCATAGCCCCCTCAATCTCGCTTCACATGGGGTAGGAGGAGAGCACATCTGAGTTTTGGGGGCGGATTGGACTGGGAAAGGAGGAGAAATGATGAACAACAGAGGTGGCAGCCCGCCGGTCTGGCTCCCAGAAGGGTGAGTTTTTTTGCCTGTCGGATATTTGGATTGGTTCTTGTTTCTTCTATTGCTACTTTATAAGTTGTTAGGCTAGATGCGCATAAAGTTGTTATTGTTCATATGTAGGATGGATCCAGAGAGTAGCTACAACCTAGAAATAAGGATAATCTGTTCCAACTCGCGTGCACGGTGGTTTTCTATTAACAAAGTTGTTGATGCTGATATTACAAATTTCAAAGACTTTGTTGATGAGATTCTGGACAAGTATCCGTGCAGTTATGCTGATGTAGCTAAGGTCTTCTACTTCTGTGTTGACAGTAACACCAACATTGAAATCAGTTGTGACCAAGAGTTAGTTCAGATGTTTGGAAAACATAAGGATACTAAGTGTTGTATGATGTCAGTTGCTTACTTTAGTCCTGATAGTGAGCCACCTAGCATCCCATCCTGGTACAGTAGCATTGAAGGATCAGTACAAATCCCCTGCACACCCTCATTAACAGCTCCAAGCCAAATAGACCCATGCCAAACATCGAGCAATGTTCCTGAACCTAGCAATCATTGCCAGCATCCCAATCTTAACCAAACTGAATCTTCCCAGTTTGAAGAGGAGGGTGTGGACAACTACCTTGTGAATCCTGAACCAGACAATGAGCATGTTGGTGTCGATGAGGAGGGTTGTACATTGACATAGATATGCATCAACAACCCAATGTGACCAAAAATTCCAATAGAGATGGAGATTACCATCCTGGGACAGACTCTGAACCTGATTCTAACAGTGATGATGATAGTGAGGTAGATGACATAGTAGAAGATAAGGTGCCTTCTCATATCACAGAAGTAGACTATGACAAAGATGACCCACCTATGTCAGTAGGTAGTATCTATCCAAGCATGATAGATTGGCTTTAGCTTCACATGCCATAAAGCGTGAGTTTGAATATGACATTGAGAAGAGTGATCCAGGGAGGTATAGGGTTAATTGCATTTGGAAGGTTGATGACGCCTATCAGTGGAGAATTCATGCCTCGACAATGGGTGATAATGTCACAGTTAAGGTAATCAAATGCATCTGCCATAGCCATTTTTATTGATTTTGTGTATCTTGTTTAATTATGAGTTGGCATACAGAAGAACCCATTTTGATTATGAGTTGCCATTTTTATTGATTTTGTGTATATTGCAGGTGAAGAAGAACCCATCTCCTCATACATGCCAGAGCACCAGAAGAGTTGGCAAGGTTAAAGGAGCTACCAAGTATTGGGTCTGTGAGAAGGTTATTGATTGGCTTAAGGAAGATGCAACTGTGGGTACCAAGGAGCTTCATAGAAGGTTGAAGGATGATTACAAAGTGTTGGTGCACTACAAGAGAGTCTACTATGGTAAAAATCTTGCTCTAGATCAGCTTTATGGTCCTTGGAAACAAAGTTTTGACTGTTTATATAGGTTTAAAGCACAAATTGAGTTATCTTGTCCTGGAAGCTTTGTAGTAATTGATCACCATACCATCAACAACAGGATAAGGTTTAATAGGCTATTTTTTGCTTTGAAACCTTGTGTTGATGGATTCCTCCAAGGTTGTAGACCCTATTTGGCAGTGGATAGTACATTTTTATCTGGAAAGTTCAGAGGACAATTATGCATTGCTTGTGCAGTAGATGGACATAACTGGATGTACCCAGTTGCTGTAGGTGTAATAGATTCAGAGACTAATGAGAACTAGCAATGGTTTATGGAAAGATTAAAAGAAGCTATAGGCAGCCCCCCTGGTCTCACATTTTCCACTGATTGTGGGCAGGCAATAATGTCAGGTGTTAGTGAGGTTTTCCCATTTGCAGAACATAGGGAATGTATGTGGCATCTAGTTCAGAATTTTAAGAAAAAGCTTAGTGGTAAAGTTTTTGATGACCATTTATGGGCTTCTGCTTATTCTTGGAACCAATACATGTTTGAAAAGCATTATGGAGCCATGGCTGTAGCCAAACCAGAAGTAATGCAATATTTGTAGCAAAACCATTGTTGACACAAAAAGCGTCAGATCTGTGAACACCTCGGGCTATTACCCAAAGCTCGATGTCGAGGGCGTGCCAGTCGATTTGACCAATCAATCGACAAGGATGATAACTATGACAAACTGAATGAGACGACAGCGATGCGCCCGGACGTCAAGGCTCAGATTGATCAAGGATAACTAGAGCAGAGCTGAACGAGGCAAACAGCGATGCGCCCGGATTGCCAAAGCCCAGAGGTACTCCCACACGGAACTAGCAAGGATTTGACGGAGATCAGGGTGATGCAGCCCGTCGAAAGCTTGAAGAACTCGTTGAAAGCTATAACTAATGCATAAAAAGGGTAAATTACGATAAAAGTAAGATAAAAGTAGAATTGGTTTGTTTTGAATTGGATTGATTATTCTATAGCCCTCGGGCACATATTTATACTCCCGCATGGAGAGTTGTACAAAGACACGACACATATCCTTCCTAAAACAAACTCCTACTTTAAAGGAAACTGACTCGCGCAGGAGCCGGATAACAATATTTATTTCCTAAACAAACACATCTATTTTAAAGGAAAATAAACGACCCATGCAAGAGTCAAACTCAAACTACTATAATAATACTGGTACAAAACACCAGTTTCCTTATACTTCCTTTCGATGGAAACTTTCCATCGGCAGACCCCTTCAATCCGCACCTTCCTTCTTTGCCACTTGTAATCCTCCGCTGCCACCAAGTGCTAAGTCACGCCCATCGGTATTGGCAATACTTTCCCGATCGGCAATCGACAACATCTCTTTGTCGGCAATCGGCAATGAGCCCTTATCGGCAATCGGCAACCATCCTCCATCGGCAATCAGCAATAACCCTTCATCGGCAGTTGGCAATGCCCCCTCATCGGCCATCGGCAATGACTTTTTACTGGCAATCAACTTTAGCAAGACTTCACCTTCGTCGGCCAAGATCATCTAGCCTACACACTTGGTCTTCTGCAGCACTCTCCCATCGGCCATATTGGCTCATACTTTACCGATGCTGATGGAAAACGACCATTGACCAGTCAAGCCTCAGCCCATTTGACACGTGTCGAAAAACGGTGTCAACACATGCCCCCCAGTTTCAGAGCGTATAACTTTACGTGCTGAAATTCTCTCCGCTGTAGCCGTTACCCCCGAGATAGGCGTACGGTTTCCTCGATCCCCGCATGTGGAACTGCAATTTAATAATAAAATCCCTCGATTGTAGCACAAATAGTTACAGACCACCTCGATCACCGCGCGTATCTACCGCGGGCCTCTCCACATTCCTGCACAGTGTGGAATAGAACCCCAAAATACCCCTGAACAGGATTATAAAAGTTACCGGGATCCACACTGCCTTTTTACCCGAGCCCATTTTCACTTTCACCTTCCTGCCTTCGTCTTCAACCTACAGCCGCTCTGAAGAACACAAGCTCAAGCAACAGTACTCCTTAGTAATCCAAGGACGAACCAAACATCCCTCTGACTCCAAATGGCGATCCAAGTTGACATCCCAAAGGTAAGATTCATCCTCCGCCTAATCCGACCCCTCTGTATGGTTCTGTTTCTCGCAAAAAACCTGGATTTATCCCCATTCTTCCTCTGATTCGTCCCTTCTTTTTCAAACCCTAGGAGCTGTAGAATAAAGTAATCATCCCCCTCGCTGGTTCCAATCTCAGCTGTCTAGGCCCAATGGGCAATCCAGACCCCACCTCCATCATCAACGCAGAAACCAACCGGGTACCGCTTAGATCTGAGAACTTTGATCTAGGACTGTGGAAGGACACATTCCGCTCATGACCCAAGCACACCAAAGGATGAGAAACTGGTTCTTGAGATTGGCCAGGTCACAGCAAGTGTACTGGCAGGAGCGTGACTTGGATCAATGCATTAGGCTCTCAATTGCCGATGCAGAGAGGAACGAAAACTTGATGATGGCAGCTTCATACTTCTGGTCCGATAGCATGAACGCTTTCCTCTTCAGGCATGGACCAGCTACTCCCACCCTTGCCGATGTTTACATGTTGACCGGTTTGGATATCACCTCTGCCGATACGCTTAGCCTCTTCAACAGAAAATCTGAGTACAAGGTAAACACCCGTAGCATCGGCGGCTGGACAGGTTATATTCAGGAACACCAGAAAACCGGATCGGTAACCCAACGGGAGCATGCCATCTTCTTAAACATGTGGTTGGAAAAGTTTGTCTTCTGCGGCAAAATCATCGGCCCGACCACTATGCACCTCCCCGCGGCTGAACTGCTTGCCAATGGAACAAGGCTCCCTTTAGGCTGGTATCTCCTCGGATCAGTTTACCGATTGCTGCATCAAGTATCCAATAAGCTACTGCTAGGAGAGCCCATCGGCAATCTCGGAGACCCCTGGTGGTTTGTCAATCTATGGCTGAACGCACATATGCACAAGGCTCTCGGGTTTGATCTATTTGCCCAACAATTCCCGAGGGACATATCAGAAGATTACCGATACGACGATGACGAATCGGCAACTCGGCCTCCGCTTAACTTTGGAGAGGCCGTCATAATGCTGCCAGGTACCGATGCCGATGTGGAGCACTTCGGCTACTATTTCTAGAAGTTCTACAACGGACTTCCCTCCTCGGAACGGGCCTGGTGGTCATATCTTGACGAACACAACCAGTTCCCGTTGCTGTTCAACTTGTCTGACATGAGCTTGCCTGAGAACCAAGCAATCATGAGAGCCAGCATCACTCCCCGAGCCATCCCAGTGAATATCTTTGGATCTGGGAAGAACACTCCACCATCCTATGAGTTTTACTACCCATCAGCAGCAGCGAGACAACTGGCATTTGGCCAACTGCCGATCAAGCTCTGCTTCTCCAGAGTAGTAAAACCTAGGGAGACAATCTCCAGTAATCTGGACTGGAATAAAGTCATCAGCCTTCCTGCCGATGCCGATCTATCAGACCTCGACTTATCTTCCTAGTCGCCAACCTCCTTCATCACCAACGAATTCAAGTCTTGGTGGCAAGAGTGGAAGTGCCAGCTACTCGCCAAGTCTTCGCACTATTATCGGCACTTGATTGACGCCGGTTACATCATCCCCGACGACGCAGTAAGTCTGCTGTCCGATGTACTTTCATTACTTTATTTATCATCGGTATTAACACCTAACTCCTTTGCACCCTTGCGCCTGACAGGCCGATGATCCGGTTCCCACAATTAGTAACAGTAGTAGGCCCTTTAATCTTCGGATAATGGGCCCCATATCGATCATCGGCACCAGAGCTCCGACGCTGGCCGCCTTCACTCCTCAACAGGTACCTGCACCGACACCCACAAAAACTCAGGCTACATCGGCTGCTGCCGTTGCCCTGACACGGGTTTATGCAGTAAACTCGCTTTTACTCGTACCGATTACGTACTATTTTATCGGCAACATTTATCCTGCATAACTTGCTTTGTATTTTCAGGCGCTATGGTCATCGGCATCTGCTTCCAGCAGGCAAACGCCTTCCAGCCCGGCTGCCGATGCCCCCCGGTCTTCATCCAAGCGGGTTGGCTCCCCTGCTGCTGCACCGACGAAGAAGAGGCGCTTGAGGCTGGCTTCTCCTCCACCATCGGCTCCAACTGCGCCATCAGCTGCCGATGCGTCGCCAGCAAGACTGCTTCTAGCTCCAGTCCAACCACCAACCGCCGATGCGCTGCCGGCAGGACTGCTTCCGGTCCCAATCGCACTGACTGCCGGTGGGTCATCAGCAGAACCTCCATCGGCTTCTGTGCCTGATCAGCCGATGGATGACGTCCCCGATCAAGAGATAGCGGCTGCTGCAACAACTGAAGCGGCGTCGGCATCGGTACTGGCGGGGCTCAATGAAGGAATAACACCCACCGAAGCAGCGGAGGTAGCATCAGCATCGGCACCGTCAGCCGATGAGAGGGCAGCATCGCCACCACGTGAACTAGCCGCCACGTCGGGAGCAGTGCCGATAGTAGCACCACCGATGGTGCCGATTGCTTCTCCGGCCCAATCATCGGCATCCGCAGCCGTAGTCCATGATGAAGCTGGACCATCCAACATACCAAGTCCCAGGCAGGAGATCCGCTTCAAGACGGTAAGTCGATTACCTTAAAGCTTCATAGTATAATTTTACAATCGGCATATTTTAACTTCTCCGTTTCCAGGCTCAGGACTCTCCGGACAGTCTCTTCTCCTACAGCTTGAACCTTCAGACCAAAGATGAGCATCAAGGCCGCATTCAAGCGGACAACTTATTTTCCTTTGCCGTCGACATCCCCGATGACGATGAAGAGGAGAGCTCCATCCCAACCTTATCGGCAGAGGTCAAATCCAAGCTGGAAGAATTGCTTTCCTTGCTGCTACAAGATACGTCTCAACTTATCCAGGATTCATCGGCAGCAAGGATTGCATTCAAGGACATCCAAAGCCATCTCTCCACCGACGCAGCAGAAGTCCTTCTCCAGGCAACCTTCCTTGACATCAAGCAGATCCAGTACCAGAAGCTTACCCGTCGCATTGCCGATAGGGCCGCTCAAGCCAAGAGCGAGGAAGAGAAGCTCAAATTCAAACACATTGCCGATGAGAAGCACAGAGGCATCGTCAAGCAAAAGTTTCCATTGGCAACCTTGATCAAGAAATCTCCCGACTGTCGGCAAGGAAAGAGGAGCTACTGGCGGAGCTACAGAAGGTTGAGGGGATCTGACTGCAGCCAACCAGCAGAAAACTCAACTGTCCGACTCCATCAAGGTTCTGCAGCAAGAAAGGGACCAGAACGCGCGACAAGCTATACTGTGGAAGAAGAAGATCAAGCCGGTCGAGGGTTCTGCTGACGCCGATGCCAAGGAGATGGACGAAATAGAGTAAATTCGCCTGCGCGCGATATCAGTTATCCACTCCTTACTGTAATTTGTCTGTTGTATCGGCGAGAATTGTAACTTGACACTTGATCTTGATTTGTAATATAAGGCCAATTTGTTTTTACCGATGCTTATATAATTTTTCGTTCACCGGCACTCAACTGAGTACTACGCATCCACCCATATACTAGGGTAGTACCTCTTTAAGTATTTGCCGTTAATCGCTCTAGAAAACGCCACTCCTTCAAGAGTTTCCAAAATGTACGCATTACCAGGAGCAGACTGTTTCATCCGATAAGGACCTTCCCAATTAGGAGACCACTTTCCAAATTTAGAGCTCTTAGTCCCGATCGGTAAAATCAACTTCCAAACCAGATCGCCATCGGCAAACTCCTTCACCTTCACTTTCTTGTCATACCATCGGGCAACCCTCTTCTTGTTCTCTTCAATACTAATTAATGCTCTCAACCGATGACTTGCCAAATCTTCTAACTCATCTTTCATCAGAGTAATATAATCATCGGTCGTCAATTGATCCTGAAAAGACAATCGCCTAGAACCAGTTTTGATTTCCCAAGGTAGGACAGCATCGTGTCCATAAACCAACTGATACGGCGAGACCTTGGTTGCACCATGACAAGCCATCCGATACGACCACAAGGCTTCGTTTAACACCACATGCCACCTTCTAGGGTTTTCTTCAATCTTATGTTTTATAAGCTTAATGACTCCCTTATTAGTCGCTTCAGCTTGACCATTAGCCTGAGCATAATGAGGAGAAAAATTCAACACCTTGAAACCCATGCTAACTGCAAAGTCATCAAACTCTCCCGATGTGAACATGGTCCCTTGATCGGTAGTGATAGTCTGAGGAATACCGAATCGGTAAATGATGTGCTCCTTAACGAAATCCACCATATTTGCCGATGTTACCTTCTTCAAGGGGATTGCTTCGACCCACTTGGTAAAGTAATCGGTAGCAACAAGTATGAACTTGTGTCCCTTGCTCGAGGGCGGATAAATTTGGCCGATGAGATCAATAGCCCATCCTCTGAACGGCCAAGGCTTGATTATAGGATTCATTGCAGATGCAGGTGCCCTTTGCACATTACCAAACTTCTGACAGCCTTGACACCCTTTGAAATAATTGAAGCAATCTTCAAGGATTGTCGGCCAATAATATCCATTCCGCCTAATCATCCACTTCATCTTGAATGTCGATTGATGCGCTCCACATACACCTTCATGGATTTCACCCATTAACTCTTTCGATTCCTCTTTGCCAAGACATCTAAGTAAAACACCATCAATGGTCAGATAATACAACTCATTATCAAGGAGCACATACTTAGTAGCTTGGAACCTTAGACGCCTTTCAACTTTCCTGGATGGATCCCTCAAGTAATCGGCAATCTCCTTTTTCCAGTCATCGGCAATTGTTACCGATGTCATGATTTCTTGCATTGGCTGATACCCTGAAGCATTTTGCGTCAACCGATTGGCCTCTTCATTATGCAGCCTTGGAATGTGCTCAAGGCGGTATTCTTTGAACTCTTTCAACAATTGCAAACACCGCTCATGAACAGCAATCAAAACTTCACTTCGGCACTCATACGTCCCGATCAATTGGTTAATCACCAACATAGAATCACCGAAGATTTCAACAGCATCGGCACGCACTTCCCTGAGTAACTCCAACCCCTTAAGTAAAGCATGGTATTCAGCCTGATTGTTTGTTGAAGTGGCAACAATCGGCAACGAAATCTCGTACCTCTGTCCTCGGGGTGAAATCAAGAGAATACCGATACCTGCTCCATCCTTGCATGTAGACCCATCGAAGAATAGAGTCCAAGGAGCAATCTCAACAAAGCCCACCACATTGCAGTGCTGAGTGACAAAATCGGCCATCACCTGACCTTTAACAGCCTTTGTCGATTCATACCTTAGGTCAAACTCTGATAGTGTCAGAATCCACTTACCGATTCGTCCACTCAAAATCGGCATTGATAGCATGTACTTGACCACATCATCTTTGCAGACAACAGTGCATTCGGCCGACAGTAAATAGTGTCTTAATTTAATGCAAGAGAAGTATAAACATAAGCACAATCTTTCTATGGCTGAATACCTGGTTTCAGCATCTACCAACCTTCTGCTCAGGTAATATATTACACGTTCCTTCCCTTCAAACTCTTGAATTAAGACTGATCCGATAACACCGTCATCGGCAGACAAATATAACCTGAAAGGTTTCCCGTGTTGAGGTGGAACTAAGACTGGAGGATTTACCAAGTATCTTTTAATCTCTTCTAAGGCTGACTGCTGCTCTTCTCTCCATATAAACTCTTGATCGACTTTCAACTTTAACAGAGGGCTAAAAGACTTAATCTTACCAGACAGATTGGATATGAATCTTCTAATGAAATTAATCTTGCCGATCAGAGACTGCAGCTCAGTCTTGTTTGTGGGAGCAACCACCTTGTTAATTGCATCAATAGACTTTCTGCCGATTTCAATGCCTCTCTGATGCACCATGAAACCCAGAAACGGCCCTGCCGATACGCCAAATGCACACTTGTTAGGATTCATCTTTAACCCATGTTCCCTGGTACACTCCAATATTTTCCGCAAATCGGCAAGATGCTTTCTGAAGTCTCCAGACTTAACCACCACGTCGTCGATGTAGATTTCAACTATTGTACCGATGTACTTATGAAAGATAAAATTCATCGCCCTCTGATAAGTAGCACCGGCATTTTTCAAGCCAAAAGTCATGACCACCCACTCAAATAAGCCGACGTGACCTGGACATCGGAAAGCAGTCTTGGATGTCTTCTTCAGCCATGAATATTTGATTATACCCAGCATTACCATCCATGAAGCTAATAATTTGATGTCCAGCAGTAGCGTCGATCAGCAGATCGGCAACGGGCATCGGGTAGCCATCCATCGGCGTAGCCTTGTTCAGATTCCTGAAATCAATGCAAACACGAAGTTTTCCATTCTTTTTATACACAGGAACCACATTAGAGATCCAATCGGCATATCGGCACTGCCGAATAAATCCAGCTTCGATTAACTTAGTAATCTCAGCCTTAATATCGGGTAAGATAGTAGGATTGCATCGGCGTGTCGGCTGCCGATGTGGCTGGAAACCAGACTTGATGGGTAACCGATGTTCAACTATCGATCGGTCCAAACCAGGCATCTCTGTATAATCCCAAGCAAAACAATCTTTATTCTCTTTCAATAAATCGATTAACTGCTGCTTACATTGGGAATCTAACTTAGCACTAATAAAAGTAGGCCTAGGTTTACTACCATCGCCGATGTCGATCTTGAGCAAGTCATCGGCAGACGTAAAGCCCTGCCCCAATTTTCCGTCATCGGCGAACTGATCCATTAAGACTCCTCCTCAGGGCCGACTGCTTGGATCAGCTTGATGCGGTAATCGGCAACTTTGAGGAACTCTTTATCCCAGGCTTCGCCAGATATACACCTGGTCTGCTCATAAGTGTCCAACTCTGCCGATGCAACAGTAGATGGGGCTTCACCGCGGACGACTTCAATTCTGTCCCCGATCCATTGTACCAGGCTCTGATGCATAGTAGAAGGAATACAACAATTAGCATGGATCCAATCCCTTCCGAGGAGCAAGTTGTAAGTGCCTTTGCCGCTGATTACAAAGAATGTCGTCGGCAAAGTCTTACTGCCGATGGTTAAGTCAACACACACGACTCCCATGGCGGTCGACACATTGCCTTCAAAGTCCTTGAGCTTCATATCGGTCTCAACTAAGTCCTGGTCACCTTTTCCAAGCTTTCTGAACACGACATAGGGCATTATGTTGATCGACGCACCGCCATCCACCAGCATCTTGGTCATCGGCTAACCATCCACTTTGCCTTTAACAAACAGAGCCCTCAAGTGCTGCCTCTCGTCTTCAGCAGGCTTTTCAAAGATAGCCGTCATCGGATCCAGCACCAATTGTGCCATATCGGCAGCCTCTTCATCATCGCTGACGGGCGCCATGAACTCCATCGGCAACATGACAACCATATTTATATCTGCCGATGGGTCCCTGTCCTTGCGCTTCGGCCTCCATTGCTTCTCTCCTGAGGGTTCCGCACCGTCATATAGGTCGTCGCGGCGCTGGCGCTGAATCCTCCTCTTCTGGGTCTTAGTCAAACCCTTAGGGCACCACGGAGGAAGCTTGGTCTTCCAGACAGGTTGGTGCTGCTTTCCCCCGCTTACATCGGCACTTCTTCCGATGTTGGGATCTCTGGAGAATATCTCTTCGTTGGGCACTCTAGCATTGGCCATCTCCTCCAGCTCCCCCTGGTCAACACGCCTGCCAAGCCGATCATGGGCACTGAGCTTGCCCTCCATTCGGTCATGTGCCGATCTGTTCTCTCTGAGCGGCCTGGTGTACCTGGGTGCCTGATCATCAAAACAAGGTCGCTTACCTGACCGATCGGCTGTGTAGTACCCATTGCATTCTGGACAGTTATCGGTAGTGGGCAGCTTGATGCCTTCTTCCTAGCAATGAACGAAGAAGGGACACCTCCAGTGGTCCTTGTGTCGAAGCCATTCCCGATGCTCCTCTTCTTCTTGCCGATACCGTTCTTCACGTGATTGCCGATGATTTCGCCTTGGCTGTTTGTGCGTGATCACAACCCCAGGAGCCCTGTCGGCACTATTTCCTTCATCGGCAACCTTCTTACCCCTTCTATCATCAGCAAACCTCCTTGCACCATGCTCAGGCACTTGGTAATCAGAGTCCACCGATGAGTTTCTTTTGGCATCTTCCGACGTTAGCACTCGGGTCTTTTCACTGATCTCCACCATATTATTTGGGAATGGGTGCTGATCTATCTTCATCGGTTTCTGGACTTTAGAGTTTTCAAACTTGATACGCCCAGACTCGATCTTCGACTGCAACTGTTGTCTGAATACCTTGCAGTCATTGGTACTGTGTGAGGTTGCATTATGCCACTTGCAGTACCTAATCTTCTTGAGCTCTTCGGCCGATGGAATCACTTGATTGGGCGCCAACTTGATTCGCCCCTCTTGCAACAGTAGGTCAAACATCCTATCGGCCTTGGTGATATCGAAGGTGAACCTCTCAGTTTCTTTTTGGCCAAACAGACAAGACACAGGCTTCTTATCCTTCACCCATTCGGCCGCATCGACATTCAGCTCTTCATCCGATCCGGAATCTTCTTCTTTCCCGATGAAGGTCACCCTCTTGTTCCACGTCTTCCTGGGCTCAAAGGCTTTGATATCCTGATCGGCAATCCTCTGCACCAGGTGACTTAGGCTCTCAAACTCTTGGGACGCGTACTTGTCCTTGATGTGCGGCAGTAACCCTTGGAAGGCCAAATCTGTCAATTGCCGATCATCTAGAACCAGACTGTAGCACTTGTTTTTTACGTCCCGCAGTCTCTGCACAAAACTCTCTACCGATTCGTCGTTGCGCTGCCTCATTTTGACCAAATCGGTAAGCTTCTTCTCATGTATGCCAGCAAAGAAGTACTTGTGAAATTGCCTCTCCAGATCGGCCCATGTAATTATAGAATTTGGAGGCAATGATATGAACCACGCGAATGCCGATCCAGACAATGATGAAGAGAACAATCTCACCCTTAATTCCTCCCTGCTGGCAGCTTCTCCGCACTGGATAATGAAATGGTTGATGTGCTCCATTGTTGACGTGTCGTCTTGGCCGGAGAACTTGGTAAAATCGGGCACCTTGTACCGATTTGGGAGAGGAATCAAGTCATATGCAGACGGGTACGGAGTCCGATAAGAGTATGTGTTGACCTTGGGTTTGATGCCGAATTGCTCTTTCATGACTTCGGCAATCTTACCGACCCAGTACGCATCTTGCTCTTGCCGACTCATTGGCTGATTGTCGACTGGTGGAGTCGGCTGACGCGCCTCTTGAAGATGTGCAGTAGTCGTGGGCGCAACACCAGTCATCTGCACACTATGCATCGGTTGACTTACCGATGGATAGTTTGGCATACTTGGCGGAGTTGGCTGAACCATCACACTTATCGGTTGTTGTACCGATGGTCCGCCCTGAGTGTAAGCTGGGCCTCCATAATAATACATCGGCGTGCCAGGCTGCTGAGCTGGTGGCTGGTTGACCCACCCAGGATTATAAAGCATCGGCACATGACTTGCCGATGGCTGATAGCTGACCGGAGCATGTGGCTCTTGAATTCTAGAGCAATTGATCACCAGATTACCCTGGGGAACCGGCGCTCCAGCTTGGGAATTCGCCACCAGAGATTGACTGCCGGTGGTTATAATGTGTTGCATCGGCACAGAGCTTGCCGATGGCGGCATCAGGGGTATCTTGGGGATTACTTGGAGATCATCTGATGACACTTGTATGGTTGGAGTAGGCGCAGAGTTGTGCATCATATGAGCCATCGGCTGTGACTGCGCTGCCGATGCCGTAGAATTCCCCCAAGCTGAACCGTCTCCCTGCACCAGATTAGAACCAGCATATAGATTCGGAGGCATACCGTATCCCCACCAGTTAGCGGGGGCTGGCCCTAAAGTTGCCGACGTGGCCGGATCTGCACTGAACTTGGTAGTGTCGCCAGCGTTCGGTCTTGGTGATGTAGCCACATCGGCAGACGGTTCCACAGGGGTGGAAGACACCATTTGGGCCGCCGATGGGCTTGCAGATGCCAATCCAGGTTGATGGTACGTTGGACCGACATATCGCGGTGCATGTCCTTCTTTGAATGTTTGTGCGATAACATTGTAGACAGTATTGGACAGCACGCTGGAGTGGTTAATCAAAGCTTGACTTACAGCGGCATTAACCATCTCTTGTAGCTTACCAGGGTTGGCGTCGTACGTGACCTGCCGTGGCAACGGCGGATCTTGCTTCTGAATTGCTTCGCCACTCCTGCTAAGGCTGAAGGATTTGAGATACAGCTGCCTGTATTCCTCCATAGCCCGCTCCATGGCCTGCTTCTGATCATCTTTCAGATTGGCCTCAGACACTTCAATGACATTCCTCTGGTTGACATCGGCATGATCAGCCATGCCGAATGTGTAGATCTGTATAATCTGTCCCACCGAGCGTGCCAAAAGAGGTGTTGACACAAAAAGCGTCAGATCTGTGAACACCTCGGGCTATTACCCAAAGCTCGATGTCGAGGGCGTGCCAGTCGATTTGACCAATCAATCGACAAGGATGATAACTATGACAAACTGAACGAGACGACAGCGATGCGCCCGGACGTCAAGGCTCAGATTGATCAAGGATAACTAGAGCAGAGCTGAACGAGGCAAACAACGATGCGCCCGGATTGCCAAAGCCCAGAGGTACTCTCACGCGGAACTAGCAAGGATTTGACGGAGATCAGGGTGATGCAGCCCGTCGAAAGCTTGAAAAACTCGTTGAAAGCTATAACTAATGCATAAAAAGGGTAAATTACAATAAAAGTAAGATAAAAGTAGAATTGGTTTGTTTTGAATTGGATTGATTATTCCATAGCCCTCGGGCACATATTTATACTCCCGCATGGAGAGTTGTACAAAGACACGACACATATCCTTCCTAAAACAAACTCCTACTTTAAAGGAAACTGACTCGCGCAGGAGCCGGATAACAATATTTATTTCCTAAACAAACACATCTATTTTAAAGGAAAATAAACGACCCATGCAAGAGTCAAACTCAAACTACTATAATAATACTGGTACAAAACACCAGTTTCCTTATACTTCCTTTCGATGGAAACTTTCCATCGGCAGACCCCTTCAATCCGCACCTTCCTTCTTTGCCACTTGTAATCCTCCGCTGCCGCCAAGTGCTAAGTCACGCCCATCGGTATCGGCAATACTTTCCCGATCGGCAATCGGCAGCATCTCTTTGTCGGCAATCGGCAATGAGCCCTTATCGGCAATCGGCAACCATCCTCCATCGGCAATCAACAATAACCCTTCATCGGCAGTTGGCAATGCCCCCTCATCGGCCATCGGCAATGACTTTTTACTGGCAATCAACTTTAGCAAGACTTCACCTTCGTCTGCCAAGATCATCTAGCCTACACACTTGGTCTTCTGCAGCACTCTCCCATCGGCCATATTGGCTCATACTTTACCGATGCCGATGGAAAACGACCATTGACCAGTCAAGCCTCAGCCCATTTGACACGTGTCGAAAAACGGTGTCAACAACCATAAGAAGTTATGGACTAGGAGTCAGTTTTCCGTGAACTCCATGTCACAAATAATTTGGCAGAAAGCTTCAACAACTGGATCAAGGATGACAAGGTGAAACACCTAGATGACTTGATGGATACAATAAGACAGAAAATCTTGATCAAGTGGAACCATATTAGGAAAATAGCAAGGAAGTTGTCAGGAAAGATTCTCCCACATATTGTGGAAAAACTAAGGCAACAAAGCTTCAACCTTGATATTGATGTGATCACACACTCAGATGGTATTGCAGAAGTTTGTGCCAAGGGGGGGGGGGAGTGGTTATAGGTTTGTAGTGAATTTAGCTGAGAAGACATGTTCCTGCAGGGCTTGGCAAGTGTCAGGGCTACCTTGCAAGCATGCAATTGCTTTCATTACTTCTATCCCTGGAGAAAAGATTGAAGACCATGTTGATGATTACTATTCTGTCAGGAAGTTTGTGCTTGCATATGATGGTGTCATCCCATCAATACCTGACAAAACAATGTACCCAAAAGCAACACATGGTTTCTTCATGCATCCTCCACTCCTTAAGTCTACTGCTGGTCGAAGAAAGAAAAATAGGTATAAGGGAGCAGCTGAAGGAGGAGGGGGCAAGAAAGGTAGACATGAGTGCCCAATCTGCCATGAATATGGGCATCATTGGTACACTTACAAAAATGGCGATCCAGCAAATATTGCTGCAATGGAGGCAGACAGGTGACTTGACTAACCAAAACAGTACTCTATTAATTTGTTGTGTAGTTGACTAACCAAAACAGTACTCTATTAATTTCAGGGGTCCACCGAAGAAGAGGAAGAAGGCAACACCAGCAAATACTAAGACAAGTATTGTGCTTGCACCTGCAAATAGGATGACCTTTCCTAATCTACCTAACACTGCTCCCATTTCCAAGAAAAGAAAGAAGCAAACATCATCTTCAGGAGGAAACAAGAAAACTAAGGGGTCATCAAACACTTCAACTCACACAACAGATCCTAAGTCTGGAAGGTAACTTAGCTCACACAACATATCCTCATTTTGTGCATCACTTTGCTCCCACCGACATTTCAACAAGGTACACAGGCTACTGTGGTGAAGAAAAATGGTGCACATGTCCACATTTCACCATCTAGCCCAGCAATGGGAACAAGGAGCAAGGTGCAAATTTCACCATCCAGTCCAGCAATGGGAACTAGAAGCAAGAAGAGACTTAACCTGTAATGTGGAGTTCTATTTTGTTGTTCCAGAACCACTTTGTACAGTGGTCTACAAACTTGTTATTTTGTCTGGATGACCAGAACCTGTAATGTGGTCTGCAAATGGTTATTTTGTCTGGATGACCAGAACCTGTAATGTGGTCTGCAAACTTGTTATTTTGCTTTTGTTGTCAAACTGAATTGTGGTCTAGGTGACCTGAACTTGTAATGGATGAACCTGAATAGTCAGGTGTTTGAGACCACTTTGTTTTCTACTTCTGTCATGACTCCATGAATATCTCTGCGTCATTCATTCATTTATTTATTCACTGACCTTCCAAATCTTACACGCAAACACCTGACAAAGTCTACCAAACACATAGTACTTGACTTCATTATTATTGCATACAGAACAAGGAACACACACTAGTTTCTGAATCCTACTAAGCTGCTGCATGACTCTTTCCTCTCCTTGTCGTTTTGCCTTCACTTGTGCAACCCCAGCCAAAGCAAGCAGTGGCGCAGAAGGAAATCAAAAATTTTGTAGTCCACATTGGATGAGGGCATTTGTGTCACCCGCCACTCCTATTTAACGACGTTACAGGCAAAAGCAACGACGATGGCACTGAAGGAATGAAAGTTTGGAGCTGTGTCCGAGAAGTCTACTGAACTTTTTCAATGGCACACTAGAAATTCTGATCTTTTATAATGGCACAGGAGGAAAAAGCTCAAAAGGAAGCCGGGTGCTGCGCTGCGCTGCTGCTGGGCCTCGGCCGAGCCGGCCCAGGAGGGAAAGGAGGGAGGTGAGCGCGCTAGGCCTCAAGGCCAAGGCTGGGCCAAGCATAGAAGAAAAGGAGAGGAAGGAGAAGGGCCTGCGGGAAAGGAGAATTGGGCCAGAAATGACAAGTGTGGAGGAAGGGAAAGAAAAAGCCTTTTCCTTTTCCAGAATTGGTTTTACAAATGATTTCCAAATACATTTTCAAAACAGATTTGAATGCTTTTCAAAATCCACTCAATCAAAAACCATTAATGCTCTAGCATGAATGCTCAATCATGTTCCTACATGATAAAATTTTAATCTCACCAAAATTTATATTTTCAATTATATTTAATGCAAATACGATAAAAGCAAAAACTAGATTAATTTAATACTTTTCAAATCAATGCAAATTTTGGAGTGTTACAATTTCTATTTCTGTAATACCATTTATCTTATACCTTTATTATCATGTTTATTTATCTTGACATGACTTACCCCTGCTAAAGCATTAGAAAGGTTGGTCTAATCTTAGGTCTGCACATTTATAGTCTAAACTATATGCATTTAGGTTTCCTTTCTATCCCTATTTAATTCCTGCAATTAGTTGAAAGTTTTCCTTTTGGCATAAACAAATCAACGATACTCGGAGAATCTCACTGCGTGAAATGCTACAATAGGTGCGCTTGCGGATATATTCTAAGAGAATTATTTTATGAATTGTCAAGTGTAGATTTTATTTCAACATTTTCTGATATCATGCTAGGGATGAAAACTTAGTACTAAGTGATGTTAGAAGGTGACTTCTGCATTTCTGGTGCCGTGCTAAGGATGGGGATTTATCTTTATTTTTAGTATGTCGCTAAGAAATATCAACAGTGGCCTAGTGGCGCGAAGTGCAATTGTGTATGAATATTTGTCGGGTACCAGAAAATGGGGTACCCTAACACCACACTTTACAAAAACAAAAATACCCCATCATTCCTCGGGGGCTCCCAGAGGCTCAGCGCCTCGTTCGAGCAGGGGTGACGTCATCCGTGACGCCTTATCCCTCGGGGGCTCTGTCGGGGGCTCTCCGTCTCGTCCGAGCGAGGGTGACGTCATCCGAGACGCATCTTCCCTCGGGCGCTATCTGCCTCGTTCAAGCGGGGGTGACATCATCCGAGACACATCCTCCCTCGGACGCTTCCCGCCTCATCCGAGCGAGGGTGACGTCACCCGTGACGCCTCCTCCCTCGGACGCCCCACGCCTCGCCCGACCAAAAGCGCACAGCGTCATTCGTCCTCGTCACTGTTTGATCACGAACAGCCGAGCATGGCCCGCAATGACTACCCCTGTAGAGGTCATAGGGTACGGCGACCATGCTGCCTACGCCCCGAATGACACTCGCCATGCCCTCGCCAGGTATACACACGGGACATGCGAACATGGAACACCATGTGTGTAATACTGTACGACCGGATGCAGGGTTACCTGGCCCTGTGCTGCCAACCTCCGCCCATGCCCGAATCGGTGAACAGGGAGCGTCCGATCACATGGCGCATGGCTACAGCTCCTCCACAAGGCAAACAGTCCCGACGGTGTATCTACAGACGCAATCTTCCCCGGGAAGGAAGCGGGCGAGGGTGCCCCCAAGTCAGCAGTCCGTACCAGGCGCACGTCTCCTCCCTCTCCCTCTATTGCATCCTGCCCTCTCTCCCTATGTATAGAGGGGGAGAGCGGACCCCTTCTCACTCGGTCTCTGGACACTCTCTATCTGGACACACTCTCTCTCTGCACACTCTCTCTCTGGATACTCTCTCTCGACATTATGATCAACACACTCGCATTCACGCAAAATCTCACCAGAACCTAACACAACATATGCACGAGACCTGGGAAGCTCCTTCCCTCTCTCAACCACTTGCAGCTCCCCTCTACGAGCGCCTCTGCGCAGGGTAACACGACCTCGCATCACACTGGACGTAGGGCATTCGTGCCTGAACCAGTATACATCGCTGTGTCCTCCTTGCGCAACCATCCGATCTCAGACGTGCTTAGAAATTCACTCGTTGGCTGTCTACACACCACCATTTTAGACACTGACAGTTGGCGCGTCAGGTAGGGGAACTTTGCGCGTCGTGCGCATTTTCGAGTTTCGGATGGCATCTCGTCACGTCGACTTCGCGCTAGGCTCCATCATTCGTTTTGGCAGCCTGGACTTCCAGTGCTTCGGGTGTAACTACCCATGTTTTCTAACAACCAAAAATCCAAACTTTTCAAAACTTTTTCATGTATCGTATGAAGCATATAGGGCGTGTTTGGGACTGCTCCACAAACTCTCCTCTGCAAACTCCACTGTGGAGCAGCTCCACAAAAAACTGGAGTTTGTGGAGTACCTCTTTAGGTGCTCTCACAACTCCACCTTTTTTTCTAGAGCTGTGTGCGTGGAGCTGAAACTGTTTGGCTAAAAAGTGTGGAGCAGAGCTAAAAAATGTGGAACAGAGCAGTCCCAAACAGCCCCATAGTTGATAGGTAAAACCGAGCTTCCCTTGAAGAGTTTGCTAATAAAACGTTGCATGCATATAGTTTTGAATGTAAGTGTGTGCATTGATCTCGTGTTGAGTTTTCTATTGGAATTTTGGAGTGCACGAATCCATGGCAACTTCGATATCTTTGAACCTATATCTGATATCTTTCGACAAATCCCACCCTGAATCCCTTTTCAAATCCGTAACGAATTTCCTCCTTTTAAATTTATCTCAAATCCTCTTGGAGATTCTCCCAAGTTTCTCTTGAAATTCCTTTTGAGTTCCTCTCAAAAGATCCCTTTTCAATCGATCTTGAATTTGAATTGGACAGAAGGAGTATGTTTTCCTTTCTTCATTCCACCCAGCCGGCCCGTCTCCGCTCCCTTGCCCCCTTGGCCTCTTCTTGGCCCAGTGGCCCGACCACCAGTGACAGCACCAACCCACCCCCTCTCCTCCACCCACCAACAGGCCTTGGACCCCTTCAGTTCTGCGCCCCATCGGCCTGCTTGGCCCAAGCGGCACTCCCCTACGAACCCTAGCTGCAGCGGGAGCACTCCCGGCCGTCACCGCCGCCAGCGTGCAGATGCACGCACGCTCGCCCCTCGGCCTCGCGCGGTCACACACGCACGCATGCTCGCGAGCCCAGCGCCCTCCGCTCTGCTCTCACGTGCCCTGCACGGTCCCATGTGTCGCGCGCGATGCGCCAGCGCGCTCGCCGCTTGCGGCTTGCCCCCCGCGCCCGTGCGCATTTGCCTCCGCGACGTGCCCCAATTTGCTCTGCCCTCCTCCGCACTCCACCACCAGATAGCTGCCACGCATCCCGGGGTACGGACGCCGAGGTCCCCTGCCGTCCATAGCCTGCAACCCTAGGCCGGTGCCCCATAAAAGCCACAACCGCCGCTCTCTTCCTCCCTCTCCAGCCGCCGTCACCGCCATGGCCCCCTCTGGGCCCTCTTCTCCGTGGCCGGTTGAAGGGGAGCCCAGCCGCGTCGCGACCACCTCCATCTTCGCCGCGCCGGGCAACTGCGGCGTCTCCACCTCGCCTCTACGCCACCCGATGCCACTCCTTCCTGCTCGCAACGCCGAGCTGCTCACCTGCTCGATGAGCTCTGCTTCGCCGCGCACCAGACCACTTCGCCTGGCAACGTCACCAGGTCTGGCCTCCTCACCGAGACCAGCAGCTACGTCGCAGCCGTCTGGAGAGGAGCTCTGCCGGCAGCAAACATCGCCGGCCCGCTCTGCCTCAACCGACGTGAGGCCTCCCTTCACCGTGTCTACCTCTTCGCCACGCCGTGCCGTTCACCTAGGCCCACCGACGCACCCCAGCCGGCCACGGCGACGACCTGCCAAGCTTCGCCTCCTCCAACGACCGCTCTTTGATGTCGACCGTGCTGACGCCGTCCGAGCCCCCTTCTACCCCGTCATCTCTCTGCTGAGCAACGGCGCCTTTGCCCTGCAGCCAGTGCCTGCTGGCAAGGCGCAGCCAGCCGCTCCAGCAGTCCCACCTCGACGTCGTTCCGGCTCCGCTCCACTTCAGTGAGCATCACCGAACAGGGCAGTTGCCGGTGAGACGTCCCCCTGCCAAGCCCTGTCCTTATTCTTCTTGTCGCGTCCTTGACTGAAATCGGCCTTCGTGCCGTGGTTCTACACTGTTGTAGGAAGGCCGTGGACTTGCTACAGCGCTTGGCGAATCTCCGACGTCTCTGTCCACCTACTGTTGAGTCCGGCCTTCGTGCCGTGATTTTCACTGTTGCAGGGAAGCGCGAGTCTTGCAGCGCCATCTTCTGGAGCCTTGCCAGCACCCAGACGCCGCTGCCAGCTAGCTTGCAGCCAGCCCATGGCCACCCGCAGCCGACGCTGGTGAGCTACCAAGGCCCCAAAGCTTTAGCTTTCTTTCCTCCCTGTCACAATTCAGGTCTGAGGCCGGCCTTCATGCCGTTGCTCTTCACTGTCGCAGGGAAGTCGTGGTCTTGTTGTGCCATCCACCGACGCTCTGCCGCCCTCCCGGTTCCTGCTTCCGTGTTCATTCCGCAGCAGCCAACTATCCGCCGCTTGATGCTTCGTCCGGCCAGCCGCAGCCAGACTGTGGCTATCCACCGCTAGTCCGGAGTGGCTGCAGCTGGCCATGCCCCCCAGGCGTGCTGTTGGTTCGCAGCACCGAGCCCCTACCCTTCCGCCGCTTCAAGGTCTAGTTTTTGAAACCCGCAGATGCCATCCTTGATGTCGGCAAGCTCCTCTTTTATTTCTTATTGTTCATACATGTCACACTTGTTATCTACGCTCGATATTTATATATTCCTGTGCCGTGCCTTCGTGCCGGTCTTTATCTATCTATGCTTTGGAAATGTGCTACTCTGTTTTGGTGTGTTCTTATGGGTTATGATCTGTTTGTCTGTGAGCCAAGCCTTTGAGCCGGTTGAGAGGGCGAATGTTTGAATGATGCGATCGCGAGCTCGTCTTGCCATGGTCGTAGCGCCGAGCATATCGCTCCTCTCGTGTTTAGTTACCTCCGTCGAACTACAATTGTTAGCTCCTAGCCTCGTCCCCAGGACATGGCCATTGTGAACTCAACAACGGTGTGCTTCCTACCCGCACATGGTGAGCCTCACGTGACCTAGTCCACTAGAGACGAACTAGGGGATGACTATTGTCGTAGCTTCAGAAGCCAACTCGTGTAGGTAGAGTTCATGGTCGTGAGTTGTCTCGCAATGACCATCGGACTTTACCTCCCTTGCTTCTCTTTGTCTTACCCACCTCGTATGCTTGCACCACCTAGACCAAGGGATTACCTTGTGCCATTTTAGTGCACGGAGGTCGTAGTGCCCTACGAATTGGTGTGGTTCGAGGAACTGCGAGGTTGTGACTCTATTCCTTCAACCTTCGTCCGTTACCATGGCGTGTGGTTGAGAGAATGCAGGGACTGTTCCTCTCTTATTGATCCTCGTCGATCCAGTAAGACGTGGATTGAGCGTTCTTGTTCCAACTTTGATGCATGTCCTTTGCCATGACATGATGATCGAAGTGCCGAGGAACCCAATCCCTTTTCGCTTGATTGTTTTCTTGGTGTTTATTTATTGACCTCTTTGTTCTTCCTTTGATTGCCGTCGGATACTATGGCGAGTGGATCAAAGGAAGATGGATCCTTTTCTCTCCCCTTCTCTATTTTGGCTCTTTCCGTGCTCAAGCCCTTGTATGATTGTACCTATTTTAGACTGTGGTGCTTCTTAGGTCCTTGCGATGACAACCGCATCGTTAAGGCCCTAGGGGTGTCTAGGTGTATTTAGTGCACATAGTCGTGGTACCCTACAAGTGGGTTGAGTGTTGTGTGTTCTCTTGTGTGTCGCTCCTTTCCAATGCCTCGCCTTTTTCCATGGCATGTGGATTGGGAGAAGTAGACCACTTCCCCTTTTCTTTTTTCCCCGTTCCAACCTCTCTTCTGGTTAGCGAAGCTATGGTCCATGTCATGTCCTTGGAACCATGCGAGTCGACTCGATCGACCGTCAGAAAACTCTTTATCGAGGATGTGATATGGACAGCCTAGCCAACCCTTCCCCCTGTTTCTTTTGTCCCATTCTCTTTTGCTCGCGCCAATTTCCGTGGCGTATAAGCTGAAGTACTGTGGGACCAAGTCACAACTCCTGCATCTTGCGTTGTTAATTGTTCTTTCTTTAGTTGTGACTTGTGGGGTATAAGGCTACAAAGGTCGGACCCTATTGTGTTTTCCTTCCCTTCCCGCTGGCAATCTTTTTGACACCATCAACCCGGGAAGTGTGGCTATTTCGGGGTCGTGACTCGAGCTTATGCTTAGCAGACAACCACTCTTGTTTCCTTTTGAGCCCGAGGAAAGCGGACAACCACCGCGAGGGCTAAGTATTTTGGTGTCTTTTGTTGTTAGCCACTCTTCTATGTCTCGTTGTCTTTTAGTTTGGATCTTGGTTAGAGATTGATTGCTTCTTCCTTGTTTGTCGCTCTGTCGAGGTAGTTGCATAAAGGGTGATGTTGTTCGGACCGGTGATCCGTTGGAGGCAGGAGACGCGGGCAGCAACAGGATGTGGAGTAATATATGGATCTATAACAAATAGGTGCCACGTCCCACCCAACCTCGTAGAATCCTATTAGACATGCATATACATAGATGCTAGTGCTTTACTTTCTGCAATTAAACTGATAGGTTGCATGGTAGATTGCTTGGAAAGCCTATACCTTGTCGCAACCTTACCCCTGCACACCCACTGTTAGGATAGACACCTGCTAAACTTACTTGCTACTTCTACTTTGCATTATGTCATTGATGTGATGCTGAGTGGAGGATTGTTTGTGAGTGGCTAGGCACTGTGTGCCGTTATATTGATAACAACTTGGAGAGATCTTGGCGTGTGTCTTGGGTGTGTGGTGAGGGTTGAGTCGATCGGACAGATCCTACGACGAGTCCGTGGGATGAGTCTTGCCGGGGTGCGACCTGGGCATCCCCATGAGAGGTACCTGTGGCGGGTACATGTGCTCTGAGGAGATCCCGGGGTGAGCCCCGGGATAGAGGTGCTGTGATGGCACGGGGCAGGACCCCAATTTGAGGAGATGACCTGTCTGATCCCACCTAGGATCTGGAATAGCAAGGGAATCAGAACCATGAGCTTTATTCGTTCACACCACTCATCCCTGAATGGGCGGGGTGCAGATGTCAATCGGTTTGGGCGATGCCATTACTGCCAGGTTGTTAGGTGATAGGGTGGGTGGTACCGGCGGTTGAGGCCCGTACCATCCTAGATGCGCAGTACCATGGTGGCCAGGTGCTGTGTCTCCCAGTCTCAGTTTGCCAGTGCGCCGGGGAGCCCCAGGGCTAAGTAGCAGGATGGTATCGTTCCGGATTGGGAGATAGCCCGTTATCGGCCTAGGCGTTGTACAACGTCGATGATGGCGATCTTGTGGGTACAGGTGTACACACTCTGCAGAGTTGATCGATCTATACGTATAGCCGTGTCCCCGGTTATGGACTTCTCATGACCTACGCCTCGCTTGCTTTAGAGAGATGAGTCCCTTCTCTTCTCCCCCTAGGTTTTGCAGGATCCGGTTGTGAGCCACTGAGACAAGGACGAGAGGGAGTTGTCCTTTTTGCTTAGAGAGTGTGAGAGTGTGGTGAGATGTGTGTGGATGGGATGGATGTGTGGAAAATGTGTTAAAACTTGATATACAACTTACTACTATATTATTATTACTTAATATTGAAACTTGCATAGGAAAACCACAACCAGACATATATTCTCTTCTCTACCCCTTGCATACCACTTTCCACAAAGCAAAAGCAAAGCATAGGGTGAGAAACAGTGGCCAGTACAAATCGTACTAAAAGTTATTTATCAGGTTTGGATGCTATCTTCGAGGACAACAACAAGGATCCGGAGGTTTAGGTGGTCTTGTCCTACGCTCAAGGTTGGCTGTGAAGGAGGAGCCTTCACCCACTGGCGCGTTGCTTCTACTCTGATATCGTTTCGCGTTCGTCTTCCACTAGTATCGTATTGTAGTAGGGTATGAATCTCTAAGTTGTAATACTTGTAACTTGTAACTTACGATGTATGACTGTGGTATCAACTGTATATCAATAATGCGATAGCTTGGTACTCCTAGGACTATGACATTATGTCGTAATCTGTGGATTTCCCTTCGAGGAAATCGTGGATCGTTACATCAGGCAGGGGACCGACCTGGTTCTCCGCGCCCCATGGAACTCTCCGAGGTAGCCGTGGACGCTATCGCGGCATCCATGGCCCACCTTGTCTTGTCTCTCCCCAGGGGACAGCTCGCTCAAGGGATGACCGTCCCGAGAGCCGACTACTCGGGATTCGAGCGCCAGCTCGGCATCCCAACGGACCCTTATCCGACTCAAGGGTCCCTCCGCAACCTCTTCTTCGCATTCGCCAACGTGGCGACACAACTCGCGGGAGGGCAGCCGCTCTCCCCCGGGGCTGTCTCAGCGCCCATTCCGGAAGCGCTATCGTACGACATGCGGAGTGCCGTGGCACCCTACTCGGAGGCGGTGGCTGCGGGTTTCCGCGCTGACCCCATGGATGGGACGCGCATCGGGCTCGCATCCCACCACCTTCGGTCGGTCTCCGATCTCCTCACGAGCTTGGAGGCCACATCTGGCGCCGACTCCAGCCGCAGGAGCATTGATCCCTGGGAGCCCCTAGACTTCGAAGGCCTAGGGGACAGGGAGGCCTTTTACGGTTTCCTGCACGCCAGTGATTACCTCCTCAGGTCCGGCTCGAGCGACGACAGCATTGGCTGCGGACGCGAATGCTTCATGTGCGACTCGCCGCCACGTGGAGCGGCAGCTGACGCCACCGTCATCGTCGAGGAAGAGGAGGATGAAGACGGAGCTCACATGCCTATGGGCAGGACTACGCTAGCCATGCCCGCTCCACGAGGCGACCCACAACCTTCAGACACCCGGCAGCGCCAGCTGCAGGAACTCCGCGACATGGAGCAGAAGCTCCAGGGGGGCAGCGTCACATGACGTTGTTGACGGTCCTTAAGTACCAATTTTAACCGTCAACTAAACATGAAAAAGGATCCATATGCAATTCACATCTAGATATAGGGGGTTTACTAATGAAATTCCGCAAGTTTTGGTGAATGACTGTTTCTGCAGGGGGTTATCAGGAAATACCAAGGAAAGGCCCACATGTCATGTTTACATAGAGATAATTATCAACCACACAATTTTCTATACTCTAGAGGTTTCCAGAAGACACGGGAAGAAACAAGAGGGCAATCGGGCCCGGAGTCAGGGCGCCCGCCCTGCCCCTCTGACCAATCAGCACCAACCTCGCGGATCATGCTCCACCGCCTTTGAGGTTCAATCTAAACCCTTCGCCTAAGGTCGGTTTGATCTGACGGCCGACGTTCATTTGAGGAGGCTATATAAGGAGGACCCCTGCCCCCCTGGCAAAAGGCAATCCATTATTCATTTACATATTTTCCAGAGAGGATTTGCCAGAGAGGATCCCTTATGGATCTATTCTCTAGAGCTTAGCAATCAAGAGAAACTATTCTTAGTTTCTATGTCAGATTAGAGTTTACTCTTCTAGATTGAGAGAGTTAGAGTGGAGGTATGGATTGGAGGAAGCCCGGCCTGTCGGTGTCTCCTCTCCAGTTTGAATCTACGGGATCAAGTCTCCTAACCCGAGGCTTGCTCCTAGGATTTCTTCGGTATTTCGACTTCTAATTCTAGTAAGTTCCCTGTTTTATTATTCTTTGGTTTGTGAGTTTACTTTATTCTCTTCGCGTAGAGGGTAGGGTAATCATCTCTAGCATAAACGTGGTGTTTGGGCTAGGATACTCATAGATATCTCCTGTCTAGCCGGACCTGTGGTAGTAGCTCAGAACGTGACAATTCCGTAGATACCTTTGGAACCCACAATCCCGTTAGAAGGATCGGTAGGGTTTATAGGCCGTGTGCTAAGCATCTTCTGAGGTGTCTCTTATCATGACGGTTCTCCCCAATAGAATAATAGCACATATCTTGCATAGACTAGAACGAGAGTGCTATCGTGGTCTTCTCTAATCGCTCATATCAAAATCACCTTGTTTGTAGCCTAAAGGATTGTAGCAATAGATTTGGTTAGTCAGATGCACTCTTTCTCTCTGCGGAAAAACAAATTACAATACTCTGGATAATCTCCCGGGTGAAGCGCTTGCGGATTATTTCCCAGTGATTCTTCTGTCTGTGTTAACAAATATCAACAAGCATTTCTGGCGCTGTTGCCGGGAGAAAGACGGTTTGCTAAGATAACCTCGAGTCTTGCTATTATCTTGACCTATACTTTTATCTTTTCTTATCTTTTTCAATTTCTTTATTTCTTACCTTTTCTATCCCTATGGAAAATCTAAATTCCACGCCAGGCATATCTGATAAAATTTTACCTTTTTCCTTTTTCCTTTTTACCATCTTTCTCACCTTACCATTTTCTTCTTACCACATATATAAATACTCTACTCAAAAGGGCGACTTGTTGGAGACTCCACCATCTTCACACCCTATTCTTACAAATGGCTATAAGCTTCGCCCGGTTTGTATAGCCATGGTTTGGGAGAAATCTTTCTCTAGTCTTGGTTTAGTTTTAACTTCATTTGAAAATATGAATTATCTAAGTATAGAGGAGGCCCCAAACAAGACCAATTTGAGAGTTACCAATCCAAGTGGAATTTTGAACTTACATGAAGAATCAACCATAGAGATTAGAGAGGAAGATGATATCAATGAGCATGGAATCTATTCCATAACTATCTCTTTAAATCCATGCTCATATGAGACATCTCCCATACCCATTGGTCTCTTTATCATTACCATTTATGACATATTCAACACCCTCACTCTTTCTGTTTACAAAAACCTTAAAAGGGTGGTTGTCAATGCATATGTCTATCATAAATATTGTAGATCTCGTTGTGTAAATCTCGAGATAGGTAAAGAAGGGGAATTTTTTTTTTCTAAAAGCACATCTTAAAAGGTTTTCCTAGCACAAGCTTAGTGTCCTAAAACAAGCATCTCTCAGAGCTTAACATGAGAATTCAACCTTTTTGTTGCCTACCTTGTGAAACGAGCATAGAAATATATGATTATATTCCCTAGGGTATTTTTGTCACTAACATTTCCAGGTATAGAACAGAGAAAATGAAGGAATAACAAGCATAAGGTATGTCCAAGCAATCATCATGCAACATTGAATTACATTCATCCAATCTTGATTTTTGCAAAATTCAAGCTTGGGGGAGAAACCACCATAAAAATATCTTTTGCCATGTTGCTACATTATCTAGGTTGTTCGTACTTTCATAAGGCATGCTCAAATTGCTAAACTATTAATCATGCTCTTTAATCATCACATGAGTAAATCTCCATAATACTTTCATGCTACCTTTGTTTGCTATAGTGTATGTTTAGGTTTTGAAGAATTTTCATATATCTTTTAAATTATGCATGGTGCTTAGTTTAAATCAAAGGTATTTGGATATTACTTCGAAAGGCTTTTAAATTAAGCATGGTGCTTAGGTTAAAATTTCTTCCTAAGTCAAATTAGACGTGGTGTCTAGGTTGATTTTTGAACTGATGGTATGTTGTAGTAGATATCGGATATTTTGTTGGACTAACCCCTGTAGGAAACTTTCAATATCAAATTAGGAAAGTCCTGAGAGAAGCTCACATTGGAGATGAAGAGAGACACATGAACTTCAACAACTTTCACAAGAGAGACACAACTAATTCATCAATAGATGAATTCCGTGGAGCGAGGAGAAGACAAGAATAACCTTAAACCACTCAATCCATGGAAAAGAAGGTGAACAAACTTCAAGACAAGACAATGAAAAGACCAACAGGATCAGAGGAACAAGGATGAGGAGTGGAACAAAGGAGACTAGCTATTAATGCTAAACCAGCCGATCAAAGGAAGCTTCCATGAGGTCATCATTCTTCAAAATTAAAGGTAAGTAATCATCACTCTAAAAGCATTTCTTTGATTTTGGTATTCATATAAATAAATATCTAAAACATGTTGAGCTATAACATTATTTGATCCAACCTCATTCTTGTTCTCACAAATTTAACCATATGGGCTTAAAATGTGCTACACTGATACCTATCTTTTAATTTTTTCACTCATGTTATGGTTAAACAAAATACTCAATTTTGCTCGATATTCTTAGGCTAGAGAAGGATGAATAAAATTTTGGTTCTGTTGGTGTTTTCCGACCAGCAGAACCCATGCACTTGATCTCTGCCTTGTTTATTTGAGCAGGACACCCATCAAGAGCATGGGTGGATGATACCCCACCAATGGAGATATGAGATTCAAGACCTATCATTCCAATCTCCATTAGAGCTTATACCCTTGAAGAAGCTGTCTGTGACCTTGGATCAAGTGTCAACATCATGTCAAGCTTGCAGATCAGACACTATGCTACCCCAAGGAAATTCCTTAATATATCAGCATACGAGCTGGGCACTCGTTCGTACCAATAAACCTTGTGATTGGAGAAACATACAGAGATGAGAAATCCCTCATTATCTTGGGCACCCATTCTTTAGAACAGCTAATACCATCATCTACACAGATAGCGCCAAGATCTGTTTCCCAATCAAGGATTAGAAGGAGAGGTTCACTTTCAAGAAACATACACTCAAGGCTCCTACTCATCCTTAGAGGCCTACGAGAACACAACTGTTGCTACAAGGAAGTAGAACATTAACAATAAAAGGAGGAAGAGTAAAGCTCAACAACCAAGAGAAGACCTAGATGATCAACACTATTGATTTAGGGTACGGCCAACTCCTTCTATCATATACCTCGCTAAGCTGGATGATCCAGGAGTACCTACCATTGATTACAAGATCAAGAAAAGTACATTCCACAAGACATTCTGCAACATTGGATCAAGTGGCAACGCAGTGTCTGTGGTAGCCTATCATCATTTATATGACAATAGACCACTATACCAGACATATGTATAGCTTCAGCTAGTAGACCAATCATTCTGATTTTCAGAGGGAATAACAAAAGACATCATAATCAAAGATCACTATGTTCCTACCGACTTCATGGTTTCATGGGAGATAAAGATGGAGTCCACCTTATTCAAGGAAGATTTTTCCTCAACACCACCAGCACAATCATCTTCATATCAAAAGAGGAATACTTCCAATTTCCTGAAGAGAAGACGTATTGCTACTTCAATAGCCACACCACTTATGAGAAGACAAGGAAACAACATTCTCAATGCCAAATGAAACAAGCCACCAAGGATGGATGGACAGATTATCAAAGAGAAAGTCAAGAAATGAAGACCAATCCAATAATGAAGATAAAGATCTCCTGAGTAAAAAAGTTGTACCACAAACGAGGATGTATCACAAGCTACAGAGAGCAAAGAAGAAGTAGAACCTCAAAACAGTGAATCCCAGGAAATGAAACCTCAGACTAAGAAAGGGTGGAAGAAGAGACTTCATCAAAACATCAACACAAGGTGAACAAACATCCAAGTCCTCATCAAGATTGGATAACACTCCTGAAGATATTTTAACCAGAAGAGATGTCTGGATCGACAGACCTAAATCTCCGAACCCCTGCCAAAAGGTAAACTTGGTAAGTTATCTGCATATTTAATTCTGCATTCCACCACCATAATTAATTCTGGCACTATTAACCAACATAAAATCGAATTTGCATATTTAATTTTCATACTGCATTAGTTTAGCTTACACACTCAAATTTCTAGTGTTGTTTTGCTCTACTATCATCCATTGCATAATCACCTTCATAAACTTAAACAAATCCTTAGCGCCAATCTATTAAGATACTTAATTGCATTCTAGCATATCACTTATAGGTATTCCTAGCGTTATTCTCAGTCCTCATATCCTCCATTGTATAATCATCTTTACCATGACATATCTACATTTCTGCATTGCAAAAAGAAAATCTTTAAGCTCCATGTGAGAGAACTTATGGTAATACCATTAGGGAATTTACTGTGGTGGCACAAAACTATTTCTTATTTTTCTCTTGCATCATAAAATAGAAAATTCTAAAAAAAGGAGATGAGATATTCAATTCCTGCTAGAACATATTAAAGTTTAAATTAGTTCATAAGAATATTCAATTACTCTTTTGGCTGACCGCTAACCCATTGTTATAATGGAGCCTCGAGTTTTGTTTGTTCTTGTCGGAGTATAACCATGCAGGATTGAAAGCACCATAGAGGAGTGAGCCCAACCAGGAGGCTACTTCCAAAGTTCAAAGAAACTATAACAAATATCTAGCTTGGGGGAGGGCATCCCCCAGTTATCATGTAAGTATATCTATGTGATTATCGAGTATATCTTATAGTCATAAAAATATCAAAAATATGTGAACACATGAAGGTTCACCATAGTATCATACAAAAATTTAAAATTGCTAAAAACACATGGGCACATGAAGGTCCATGTCTGTCAAGTCTTAAGAGTCCTAAATAAAGATATATATATATATTTAGGATGTGTGTTTAATTTGTGTAGAGTCAATAAAAGCCATAAACAATAATTTTGTCTTGGAAATGATGAATAGTTGCTCTGCCGTAATTCCTTTCAAGTACCTAGTTTTAGATATAATTGTTTTGACATAAGATTTACTCTGAACCTGAAACTTGTGGGTTGCGAATGCTTGAGCTAAGTCTAGGTAGTTGATAAGTATGATATGATAAAGTTGAGTTGCTATTTATCTTGTTCCTAGCAATACTAGAGTTCTGGAGAATTTATCTTTTGAAAATTGAAAATATTACATGATGAGTCTCTGTATGATGAGAGCTTGAATTCCTACCACTGCCATATATACATGCCTGGTAGAGTAGGAAAACTTTCACTATCATATTTACTGCTTGTATTTGCATTGAGTTTTGTCAAGCTTTGTTGACCCTTAGAGACTTGTCATGCTTTTAAAATCAAGATCACGTACACTTCACTCATATATGCTACTTCTATCCTAGAAGTATGCATCCACATATATGCCATTCAGATCCACTAGAAAAATGCTCTACTCCTACCTTGGGAGTAAGTAACAAAATATATCTCAGTTCTCCACCTATCCATATATTTCATTACCACATATGTAACTGCTCCAAAGATTTCCTTGTCATCATCTCTCAAAAGCTTTATTTTAAAAAGAGACTTGGGGTTGTGAAAAAATATATATAAATTTTAAAAAATAAAAAATAATAAAGAGAGTAAAACAGGGACAAGTGTCCTATCAAAACAATGGGTACTTAGATGCCTGCCTCTCTAAAAAAAACAAGTCTGAGTTCTCTCAAAAGTTCCAAGTTCCAAAAGAGAGATGTATATATATATTTAAGGAGCAGAGTAGAATTAGGTTTCCACCATACACCCTCATATATCCACCACACATATATATTCACCACCATACACCCTCATATATCCACCACACATATATATTCATCTCCATACATCCACCATATTTCCCATACACATGCATATCTTGATTTGATTGTATGCCCTGTTTCTCTGGATCAATTGTTTGACTTTACAATATATGCTTTGCAAGTATGTATGCGCTGTTTCTCCCCACCTATGAACTCCATATATTGCCTATTAGTTATAGGGTGCATGAAAGAAGGCATAACACCATTGTTGCCTTGGTGAGGATCCAAAAATACCACATATTGAGAGACTTGAGAGGGTTATACAAAAAGAGACTTTGAGTTTTATTTTGAAAACTTTGCAAAACTCCAGGATGAAGGTAAAGTGAAGAGCTTAAGACATAGTGCTTGGCTTGATCATTCTACTTTTCAATTGCTCAAGACCCAAGTGATGGCTAAAAGCCCGATGGTTAAAGGTAATATGGGTAAGTTTGAAAGTCAGAATTGTTTACTCTAATCCAGAGGAGAATTCTTGTTTGAACGCATGTGTACCTTTAAGGCGTGAAAGCATTGTAGCAACTCCTGATCCATCTTTGAGTTCATCTTTGCTCAGGGACGAGCAAAAGGTAAGCTTGGGGGAGTTGTTGACGGTCCTTAAGTACCAATTTTAATCGTCAACTAAACATGAAAAAAGATCCATATGAAATTCACATCTAGATATAGGGGGGTTTACTAATGAAATTCCACAAGTTTTGGTGAATGACTATTTCTGCAGGGGGTTATCAGGAAATACCAATGAAAGGCCCACATGTCATGTTTACATAGAGATAATTATCAACCGCACAATTTTCTATACTCTAGAGGGTTCCAGAAGACACGGGAAGAAACGAGAGGGTAATCGGGCCCGGAGTTAGGGCGCCCGCCCTGCCCCTCTAACCAATCAGCACCAACCTCGCGGATCATGCTACACCGCCTTTGAGGTTCAATCTAAACCCTTCGCCTAAGGTCGGTTTGATCCGACGGCTGACGTTCATTTGAGGAGGCTATATAAGGAGGACCCCTGCCTCCTAGCAAAAGGCAATCCATTATTCATTTACATATTTTCCAGAGAGGATTCACCAGAGAGGATCCCTTATGGATCTATTCTCTAGGGCTTAGCAATCAAGAGAAACTATTCTTAGTTTCTATGTCAGATTAGAGTTTACTCTTCTATATTGAGAGAGTTAGAGTGGAGGTATGGATTGGAGGAAGCCCGGTCTATTGGTGTCTCCTCTCCAGTTTGTATCTATGGGATCAAGTCTCCTAACCCAAGGCTTGCTCCTAGGATTTCTTTGGTATTTTGACTTCTAATTCTAGTAAGTTCCCTGTTTTATTATTCTTTGGTTTGCGAGTTTACTTTATTCTCTTCGCGTAGAGGGTATGGTAATCATCTCTAGCGTAAACATGGTGTTTGGGCTAGGATACTAATAGATATCCCCTGTCTAGTCGGATCTATGGTAGTAGCTCGGAACATGACAATTCCGTAGATACCTTTGGAACCCACAATCCCGTTAGAAGGATCGGTAGGGTTTATAGGCCGCGTGCTAACCATCCTCTGAGGTGTCTCTTATCACGACGGTTCTTCAAGATCGCGTCGGACAACGATGTCACGACCTAGTGACCACCCTGACCAGGCATGCTGCAGCTGTGGGAGAACAGCGGCTGCCTCGTCTTCAAGAAGCCTTGGGCCGTGACAACGCTGCACCCTCTCCCGGGTCTGGTTGGGCACTTTGTAGCTGTGCGAACACAGTTGCTCCATGATCAAGGTCACCGCCGGCGAGGGACCCCGAGCCCGCCATGCACTGGCAGCTCTGAGTCCACCCATCTCGCCGATGACGACATTGCCATCAACTAGTAGGCAAGGATGGGCCAACTCCTGGGGCCATATAGGCGTACTGCCATGGCTATCCCAGTGGACACATCCTTGACTGCCCGACGGGCAAGGAAAACAAGCCATTGCTCTTCGGGCGAAGAGAGTAGGACCTATCCGGCGAAAGGATAATCCGTGCGCTTCTCGGGCTTCGGGGCAGCGGCAAGGGGTGACGACCCGGATACGCCATTCGGCGCCTTCCAGCAGTCGGACGCCACCCCATCGAGGGGAGCCGTCGCCCTTCTCGCCCTTCCAGTGGCTAGGATAGCGGAAAGGACTGCGCACGTCGCAGAACTTCCCCTAATCCCAGCCACTGAGCGAGACGGAACCCCGACAACCCTCACGCAAAAATTCCCCTAATCCTGGGTCGCCCTCAAGGAGCCGCTCGCCAGGGCGGCTCAAGGGCGGCACCGACCAAGCCTAGGAGAAAGAGGGGGCAAGCCATGCTGTGGAGGTGTTGTGCCTTCCGGCAGACAGCTACCTATATTTATAGCCCACGTGGGCACACGCATAGCAGCACACCCATGACGCTATAGCCTTCTCCCCCCGCACCATCCGGCACTATGCTCCTCTGCCCATTTTCGCAAACACGTGACAAGGCCTTAAATGGCTAAGCAATCTAGAGATTCAGGGCTCGCCGTTCGAGGTTTGACCAACGGGGGGCGGCACCCCGCGTCGCCCCCCAGCGGGATAACACGGCGCGCCCGCATTGGACCGACAGGGGGCGTGACCAGGCTTTCCGGGCGACTATACGACATCGACCCGTCCACTTGACGCCGATGTCAAAGTGGCAGCGCTGCACGACGCTGACTCATCGTGTCGAAGCGCACCAGTCGAAGACCGACAGTACACCCCGTGGCAAAGATGGCGTGCAAGCCAGACTCTGAGTCTGTGCATACGGGCAAGACTTCTCTCCTCCTTGCCCTCCAAGGAGGACGAAAGGCCAAGCACTGCAGGCTCGATCAAATAAGCCCTCAAGAGGAAAAGTTATCCTCCTAAGGCCTCGGGGGCTACACCCGGCGGGTGCGCTCGCGCGCACCCACTGGAACCAAAAAACCCAAATCATCGAAATAAATGCTCTCAAAAGCCTTCGGTGTAGTCCTGACACTACACCAAAGGCTCGGGGGCTACTGCCGGGTACCAGAAAATCGGGTACCCTAACACCGCACTTTACAAAAACTAAATTACCCCATCATTCCTCGGAGGCTCCCAGAGGCTCCCCGCCTTGTCCGAGCAGGGGTGACGTCATCCGTGACGCCTTATCCCTCGGGGGCTCCCTCGGGGGCTCTCCGCCACGTCCGAGCGAGGGTGACATCATCCGAGACACATCTTCCCTCGGGCGCTCTCCGCCTCATTCAAGCGGGGGTGACATCATCCGAGACGCATCGTCCCTCGGATGCTCTCCGCCTCGTCCGAGCGAGGGTGATGTCACCCCTGATGCCTCCTCCCTGGGGCACCCCACGCCTCGCCCGACCAAAAGCGCACAACGTTATTCGTCCTCCTCACTGTTTGATCATGAACAGCCGGGCATGGCCCGCCATGACTACCCCTGTAGAGGTCATAGTGTACGACGACCATGCTGCCTACCCCCCGATTGACACTCGCCATGCCCTCGCCAGGTATACACACGGGACATGCGAATAGGGAACACCATGTGTGTAATACTGTACGACAGGACGGAGGGGTACCTGGCCCTGTGCTGCCAACCTTCGCCCATGCCCGAATTGGTGAACAGGGAGCATCCGATCACATGGCGCATGGCTACAGCTCCTCCAACAGGCGAACAGTCCCGGTGGTGTATCTACAGATGCAATTTTCCCCGGGAAGGAAACGGGCGAGGGCGCCCCAAGTCAGCAGTCTGTATCAGGCGCACGTCTCCTCCCTCTCCATCTACTGTATCCTGCCCTCTCTCCTACGTATAAAGGGTGAGAGCGGACCCCTTCTCACTCGGTCTCTGGGCACACTCTCTCTAGACACTCTCACTCTCGACATTCTGATCCACACACTCGCATTCACATGAACTCTCACCAGAACCTAACACAACATACGCACAAGACCTGGGAAGCTCCTTCCCTCTCTCAATCGCTTGTAGCTCCCTTCTACGAGCGCCTCCGCGCAGGGTAACACGACCTCGCATCACACTAGATGTAGGGCGTTCATGCCTGAACCAGTATACATCGCTGTGTCATCCTTGCGCAACCATCCGATCTCAGACGCGCTTAGAAATTCACTCGTTGGCTGTCTAGACACCGCCATTTTAAGCACTGACAATATTGTTCTTGCTTGATATGACTTGTCTTCCTAAGTTAGAACCATGCAAGTAGAGATAGATATTTGGAGACCTTTTGCTCGCTCGTTGTCTTCCTCACTCACTAAACTACTCTTTATCATTGGAACTTCTCCTGTGTGTCATTACACTTATCATATATATAATTTACCCCAACCAAAGTTTAGTTGGTATATTAGTTAGTGGATCAACATGGTTAGCTATTATATTCTTTAACCATTGCTTGCTTGAGGATAGATACGATACCCTGGAATACTCCTGGGTGAAATGCTACAACATTATTTTTGTGCGCTTGCGGAATATTCTACACGAGCATAATAAATACCAACAAGCATTTCTGGCGCCGTTGCCGGAGAAGCAATTGGCAAAAGATTTTGATACTAACTTTGTTGTCTACTAATCTATACTACCACTAGCTATGTGGGATTACCCTTGTTCTGTTAAGTGTGGAATAAATAGGACATCATCCATCTCGACCTTCCGGTGTTTTCTTTCCACAAGAAAAAAAATCAGCAAATAGCCTAGGGTGTTTGATCATTCATGAACAATCAATTGTTCATCCCTGCCATCTCATAGGTGCGTATATGTATACATTTTTCTAACCCTATGCAGATATAAGGAGAAGGTCACCATTTAAAAAAATCAACATGTGATGGAGCAAAAGCACTCACAATTCCGGATGAACATGGAATCAATTGAGGTAAGTGAAACCCTATCGGGAGGCAACCCAACATTATCCTTGCACTCTTCTTTATTGTTTCTTACCACTGCATGTTTGCTTAATCATCATGTCTCTAGTGCTTCTTTTGGTTAAGTCTAGAGATTCATGCATATCCATCATTTACATAAATTTTCTTTTTCCAAAACCATAACATGTTTGATTGAATCCATTTCATCCACCCCATCTACATAAACAATTATATATATAAAAAAATTCTCCTCTGCTTCACCACTCATATTCTTGTCTCTAATTAAATCAATCTCATTCAATGCTTCCTTTTCTATTCTTGTATGTTTTGGTTTGGAAGTACGGTTCGAACGTACTCCCATAGGCTTTTTAAATTAAGAATGGTGCTTAGGTTAAGTAGTCTGCCTTAATCAAACAAGGCATGGTGTCAAGTTTGATTATTGAATCAAAATATACTTGTATAGAATTTGGTTGTTTAGTTATACTAACACCTGTAGGAAAACATAGTTTAAGAAAAACCCTGTAGGAAAACCTCTAAAATTTTGGTGGGTAAGTCATGAGATCATTCTTGGAGGCAAATCAAGGCTTGAGGTACTCTTTAAACATATTTGCTCATCCTTGCCTTAGCCTTGTTTGATTTCTTAAATTCTGGGTGAACAAGAAGAGAACATCATTTGAAACATATGATAAATATTCTATGCTAAACTACTAAAACCAATTTTCTATAGCATAGAAAATGACCTCTTCCTCTATGACAACAATACTCGTTCTTGAAAATACATGTGTATCTCTTTGGATATGTGTTGTCCACTAATCCCTCGCAGCAATAAAAAAAATAATGGAGCCAAAGATCTAAACACAACATGGAGATGCAAGGGCATTCAAAAGAACAAGCTTAGGGGAGGTTCCCCCTGCCAAGGAGACAAGCTTGGGGGGAGGAGCCCCTCTCCCACTAACCATGGCAACACAAGGGCACCCAAAAGACCAAGCTTGGGGGAGGTTCCCTCCCCTACTAAGGTAAGTATTCTTATCCTTTTAAAAAAATTATTGCATTTCATTAAAATTTGGAATAAAAGAATAAAAAGACCTCCTGCTCATATGCTTCATAAATGTCTTATTCTTTCTATCTTGGAAAAATGGTCATTGATGCATAAGTTGTAAGTTGGGCAGCACCTCAATAGGTTGAGCAACTAAACCCCCTTTTTGTCAAATGTTTTCAAATCTCACATGCATGCTCATCTCTTCCTTCTCATTTTATCAACCATGTCATGAGAATGAACATAGCATATAACATAAACTTAATCATCTTCAATGTGCTTGAGGCTAAAAAAATGATGAGTGAAGTTTTGGTTCCGCTGGTGTTTTTCCACCAGTAGGACCCATGTGCTTAATCTCTTTCTTGTCTTTGTGTCCACAAGCGAAGAATCTAAAAATGCAGTAGTGATGCACACTTGACAAGATGCTGTTACACACAACTTGAGCCAATTTTGCCCCATATGGGCGTCGGCCGACGTCCCAAGAGTAGCCAATTGAGTTGAAGTTTGGTGTATGCATAGAGGACAAAGAGGAGACACACCTTCGATGGCCAGATGCCTCTTGACGTGGTCGGCTGACCCCATCATGGAGCTATGGGCCCACTTGTCATCCTCCTCTACTGCTACTTCACTTCAAAACGCTGGTTTGACACATCTTCCTCTTTTCTTAGTACATGTGTGATATTTTGACATGATCTTATGCAACCCAAAATGAACTAAAGCCAAACCTGGATTGAAATTTTGATAAGTGACATGCTTATGACATTCTTGAGATAGAAGCTTGCATAAATTTTATTCTATATACATATGCTTATGCTTGTGGGAAAATATCTTCATAGGAAACTCATATTGACTAAGTTGTTGTGATGTGTGATATAGTTATAGCTTAGAAATCCTACCTTTTCTATTCAAAGTGCTTGGAGATCTTGCTTTTGATAAAATGTCATAAAACCATAGTGTCACATACTCCTCAATGGTGAGAAATTCCTACCAAAGCCATATGTTGTTCTTGCATGTTTAAAACCTTCTACATTTGCTACTTGTACTTGTGTTGAGTTTGGTCAAATCTTGTTGATCCTTGTTGAGAATTTTGTCATACTCCCAAGATCAAGATCACGTACACGCCACATATATATGTTGCTTCTACACTAGAAGTATTCAAAAACATGCCATTCATTTCCACCAACTAAATGCTCCATATTCTTAAGGTGTGATCTCTCTTTTTAAAAGTTTTTAGTAGAAGAGACATGGGCTATGAAAAAGTATGAGAAATATATATATATATATTTGAAAAAAAAAATATGTGAGTACATGTAGGCTCATGAAAAAAAGGAAAAAAAAGGAAGAATGATAGCCATGTATCAAAATAATAAGTTAGAAAGAGATCATATCCAATGAAGGAGTATTTTTCCCTATGCCTTTTCCACACACATGCACATCTTGATATAGGATTATGACATTTTTCTCCTTGGATCCTTGTTTTGACTTTACAATATATGCAACGCAAGTATGCTTTCATGTTTATCCCTACCTGAGCTCCACATAAACCTTTTAGAAGTAGGATGAAACAAAATAAGGCAAAACACGATTGTTAGGAATCATACACCAATGAATAATCTGAGAGTACCATTTGAGGAGTATAAGTGAACTATGTTTTTCTTGTGAAAACTTTGAAAAACTCCAAGTTATTAAGAAATGGATTGGGAAGATGACTTTGCTTCAAGAATTGTTCCACTTTTCAACTGCACAAGGATATATTATAGCTAATGCCACATATCCCATTTGTTTAAGAAATGTTTTGGAATGAATTTTATGTTATCTATATATCTTAAGGTGTTATGCTCATGTTTACTTTAACCTTTACTCGAGGACGAGCAAAGACTTAAGCTTGGGGGATCTTGTTGACGGTGAAAATGTCATAATTTTCTATGCTCAAAATCACCATCAACAGCCTCACGATGAAGGGACATAAGCATATCATGAGTATATTTTATCCAATAACTAGTTCCACATGTCCATGGAGTATTTCTTGCAGGACTATAGGAAATGGAGAGAAATGAGCTAGTGGGACCCACATAGGGGGTCGGCCGACCACCCTATGGGATCCACCAGCCTCCCACGCTGGCCATGATCCAGGAGAAGCACTCCCAAGTGATCCTCTACCCTTGGATAAACTTGTATTTTCTCTAAACGGCTCATATTCACTTCACATGGATCCATGGGCCAACAAGAGTACAAACCGACGTCCAAAAGTGGTCCAACTTGTGCACACCCACTCCAAGACATGTGGGCCATCTTCTAGATGGACTGGGGCGGTCCCACCACCCATAGGGGGGGTCGGCCGACCCCCTCCTAAGGCCTAGGGGGCATCCACCTCCCTTGCATGGCTGCATGCAAAGATGCACATGCTGAATTAAAGAAGCACATGCTGAATTCTCTTGCACTATTGATCTAAAGGCGGTTACGATCCAAGGGCTCTCACCATGCATCACGTGGATTGATGAAGTGGTGGTGGAGTATCCCCTACTCCACCTCTCCAGTATAAATACCATCTCACCCCCTCTCATTCAAGACACACCACAAGGAGGAGCTGTCCACTCTCTCTTAAGATGTAGCACTTGTAGTAGTGTTAGTGTTGTTAAAAGTTAGAGTGAACCTCTGGTCTTCAGCTCTAGTCTTCCAGGAGGTCTGGTATGCTTCTAGTATTTATTTCTCTCTTTGTAAGACGAGTTATTTTATATAGCTATCTTCTCTACTTTACCTTAGTACTTTACTTTATTGCAGCATGACTAGTTATGTTGTATTGGTTGTTAGCATAGTCATAGTTGTTTGATAGTAAGATAATGTTAGTATACCTTTGTACTGGTTCACCGCCCTTAACCTGGTGCTCTAATCAATTTCACTAGATATCGGATTAGAGTAGTGAGATATAGTGTAGACATGGTGTCTAGACTATACGCTTACCTGTGTCTGCGGCTTGTCCGACGGTTTGTTTGTGGTACCTAGTAGGGGTGATAGACCTATCTAGGCTTTGATCCCACCACGTTCGGCCAAGTTCTTAAAGCGTAGGCCTTCTTGTTCTAGGCGGTTTAGCAAACTTCTGTTGCTAAGTGGCCTAGTGACCCGAAGTACAATTGTGTATGAATATTGTTCTTGCTTGATATGACTTATCTTGCTAAGTTAGAACCATGCAAGTAGAGATAGATATTTGGAGACCTTTTGCTCACTCGCTGTCCTCCTCGCTCACTAAATTACTCTTTATCATTGGAACTTCTCCTATGTGTCATTGCACTTATCATATATATATATATCATTTACCCCAACCATAGTTTAGTTGGTATATTAGTTAGTGGATCACCATGGTTAGCTATCATATTCTTTAACCATTGCTTCGTTGAGGATAAATACAATACCCTGGAATACTCCTGGGTGAAATGCTACAATGGTATTTCTGTGCGCTTGCGGAATATTCTACATGAGCATAATAAATACTAACACACACATGCAAAAAAGGTCATATACATTTTGTCTAGAAGTTGGGAGCAAGGGTGAAAATATTGGAGAATAATGAGGGTTCAATATAAGTGACTGGATGTTGGTCCCCATGGGACCAGTCATGTCCTATGCTTAACAATATGTGAAGACAGTTCTCGCAGAGTAGACCGAACATTGATCTGAGTGAGTTTGACCGTGCGTGTTCGGATACCAAAAGTATTCTTTGGAACCTCTCTGCATAACAACTATACTCTACTGAGTGAGTTTGACCAGACATGACTATGGTGCGTACGATCAATGTGATGTGGCGAGCTAAGCTGGGGGACCTACGGACCAGACACTATATGGAGCCTAGTCACCATGGACCGAACGCATCCGATCACTAATTTGGCTCTCTAGAAACGACCGAAGTCTAGGGGGCACAACATTCATTCAGTTCATCAAACGCTTCCGGGTGGAACATTAACGAGCATGTAACATATGATAGTCATTAGATATCAACGACCAAGGTCAGACCTGATGGACATGTGGTCACATCTAGGTGACTAGACGCTGCTCAACCGTACGTGGTGCGTCCGGACAACATGTAGACAACCTATGCAGGGGTATAATGTCTCGCTCTTTGAGAGGGCTCTATATATTGATGTTGGTTGGCTAGGATTGTAGCTCTTGCACATTTTCATGGATAATACAACCTTATGATCCTAGCCAATCCTTTGTTACTCATACTAGTTGATTTATTCATCATTTGGTGAGATTGGAGAGGATCCAAGTGAATTTCTTTGAGTGATTGCATCTAGAGGCACTTGGTGATTGTGTTTTGCTACAAATTTCTCTTATTACTCTTGTTTGCTACACCTAGATAGCTTGGAGTAGTGAGGATCATTGAGTGGAAGGTGGTGTTTGTCTCCGGCTCCAATCAAGGTGATTGTGAGGGGTTCTTAAGTATTTCTTGTGGAAGTTCACGAAAGTCATCTCTAGTAGATTGCTCGTAGCTTGTGGATCTCTATCTTATGTTGATTGTGCGGCACCCGATTATGGTTAGGCATATCAAGCCTATTAGAGCGTGAATCACCAATTGGGTGTATCGCTACAACGAGGACGTAGCTTGCCTGCAAGCATGTGAACCTCCGATAAAAATTATGTGTCAATCTTTATGAGGATTTCATTGGTGACATTGTATATCGATTGATCACTTGCCATAGCGGTATAACTATCTCAATCACCTCTTGTATTTACTTTTTATACATATTTTGTGTAGTGATATTTTGCTAATTATACTTAGATGTTGAGTGATTTGAAATCCGTGGATAGGTGGTTTACGTTTCACTTGTAGTGCTAGTGTAAATCTTGCATTTCATCATTAATTTGTCTACTAACCACTTTGCTTAAGTGTTGTTGTAGAATTTTTTATTAAGCTATTCACCCTGCTCTAGTCATTTAGGATCTTTCAAGTGGTATCAGAGCTATATATAATAAAATATTAATTTTAATACTTATACTTATAGTATAATTGATATCAGTAGATCGAACTTTGAATCTATATATTTCTATAATAAACTTATTTAGAGATACATATATTTTTAATATATTTTCTTTAAACCTAGTCAAATTTTATAGTCATGAATACGTTAGTGACACTTATTTGGGATGGAGAGAGTACTCGGCGGTGATTCTTCAACCATATGGTGTACACAATCGTTGCTTTTTAATTATCATTCTCATTTTCGTGAAGTCAAACAAACTTGACTTTGAACAAATGTATATAAGAAAATGTTAATTTTGTGATAATTAGTATGATTTGATAGATCAATGAATCCATGTTCATAATAAACTTATTTAGAGATAAAATTATTGCTAATATTCTAAATTAAAGTAAGTTTAACCAGTATATGAATTCCTTTGGTACACTACAGAGGGAGTAGCGGCAAGTTCTTTTTCCGAGACCGGCGATCAGGTAACCGACGACTGTCATGTCGTTTGGCTAAGTGACAGCAGGCAGACGTCCCCAGGTTCTAAAAGTCAACAAGGAAAACAATATTCTCTATATTCTTCTCACTCCAATTAATCCTCCACGGTGCATCTTTTGACAATGTATATTTTCTTGGCATCTTCATTTCTCTAGTAAACGTACAATTGGAACAGTGCCCTAGTACTTTTTAAGTTTTTGTCAATGTCGTGTTGCTTCAAGTAAATATAAGAACGTTAGTAAGGAATTATGGATGAAACGGATCGAATACGAACTAATTTGTTTTTATATTTCTGTTCGGATTCGGATTCGAATACGAATAGTATCAGAAATATCAGATAGAATATGATTAGATATCAACATTATAAAATATACCAATTTTAGTATTCGGATACGAATACGGTATCGGATGTTAATCTTCGGACTCGGATACGGACAGGTCTAAACTCCTCTAAACGAATTCGGTCGGACGGACCGTCGAATAAATATTCGGTCGGACGGACGGTCGAATAAATATCCGTCCCGTTTTCATCCCTAAACGTTAGGCTCAATAATACGCAATGCCAAAATTATATATTCTTTCATCAAGTGACCGAATCAATTTTTAAGAATTTTCAACACCTGGATACTAGTGGATATTATTGGCCAAGTCAAGATGCTGGAACAAGTTCGGGAGTCGTATGCTCACGTATCTTTTGATGAACACTTCTATGACCATCGTTTTCTTTGTTTGCTTCTGTTAAGAGGCGTGCTTATAGAGATTTCTATGCCGCAGAAATGATTTTAGAACATAATTTCTTTTATAGCCAAAATAATAAAGCTAATTATTTTTTGGAGTGCCTTTGTAAATTGTTAGGTAGGCCTTAAGAAAACGCCTGCCTCTGCCTACGCTAATCCTTTATAGAGATAGGCATTCTGAGATAACCGACTGTAACATAGCTATTATTAGAGACGGGTGCCACCTCTAAAAATCAAGTAACATAGATGACACTAAAATTCAGCGTCTAGAGATAGTTGTCTCAAGATGAATTCATAACTTATTCATATATATACTTAGATGAAGATGAACTTTTTATAGAAAAATTATAAAGCTCCTCGTGCTCTATAACTTTGTAGTTGACTGGTTTTTTATTTGAAACTGTTTGGAGTCCAAATTCTCATTTAAAGATTTTAGATTTTGAAATGTATTTATTTTAGTTAGGATAAACCCCATTTCCATTAGAATAGAAATCATAGAGGCATATGTTTTGAAATTTAATATTTTGAATTTACAAACAACTTTGGATATTGACATGATCTATAGCAAATTTGTAGTTCTCCATACGATATACAACTTTGTAGTTAACAAGTTCTATATTTGAAGTTCTTTAGATTCCTAAATATTTAGTTTGTATTATAAGACTTTGAAATTAAAAATTTAGAAATTTCAAATAACTTATTGACTTGTCTATACTAAAATTGTAGTTGTCAACACAATCAACTTTATGGTTGACAAGTTTTTTATTTAGTAAAAAAAATATTTATTTTAGAATTCTTACACTTTGAGACTGAAATTTTCAAAAATTTCATGCAATTTCAATACAGACATGTAGAGCTTGATGAGATCTAAAACTTAATTAATAGTTGATATTTTCCATGTGAAATCATTTAGGGGCTGAAATAATGAATACAAGATTCTTATAAAAGTTAAATATGGGATCACAACTATTATTTATTATCTGGTTGCTTTGGGTTGAGGTATCGATCATGGGCTTTCTACCCCTCCTTATATAGTAGGAGGTCGAGTAACAAATAGATCGAGTCATGGTTTACACATTGACATTATTGTCAGTTACAAAAGATAGAGTCGGATTCTATATATCTTTCTTATGACTTTACCTGCCAAGTCGGTGAGTCACCCTGAGATGGAATGCATCATGGGCCTCGACCACCCCCTCCAAAGGTGCATGTTATAGCCTTGGAGAGAGTATCCAGGCCACGTAATCGACAATATGTTACTTAGTTTCATGGTGCCAAATAGCATTATGCTTACTTTTAATAAAACAATATTGTACAATTTAGAAACATATGGCGTACATATAGTAATATTTATACAACGTACATATTTTTACTATTTATACGTTGATTGTAGGATATTTTAGTCCTTTAATCCTTTTTATTATATTTTATAATGACAAATTTATATTAGGAAATTGCATTGCCTTTCATAATAACATAAGTGCAAATTTAGAAGGTTATTCCAAATTATCTTTATAACGATATATGTAAGTAATTTATATGGAATTATAGGATTTAGATGTAAATTTAGGGTTACTTCTTGTATGCTTTATAATAGCATATGTGCTATTTTCTCAGAAAATAGAATAGATCGGATGAATGTTATTGGATATGATGATTAAAGTCCACTAAATTAAAATTCAAATATTTCTGATTGGTGTAAGAATTTCTATATTTATATTTTTTTCTAACACATCTTGTGTGGATTAACGTGGATATTCCTTTGAGGCCTTCTATTAATAGTAAGATGGTTTGTATTTTTAATAACTAGTATAATGACTATTGATGCAAATCTAGTTACAAGCCCAAAGGGCTAACACGTCCAAATTGCATGAGTATAGCTTACCACTTGAGGATCGAGTTTGCACTGAAACTAGAAAACCTAACCTAGCCGACTTCTAGAGGTTACCTATGGCAATAAACCTAAAACCACCTCTCCGGAAGGAGCCCGTCAGAGAAACACACTACAACATCACCTACAAAGCTCACAAACTCTGTTAAAATGGTTGTAGAACAACAAACTGTTACAAGAGATAGGATTTGTAAAAAACTAATAAAGTAGTAGATTGATTATGTTTTTGATCAATTAGACACGTAAATCAACTGTGATCCCTTGTATTAATTTATAGGCATGGTCTTCTGCTCCTGTTAGGAACGTTTTGACATTAAGTTTTACACTATTAGAGAATAGGCCTTTGGTCGATGTCTAAAATGGGCTTTAGTATCGAAATTTTTTGTGTTTGGGACTAATAGATTGTTACCTACCGGGACTAAAGGTACAGAACATGTAGTCCCGGTTGGTAATTGTCGGGTACAAAGGTAAGGGGTACCCTAAACCTGCGATAAACTAACGCTCAACATAGCAACCATTTTTAAGACAAGATCCGATCAGCCGTTCAAGTCAATGGAGAAAGGCCCATCACGCAAAGGCCTCCCTCACCGGCGACAGCAATCAGTCGTGGGCCGGCCCATTACTGGAAAAACAGACGGACTGGGGTTGAACGAACGACCCCCCGCCTCTGCCCCGACTGACGGACAGGGGTCGAACGAACGACCCCCCGCCCCTGCCTCGACTTACGGACAGGGGTCGAACGAACAACCCCTCCGCCTCCGCCTCTGCCTCGACCCCTCGAATGACGGACAGAGGGTCGAACGAACGACCCCTGAGAAGGAAGCTCGACCGATTTACCTGCTCCCGGTATGGGTTAAAGGGGATCCGATGCGCCTACCTGCCCCCGCCTAACGCCATGGGCGCCCACTACCGCGGTCAAATCCATCGACTTACCGCCCATGCCCTAGACCTCCGTCAACTGTGCTGCAGCTGTAGCCACGTCGCAGGGATACAACAGGGTCACGCCGGCCTCGACCCCCCCTCGACCAAGGGGCTCGACCATCGCCTCCAACCACTCTGGCATGGGACCCGTCCTATCCGCTCCGTCCCGCCTCAGCTGTGGGACTCGCACCCGTCTACAGAAGGTCAACCCTGCTGCGCCGTGACGTGCCACAACGTCTAGTCCGCCATCACCATACTCCGAAACACCGAAAGGACGGGAAGGCCACGCCGCTACAGCGATCGACGTCCCTTCACCAGCATGGTGCCACGGACACGCCTCCCATGTCGCTACAATTTAGGACTCTGTACTCCCGTACCTCCCCTTGATCTATAAAAGGGGACGCCAGGATAGAAGAACAAAGAGGGCGGAAACAAAGGCGCATTCGTATCGACAATACGAACACACATTCGTTTAAGCTCTGACCCGCATACACCACTCACCCGATTGCTTGATCGACCTCTCAAGCAATCAACCGACCACCTAGGGTAGCCCTGCTAGTCCTAGGCCTCAGCTCATCTTGAGCACCTTCGTGTAAACCTGCTTGTACCCCCCTGTACGAGCACTTCGGTGCGAGATAATACAATCCATCCTCCCCCGCTGGACGTAGGGACTTCTGTGCCCGAACCAGGATAAATCTTGTGTTCTTCTTGCATCACGTCTGGGAGAGGGAGCACGCAATATACAAATTTACGAGCCGGTGGTCTTGACCCCCCGGGTCATAACACCGACAGTTGGCGCGCCAGGTAGGGGGCTTTGCGTGTCGATCAACTCCGAACTACTCTCCCAGATCGATTCCACGATCCCATTACTTCCATTCGCCACCACCGTCTGTTTCGGGAGTCTAGAGTTCATGTCCACGGGCCACGGCCACGACATGGTTCTACTCTCAGCTAGTGGCATGGATAGCAGCAGCTCCGGTACTCCCGGGGCCAAGGAGGACCAACCGACGGTCCCACCACTCGCGCCTTTTTCCTGCGACCAGGAGGGGGCGCGAACGACGCCGACGCACTCTTCACCATGCGGATCCCGAGACGCCGGATGTCGTCCCCCCGGCCTTAGCTGGCGACACAGTTCCTCCCTTCGGGAGCCTGTTTGACCCATGCTTGCGGGTCGGGGCGGGTACCTCGCTGAGCCTGACTTTGGATCTACCATACCTTCATCTCAGAGGATTCCTGTGTCTTCTCCGACATACGCGGCCGCACCACCGCAGGACCTGTTTCCACATGGGCTCTACAACAGCGCCAGACTATGTTATGCTTTTGTAGGCTCGCAGATGCAGGCATGTTATGGCTCCTCAGGGAACCTGCTACGTACGACGATCAACCTCGTCACCACTCCTCCACCGGACGAGCGCCCGGAGTCGCGACGAGCCCCGCCCCTAGGGTGTCAGACCTAGGGGACGGTACGACAATGGCTGGAGGAGGAATGATGGGGATCTTTCCCCAACTTCTACCACGGCTACCCCGACTCGGACTCCCCCGACGAGGGTTACGATCCCACGCGGGAGTGCTTCCACCTCGTCGATCCGGTCGACTTCTAGGACGACATCAATGACGCCGCGGCCATGGATGAAGGGGGAGGGGGCAGCGCTACCCCGGCGCGAGATGTCGCCCCCCCCCCGGTTCCAGTCGAAGCCGATCCACCACAAGACGCTCAGATCGCGCAAGTCCGAGAGCTGCTCGCCAAGCTCGAGGAGGAGCATCTGCGACTCCAGCAGCTCAAGCACGCCCTCGAGCGAGATCGCGGGTGGCCACAGGGTGGAGGAGCCCGCGAGCGGGCCCGGGAAGTCCATCGACAGATCGTCGAGGAGGGGGCAAACGAGCGCCACATCTACAACCGTGCCAGCCAAAATGTCGTGGCGGCCGCAATGCTGCTTTGCGACATGCCGGCACCATCGACGCCCCAGGCGCGACGCATCAGGAATGAAATCCAGGGGCTTCTCCAAGCCGTGGCCATTCAGCAGGCGGAGAGCTCGGCCTCGAGGCGCAGAGGAGCTGCTTCCGAGCGACGGGACGTACCCCCTCGACAAGATCGAGAGGTATCTGTCCACCAAGACAAGGCGCCCCAAGGCGGAGCAGAGCAGCAACCAGTTCAAGACCGCATCCTCGACGACCGACAACCGAGAGACGCGCGGTACGACATCAACGGCAACAAACGACGCCGACACGGTGGCGTTGAGGCTCGAGGCTATAGTGCTCATCGAGGTGGGCGCTACGACAGCGACGAGGATCAACGTCGATCCCCGAAACCACCAGGGCCACGAGTCTTCAGCAAGGCAATCCGGCAAACCGCCTTGCCTGTTCGTTTCCGTCCACCCACCAGCCTGGTCAAGTACAGCGGCGAAACCAAGCCGGAGCTCTGGCTTGCTGATTTCAGGCTAGCATGTCAGCTAGGAGGAGCCGACAGCGACCACATCATCATTTGGCAACTCCCGCTCTTCCTCTCCGACACCGCTCGAAGGTGGCTCGAGGAGCTCCCCCCAGACTTGATCCATGGCTGGTCCGACCTGGTCAGGATCTTCGAAGGGAACTTCAAGGGCACCTACGTGCGGCCAGGAAACTCCTGGGACCTCCGCAGCTGCAACCAGAAGCCAGGAGAAACCCTCCGCGACTTCACCCGACGGTTCTCCAAGCAACGTACTAAGCTCACCCACATCTCCGACCACGACGTCATCACGGCGTTCGTCACCGGGACGACCTGCAAGGAGCTGGTGCGGGAACTGGGCCGGAACACCCCCAAGACAGCCAACGAGCTTATGGACATCGTAGCCAACTATGCAGCCGGTGAGGAAGCCGTCGGCGCGTTCTTCTATGCATCCCCGAGCAAGGGGAAGGCCAAGGCGGACGAGCCCGGGGCTCAAATGATGGGCCCAAGAAGAACAATAACAACAACAACAACAAGAAGAACTAGCCGGGTCGACGCGACGTCAAACCCTACGATCTTATCGTAGCGACAGACAAGAAGAAGCCTCGAGGTCTCCCTCTCGAGGCGGGCGTCTTCGGCAAAATGCTGAAAGAGCCCTACCCCTATCACAAGGGACCGGCTAACCACAGCCTCGAGGACTGTCGCATGCTCAAGAAGCACTTCTGCTCCCTCAGCCTCAAGAAAGACGACAAGAAGGAGGACCCGCAGGACGAGGGCGATGGCAAGAATGGGGGCTTCCCCGAGATCCTCGACTGTTTCATGATCTTCGGGGGACCCTCGACCAGACTCAGCACGCGTCAGCGCAAGAGTGAGCATCGAGAGGTCTTCTCCATTCGAGCTCAAGGTCCTCGATACCTCGACTGGTCACACGTGCCGATCACCTTCGATCAGGATGACCATCCCGAGCACGTCCCCAACGCGGGGGTCTACCCACTCGTCGTCGACCCAATCATACTCAACACCCGCCTTTCCAAGGTACTCATGGATGGGGGAAGCAGCCTCAACATCATCTACGCCGAGACCCTCTACCCGTCTGCTTCGGTACCCCCTCAAACTTCCAGAAGGAAGATCTGACCTTCGAGGTGGTTGCATTCCACGGTACCTACCACGCCATCATCGGTCGACCGGGATACACCAAGTTCATGGCGGTCCCAAACTACACCTACCTCAAGTTAAAGATGCCGGGGCCCAAGGGAGTCATCACCGTCGACACCTCTACGAGCACACTTACGACTGCGACGTCGAGTGCGTGAAAACGCCGAGGCAGTCGAGGAGTCAGCCATCCTCGCGGCCCTTGACGACTTCTCCAAGGAGATCCCCGACCCCAAGCGACACGTCGGCAACTTCAAGCCTACGGAGGACACCAAGACCATCCCGCTCGACCTCGGCCACGCGGATGGGAAGGCGCTGAAGATTAGCGCTACCCTCGAGCCCAAATAGGAAACCGTGCTCATCGACTTTCTCCCCGCGAACGCTGACGTATTTGCATGGGGTCCCTCGGATATGTCGAGCATTCTGAGGGATGTCGCCGAGCACTCTTGGACATCCGGGCCGGATCCAAACCGGTGAAGCAACGGCTGCGCCGCTTCGACGAGGAGAAGTGCAGAATCATCGGGGAGGAGGTCAACAAGCTTTTGAAGGCCAGATTCATCAAGGAGGTACATCATTCCGAGTGGTTAGCAAATCCCATACTTGTCAACAAAAAGAATGGAAAGGATAGGATGTGCGTAGACTACACTAGTTTAAATAAAGCATGTCCCAAGGTTCCTTTTCCATTACCACGTATCGATCAAATAATAGATTCCACTGCGGGATGTGAAACTCTCTGCTTCCTTGATGCGTATTCTGGCTATCACCAAATAAAGATGAAGGAGTCCGATCAGCTCGCGACTTCCTTCATCACCCCCTTTGGCATGTTTTGCTACCTCACTATGCCCTTCGGTTTGCGAAACGCCGGGGCCACATATCAGCGATGCATGCTTCGTGTCTTTGGGAAACACATAGGGCCGACCGTCGAGGCCTACGTCGATGACAGCGTGGTCAAATCCAAAACAGTCGGGAGCCTGGTCGGGGACCTTGAGATCACATTTGGGTGCCTCAGGGCAAATCACATAAAGTTGAACCCAGAGAAGTGTGTCTTGGGGGTTCCTCGAGGCATGCTCCTAGGGTACATAGTTTCCCAACGCGGGATCAAGGCCAACCCTAAGAAGGTAACCGCAATCACCAGGATGGGCCTGATCAAGGATCTTAAGGGCGTACTATTGACACCGTTTTTCGGCACGTGTCAAACGAGTTAAGACTTGCGTGAATCGGTGGCCATTTTCTATCGGCATCAAGAAGTCATCGGCAAAATTTACCAATGGGAGTGTACTGTAAGAAGGATAAGTTTGTTGCCGATGAAAGCTGGATGGTTCTTGCCGATAGAGGTTGATTGGTGAAGTCAGGTCACCAGGATTGCAAAGTTGCCGATTGCCAATGAGGGGATGTTGCCGATGCCGATTGCCGATGGGCATGGGGTGCCGATGGATATAGGGTGATGTGGCAGTTAACGTCAGCAGGAGTTGCTGGTGGCAAAAGAAGGAAAATAGCGGATTGAAGCAGTCTGCCGATGGAAAGTTTTCATCGAAGCAAAGACATAAGGTATTATTATAGTAGTTTGAGTCTGACTCTTGCATGAGTCGTTTGTTTTCTTTTAAAATAGGCGTGTTTGTTTAGGAAAATAATATTGTTATTTTAGGTCCGACTCCTGCACGAGTCAGTTTCCTTAAAGTTAGGAGTTTGTTTTAGGAAAGGTGTGGGTTGTGTCTCTGTACAACTCTCCATGTGGGAGTATGAATATGTGCCCAAGGGCTACGTGTAATCATATCAATCCAATCAAAATCAAATCAATTTACTCTTATTCTACTTTTACTGCAATTTACCCTTTTTTGCATTAGTCTTAGTTTATTAACGAGTTCTTCAAGCTTTGACGGGCTGCATCACCCTGATCTCCGTCAAACCCTTGTAAGTTCCGCGTGGGAGTACCTCTGAGCCTTGACATCCGGGCGCATCGCTGTTGTCTCGTTCAGCTCTGCTCTAGTTATCTTGATCAAGTCCCAATCTTGGCATCCGGGCGCATCGCCGTTGTCTTGATTGAATCTTGTTCTAATTACCGTCCTTGTCGATTAAATGGTCAAATCGACTAGCACACCCTCAGATATCGAATTTCGGGTATAAGCCCGAGGTGTTCGCAGATCCTGACGCTTTTTGTGTCGACACCTCTTTTGGCACACCTGGTGAGACTCGATTAATCAAATTACACATCTATCATGGGTGATAACTCCGACGTTAACCAGAGGAACGCCATTGAAGTCTCCGAGGCCGATCTAAAAGAAGATGAGAGGCTGGCCATGGAGCGGGCTATGGAGGAGTACAAGCAATTGTATCTGAAATCCTTCAGCCTAAGCAGGAGCGGCGAAGCAATCCAAAAGAAAGATCCGCCGTTGCCACGGTAGGTCACGTATGACGCCAATCCTGGTAAGTTACAAGAGATGGTTAATTCTGCTCTAAGTCAAGCATTAATTAGCCACTCCAGCGTGTTGTCCAATACTGTCTACAATGCTGTCATGCAATCATTCAAAGAAGGACATACGCCTCAATATGTTGGTCCAGCGTATCATCAACCTGGATCGGCATCTATAAGCCCATCGGCAGCCCCAATGGCATCTTCCACTCCTGTGGAACCGTCTGCTGACGTAGCTACACCGCCAAGGCCGGACCCTGGCAGCATCACCAAGCTCAATGCAGATCCAGTAGCGTCGGCAATTTCAGGACCTGCTATCCAGAGTCAATCAGCTCCCACTAACTGGTGGGGATACGGTATGCCTCCAAATCTATCTCCTGGTTCTAATCTGGTGCAGGGAGATAGCTCAGCTTGGAAGGGCTCTATGGCATCGGCAATGCAATCACAGCCGGTGACCCCTATGATGCATTACTCTGTGTCCTCTCCAACTGTACAAGTGCCATCAGAAAATTTTCAAGTGATTCCTAAAATACCTCAGATGCCGCCATCGGCAAGCTCTGTGCCAATGCAACACATTATAGCAGCTGGCAGCCAAACTCTAGCGGCGAGTCCTCAAGCCGGAGTACTAGCACATCAAGGTAGCCAATTTGTTGATTACTCCAAGGTGTAGGAACAGCAGATGCCAGTCAGTTATCAACCATCAGTAAGCCACATGCCGATGATTTACAATCCTAGATGGGCCAACCAGCCGCCAGCTCAACAGCCTGGCACATCAATGTATCATTATGGAAGTCCAGCAAACACTCAGGGCAGGCCATCGGTACCACAACTGATGAATACAATGACTCAGCCTAATATGCTAAGTGTGCAAAACTATCCATCGGTAAATCAACCGATGCATAGTGTTTAGATGACTGGTGCTGCGCCCGTGACTACTCCGCATCATCTTCAAGAGGCGCATCAGCCGGCTCCACCAGTCAACAATCAACCAATGAGTCGGCAAGAGCAGGATGCATATTGGACCGATAAAATCGCCGAAGTTATGAAAGAACAATTCGGCATTAAACCCAAAGTCAATACATACTCTTATTGGACTCCGTATCCCCCAGCATATGACTTGATTCCTCTCCCAAATTGGTACAAGGTACCTGATTTTACCAAGTTCTCCGGCCAAGACGACACATCAACAATGGAGCATATCAACCGCTTCATTATCCACTGCGGAGAAGCTGCCAACAGGGAAGAATTGAGGGTGAGATTGTTCTCTTCATCATTGTCTGGATTGGCATTCACATGGTTCATATCACTGCCTCCAAATTCTGTAATTACATGGGCCGATCTAAGGAGGCAGTTTCACAAATACTTCTTCGCTGGCATACATGAGAAGAAGCTTACCGATTTGGTCAAGATGAGGCAACACAATGATGAATCGGTAGAAAGTTTTGTTCAAAGGCTGGGAGATGTAAAGAACAAATGCTATAGCCTGGTGCTTGACGATCGGCAATTGACAGATTTGGCTTTCCAGGGACTACTGCCGCATATCAAAGATAAGTATGCGTCTCAGAAATTTGAAAGCCTGAGTCACCTGGTGCAAAGAATTGCCGATCAAGGTATGAAAAACTTTGAACCCAGGAAGACTTGGAACAAGAAGGTGACCTTCATCGGGCAAGAAGAAGATTCTGGGTCAGATGAAGAGCTGAGCATCGGTGCGGCCGAATGGGTGAAGGATAAGAAACCTGTGTCTTGTCCGTTTGGCCAGAACGAAGCTGAAAGGTTCACCTTTGATATTACCAAGGCCGATAGGATGTTCGACTTATTACATCAAGAAGGGCGGATCAAGTTGGCACCTAATCAAGTAATTCCATCGACCGAAGAGCTCAAGAAGATCAGGTACTGCAAGTGGCATAATGCAACTTCACACAACACCAATGACTGCAAAGTATTCAGGCAGCAGTTGCAGTCAGAGATTGAATCTGGACGAATCAAGTTTGAAAAGTCTAAAGTCCAAAAACCGATGAAGATTGATCAGCACCCATTTCCAAATAACATGGTGGAAGCTGGTGGAAGAACCAAAGCGCTGACATCGGACGCTGCCAGGAAAAATGCATCGGTGGACCCTAACCATCATGTAGCTGAGCGCGACGCAATAAGGTTTACCGATGACAGGAAAGGTAAGAAGGTTGCCGATGAAGGTAGCAGCACCAACAGGGCTCCTGGTGTTATAATCACGCATAAGCAGCCAAGGCGAGACTATCGGCAATCACGTGAAGAGCGATATCGGCAAGAGGAAGAGGAGCACCGGGAATGGCTTCGGCATAAGGACCACTGGAAGTGTCCCTTCTTCATTCACTGTTGGGAAGAAGGCATCAAGCTGCCTACTGCCGATAATTGTCCCGAATGTAATGGGTACTACACCGCCGATCGGTCAGGTAAGAAGCCTTGTTTTGATGACCGGGCGTCCAGGTATGCCAAGCCGCTCAGAGAGAAGAGGTCGGCGCATGACCGACTGGGGGGCAAGCTTAGTGTCTGTAACAGGCTTGGCAGGCGTGTTGATCAAGAGGAGCTAGAGGAGATGGCCAATGCAAGAGTGTCTGACGAAGAAATATTCTCCAGGGATTCTAACATCGGAAAAAGTACCGATGCAAGCGGTGGAAAGCAGCACCAGCCTGTCTGGAAAACTAAGCTTCCTCAGTGGTGCCCCAAGGGTCTAACAAAGACTCAGAAAAGAAGGATTCAGCGCGAACGCCGAAATGACTTGTATGACAATGAAGATCTTTCAAGGGAAAAGCAGTGGAGGCCAAAGCGCCAGGACAGGGATTCATCGGCAGAAATTAATATGGTCGTCATGTTGCCGATGGAGTTCATGGCACCTGTCAGCGATGATGAGGAGACTGCTGAGATGGCACAATTGGTGATGGATCCAATGACAGCCGTCTTTGAGAAGCCTGCCGATGATGAAAGGCAACATTTAAGGGCTTTGTTTGTTAAAGGTAAAGTGGATGGATAGCCTATGACAAAGATGCTGGTAGATGGTGGGGCATCAATAAACATAATGTTGTACGTCATGTTCAGAAAGCTTGGGAAAGGCGACCAGGACTTAGTCAAGACCGACATGAAGCTCAAGGATTTTGAAGGCAACGTGTCACCAGCCATGAGAGCCATATGTGTTGAGTTAACCATCGACAGCAAAACTTTGCCGACAACATTTTTTGTAATCAGTGGTAAAGGCACCTACAACTTGCTCCTAGGAAGGGATTGGATCCACGCCAATTGTTGTATTCCTTCCACCATGCATCAAAGCCTTGTGCAGTGGGTCGGAGACGAGATTGAAGTCGTCCGCAGTGAGGCCCCATCGACCGTTGCGTCGGCGGAATCAGACACTTATGAGCAAACCAGATGCATATCGGGCAAAGCTTGGGACAAGGAATTCCTCAGAGTTGCCGATTACCGCATTACACCGATCCAAGCAGTCGGTCCTGAAGAGTTTTAATGGATCGGTTCGCTGATGATGGAAAACTGCGACAGGGCTTCACATCCGCCGATGATTTACTCGAGATCGACATCAGCGATATTAGTAAACCTAGGCCTACTTTTATTAGTGCTAAGTTAGATTCCCAATGTAAACAGCAGTTAACTGATTTATTAAAGGAATATAAAGATTGTTTTGCTTGGGATTATACGGAGATGCCTGGTTTAGACCGATCAATAGTCGAACATCCGTTACCTATTAAGTCTGGTTTTCAACCACATCAGCAACCTGCACGCCGATGTAATCCTAATATTTACCTGACATTAAGGCTGAGATTACAAAGTTAATTGAAGCTAGATTTATTCGGCAATGACGATATGCCGAGTGGATTTCTAATGTGGTTCCTGTGTATAAGAAAAATGGAAAACTTCGTGTTTGTATTGATTTCAGGAATCTTAATAAGGCTACGCCAATGGATGGTTACCCGATGTCTGTTGCCGATCTGCTGAATGATGCTGCTGCTGGACATCAAATCATTAGCTTCATGGATGGTAATGCTGGATATAATCAAATATCCATGGCTGAAGATGACATACCCAAGACTGCCTTCAGATGTCCAGGTCATGTCGGTTTATTTGAATGGGTTGTCATGACTTTTGGCTTGAAAAATGCCGGTGCTACTTATCAGAGAGCAATGAATTTCATCTTTCATAAGTATATCGGCACGATAGTCGAAATCTATATTGATGATGTGGTGGTTAAGTCCAGAGGTTTTGGGAACCATCTTGCCGATTTGCGAAAAATATTGGAATGCACAAGGGAGCATGGGTTGAAGATGAATCCTAATAAGTGTGCGTTTGGTGTATCGGCAGGACAGTTTCTGGGATTTATGGTGCATCAAAGAGGCATCGAGATCGGCAGGAAATCCATTGATGCAATTAACAAAGTGTCTGCTCCTACAAACAAGACTGAACTGCAATCCTTGATTGGCAAGATTAACTTCATTAGAAGGTTTATATCTAACTTATCTGGTAAGATCAAATCTTTTAGTCCATTGTTGAAACTGAAAGTCGATCAAGAGTTCGTATGGAAAAAAGAACAGCAGTTAGCTTTGGAGGAGATCAAGAAATATTTAGTAAACCCTCCAGTCTTGGTTCCACCTCAACACAGGAAGTCTTTCAAATTGTATTTGTCTGCCGATGACGGTGTTATCGGGTCGGCCTTAATTCAAGAATTTGAAGAGAAAGAACGTGTAATATATTATCTGAGCAGAAGGTTGGTGGGTGCTAAAACAAGGTATTCGGCCATAGAGAGATTATGCTTATGTCTATATTTCTCTTGCATCAAATTGAGGCATTATTTATTGTCGGCTGAATGCACTGTTATCTGCAAAGATGATGTGGTTAAGTACATGCTGTCAATGCCGATATTGAGTGGGAGAATCGGCAAGTGGATTCTGGCACTTTCGAAATTTGATCTAAGGTATGAATCGGCTAGAGCAGTTAAGGGTCAGGTGATGGCTGATTTTGTTACGCAACATTGCAATATGGTAAGCTCTGTGGAGATTGCTCCTTGGACTTTGTTCTTTGATGGATCTACGTGCAAGGAAGGAGCAAGTATCGGTGTTCTCTTAATTTCACCCGAAGGGTGGAAGTATGAGATCTCGTTGCCGATTGTTGCTACCTCAACAAACAATCAGGCTGAGTATCAAGCTTTGATAAAAGGGTTGGAATTGCTCAGAGAAGTGCGTGCTGATGCCGTTGAAATCTTTGGCGACTCTATGTTGGTAATCAATCAGCTGACTGGAGTATATGAATGCAAAAGTGAAGTGTTGATTGCACACCATGAGAGGTGTTTGCGACTGTTGAAGGAGTTCAAAGAGCACCGTCTTGAATATATTCCTAGATTGCATAACGAAGAGGCCAATCCGTTGGCACAGAATGCTTCAGGGTATCAGCCAATTCAAGAAATCGTGACATCGGTAACAGTTGCCGATGACTGGAAAAAAGAGATTGCCGATTACGTAAAAGATCCATCTAAGAAGGTTGAAAGGCGTATGAGGTTTCAAGCTACTAAGTATGTGCCCCTCGACGATGAATTGTATTATCGGACGATTGATGGAGTTTTACTCAGGTGCCTTGGGAAAGAGGAGTCAAAAGAGTTGATGGGTGAAATCCATGAAGGTGTGTGTGGAGCGCATCAATCGGCATTCAAGATGAAGTGGATGATCAGTCGGAATGGATATTATTGGCCGACAATTCTTGAAGACTGCTTCAATTACTTCAAAGGGTGTCAGGATTGTCAGAAGTTTGGTAATGTACAGAGGGCACCTGCATCGGCAATGAATCCTATAATCAAGCCTTGGCCGTTTAGAGGATGGGCTATTGATCTCATCGGCCAAATTTATCCGCCATCGAGTAAGGGGCATAAGTTTATACTTGTTGCTACCGATTATTTCACTAAATGGGTTGAGGCGATTCCTTTGAAGAAGGTGACATCGGCAAACATGGTGGATTTTGTTAAAGAACACATTGTTTACCGATTCGGTATTCCTCAAACTATTACTACCGATCAAGGAACCATGTTCACATCGGGAGAGTTTGATGAATTTGCTGCTAGTATGGGGTTCAAGGTGTTAAACTCTTCTCCTTATTATGCCCAGGCTAATGGTCAGGCTGAAGCGACTAATAAGGGAGTTATCAAGCTTATAAAATGCAAGATTGAAGAAAACCCTAGAAGGTGGCATGTGGTGTTAAATGAAGCCTTATGGTCATATCGGATGACTTGTCATGGTGCAACCAAAGTCTCGCCGTATCAGTTGGTCTATGGACACGATGTTGTCCTGCCTTGGGAAATTAAAACTGGCTCTAGGCGATTATCTTTTCAAGATCAATTGACGACCGATGATTATGCTACTCTGATGAAAGATGAGTTAGAGGACTTAGCAGGTTATCGGTTGAGGGCATTGATCAGTATTGAGGAGAATAACAAGAGGGTTGCCAGATGGTATGATAAAAAGGTAAAGGCAAAGCAATTTACCGATGGCGATCTGGTATGGAAGTTGATTTTACCAATTGGGACTAAGAGTTCTAAGTTTGGAAAATGGTATCCTAATTGGAAAGGTCCTTATCGGGTAAAACAGTCCGCTCCTGGCAATGCTTATATTTTAGAAACTCTCAAAGGAGTTGCATTCTCCAGAGCAATCAACGGGAAATACTTAAAGAAATATTACCCTAGTATTTGGGTAGACACATAGAGTGCTCGTTTGAATGCCGATGAAAGAGAGTTATAATACATCGATAAAAGCGTATTGACATTATATTACAGGGCAAAATCAAGTATCAATGTTACATTTGCTGATACAATGGATAAATTACAACAAGGATTGGATGGCTGATATCGCACGCAGGCGAATTTGATCTATCTCCTCCATCTCCTTGGCGTCGGCGTCGGCAGACCCTTCCATCGGCTTGATCTTCTTCTTCAGTGCAATAGCTTGTCGGGCATTTGTGTCCCTTTCTTGCCGAAGAGCTTTGATGGTTTCGGACAGTTGAGCTTTCTTTTGGCCGACTATAGTCAGGGCTTCATCAACTATTTTTAGTTCAGCCAGCAGCTTTTCCTTCCTTGCCGATAGTTGAATGATCTCCTGCTCAAGGTCGGCGCCAGAAGCTTCTACTTGGCTGATGCTCTTATGCTTCTCGTCGGCAATTTGTTTGAACTTGAGCATCTCCTCTGTAAGCTTGGACTGGGCATTCCTATCGGCAAGACGGTGTAAGATCCGTTGGTATTGGAGTTGGCGGCTCTCGAGGAATGCTGCCTAGAAGAGGATCTCTTCTGTATCGGCAGAGAGGTGGTCTTGGATGTTCTTGAATGCTATCTTTGCTGCAGTAGAATCTTGGACAAGCTGGGATGTGTCTTGTTGCAGCAGAGAAAGCAGTGCTTCAACCTGGAGTTTGCCCTCTGCCGATAAAGTTGGAGCAGAGCTTTCTTCATCTTCGTCTTCATCGGGAGGATTGACGGCGAAGGAGAATAGACTATCTGTTGGAGCGGAGGCTTCTTGGTTATCATCCTCGTCCTAGAGGTTGACGCCGAAAGAAAATAAGCTGTCTGGAGAATCTTGGGCCTGAGAAAGAAGAAGTTAAGATGTGCCGATCGTAAGGTTATGTTGCAAAATTTTAAGTAGGCAACTTACCATCTTGAAGCGGACTTCTTGCCTGGGACTTGGCATGTCGGCTGGTATAGCCTCATCCTGGAGATCGGCAGCAGTTGCCGATGGGCACGCTTCTGTTGGAGAAGTGGTTGGCGTTGTTGGTGCTGTTGCTGGCATGGCCTCTGCTGTTGTGATCGGCTCCTGTGGCGATGATGCCGTTCCCTGATCAAGAATTTCAGTCGGTGGAGGTGCCGATGCCGATGTTGCCTCCGTTGTTGCAAGGGGTGGTGTTATCTCCTGATCAAGGGTATCGTCTAGTGGATGATCAGGGATAGGAGCCGATGATGGCTCTGCTGTTGGTGCATCGGTGGCTGGAGTGGCTCGCCTCAATCGTTTCTTCTTTGGTGCAGCAGTAGGAGAACCAGACCGTTTTGGTGAGGCCTGGGGGGCATCGGCAGTAGAAGTTGGGGGAGTTGGTACGTTTGGAGCAGCTGCTGATGGTCTTATTGCCTAAAAATATTTAGTGCAAATTACATAAAGTAAATGTTGCCGATGAACAGTATGTAATCGGTATAAGTAAAGATAAGATTTACTGCAAAAGCCCGTGTCAAAGCAGCAGTAGCAGCAGATGTAGCCATGGGCGTCGACTTGGGCTTGAGAGTAACCTTAGGTACCTTCCGAGGGGTGAAGGCAGTCAGCGTGGGGGCATTATTGCCGATGAGTGATATGGGATTCATCATTCGGAGGTTGAAAGGCTTGCCACTCCTGCTCATTTTGGGGATCGGATCATCGACCTGTTAAGCATAAGAAAGTCAGATGCTGATGATAGGAATAAATTAAGAGGAATGCATCGGAAATTGAAAACTTACTGCATCGTCAGGAATGACGTGATCGACGTCAATTATTTGCCGATAGTAGTGAGATGACTTGGCAAAGAGTTGATGTCTCCATTCTTGCCACCAGAATTTATATTCCTCCGTGATGAAGGATGTTGGTGCCCAGGAGGATAAGTCAATATCTGAAATGTTGGCATTTGGAGGGAGATTGACGACTTTGTTCCAATCCATGGCGCTGGAGATGACTTGTCGTGGTTTTACAACCATGGCATAGCAGAGCTTGATTGGTAGTTGGCCAAATGTCAGTTGTCTTGCTGCTACCGATAGGTAATAAAACTTGAAGGACAGAGGAGCATTCTTCCCACTTCCGAAAATGTTAACTGGAATAGCTCGAGGAACAATGCTGGCCTTCATGATCACCTCGTTCTGAGGCACGTTCCCATCGGTGAGGTTGAACAGCAAGGGAAATCGGTTGTCTTGATCAATATATGGCCACCAGAGTCGTTCTGAAGCAGGAATTCCATTGTAAAACTTCTGGAAAAACATGCCAAACTGCTCTGCATCGGCATCGGTTCCTGGTAGCACTATGATAGCTTCGCTGAAGTTGAGTGGAGGACGAGTTGCCGATTCATCATCCCTATATTTGTAATCTTCCGATATGTCCCTTGGGAATTGTTGAGCGAACAAGTCGAACTGAAGGACTTTGTACATGTGTGCGTTTAGCCACATGTTGATGTACCACCAGGGACCCCCGAGGTTGCCGATAGGCTCGCCTAGCAGTAACTTCTTGGATACTTGGTGTAGAAGGCGGTATACCGATCCAAGAAGATATGAGCCGAGAGGGAGTCTTGTTCCATCGGCTAAGAGCTCTGCTGCTGAGAGGTACATGGTGGTCGGTCCAATAGTTTTGCCATAGAAGATAAATTTCTCTAGCCACATGTTCAAAAAGGTGGCATGCTCCCTTTGGCTTACCGATCGAGTCTTTTGGTGCTCTTGGATGTAACCGGTCTAGCCGCCGATGTTCCGTGTATTCACTCTATGTTCAGCTTTCCGATGAAATAAAGTTGAGACATCATCGGAAGAAACATCAAGGCCGGTCAGCATGTGCACATCAGCAAGTGTAGGAGTGGCTGGTCCATGTCTGAATAGAAAGACGTTCATGGTGTCAGACCAGAAGTAGGAGGCCGCTATCAGCATGTTCTCATTTTTCTCCATATCGGCAATGGAGAGCCTGATGCACTGATCCAGACTGCGCTCTGACCAGTAAACTTGCTATGTTCTAACGACCCTAAGGTACCAGTTCTTCCACCCTTTGGTGGGCTTGGGCCATGAACGGAAGGCGTCCTTCCATAACCCTAAACTGAAGCATTCAGATCTAAAGGGAATACGGTTGGTTTCCGCGTTGATCATGTAGCTAGGATCAGGATTGCCCATTGGACCTAGACAGCTGAAGTTGGACTGAGCAAGGGGGATTACTACTTTGTTGTACAGTTCCTAGGTTTCAAAAAGAAGAAGAAGGGTCAGAGAAAGAAAAGGGAAAAGATTGTGAAATTGAAACAGAAAGGGAACTGGTAGAAGATGGGATGAGGAAGAAGTGGATTTACCTTGGGGATGTCGACGTGAATCGCCATTGGAGCTTGAAGAGTTCTTGCGACTTGCTTTCTATCAGAAGAGGGTGCTGTTGCTTGGGCTCACGGTGCAGTTCTTCGGAGTCGCCGCCAAGGTTGAAGCCGCTGGAGGTTGAAGACGAAGGTAGATGAAAAGTGAAAGTAGGCCTAGGGTAAAAAGTAAGTTGGATCGTGGTAACTTTTATAAACCTAGGTCAGGGGTATTTTGGAGTTTCTGCTCGTACTGTACGGGAATGTGGAGAGGCCTGCAGTGGATGTGCGCAATAATCAAGGAGATGTGATTGGATTTGCAACTGTTTGTGCTATGGTCGAGGAATTTTATTAATAAATTGCAGTTCTGCGCGCGGAGATTGAGGAAGTTGTGCAGTTATCTCGGAAGTAACAACTACAGTGGAGAGAATTTCAGCGCGTAAAATATTATACACTCCGAAATTGGGGGGCATGTGTTGACACCGTTTTTCGGCACGTGTTAAACGAGTTAAGACTTGCGTGAATCGGTGGCCATTTTCTATCGGCATCAAGAAGTCATCGGCAAAATTTACCAATGGGAGTGTACTGTAAGAAGGATAAGTTTGTTGCTGATGAAAGCTGGATGGTTCTTGCCGATAGAGGTTGATTGGTGAAGTCAGGTCACCAGGATTGCAAAGTTGCCGATTGCCGATGAGGGGATGTTGCCGATGCCGATTGCCGATGGGCATGGGGTGCCGATGGATATAGGGTGATGTGGCAATTAATGTCAGCAGGAGTTGCTGATGGCAAAAGAAGGATAAATAGCGGATTGAAGCAGTCTGCCGATGGAAAGTTTTCATCGAAGCAAAGACATAAGGTATTATTATAGTAGTTTGAGTCTGACTCTTGCATGAGTCGTTTGTTTTCCTTTAAAATAGGCGTGTTTGTTTAGGAAAATAATATTGTTATTTTAGGTCCGACTCCTGCACGAGTCAGTTTCCTTAAAGTTAGGAGTTTGTTTTAGGAAAGGTGCGGGTTGTGTCTCTGTACAACTCTCCATGCGGGAGTATAAATATGTGCCCAAGGGCTACGTGTAATCATATCAATCCAATCAAAATCAAATCAATTTACTCTTATTCTACTTTTACTGCAATTTACCCTTTTTTGCATTAGTCTTAGTTTATCAACGAGTTCTTCAAGCTTCGATGGGCTGCATCACCCTGATCTCCGTCAAACCCTTGTAAGTTCCGCGTGGGAGTACCTCTGAGCCTTGACATCCGGGCGCATCGTTGTTGTCTCGTTCAGCTCTGCTCTAGTTATCTTGATCAAGTCCCAATCTTGGCATCCGGGCGCATCGCCGTTGTCTTGATTGAATCTTTTTCTAATTACTGTCCATGTCGATTAAATGGTCAAATCGACTGGCACACCCTCGGATATCGAATTTCGGGTATATAAGCCCGAGGTGTTCGTAGATCCTGACGCTTTTTGTGTCAACACGTACAAACGGTCACAGGGTGCCTCGCCGCCCTCAGCCGGTTCATTTCACAGCTCGGGGAAAAAGCCCTCCCCATTTATCGCCTCCTTAGGAAAACAGAACACTTCACATGGACCGTCGAGGCCGAGGAGTCGCTCTCCAAGCTCAAAGCCTTGCTCAGCTCGCCACCTATCTTGGTGCCCCCAAGCCCAGCCGAGCCCCTCTTGCTCTATGTCGCAGCAACTACCCAGGTAGTCAGCGCTGCCATAGCAGTCGAGAGGGCGGGAGAAGGACATGCCCTGCCGGTTCAGAGGCCGGTCTACTTCGTGAGCGAGGTACTCTCTGAGACTAAGACGAGATACCCCCACATCCAGAAGCTGTTGTATGCCATTGTCCTCACCCGGCGCAAGCTCCAACACTATTTCCTGGGCCACCAGGTTACTGTGGTCTCATCTTTCCCCCTCGGGGAGATAATCCAGAACCGGGAGGCGTCTGGAAGAATCGCCAAGTGGTCGGTCGAGCTCATGGGGGAAACCCTCTCCTACGCCCCTCGGAAGGCCATCAAGTCTCAGGTATTGGCAGATTTCATTGCAGAATGGACCGACACCCAACTACCCCCGGCGCAAGTTCAAACCGAGCTCTGGACCATGTACTTCGATGGATCATTGATGAAGACGGGGGCAGGCACCAGATTGTTGTTCATATCACCCTTAGGGGTCCACATGCGCTACGTCATCCGCCTCCACTTCCCCGCCTCCAACAACGTAGCTGAGTACGAGGTCCTCGTAAACGGTCTGCGCATCGCCATCGAGCTCGGGGTCCGAAGCCTCGACGTTCGGGAGGACTCGCAGTTGGTAATGGACCAGGTGATGAAAGATTCGAGTTGCCACGACCCCAAGATGGAAGCCTACTGCAAGGAGGTCCGAGGGCTGGAGGACAAATTTTACGGCCTCGAGCTCAACCACATCGCCCGCCGGTACAACGAAGCTACTGACGAGCTGGCCAAAATCGCGTCCACTCGAGGTACAATCCCTCCCGACGTCTTTTCGAGGGACCTTCACAAGCCGTCCATCGACCTAGGCTCGGGGGCTCCTGCCCTCGAGCAAGGGGCCGACCCACCTCCCCCGACCGATCCCCATCGAACGGGGAAGAAGTCATGGAGATCGACGAAACGGCCTCAAATCCAACCCCCTCGACGGACTGGCGCTCACCCTACCTCGAGTATCTAATACGGGGCGAGCACCCAGAAGACCGCACCAAAGCCCGACACATAGCCTGGCGCGCCAGAACTGACGTCTCTTGTATGGGGATGGCCGCGAGCTGTATCGACGCAGCCCTTCCGGTGTACTTCAACGTTGCCTCACCCTCGAGGAGGGGAGGGCACTACTGAAGGACCTACACTCGGGGGCTTGCGGCCACCACGCGGCACCAAGAACGCTGTTAGGAAGCGCCTTTCGACAAGGCTTCTACTGGCCGACAGCCGTCACACGATGCTACCAAACTTGTTCGATCTTGCAAGGGATGCCAATTCTACGCCAGGAAGACCCACCTACCCGCCCAAGCTCTTCAGATGATACCTATAACTTGGCCATTCGCAATATGGGGGCTCGACATGGTCGGCCCCCTGAAGTGAACAAAAGGTGGCCACACCCACCTCCTCGTGGTCGTAGACAAGTTCTCGAAATGGATCGACGCTCGACCCATCGCCAACATTCAATCTCGACAAGCCGTGCTATTCTTCACCGACATCATCCACCGCTTCGGGGTCCCCAACGTCATCATCACCGACAACAGCACGCAGTTCAATGGCCAAAAGTTCCTGGACTTCTATGACCACCACCACATCAGGGTGAACTAGTCTGCAGTCGCCCACCCTCGAACTAACGGCCACGTCGAGCGCGCCAATGGTATGGTTTTACAGGGCCTGAAGCCAAGGATCTTCGACCGGCTAAACAAACATGACAAGAGATGGGTCGATGAGCTGCCCTCTATCCTATGGAGCCTCAGAACGACGCCAAGTCGAGCCACAGGGTTCTCCCCGTTCTTCTTGGTCTATGGGTCCGAGGCCGTCCTCCCCACTGACCTCGAGTATGGGTCCCCTCGACTAAAGGCCTACAACGAGCAAGCCAACGCAGCAGCCCGAGAGGACTCCCTCGACCAGCTCGAGGAAGCCCGAGACGTGGCCCTCTTCAAATCAACAAAGTACCAGCAGACGCTGCGGCGCTACCACGACAAGCACATACGCAAAAGGGACCTCGACGTCGGCGACCTCGTACTGCGCTGTCGACAAAGCAACAAGGGACGTCACAAGCTGATGCCACCTTGGGAAGGACCCTTCATCATGGCAGAGGTGCTAAAGCCAGGGACTTACAAGCTGAAAAACGACAAGGGCGAGATCCTCACCAACGCATGGAACATCGAACAGCTACGTCGCTTCTACCCCTAAGGCCTCGAGGCCTCGTACATTTTCCGCATTATGTACATTTATCGCATTATGGATGAATAAAATGTTCTCGAAATACATTTCACATTCGTTCATAACTCTAAGGTAGCCTCGACTCCGCTTCGGCAAAGTCAAGCCTCCCTCGGGGGCTGACGGGGGGGACCCCCCTCCTAAGTCCTCTAAAAACTCGAACGTTTTTTCGAAACTCAGCACCTCTCTTTCCACCTTTGCCTTGAGCACGCTCGCGGCTAAGTAGAAAACGCCTCGAACTCCCAAAGGGTCGAGGGCCGCCGAGCCGGGGACTCTCTTACGCCTCAAGGCTTTGGTACCCCACTCGCTCCCCCCCTCCAGGGATACGAGCGTGTGTCGAATACTTAGTCCACAAGCAACGACTCAGGCAAAGAGAAATAGAGACAGCTCGAGAGATAAAAACGCCCAGATGCATCTCGAATAAAATGCATTAAAGATAAGAAGCCCCCAGGGGCTCGACATCGTATTATCACAAAAACTAATTTATTACATGGACCTTCTTGTCCAAATTTGGCTCACAGGCCTCGACTACTCGTCGCCGTCGTCGTCCGGCGGGGGAAGCACCTCGACCTCGAATAGCTTCGCCAGCTCACCGCCGGGCACCTCTGCGGCGTCGATCAGCTCATGGCATCTAGCCACATTCTCTTCATCAGTCAGCCTCGGGTCGACGACGAAGCTGCTGGCGACGACGTCAAGGTCGCAGACGTAGCCTAAGCGGACCACTGCGAGCGCCCGCTTCACGCCTACATGAAGGGCGGCACGGACCTGCTCCGTCACTTCACGTGTCGCGGCGAAGAGCCGACGCAGGAGGGAATCCCCACGCACGACTCAACCGGCAGCTCCGGCTCGACACCCACGCCGTCGCAAAAGGAGGAGATAGTGCCCTCGAGCCTCTCGTTCAGGCTCGTCTCCGCCCCGAGGAGGTTCTGAAGGCTGGTCAGATCCTCATGGGCTCGGGCCTAGTCCCCTTCGAGTTCTGCCAGAACGAACACAGGACTCGATCAAAACCAGGCAAGACCAGGCAAGGTCAATAACACTTCTAAAAAATCACCTTTGGCATGTGCCTCCAGGGTGACGTAGCCCTGCTCAGCCCTCTGAAGTTGACGGCGGACGTCGACGAGCTCCGCAGCTTGGTCGCCATTTTTAGCTCGGAGGTCCTCGATGATCTTGCCAGTACCATCGAGGGCCCTCTTCTGGCTAGCCGCCACCTCCCCCAGAGCGGCGATCTGGGCTCGGGCCTTCTCCTCTGCAACACCCAGCGCGTCGCGTTCGCGGGAGATGGCATCAACGTCCCCCTGGAGTTCCCGGACACATTCCGCCGCAAGAGTCAGCTCCTCCCTCAACTAGGTGGACTCCTCCTCAGCCTTGCGTCGGGCCTCTTCGGCAGCGTCCTGCTACTGCCCGACCTCGGCGACCACCTTGAGGGCGGCCTCTGCCCTCGATCGCACCCGGGAGGCCTCCTCCTGGGCGGCCTTGGCCTCCTCCAGCGCGGCCACCACCTCGACTTTCGCCCGGGCGGCCTCGGCCTCCGCCTTCTCCAGCGAAGCACGGAGGGTGGGAAGCTGCTCCTGCGCCCGGAGGATGAATTGAGACTTATCGTACGACCTCGCCCTCAACACCTGACAGGGATGAAAAGGAAGGTCATCAGAAAAGAGCAGCAAACTAACCCAAGCAAGATCAAAGGAAGAACGAGGCTTACCTCCATCCCCCGGTGTAGATCCGCGGAAGCAACCTCCGCCGACAGGCGCACCACATGCGCAAGCCACGCCCGGAACTCCTCCAGGTGCTCCCACTCCCCGAGCTCGGCTTGATCGTCGAGCTTGAAGAGGGTGTGCCCTGGTCTCGGGGGTCGGTCAGCTCGAGGGGCTCCTGCCCCCAGAACCTACTGCGGCGGTCGATCCTCTCCTGGACCTCCCGCATGATGCCCTGGCGCATCTCGAGGTCACCCCCATGGAGCACCACCCGCTCCACCATAGTAGGGAAGGGAGCCGCCCCCTCGAGCGGGGCACTCCTAGCCTCGGGGTCATCTTGTAGGGCCGCCGTCGGCCCCTCTGAGCCATCGCCTCTAGGCGGAAGAGGTCCCCGCCGTGAGAACAACCCTGCGCGGTGAAGAAAGCAAACGATCAGCACCCAATGCCGCAGGCTCACTGCGGGTCGACTAAGTTTGAGGACGGATCACCTCGAGACGACGATTGCTCGACCTCGAGACAAGGCCGAGCTGACGCCTCGCACATTATCACGTCCGCCGCGCCGCTTCCCTACAACGCCGCAACGGCCCCCTCTGGTTCCGACGAAGGGGCCATCGCCGCGGCCATCTCCATTAGGCCTGCCAGCTCTGCCACCATCTCAGCCACCTCTTCATCAGTGGCCTCCACCGTCGTCCCTGCCAGCTTCGTCGTCGTCACCGCCCCTGCCGCGGGTAATCCCGAGGCCCCCTCGACGAGGGTCTCCACTGGCAGTGGCACCTCCGGCGCGGCGACGACCGCTCCCTCCTCTTGCCGTGCCCCCTCATGCTCACGCCGCTGATGCGCCTCCCACGACGCGAGGTTCTTCGGCCACTGCCTCGGCGCCGGGCGCTCCGGCGTCTCTCCCTCGCTGGTGGAGGTCAAGTTGACCACCTCCACCTCTATGGCGGCTGGGGGCTCGACCCCCTCAGCCATGACCGTCGTCGACGCCGGCTCCGTGCCTTCCGAGGCTGCGGGCGCCCCCCTCCGATGGGGTGATGAGCGCAGCCTCGACCGCCACTCCGGCGGACCCCGCCGATGCGAGGGATCTACCCGCCTCCTCCTCCGTTCAAGCCCGCTGGACGACAGATTGCGCTTGCCCCGCCCCATCGCCTCCTGCGCCTTCGCCACCCATGCCTCAACCGGGGCGAGGGCCAAGGGAGACGGGGCAACAGGGCTGGCCCCGACGACCATCTTGGCCACGGCCCCCGCCTTTAGCCTCTTGGCTGGAGTGAGGGACGCGTCCTCCGACAAGCGTTTTGCCCTGAAAAAGAAGCCCATACGCGACGGTAAGCACAAGTCGTAACAAACAAAAAAATACTCGGAATCGACAGGGAAGCAACTTACCCCAGCGGAGTCGCGGGGGTCTGACCAATGGACCTCGAGCCATTCGGGGGCTTCTGCGAGGCACGCCGGGAGCCACTTCTCCCAGCGCTCAACCGGGTGGGCGCCGGAAGCGTGCTCGATCGACCCCTCGACGGAGACCGCGATGAGTGGCTACGCGTCTGCCACAACACCTCGCCTTGAGGAGCCGCGAGACGATCACCCCGCGACTCGTTCCAGCAGTTGGGGCCGACCTCGACGTCGACCCTCCTCCTCCTCCTCCGCTACTGGCGGTCGCCCTCTGCTGCTTGGGCACCGCTGTTTCCTCCTCAAGCCCACGCCGCGGCTCGGCCTCCTTCTCCGACTCCTCCTCCTCCTGCACAAGGACGATACCCGTCAGGTCAAAAGCGAAGGGCCTAACCCGGCACCATCACGACATGGCATTATCTTTAACAACCTCATCGCCGCTCGACCCCTCATCCTCGTCCTCCTCCGAGGGGGACTCCTCCTCAGGGAGGTTGGCCTGCCTCTGCCAGGCCCGGCGTCGTTCACGCTCCTCCCTCTCTCGGGCCTTTTTGCCCTTGTCCTTCTTGGCCTTGTCCTTGGCCTTCTTGTCCTGCTCGGCCTAAACACGTCTCACCTGGGAGTCACCCCGCTCCTCCTTCACCGGTGGCAGCGACTTCCGGAAGATGACATTCCCCTGAGGAACGCAAGGCGGTTAGGATGCAGGCAAAGGAGACGAACAAGATAGACAAGAAGACATTGATGGAGAAAAAGGAGCCGTACCAGCTGGACGTGGCCCCGATCTGGCATCATGGGGATGCCGGCGACGCCCCCCACCTCGAACGCACCGGCGAACGAGGCGTGTACTCGGCGGACCACCCTCTCGAGGGGCAGCTTGTCCTCCACGAGGTGACCCCCCGTGAGGTCCGCCCCCAGGCGCATCTCGTCGAGGTGTCGCGGGCGAGCCATCAGCGGCACGACTCCCCGCTGGTGGAACGCCGATGCTACGATGGCCGTCATAAGTCCCGCCTTCTTCAGATGGAAGATCGCGCCGAGCAGGTGGTCGAGGCGCTTCTGCTTCTTCTGCTCGACGCCGTACCTCGAGTGGTCGGGCCTCAAGTCGATCGTCCTCCCGGTGTAGGCAGGAAACAGACCGTCGTCGTTCCTTAGGTAGAACCACCCGGAATGCCATCCGTAGTGGCTCGACGTGAGCTTCGCCGGGATCCAGCTGTCCGCCCTCTTGAGGGAGATGCAGCAGCCTGCCCTGACCATCCTGCGGCTGCCATTCACAGCCGAGGCATGGAACAGGCTCACCTCGAACAGATGGAGCCACAGCTCCCAATGTGGCTCCATCCCCAGATAACCTTCGCACACGGCAGTGAATACCTCCACGTGGTAAATGCCGTTGGGGGAGAGGTGTTGGAGCTCCACGCCGTAGTAGTGGAGGATCCCGCGTAGAAGACGGCTGGGGGGGGAACCCAGCCCCGCCCAGTGGAAAGCTTCGAAGCTAACCACGTAACCCTCCGGCGGGCTAGGCTCAGCGTCCTCCCGCGACGGCACTATCCACTTCGGCCGGTCCATGGAGGTGATGGGTCGGAGAAGGCCGCTCTCCACCAAGTCTCCCAAGCGCGCCACGGTCGCCGACGACAGAAGCCAGGCGTTAGGGCCGCGCAAGCTGTAGGTGGCCATAGGAGCAGGGAAGCGGACGCGCTCGGATGCGGGGGTGGAAGATATGTTTCCGATCTCTCCTCTCCCTCTCTCGCGCACACAGAGATCCGGCTCGGTGGGCGACGAAGGCAACAGCGAGAGGAAGGAGACAAGGAAGGCAATGGCAAACGTGCGGAAGCCAGAACCCCACCCCCAGTATTTATAACCGGAAGCCCAACGGGCGGATCCGACAAAAAGGCAAGTAAGTTTCCGCATTTAATGCACTCACCTACCGCCTCTTTGTATTCCGTAAGATAAGTTGCACCCGTCACGTCATCGGGCTCCGCGCCGCATGCCTCGCTGCACCCTATGCCTACCACGGCCGAAGTCAAATGGACATCTCCTAAAAAGACGCGCCTACGGCGGACAACGTGCAACAGTGGGCATTATCTTCGGAGGTAAGCAACGGACGTCGACCCATCCGACGAAAATCTCGAGGGAACGAAGGCTGGCCCTCGAACGGGGTTCGACAGCCACCCTGGAGTACCTAAGGTCAGAGAAGACCCAGGGTTATGGACTCCGGTCCACCCCCGAATCTTGAGGGAACGAAGGCTGGCCCTCGAACGGGGTTCGACAGCCACCCTCGAGTACTCGAATTAGGAATGATCCGGGAGGGGCTGGCGCGAGCCCCACGAAGCGGACCCAACAAAAAGATAGGTATGTCCCCGCATTTAATATACCTACCTACCTACCCCCTTGTATTCCACAGGATAGGACGTCGACCCGTCCGTCAAAATCTCGAGGGAGCGAAGGCTGGCCCTTGCTTAGGGTTCAACAGCCGCCCTCGAGTACCTGAGGTCAGGGAGGACCCAGGGTTACGGACTCCGGTCCACCCCCAAATCTCGAGGGGGCGAAGGCTGGCCCCACGAACGAGGTTCACAGCCGCCCTCGAGTACGCGAGTCAGGGATGACCCAGGAGGGGCCGGCGCGTGCCCCTAGCTCGAGAACGAACTCTCGAGCCCCCCCGGGACATATCCAAGGCATAACCACGGAATACCCAAGGATCCCTTCGACGAGAGGCATCAGGCCACCGACTCTCATCGAACAGAGTTGGCACCTAGGTAATCCACGCGGTATTGCTTAAATGAGAACGCCTCAGGGCTTCTATCGACCCCCGTCGAAGGGGGCACGAGTTCTCACTTGGATTTCAGTTGAATTTATACCCGTTACCAGCTCGCAGAGGACTTCGAGGCTCGTCCTTACGAAGGCCCACAGAGGACGTCGAGGCTCGTCCTAGCGAGGATAGCACGATGCTCTTTGCCCCACAATCCGAGCGCAAGGATCCGTGGGAAGGACGCTAGAAGGTAGTGAAAGCCCAGCCACACGAGGCTCGAAGGCTAGACTATGCACGGCACCCCTCGACGAAAGAGGGTCGAAAACACTCGTAGCCTGGCAGACAGAGTTGACCCTTCGATAGGGAACTATGACTCCAGTTTAACCCTCGAGGGAGCAAAGGCTGGCCCTCGGAAGGGTTTTGACAGCCACCCTCGAGCACCCCTTTCCCAAGGAGGCGAAACTCTCGTAGCCTGGCAAACATAATCGACCACTCGATAGGGTGCTAGGATTCTAGGTAATCCTAACTCCCCTCAATAGAACATACATCAAAGCCCCCAGAGGAATTCTTAACCACTCCCCTAGGGCCTCCGGGGAGAATCAGACCTCGTACTAACCCTGCAGATCATCAGCAACAGCTTCTATGCGGATTTTCCTTATCCGCATAAAGGCTCAGGGGCTACTATCGGGTACAAAGGTAAGAGGGGACCCTAAACCTACGATAAACTAACGCTGAACATAGCATCCATTTTTAAGACAGGATCCGATCAGCCGTTCAAGTCAATGGAGAAAGGCCCATCACACAAAGGCCTCCCTCACCGGCGACAGCAACCAGTCGTGGGCCGGCCCATTACTGGAAAAACAGACGGACTGGGGTCGAACGAACGACCCCCCGCCTCTGCCCCGACTGACGGACAGGGGTCGAACAAATGATCCCCCGCCCCTGCCTCGACTTACGGACAGGGGTCAAACAAATGACCCCTCCGCCTCCGCCACCGCCTCGACCCCTCGAATGACGGACACGGGGTCGAACGAACCACCCCTGAGAAGGAAGCTCGACCGATTTACCTACTCCCGGTATGGGTTAAAGGGGATCCGATGCGCCTACCTGCTCCCGCCTAACGCCATGGGCGCCCACTACCGCGGTCAAATCTATCGACTCACCGCCCATGCCCTGGACCTCCGTCAATTGTGCTGCCGCTGTAGCCACGTCGCAGGGATACGACAGGGTCACGCCGGCCTCGACCCCCCTCGACCAGGGGGCTCGACCATCGTCTCCAACCACTCTGGCATGAGACCCGTCCTATCCGCTCCGTCCCGCCTCAGCTGTGGGACTCGCACCCGTCTACAGAAGGTCAACCCTGCTGCGTCGTGACGTGCCGCAACGTCCAGTCCGCCATCACCATACTCCGAAACACCGGAAGGATGGGAAGGCCACGCCGCTACAGCGATTGACGTACCTTCACCAGCATGGTGCCACGGACACACCTCCCATGCCGCTACAATTTAGGACTCTATACTCCCGTACCTCCCCTTGATCTATAAAAGGGGACGCCAGGATAAAAGAACAAAGAGGGCGGAAACAAAGGCGCATTCGTATCGACAATACGAACACACATTCGTTTAAGCTCTGACCCGCATACACCACTCACCCGATTGCTTGATCGACCTCTCAAGCAATCAACCGACCACCTAGGGTAGCCCTGCTAGTCCTAGGCCTCAGCTCATCTTGAGCACCTCCGTGTAAACCTGCTTGTACCCCCTCTATACGAGCACTTCGGTGCGAGATAATACAATCCATCCTCCCCTGCTGGACGTAGGGCCTTCTGTGCCCGAACCAGGATAAATCTTGTGTTCTTCTTGCATCACGTCTGGGAGAGGGAGCACGCAATATACAAATTTACTAGCCGGTGGTCTTGACCCCCCGGGTCATAACACCGACAGTAATACCAACCGGGACTAAAGGAAAGGTAGACCCTTTAGTCCCGGTTGGTGTTACGAACCGAGACTAAAGGTCCCTCGACGGATGAGTTCAAAAGGGAAGAGTCTCGTCTATTGATAGATGTGTTGAGTAGGTGGATTGGTTAGCTATGAGATCTTGAGTTCGAATCTTATGGGGTGTTGTTGTGGTGGCAGACTTTTTTTTTAACTGGATGGAACCGGGACTAAAGAAAATACCTTCAGTCCTAGATTCCTAGTCCTGATTGGGAAAACCGGGACTAAAGGCTCTTCCCAACTAGGACCAAAAGCCCTTTTATAGTAGTGTTATATGGCTCCTAGTTTGTTTTTTTTGTGCCGTTGTTTCCTAGTTCTTCGTTGGGACTGAGCAAAACCTAGCCTAGCCGGCTTCCTAATTCAGCCAGAAAACACGACAAACCCAACCTAGCCAACTTGCAAACCAAGCCATATAGCATCCTATCCTCATCCTATAGCTAGCCAAGTATCCTATCCTGGGCCCAAAATAGTTGTGAACAATAGGTTTAAACATAGATAGTCATGGCACTACTCCCTCTGTCCTATAAAAAATATTATTCTCATTATTTCAAAAAAATAAAAAAATAACTTTAACCAAATATATATGTAAAGGGAATATTAATATTTATGGTATATAATAATTAGTATCATTAGATAGATTGTTGATATAAGTTTTTGGAATATGTAAATCCGTTGGGATCGTTTTCTTATTCCAACGCTAAACATTTCTATGTAATAATATGGTCAAAATTTCAAATATTCAACTATACACGTCATTCAAGAATAATAGCTAGCTAGTAGTACGCATAATCTTGATGGATGGTGTGTTGACTGTTGAGGGAATTTATGGAGATGGAAGTTGATGATGGCGGCTGGTCAAGTTGAGCATTAGCTTGATCCTCCTTGATATGTGACCACGAGAAAGTGATTGGCCATATGGTTCTTGCCTCCCTGTTGCGTCGTCCATTGACCGCCTTCTGCTAGCCTGTTTGACCGGCATAGCGGCCCTTGGTCATCGTGTCGGTTCTGGACGCAGACCGTTGAATCCAGCCAACTTGTATGCGTGCTACTCAGGCAGCAACCAAGGTATACTAATCAGCAAAAGAAGGGCTGTAGCCTTGATGCCGATGCTCAACTTAGTTGTACTCTTTCATTTGTTAAATACTCTCTCCATTTTAAATTACAAATTGTTCTAGTTTTCAAGAGATATTATGTAGAGATAAATATCCACCAATGGAGTCTTTTTTATTACAATAATACTTTACCACGACTCAATAAAAATAAAAAAAGGCAATTCAAAAGAATAACGATTTGAGATTAAAAAGAAAGGCGCATTTTATATAAATATTAAAAGAAAGGATTACATTTTATATAAGTATATTGAGCCTTGCAGTTGTACCAAAGGCTTTCACTCTTTCCTTTTTTTTTCCAGCAAAATAAAGAGGGCGCCAAAGCTTTTGTTTATAGACGAGCCTATTCTTTAGCACAAAAATTCTTATTAGAAGGTCTTTTTTAATAGACTGTAATATAGATAATTTGCCCATTTCTTATGGAGACATAGTCTATATCTAGATATATAGCAAACTAAAAATAATGTGCCTAGAAAAGTCAAAATGAATTATAATTTGGAACATAGGAAGTAAATGCACATTAGTTTATTTTAACTAATTTTAAGATAATATAATAAATATCCGGCTTCATATGGTACTCCATTTGGTACTCCCTATGCCTCCATTTTTTTTCTTTTACAAGGTCATATGGTACTCCTTATTTAAATAATTCAAGATAGGGTGCATAGGGGTGGTCGGGCGACCCCCCTATGGATCTACCCTTTGTCAAATTTTAAAGTTACACTAATCTTAAGTTTTATTTAATCTGAACTTTATTATTTTTCTTCTAAATTTTAAGCATGACAGAAATTAAAGAATTTAACTAAATGCAAAAAGGGAAATAAGGAAAATAAAAGATAACTACCGACTTACCTTTCGGCGAAGGCTCCGTGATTTTAAGTCCTCGGAGTACGAATCTCCTTCTGGTTTATTCTTCGGGTGCACTTGATGGCTTCGGAGATGGAGACCGTGATGTGTGCACCTCCTTTGCTTTCCAAACCTGCCTTGGATTGGCAGGTTCATGCTCCCTACCCTTTGTCAAATTTTAAAGCTACACTAATCTCAAGTTTTATTTAATCTGAACTTTATTATTTTTCTTCTAAATTTTAAGCATGATAGAAATTAAAGAATTTAACTAAATGCAAAAAGAGAAATAAGGAAAATAAAAGATAACTACCGACTTACCTTTCGGCGAAGGCTCCATGATTTTAAGTCCTCGGAGTACGACTCTCCTTCTGATTTATTCTTCGGGTGCACTTGATGGCTCCGGAGATGGAGACCGTGATGTGTGCACCTCCTTTGCTTTCCAAACCTACCTTGGATTGGCAGGTTCATCCTCCTTGAGTTCAGTGATCTTAGCCTCCGGGTATTGCTTCTTTTGGCGTGGAGCTCGAAATATTCTTCTTGGTGGATGTGATTTAACCTTTTTGTTAAGTTTATAACCATTGAAAGCACATTTTACCTTGTGACTTGGGAATTGGAAATGGATCTGGCCCAATCCTACGTAGATGATTGCGTTGGTGGTGTTGAGGAAGGGCCTTCCCTGGATGACGGGGACGTCCACGTTGGCTCCCATGTCAAGAATGATAAAGTCGGTGGGGATGTACTCATCTTGGATGTTCACCAAGATATCCCTCATGATTCCCTCGGGAAACCGCATCGTTTGATCTGCCATCTGCAAACGAAGACAAGTAGGGAGCAAGGGTCCCCTAACAGATTATCATAAGTTACCTTGGACATGATGTTCATGCCCGATTCAAGGTCGCAGAAGGCGTTGTGGAAGGTCTGTTGTCCGATTGAGCACTTGATCGTCGGGTGGCCTAGATCTTCCTTCTTCATGATAAAAGGAGGATCGAGAAGATAGCCCCAATAGAAGCGAAGTGGAGGCTTACTGAACCTCGTTGTGACCATATTAACATGCTCAATTGAATCCTCTGGTTTCCCAGGAATCTTACCTTGTTCTATAGATGGCATAGCTGCTGCTAATTGAGCTAATTGTGTTTCTAACATTTTATTAAAACTCAATTGATTTTTCATGGCAGTGGCAAAGCTATCCATTTTTTCACCAAGAGTTTTAAGAACATTATCAGTGACAATCATCTTTTTATTTATACCATCATTAATCTTAGATTGACCAAAACAAAATCTTTCAATGAAGGTTGATTATTATAGGAATTGTAATTATTGTAATTGCTATTACCTCCATTATCTTGGTAGACGGGGCGCGAATTCCATCCTCCTTGTTGTTGGGGTCGATACTCGTTGTTGTTGTTGTTGTTGCTGCTGATGAAGTTCACGTCTTCCTTCGATGTCTCGAGGCAGTTGTTGCTCGATTGATCATTTCCTCCGCACACCTCGCACCATGGATCAGCTTCAATAGCTCTTGCGGTGGCAGTAGGATAGATGGCCTCTTGTTCCTTCTTGGAACCTTCTTCTATCTTCTTCATTAAGAGGTCCATCTTGACAGAAAGCATGTCCACCTCATTGACGGTGTGCATACCTCTCCTCTTCGGCTGGAGACGTTCCTCACCCCATCCTTAGTTGATTACCATCTTCTCGATGAGGTCCTTGGCATTCCTCACTGTGTGTTGGAGGAATGCCCCTCCAGCGGCAGCGTCAAGGTGACTACGGGCTATATTGGATAACCCGTGGTAGAATCCTTGAATCAAGAGCCAATTGTATATCCCATGAAAAGGACAGACACGAATATACCCTTGGAGACGCTCCCATGCTTCGGGAATCATCTTGTCAGACTGTTGTTGAAAGTTTGAAATCTTTGCACGAAGAGCATTGGTTTTTCCCATCGGGAAGAACTTCTTGAGGAATGCGTTGGCACACCTCTCCCATGTAGTGGCCTCTTCCTTGTGGGCGTAGAACCATAGTTTCGCCTTCCCCAATAACGAGAATGGGAAAAGACGAAGACGAATGGCGTCATACGCCACTCCCTTGATGGTAAAGGTGCCACACAACTCCATGAAGTGCTAGAGATGAGCATTGACATCCTCATGGGGCTTCCCGCAAAATGGATTGACCTGCACCATGTGGATCAAGGCGGGCTTCAGCTCGAAGGTGGCATCCCCGAAGTTGACCTCACGTCCTTGAGCTACGTGGGTAGCGGACGGGGCTGAGAAGTCAGAGATCACCTTCTGGGCCATAGCTTCCTTGAGTGGTGGTTTAGAGCCTCCTTCCTTGAACGGAATCAGGGTCGAGATGAACCTCTAAGGGGGAACTTGATGACGTCTAGTCCACCTCAACAGCTGCTCAGAATCTTCTAGATAGTTTCCCGGCAGTTGGAAACTGCTCATACACTATCTAGCTTCAAAAGAAAGGAAGACATAGACAGGGGTAAGCCCCTATGACTAATTGATAACTAAGTTAACGAGAATATCTGGATTCAATCTAATTAAAATTTCTAGGCTAAGCTTTCCCCGGCAACGGCGCTAGAAATGCTTGTTGGTATTTCTTATGACTATTGGATAAATCCGCAAGCGCACAGATTATACCGCTGTAGCACTTCACCCAGGAGTATTCCGGGGTATCATAATTTATATTTTCCAAAGGAAAGCTGGGATTGAAATGGTAATTAGAGAGAGAGATCCTAGAGAGCACCTCAACTTAGTATCAACTAGTATAGGGGGTAAACGATATATGTGATAGGAAGGGTTGATGAATGAATAAGCCAAGGTAAATGATACTTAGAATGGACTAGATAGTATAGCTAGGTGGGAGGACAACGAGAGAGTATAGGGACTCCTATGTAATTCACTCTACTTCAATATACTTAGCTAATTAATTAGTCTAAACACTATAGTTTGCCTCCTCAATAGAAGTATGCTAGGCGAGGGGATAGATCAGTAGGAGGACAAAACTCCTACCGGACCGCGCCCTCTTCTTATGGGGGCCTTACCTTTTAAGAACTTGCCTGAAAACACATGGTGGAATACAAAGACTAGACAAGGTTGTCACTCTCTTGCTAGCTACCACAAACAATCTGTGCAACAAGCGGTAACCAAGGATAAGATGATGTATAAGCACCACGCTTACACACAACTTACTACTTTGACTACGATCTATAATCAAAGCACCCTATGACAGGCAATGATCCCATATGGGAAAGGCCACAAAGGATCACAAACTATTGATGTAAAGGCTAATAATAAGCAAAAGCATATAACAATACTATAGTAATGCTCAAATTAAATACTAATAAAGTAGAGGAAAAATAATATATTGAATAAGATAAAGTCTTACAAAGAAGGAAAGATACAAGAGCTATACCAGACTTTCCAGATGACGACTCCGGAAATCCCGGGCGCAGCTCGACTCAACTCTAACTCCCACTCTAGACTAACTACTAGAACAATCTAAGGAATAGAGCTTGTAGGCTTCTTCACCATGTGTAAAGAGGGGGGAATGAGCCTCTATTTATAGTGGGAGGTGGAGTAGGGGCTACTCCATCGCCATGTCATCGATCTAGGATGCTTCAAATCTCCACCCTTGGATCCAATCGCCTCTAAACCAACCTGGAATGGATGGTTGTGATCTTCAGCATGTGTTAAACAGGTATGACGCTTACCAGGGTCTGAACCGACCTAGGGGGAGGTCGGCCGACCCCCCTATGGCCTGTGGGCCATGCCATCACCTTCTAGAAGCAGCCCCGCTGGTCAGGGACCAAGTGAGGGGCTAGTGGGCCCAGACAAAGGTTGGCTGACCCCCCTTTGGGGCTCTGGCCCACCTCAGTCTTCTGGATGCTAGCCCCACTTGTCATTGGTGTTAATTTTTGGTTCTGAGGTAATTGTCACGTTGATCTCCTTGATGTGGGCCCATGAATCCATGTGCTTTACATGTGAGCCATTGGGAGAAAGCACAGAGTGATCCAAGGGTTGGAATTCACTCTGAGGTGCTTCTCCTGGATCATGGCCAAGGGGGGAGAGCTGGTGGGCCCATAGGGAGGTCGGCCGACCCCCTATGTGGGTCCCACTGGCTCTCCTTTGTTCTATTTCTTCATTCCTGCATTCACATACTTCATGGACATGTGGAACTTGTTATTTGATAAAGTATGCTCATGATGTGATTGTTTATCCTTGATCCTGAGGTTGTTGGCAGCATTTTAATTATATAAAAGTGTATCATTATTGGTGCCAACAGATATATATCTCATCAATAAATTCTCATACATTATATTTTAGTATGATATATCTATGTAACATATGCTCGAATGGATATATATATATATTAGCAGTGTACAATTTGTATACGAATAACTAAATTAAAACTAAAATAAATAGAACTAAAAACAACCGCAATGAAAGAAAATAAAAGGAAACACCTTTAGTTCCAGTTGGAAACACCAACTCGGACTGAAGGTGCCAAATCCGAGGCAAGGACTAGCGATGATTTTAGTCTCGGTTGATATTTTCAACCGAGACTAAAGGTCTAGTTTTAATCTTGATTTTCAGAACCGGGATTAAAGGATGAGTCTTTAGTCCTGGGTTGGCAAGGAAGCCGAGACCAAAGGGAGGTTTCCAACTGGGATTGTCAAGGACCGATAACGGTGACTAGAGGGGGGTGAATGGGAGCCTCAAATTTCTTTCGAAAGATTTGGCCGCTGTCCTAAAATCACCTCCAAAAGTCAAACCCACTTACCGTGATGTCCACGACCCAAGAAGAGGGTGGATGTTCCCTAGGAACACAGCGGGACAACACAAAAGCGCTAAGTTCACAAACCGAGTCGAAGGAAGAAAAATGAGACACTCAACTTCTATATGCGAGAAGCAAGTACTCGAATCTAAAACACCCAAGTCAACTAGTGGCAACAGCACCTAGATAAGTTCCTTGACATGGTAGAAACCCAACACAACAGACGGAACACAATTCGGAGCCCAAACGCTCAAGATAGCAATTTTCCAAAACTCCTCCAGCGAATACCGGACACCTCCGGTTTGGATTTTCAGCCCAGACAGGTCTCAAGAGAAAAATCGAAAACCCTATCAAATTGTGTCCAAAAATTCTGAAAATTTAACCCAAGGTACTAGACACCAAGGATCAGGCCTCCACAAATATTCAGATCAAAATTCCAAACTGAAAATACCAGACACGTCCGGAATTCACACCGGACACGTCCGGTTTCAGCGAGCTGTTTTTGGCTGATTTCAGGAAAAAGTCCAAACTCGATCAAATCAACTCCGATTGACCCTAAATTTTGTGGGCAGGATCCTGAGGTAGTATTGATTCTACTCCATGAGTTTCATAGGCTTTGGCGCTTCACAAAATTTGGGATAAATCAAAATCCAAGAGGGGGAATAAAAATGACCGGAGAAAGGAAAATCGCCCGATCTGCGTGCTCACCCCAAACAAACTCGATTCCTTCAGTAAAAACCTTCACAAGGGATCCTAGCACCTTCTCCAACAAGTGGTTTGCAAAAAGATCAAGAAACGAGAGAGATCAAGCAAAAACACCGGATAGGGGAATTGCAAAAACGCGAAGAACACGAGACAAGCAGTTCAGGAATCGAATCCCGGAGGACATGAGGAGGTTATGGCCTCCATTACTTGACAAGGAAACAAGTTCTAAAAGTTCATCATCTGTGGACTTCGAGCAAGAAATCAAGAGAGGGGAAACCTAAGGAGTGGGAGGGAGGAAGGCAAATGCAAGAGGTGGGATGAGGGATACCCCTTTATCCCCTACTTAACGAGCTTTGGCTATTTCCCAAAGACCCCCTAGATACATGACCGAATTACCTAGTCCTGAGACAATGTAATCCAAGTCGGGTAACTCCCAGCACTCGTTTGAATGGACGGCCCCGCTTCCTGCCTGGACTTGTCGTCGCCTCGACGTAACCTCCAGGATTCCGCCACGTGCCATCCCCGCTTCCTCGGAAGCTCCGCCCGGGTTTTGAGGCCCAAACCCGTGAAACCCGCCACTGGTAGCTTTCGGCTCAACTACCGAACCCCGAGTTTTGAGGCCCAAACTCAGAAACCGTCCGCCGGTGGTTTTGAGGCCCAAACCACCAAACCGCTCGACTCGTGCCACCTCGTCCTCGCCCGGCCTGACTCCGAGTCCCCATGAGCCTCCTGCTCGACTCGCTCGCCGGTCGTCTTGACTTGGTCAAGACGGTCTACCTCCATGTATTCTCGCGCTCGCCGGTGCCAAGTAGTAGCCACCACAACTAGTCCGCCGACACCCATGGTCCCTCGGTTCGAGCCTCGCTTCCACCCTTCACGGCTCTCAGTCCATCGGCATGACAAGCCTCTACTCGACCTTCTCCACGCCATTGACCACTGTCCCCGGGCCTAGCACCTGCACACCACAAGCCGATAGACAGACACACATTTGCTTTCGCAAGGATTAGTGTAAACCGCTCAAACAGAAATACTCACATGTTGAGCAATCACTCATCATCAAAACTGAACTACATGGGCACATATCAACCATGTGTTCGCAATCTCCCCCTTGATGAGTGCATTGTCAACACAAGTGCATTTCAGATTCGAGCCACAAGGTAAAGCTTCTCCAAATGACCAAAAGCTAAGAACGCCAAAACGGGGTCACTTGAGAGAGGCAAAACGCATCCAAAACTTGGTTCCCAAAGGCATGGGCAACGGCTCGACGCAACCAAGCAAAACAAAACTAGCCCTTAAGAAGAGGCAGAAATGGGCTCAACACCGCTAGCAAGCCAAAGATACCAATCGCCTTACGGCAAGAAACTCTCTGAGATACCAATTAAAACACATGAAGCTCAAGAGGCCAATTGAAACCTGTCGGAGCCAACAAAGCAAGCTAGACCCTCCAGAAGAGGCAAAGGCTCAACACATCTAGCAAAAACTCCCCCTGAATAAGTGCACACTCACAAGAAATCGAGAAGGATGAAAAGAGCCAAAAATGCAAGTTTTTCACAAATTTTTGTTTTCTCCCCCTTGGCTGAAAAAAAGAGTGAAATGCACAACTCTCCCCCCTTGTTGACACATGTAGCTCATTAAAGCTCAAAACTCAAGATTTCAGCCACAAATGCCATACAATGCAAAATGAGTGCAAAAGTTCATACATAGAGCTAAGACAATGAAAGGATTCTCTAAGTGATGTGATCTTGGGAAAATAGGAAAAACTCTAAGTGTCCAACAAAGACTCTAGTTGAGCTAAAGATCACTCTAGAAGCTAGTTTAGAGAAGTTTACATGTGTAAGCAGAGAAAGGGTATCACCACCGAAAGACAACTAAACATGGCATAAGAGGTAAGATCAACCTCAAAACTGTCTCATGTATAGAGAGTAGACTATCCCAAGCAAAGATCATACAACAAGCCAATGACCCAAACTGAATCAAAATTTTCATTTTTCAGAGTTTTGCAGCAAAATTCGGTTTTAGGCACATTATAAGTGTATGCGAGTGGTTGTAAGCAAAGTGAAACCACTTATCAACCAGGCGAAGCCAAAGAGCTTAACACACTAGTTTCGGTCATACACGACACCACTCAAGTTCAACCCATATGGGAAGTAGTCTCGAACACATGGTGAAGTGCTCACAAATGCAAACCCAACTCGATCTTTTCAATTCACTATTCAGAGAGCTACTTTATTTTAGATCAAATTAATCATGGTGCTCAATGGAAGTGAATGAATCAATGAAGAGCCATAGTTACAAGCTATATACAAAACAGCCACAAGGGATCTTCAAAAGCCTACACATGCTAGTGTCATTTCAGAGGTGACATAGGGAATTAAAGTCAATTTTAAAGCTTTTCTAACTTAGCTCTATTGCATATCAAAAGATCAAAGAGAGTCTAAGTTAAGCAACACCATAGCCACATAAAGCACCTCAAATAGAGCATAGTTTCATTATATCGGCTATAGGTATGAAGCTCAAAATGAACTATGTCATAAATGCAAATGAGATGCAAAATGCAAACTGACACCAACCAAAAACTAAGAAACAAAAAGAAAGGTCAAAATAAAAACCAAAACAAGAACTATGATACAAAATAGCTTCCCTCAACTAAAAAGGGAAGCAAACACCCAACTCGCCCCGAAGGCGAGAAAACGCAGCTTGATCCAAAGGTTTTGTTTGAATGTCCGCAAGCTGATTTGGGTCTCGACATGCCGGAGGTCAATGTCGCCCTTCTCGTAGTGATCTCTCAAGAAGTGAAAACGAACGTCAATGTGCTTGGTCTTAGAGTGAAGCACGGGATTTTTGGCCACACTAATGGCACTCGTGCTATCACAAAGCAGAGGCACTTTAGTAAGCACAAGGCCAAAATCCTTCAAAGTTGCAATCATCCAAAGCAACTGAGAACAATAGCTAGCGGCGGCAACGTATTCAGCTTCGCAGGTCAACTAAGCCACGCTAGACCGTTTATGAGAAGACCAAGACACAAGAGAAGATCCGAGAAACTAACAAGTCCCCGACGTGGACTTCCGATCAAGACGACAACCGGCGAAATCGGCATCGGAATAGCCACAAAGCACAAGAGAGGAGAAGGCGGAAAATCAAATACCAAATTCGGGAGTGAAGCGCAAGTACCTCATGATGCGTTTCACCGCCTGCTTGTGCGAAGTGCGTGGAGACGCCTGAAAGCGCGCACACAAGCAGACGGTGAACTGAATGTCTGGCCGAGTCATTGTCAAGTACAAGAGCGACCCGATCATGCTTTGGTACTCCGTCTGATCCACCACCTCTCCTTCCTCTTCCGCATCCAAGGCAGTCATAGTCGACATGGACGTCGAAAGAGGCTTTGCCTCGCTCATGTCAAACTTCTTCAGAATATCCTTCGTGTACTTGCTTTGATGCACAAATGTCCCTTCCCGGGTTTGCTTGATTTGCAACTCGAGAAAGAAAGTCAACTCTCCCATCATGCTCATCTCAAATTTCCTGCTCATAATATCTGCAAACTTGGCAACAAGAGGATGAGAAGAACCACCAAAGATGATATCATCCATATAAATTTGGACTAGGAGAGTGTCTTTGCCTTGTTTGAGGAGAAAAAACGTTTTATCGACCGATCTCATTTTAAAACCCTTATCAAGCAAAAACATTTTCAACCTATCATACCATGCTCTAGGGGCTTGTTTCAAACCATACAAAGCTTTGTGAAGTTTTAAAACATGGTTTGGAAATTTGGGATTTTCGAAACCGGGAGGTTGTCTAACATACACTTCCTCCTCTATGTAGCCATTTAAGAAAGCACTTTTAACATCCATTTGAAAAAGTTTAAAACCCTTAGAAGCCGTAAGAGCTAGAAGGATTCTAATTGCTTCTAAATGAGCTAAGGGAGCAAAGGTTTCCTCATAGTCTATTCCCTCCTTTTGACAAAAGCCTTGCGCTACCAACCTAGCCTTGTGGCGCACTACCACCCCATCCTCACTTTGTTTGTTTTTGAAAACCCACTTGGTACCTATAGGGTGGCAACTTGGTAGTGGTGGCACTAAGACCCAAACATGGATACGCTCAAAGTTTTCAAGTTCGTCATGCATGGCATTAACCTAATCCGGATTGATCAAAGCGTGTCCAACATGTCGGGGCTCAAAAGACGCGACAAAAGCCAAATGAGCAAAGTGAGAGAGATAGGACCTAGACCGCGTGACTCGATGGTCGATGTCGCCGATGATGTTCTCCGGTGGGTGCTGCTTCTAGATGTAGCGGGGAGCTTTCCTGGAAGAAGTAGCCTCCCCCTCAACAGCAGCTGGAGCTTCCTCAGGTGCAACGGGCACCGACTGAGGAAGCTGCTCGAACGACCCCCAAGTAGAGGAAGTAGATAGGTCGGGGCCGTGAGCCGAAGTAGATGTCGCAGGGTCGACGGGGGCAGCCGGTGGAGTCGGCTCAGGATCACCCCAATCGGCATCATCCTGCTCCTCCTCCACAAAGATGCTAGTGTTCACCTCATCATCACCTGCAAGCTCAAAGGCAGTGGAACTACAAGGCATAGTCTCATCAAAAGTAATCTCACAAGTCTCCATCACTCGGTTAGTCTCAAGGTTAAGAGCACGATAAGCACGAGAGTGAGTAGAATAACCAAGAAATATACCGTCAGAAGACCGAGACTCAAACTTGTCCAACTTACCTCCCTTCTTGAGGATGAAACACTTGCACCCAAACACCCGTAGGTGACTTACCTTGGGTGGTCTCCCAAATCGCAACTCATAAGAAGTCTTCTTCTTGAAAGCTCGGAGAAAAATGCGATTGGAAACATAGCAAGCAGAATTTATCACTTCGGCCCAATACCTCCTAGGAGTCCTATGCTATCGAGCATCGTCCAACCATGTCAACAAGGGTCCGATTCTTGCGCTCAACAACACCATTCTGCTGCAGAGTGTGAGGAGAGGAAAACTGGTGGTTGAGACCCAAAGAAGAGCAAAGAGATGCAAATTTAGCATTTTTGAATTATGTGCCATTGTCACTGCGAATAGCTCTCATGACATGCTTAGGTAGCTCATTTTGCAATCTCAAAATCAGATCTCGAACATGTGAAAAAGCCTCATCCTTACTCTCCAAAAAGAACACCCAAGAGTATCTCGAGTAGTCATCAATGACTACAACCACATACCACTTCCCTCCTTCCGACCTAACCCGAGCTAGACCAACTGTGTCCATGTGTAAGAGCTCACCGGGTTGTTTGGTCATGATCTCAGTCACCAGAGGATGGGAAACAACAACCATCTTGCCATGCCTGCAAGGATGGCAAACCAAATCCTTCTCGAACTTTAGCTTTGGCAATCCTTGGATAAGGTCCATCGAGCTAAGCCTTGCAAGCAAGTCGAAGCTAAGATGTCCCAGTCTCCTATGCCACTTCCAAAGACCAGAAGAAGAACCGGCAAGAAGACAACGAGAAGGTCCGGAAGAGATAGAAAAATCCGCACAAAAAACCTTCCCGAAGGGTAAAATCCGGCAAACAAGATCACCACGAGAGTCAAGAATCCGAGAAAAGCCAACTTTGAAATTCACTTCAAAACCGTCTTCAAGGAGTTACGAAACCGAGAGAAGGTTAAAATGCAAATTCGCAACCAAAGCAACATCCTTGAGGACAAAAGACGAATTGACATGGATTGACCCTCGGGACACAACCTTACCTCTACTCTTGTCCCCAAATGTGATATACTCGGTGTGGCGCATGGGGTCGAGGCTGGAGAACCACTTGGCACTCCCGGTCATATGGCGTGAACATCTGGAATTCACAAGCCAAGTATCCTCCAGTCCTCCTTCCTACATCAATAAAAAGACATAGGGTGAGCAAACGGTGCAACACTGGGGTTAGTAAATGGTGAAGGATACCAGTGTTGTCCCATTTGCCCAAAGAAAGGGTTAGGAGGCATACCAAACATCTCCCTTCCCACAGGGGGATAGCGATCACCACCATAGGAAAAAGGTGGCCCGCTAAAGGTGTGGGGAGTGAAGCCACCGCCCCGAGGTCCATAGTCGTATGGCTCAAGACCGGTACCATAGCGATCCCAGTTGTTCAACTCAAGCTGCCGCCGATCATCTCTCTTCCTCCTATAGCAAAACTCAGCCAAGTGCCATCTCACTCACAATACTCACAGTGGTACCTCACCGCACTCTTGGTAGGCACTCTCTTGTTGGGTTGGGTGGCTCTCGCTTTCTTAGTAAGGGGATCACTAGAGATGTCAAGCATAGCATCAAGTGGGTTCCGAAGATGGTTCGGTTTAGGAATCCACACTTGCTTCTGTGGAGTGGTTTTGGGTGACTCTTCAAACACACCATCTCTCACAGGTAACTCAGAGGGATCGGTAGGCTTAGGTGGGGTAAACTTGGTGAACTTGGGGATTGTGGTGGGTTTCTCACTTTCGCTCAACCCACTGCACTCACCAATCTTATCAAACACGCTATCGTCCTTCCCACCTATAGCAAAGCCTACTCCCATGTTGCCAGCCCACTTGAATTGACTGTACAACATCCCCAGCTGCGGCTCTCTGCCAGACACCCAAGTTAAGACGGACCAGAGGTGTGTGTTATCCTCATCGGTATGCACCTTGTCGTGCCTGCACGTCGCGATCTCAAGCTCCACCGCCTCAACACGCTCAGACTCTCGGGTGCTATCTGAGCTGACCTTCTCTAGCACATTAATCCTACTCTCCTTCTGTGACAACTCAGAACGCAAGCCTTCACAAGACTTGCCCGCACCAAGTAATCTAGGCCTAGCCTTCAGCTCACTGACCTCCTCAAGTAGAGTGCCATACTTATCCTGGAGAGTGACAAGACTAGACATGTGAATGGCGCAAGCATCACACTCTACCTCCTCGGTAACCACCACCGACGCCTTAGCAAACTCGAGCTCATCTAGCGTTTTCAGATACTTAGCCTTGAACTCATTTCTCTCTCTAATCGTACGCTTGAGCACAACATCCTGACTCATGAAGGTAGCATTCAAGGACTCAAGCTCGGAGGAGAGAGACTCGATGGTGGGTGATACCTCGGGTATGTCGGAGTTGGCGTCGGAGTCGTCCTTGTGCTCGCCGACCTCACCAGCTCCAATCACCATGGTGCAGAAGCCACCATGCTTGGCGTCGGTGTAGAAGCAGAGGTCATTGAGCTTGTTCTCAACCTTCCCCTTCGACTCATCATCATTGCTCGAAGAAGAGCCTCCATCGGTGGAGCACTCGATGTCGCTGAGGGAGGCGAGAAAGGCTCGGTGCTTGGCCTTCACCTTGTCAATCACCTTCTTCGAGGATCTTCGGTTGTGGTCGCCCTTGGCCTTATGCTTGTCCTCGAAGTAGTGCTCACGCTTGTCCTTGCACTTGGTGAAGTCGCCCGCAGCTTTCTTGAGGCAGTTTGCGATGAAGTGGTCCTCATCACCGCAATGGTAGCACCCCTTAGCCGCGCCACCATGTCGTCGATTCAAGAAGTTGTTGTGAAACCGTGAGAACCTAGTGATGACCAAGGCTAGCTCATCATCTCCAAGAGCCTCCACTTGTTCCTCTATGACAGAGATCAAAGACGAAAGAGAGAACAAAGCTTGTGACGGGTTAGAGGAAGAAGCGGACACACTGCCGGGGCCGGAAACCAATGCCATGGAAGGGTTCGACGGGTTCTCAAGCTTGGCCCGGGTCTGGTGGTCAATTTCCGAGGACTTGAGCTTGCTGAACAGCTCATCTACGGTGAGGGCATCATAGCCTGGTGACTCCTGAATGGCAGCCACCTTCATCTCCCACACCCTCCGATCAAGAGCATGCAAAAGCTTGATAGCCATCCCATGATCATCATAGGGCAAGTTGGCCCGATTGGCACGCATCTTGTTGACGACAGATGGGAAGAGAGTGAACATCCCGTCAACATATTCGCCGGCCAACTATACGAAGTTCTCGTACTCCCTACGGTATGTGTCGAAGAGTCTGGACTTGATCTGAGGATTGCCCTCATGATATCTCACAAGTGTTTGCCAGATCTCTCGCGCCGTAGTGAGGTTCAAGACTCGCTCAAACTCGGTAAGACAAAAACTCGAGAAGAGGATACTATGAGCCTTGCTGTTTGAAGCATGTTGAGTTACCTCATTTTGGGAAACACGAGCAGCAAGAACACGATAACCCTCATTCTCACAAATCTCCCAAATATTCGAATCAACTCCTTGTAGATAGGCGGACATGCGCACCTTCCAGTAGGAGAAGTTCGTTCCATCGAAAAACGGAGGTTTTCCAACACCTTGCTCTATGTTGCCTTCGTGGATCAAGAACCCAGTAAGGTGGAATGATCCTTAACCGACTCTGATAACAATTGAAGGACTGATAACGGTGACCAGAGGGGGGGTGAATAGGAGCTTCAAATTTCTTTCAAAAGATTTGGCCGTTGTCCCAAAATCACCTCCAAAAGCCAAACCCAATCGCCGTGATGTCCACGACCCAAGATGAGGGTGGATGTTCCCTAGGAACACAATGGGACAACACGAAAGCGCTAAGTTCACAAACCGAGTCGAAGGAAGGAAAATAAGACACTCAACTTCTATATGCGAGAAGCAAGTACTCGAATCTAAAACACCCAAGTCAACTAGTGACAAGAGCACCTAGATAAGTTCCTTGACATGGTAGAAACCCAACGCAACGGACGGAACGCAATTCGGAGCCCAAACGCTCAAGATAGCAATTTTCCAAAACTGTTCCAGCGAATACCGGACTCTCCGGTATGAATACCGGACACGTCCAGTTTGGATTTTCAGCCCAGACAGATCTCAAGAGAAAAATCGAAAACCCTATCAAATGGTGTCCAAAAATTCTGAAAATTTAACCCAAGGTACTAGACACCAAGGAGCAGGCCTCCACAAATGTTCAGCTCAAAATTCCAAAGCGAAAATACCGGAGACGTCCGGAATTCACACCGGACACGTCCGGTTTCAGCGAGCTGTTTTTGGCGTATTTCAGGAAAAAGTCCAAACTCGATCAAATCAACTCTGTTTGACCCCAAATTTTGTGGGCAGGCTCCTGAGGTAGTATTGATTCTACTCCATGAGTTTCATATCCTTTGGTGCCTCACAAAATTCGGGATAAATCAAAATCCGAGAGAGGGAAGAAAAATGAACGGAGAAAGGAAAATCGCCCGATCTGCATGCTCACCCCAAACGAACTCGATTCCTTCGGTCAAAACCTTCACAAGGGATCCTAGCACCTCCTCCAACAAGTGGTTTGCAAAAAGATCAAGAAACGAGAGAGATCAAGCAAAAACACCGGAGAGGGGAATTACAAAAACGCGAAGAACACGAGACAAGCAATTCATGAATCGTATCCCGGATGAAACGAGGAGGTTACGGCCTCCATTCCTTGACACGGAAACAAGTTTTACAAGTTCATCATCCGTAGACCTCAAGCAAGAAATCTAGAGAGGGGAAACCTAAGGAGTGGGAGGGAGGAAGGCAAATGCAAGAGGTGGGATGAGGGATACCCCTTTATCCCCTACTTAACGGGCTTTGGCTATTTCCCAAAGACCCCCTAGATACATGACCGAATTACCTAGTCCTGAGACACTGTAATCCAAGTCGAGTAACTCCCAGCCACTCGATTGAATGGACGGCCCCGCTTCCTGCCTGGACTTGCCGTCGCCTCGACGCAACCTCCAAGATTCCGCCACATGTCATCCCCGCTTTCTCGGAAGCTCCGCCCGGGTTTTGAGGCCCAAACCCGCGAAACTAGCCAGTAGTAGCTTTCAGGCTCAACTACCGAACCCTGAGTTTTGAGGCCCAAACTCAGAAACCATCCGCCGGTGGTTTTGAGGCCCAAACCACCAAACCGCTCGACTCGTGCCACCTCGTCCTCGCCCGGCCCGGCTCCAAGTCCCCATGAGCCTCCTGCTCGACTCGCTCGCCGGTCGTCTTGACTTGGTCAACACGGTCTACCTCTATGTCTTCTCGCGCTCGCCGGTGCCAAGTACTTGTCACCACAGCTAGTCTGCCGGCGCCCATGGTCCCTCGGTCAGAGCCCCGCTTCCGCCCTTCGCCGCTCTCAGTCCATCGGCACGGCAAGCCTCTACTCGACCTTCTCCACGCCATTGACCACTGTCTCCGGGCCTAACACTTGCACACCACAAGCCGATTGACAGACACACATTTGCTTTCGCAAGGATTAGTGTAAATCGCTCAAACTAAAATACTCACATGTTGAGTAATCACTCATCATCAAAACTGAACTATATGGGCACATATCAACCATGTGTTCGCAGATTGGAACGACCCTGTTCTGCACTAGTGTATAACTAGGTTATTGAGGTGTCATGATCATAGTCTTTCGTCATATATAATCACGGTCTCCTTTAATACAATAATAAAGGTCGAATGCATTGTGAATTACACAAACCTCGAATTTTCCCTCAACATCTCACGCACACTCGCGCATTGGTTTTGTCACTGCTGGGTGCAGGATCTGACGACTTGTGATGATGACCGGTGGACCATGAAACCCACTTTAATTTGCATGGTCATACATGTACGTGAACTACCGGTAGATTGCATGCATGTTGGGACATTTTCAGAAGGGTTGTAGACTTGACACATACATGTTGAATTTGGCTGAAACTAGACAACAACACCGACTTGCTACTAGAGCAGCTAACTAATAACTAGCCTTAGGTCATCTATATGATGGATAAAGGTTACACATCAAATTTACAAAGGTGGTACACTCACTATTTTTAATCCAATTTCAACCTCTCTTGTGTTTAACTAATTGGGTTCTGTGGAAGTATCATGGTAGTCTTCGTTCTCGTATAACCAAAATAGTAGGGAAGGTTTTCCATGCGTGTATACCAAAACATGTGTTACTAAACGTACTACTCACTCTACGGTCGCAAATAAGTAGCGACATTTTATTTCGATGTCGTCAGAAGCCAGCTACTTCGAAGTTATGACTAATAATATGTTATTAACTGTAACACATCCATAATATACCAAAATGCATCGTCCTGTTATATATACATCTACTATATGTTTCAAGGCATGTATACCTCCCCGAGGTCCTCATATAGTCATATACCACTTTCAATTTTCAAGCATCCGTACTCAGTATTGTCAAAGTGTTTTTTTTTTCAGTCAAAGTTTAGAATGGATTCTATAGTACAGTAGTACAGTACGTGTGTCATAATCCGGCGATGTACGTAGCAGTGAAAAAAAAGGAGCAGCGCAGCGGCCAGCGGCCTGCGGCATGCAGCACCGCAGCCTCGGGTTTCGCTCTCGATCGCTGTCACGGTCATGCGCTGGTTGTCAACTGCGAATACGGGTTCCCGCGACTCGCGACGATCGGCCGGTTTGACCTCAAGACGGCGACAGCCACACAGATAGCTTGTAGGTATATAAATATTGGGCCATATCTGCGAAACAAGTAGCTGTCTGCGGCCCACTTTGACTGTCCAGCAAGGCGTGTAGTTCCAACCGGAAGACTCAGCACTCCATCGGCTGCCATGGCATATACCGGACGTTAGGCCAACATGGCGTGTTCACTTGACCGTTTTTTTGGCTGATAAGTCGCGGCTGATGTTGTTTTTACTGTTTTTCTGTGAGACAAAAACAGTGTTTCGATGGCTGATAAGCCGACTGATAAGCTAAGCGAACAGGCTGATAGATGATGGACTCTTGATGCCTCTAGACATGTGCAATCTGTTGCCAGCTTATCCGTTTTAAGCCTGGTTTGCTTTGGTTTGGTTTCAGCTCTAGCTCTAGCTCCGGCTCCGGCATCAGAAAGTCAATGCATACAGGATGTCAAATGCCGAAGTTATTTTAGGGTCTATTTGGCACGACACCTTCTAAGAGCGTCCTCAACAGCCATACAAATCGCTAGCATCTAATATATTTTAGTACACGTGAACGAGAGAGAGTAAAAAACATTTTCGCGAGCGTCTGCTCAAGGAGCAGTCTCGCATAGTATCCCAAATGTTTACAGTCACTGACACACCGCTGCTTTTCCATTGACCATGCGCACTAACATTTGCTTCTATTTTTTTAACTTTCTTCCTCCTCACCCCGCTAACGATTTGCAGGATCTATTGAGGATGCCCTAAAGAGCTTCTCCGGAGAAGACGCAGCCTTTTTGAAGATGTCATAATTTATGGCTCCTGTAAAACGGGTCTGATTTCTCTATTTTTTATTAAAAAACAATTCCTTTAAGAAAACGGTTAAAAAGAAACCCTGTCAAACAGACTGTTACTAGTCATACAGGATCCGAGGAACTAAAGTATTTTCCATCAGAGCAAATGAAATCCGTAAAATCGGGCTGTGATGCTGCTCTGGCTCCAGCTCAACCCTCAACAATCCATTATTGATCTCAGCCTAGTCTTGCAGATTATTAGTGTTAATGATGGGATGAGGAGCCAAGAGCAGAGTTCGATTTGACTGGGAGAACTTCGTTTACAATATTATACGTACCGTTCCCTGGTGATTTATTAAGTGCACCAACTGACCTGGTCGCTCTGCATTCGTGTGTCAACTTTGAAGGGTACACTGTATATTATTGTTGTTATTAGTGTATATAAATATCTACAAACAAACAACTTCAACAAGGACAGTTATTAACATATGAGAAATCTTCAATACGTTTAAAATTTAACTGTTGAATCCAAGGTTCTACGCTGTACTGTATGTAGGACAATACTACTTCTTTCAGCTGGTGCAGGAGGAGACCATGAAGAACGACAACTAGTGTTTTTTTTTTGGCTTTTGGTGAACATGATGCATTATTTATATACTTTGTCTTGTGTTTGACACAATACTCCGTATTTAGTTGTGTTGTCCTTGTCGTTTCCTTATCTTTGAGGGACCTCGCTCTATACGACACATGTGCTGCATTTATACCAATTTAAAGTATTTTTTGCGATCCTATTCTGATAAAAGTGTGAACTCAAGTTCCATTCTGCTGGCTGCAGAGGCTAACCATAGTTACAAGTCGTCATCTAACATATTCCCTTCTCTCTGACCGATCCGCATGTATGGTCGCAGTGTCCATTGTCCAACTACAACTCATATATCAGGCGACAGCAACCCAATTGTTCGTCAAAATGTTGAAAAGTTAGGCAAAAAGGAAAAACGACAGCCGAATCATTAGTCCTGTCCACACATCACAAGCACTGTTAAAGCTTCGGAGGAAATATTATGGTGGTTGAAATCGCATAAGACCTCCAGAGTTATTCTTTTCACTCTGACCCAGTTGGTTGGGGTTTTATATGGTGGAGCTTGTTCACATGAGTTTATGTTTGATACGAGTGCTTGTATTTTTCTATATTTATTTTAAAATTTAGTAATGCATTCTTTCAGTAGTAGAAGATGTCCCTGTCGACAGCAAGACACATGTGGTAGCTTCATAAATCATAAAGATATGATTTACGTACAAGTGTTCATAGAGGTGAGTGTGTATGTGTTATGTACGTCTAGGTTGTATTGTATGATTATAGTAAAACAATAGACAACAATGGGCGTTGTGGCTATAAAATTTGTTTCTAGTGATTACATTCTTGGAGTGATTGGAATTATCTGGTGTATTTGTGGAGTGATTGGAATTATCTGGTGTATTTGTTTTGATAGATAGCATCTCATGGTACTATTAGCTATTTTTTTTGTTGCGGAATTCTTATTACTCTTAGTGGTTGCTACCATCTGTAGGACTTAGACTAGCAGTGACTTCTTGAACCACTCAATTATTGGAGATTGTGAGGTTCTCCAAAGGTAATTGTGAGGGGCTCATGTTCTAATTTCCCTATTCGTAGAGAATCAAACACTTGAGTGGATATGAGGCTTGTTTGAATACCCTATGATTGAGCCAGCTCATAGGCAAAGTGCTCATGTCAGAGCTGAAAGGATCGAGATGTTCATGAGGGGGAGTGAATTGGGCATTCTAAAATCTATTGCAAGAATTAAGTCCTAACTCTAAAAGCCAATCACTCCTTGTGCCTAGAAGTGTGTCTAAGTGACTCTACCACACAAAGCTTAGCAACCTAGTTCCATTCCTATGCTAGCTACTCAATTCTATGCATGTAAATGCGGGAATTAAAATGCTCAAAATAAAGCAAAGGAAGGGACGCCGCAACATTTTGCTGAGGTATCGAGGAGTCGATACTTCCCTAATCCTCATTGGAGCAGTCGCGGAAGGGTGAAGCTTCCCTTGGTCCGCACAAGGACCAGCTGGTCTCTCCGGACTAATTCTTCACCGCTCCGGCTTGGTGAATCGCCCACAACCGATCACAACTTAAGTTGGCTCATCCACAAGCTCTCTAGATGATCACCAACCTTTCAACCACCACTAAATTGTCTAGGTGATGTTGATTACCAAGAGTAACAAACACAAACTCTCACATGACCCACACAAGCCTAATGAGATGGGTGGATGCACACTTGCTTCTCCCTAGACACTAATGAGGTGTCTAATCTCTAGATTAGCAAAAACTCAACTTATTCACTAGGCCCTTGCTCTTGCTTGCACTCTATCGATCAATACTTCTAACGTCACTTGTTAAGTTGTCATCCCTAACAGTGGTGCCAGAATTGTCGTACAAAATCATGCTCCTAATTATGAATAAAAGTTATTCGCAAACGCACAAATATAATACCGTCATAGCATTTCACCTAGAATAGTTCTAAGTGTCGTTATTTATATTTTACCTAGGAAAGTACAAATAAAAGCTTACTACCTTGAATGATCAGAAGAGCTAGATGGGTAATTTAGCTATAACCCTTTCTACATGCAATAGGAACATGGAAGATAACTTTAACAGTGCAATTATACTCACGATAGGAATCAATCAATAAAATAAATATAATAAATGATAAATAAGCAAGCAGACAAGCATTCCATAATTCAACTTCATAGTCACACATTATTTCTAGGGTTATTGGTGCTACATTAATAACTAGACAGGATAACTCCTAAGTATTCTTCACTACAAGTAAATTACCTACCTAGATTAGTGCAATTACATGCATGCAATTATTATTAAGACTACATAATAACCATACAAGAGGGACATTCTAGGGAAGGCTTGCAATAGAGTATGTGCCAACATAAGAACCATGTCCTACTTAGACCTATAAGTAAGAGGTGGACTACAGAGGATTCAATGGGTCTATAAGAGTCACACCCACAAGCTACCACATGTTCCGTAATATAGGGTGCATCGATAGATAAACAAGTCTAAGAACCATATCAGGCTTACACTATGTCTACCACTATGTCCTACTTAGGCCTATAAACGGGAGGTGGACTATAGAGGATTTAATGGGTCTATAAGAGTCATACCCACAAGCTACCACACGTTCCGTAATATAGGGTGCATCCGTAGATAAACAAGTCTAAGAACCATGCTTACACTATGTCTACCACTCACCCATGACATCTTAGGATGAGCACTATACGAACCCTTATCTAGATAAGCAATTCTAATTATGCATGGAGTATAATCTAATTAAATAAAGAATATTGCAATGATGAACATAATGATTAAAAACAATGTAAAATCAATTGTTGCAAACATATTGAATATGAAAGATTAAAGCGATTGAGATGTAAAAGCTATACCAAACAGTACTTCTCACGATGATCCAGAGCTCGAAGCCTCTTTTGGATCCCTTCTAGTTCACTAGATGATGCTTGAACTCCTTCTAATACTAACTAACTATCATATGCCCTAGAATAGGGTGATCTAATGACTCACTAATGGAATTTCTTGCTAATTAACCGCTTTGCTCGAGATTGATTTATGATCGAATGATGGGGTCTCCTCAGGGGGAGGTTAAGGCCTCATTATATAGTCCTATGGGATGGACATCCTTCGTTGGATAAAACTGACTTAAACCAAGGGTTTAGATCAAAACCCTAGGAAACAAAGGTGGTGGAGAGGCGGCAGGGGCCAGATGGGCCAATGTGGGGTCAGTCGACCCCACCAAGAGCCCATCGGCTGACCCCTGGTGGCCCACTTCGGGGGCTTCCTTCGCTTCTGGTGTATTCTCGCTTCTAGAATATTCTTGCTGGTCCTTTTTTTTTAATTCCCAAATTATTGCATCAAAAAGATTTATCCTTGCCTGTTTTCCTAATAAGTCCCTAGAAAGTCACCGATTCACTAAAGCTATGAAATTCTATCAGTTTAAACCATATATTCTACTTTGGTGATCCTTTTTAGCCTTTTCTTAGTTTATATCGACGGGTTATGATAGACCATAGTGACCATCAACAACACCCCCAAGCTAACCCTTTGCTAGTCCCTTAGAAAAGCAATACCTATAATTAAAATGTCCCTGAACATTCATACTCATACGTAGAAAAAGATTTTTATCACCAGAACAAAAGATAATTGATACATCATCTTACTCATATTACCTTGAAACTATTTAGCTTCTTTTTGACTTGGCCTAGATCTTGAGAAATTGAAAAATAGAATGATCAAATAAAGAAATATATCTCAAACTCTTTGATCACACCTTGATTCTAGAGTTTTGCAAATTTTCAAAATAAAACTCGGAGATTCCTCTGTATGACATCTCTCAAGTCTCTCAGATATGTGGTATTATATATATATATATATGTGTGTGTGTGTGTGTGGAGCTTATAGACAAAACTTATATAACTTGCAAACATATATCTATTAAGTCAAACAATGGATCTGAAAAATAAATCATACACTCTAATCAAGATGTGCATTTATAGTGTAAAACATATTTATTAATGCTCTTCCAAGGGTGTAACACTTTAAGGGTGTTAGAGAACATGAGCTATCCGTTGTTTTGGAATCAAATAGGAGAAACCCAGGTATTTAGACTAGATGTGCTAAGGAAAGAAGACGAACAAGTCTGAGTGATTAAGGATAATTTGAGAATAGCGCAGTCTAGACAAAAGAGTTATGCTGACACTCAAAGAAGAGATTTGACCCTTTAAGTGGGAGATTATGTCTACTTTAAAGTTTCACCTATGAGAAGTGTGAAAAGTTTCAATATGAAAGGAAAACTGTCACCCAGATATATTGGTCCCTCTAATATTCTCGAGAGACGCGGATAAGTTGTCTATCAGTTAGAACTACCTGAAAGTTTGTCTAGAGTACATGATGTGTTTAACGTATCTCAACTTAAGAAGTGTTTGCGAGTACCTGAGGAACAGATACCATTATAGGAACTCATAGTTAAAGAGGATTTGACTTATAAGGAATATCCGATTAAGATTTTGGAAAATAGCTAAAAGAGTTACAAGTATCAAAGTTATTAAAATCTGCAAAGTATAGTGGAATCGGTATAGTGAGGATGAGGCCACATGGGAAAGACAGGAAGATCTTAGAAAAACTTATACTCAACTTTTTAAGTAAGCATCAGTGAATCTTGGGATGAGATTCTTCTAAGGGGGCTAGATTTGTAACAACCTAAAATTTGGTTTAGCAAATTAGAATTTAATTTGAATTATTTTGTTTAAATTGATTTATTTAAGTAAATTTCATGCTCATGAAAAACATAGTAAAATAAAAGCTATGCAAATTTAAAAATTAACCTAGGGTTTAGCAACATTATTTGTGCATCCATGCCTTTGCATTATTTCATCATGTTGTGTGGTTTGATAAAGCTAAAAAAGAATTCAAATTCATTCTTGAAAATCATTTAGAAAATCAAATCTGGAAAAGATAAGGGAAGCTTCTCTCCCTTGGGTCACAAGCCCAGCTCTCCCTCCTCCTTCCCTTTCCCTTCTCCTTCTTCTAGCTTAAGTGGCCCAGCCCAACTCGGCGTCCTTCCCAGCGCTAGATGCGCACACGCACCCCTCCTCCTTTCACTTGGGCTAGCTTCCCTAGCTCGCAACCTAGCACGACGCATGCTCCCGCATACGGATGCCGTCATCCTCTCCCGCTGACACGTAGGGCCCACACGTCAGTCACCCTTTCCCCTACCTCCCGCCGTCTTCGACTAGACTCTGCTTCACAGAGTCCGTCTTGGCCTCACCGTGCCATGTCGTGCACGCCATGGCCACCTCCCCCTTCCCCCCCTCTAAATAGCAAGTACCTACCTTGCCTCGCTTTGCCTTGACTTGCCTAGCTCTACGACCATTGTAGTCTCGCCGGAAAGCGCCACCACCATTGGGTAGCCTCCCTGCTCTGCCTCGGACATAAACCATCCGCCGAGCTTTGGGACGAGCTCACGAAGTCGCTATAACTTCTTCTTTTCCTCTCTTTCCTCTTCTAGATCTCTCACTCCGGTTTTCCATCGTTACAGCGGACCTCACCAGTCGCCTCCATCCGTGGACAGCCGCCACCGTGCTCCTTCAGCCTCGGTTTTGCCCTAGGTGAGATCCTTGTCCCTTCTCTCTCTCTCTCCGGTCCTATTCCTAGTTCGAATCCTTGAGCATAGCTCCGGATTGGCTATCGCCGGTGAGCTCCCTCGCCTTTGACCATAGCACCACCGCCCCTGCTCTTCTTCCCCAGTGAGCACTCCTCTCTCTCCCTTCCACTCTAATCTGAGCCTTCCATCTAGGATCCAATGGATCAGATTCACCCATACCCCTTCGCCTAGCAGTTTTTCTAAAGAGCCCCTCGGTTTTTCATGAATTAACCCGCAATACAGATCTGATTTAATAAACCAAATTTCTTTATTTGTTTTAATTCAAAATAAGATCCACTTATTTATAGTTTTGCCATTAGATTGAAAAAGCTTATAATTTGGTCATTTTAGCTCTGATTCGATCCATTCAAGTTGCATTAGCTTCGTAATTTCATGATCTATCTAGTGGTATATTTTTTGTCTATATTAAATACTTTTGAAAAATAAAGTTTAGTTAATCCTTATTAATGTATTAACTTTGTACAGAAAATCTCGTTTAATTCATAACCTCTTCGTTTTAGATTTGATTCGAGTAAATTTCACATCTATGTGTTCATAGTGACGTATAGATCTGTTTTATATGCCTTTCAAAACCTTTTCACTGTTCATGGTGTATTGTTTTGAATTGGATCTATGTTTGCTTTATGTATGATTGCTTGGATGATTGCATGGTGATGTTGATCGAGTTTAGACGGTGAGATTTTCGTAGCTGATCAAGAGTTCTTCGTTGAAGACCCGGATCCTATTGACGGTCGTTAGCGTCAACTTTTTATACAAGTAACAACATGATAAAAGGATCAATCACATATAAAATAATAAAAGTATAGGGGGTTATCTAAAAAATTTCATGAGTTTTGGTATTCTATTATTTTCTAGGGACTATTCTAGAAAAGCGCAATAAAGGAAACAAATAACAATAAATATAGAAGAAATACCGCGGATATATAGTTGCAATTTAACTCAAGAAGGATCCAGAAGACACCGGAGCGAAGCGGGGCCCTAGACCCTGACATGTGGGGCCGGCCGGCATAGGGTGGGGCCGGCCGGCACCCCCCTGGCCCACTAGCCGCCGCCTTCTAGAAGCTTCCTCCGTGCCTCTAAGGAGTCATCTCGGCCCTACGTTAAGTCGGTTTGATCCAACGGCTATCGTGCACCCCACTGGACTATATAAATAAAGAGCAGATCCCCCTCAGAGGCATCTCATCTCATTATTCTTCTCCAGAGCAAAAACTAGGGTTTCAATTATAAGTAGAGAAGGAGAGAGATCCCTCTAGTTCCAGTTCTAGTTCTTATAGTTCTAGATCTACTTCTAGTTGTAAATTAGAGAGAGATTAAGGAGAGAGCTACGGAGGAGCCAGGCCTGTCGGATCTTTCTCAACATTGTACTTCTACAGTATCTGGTTTGTCTTTAAGCAATCTCTAGGTTCTTCAATTCATACTCCCTGAGTTCTTACTTTACTTTCCGTATTTACTTTCAAGTTATTTATTAGATTCCTGCTTGCATCAAGTGTTCTAGTCTTTATAAAACTAGAGTAGTAATTAATAGATTAGGCATGGTGCCTAGTCTTGAGATTACCTGGAATTGCACCCAACCTTCACGGATAGTCGTGGTAGCCCCAGGTGGTGACAGCCCTGAAGGCCAACGTATTCCACCACGTTAGGGTTGGTGTCTATAGGGCGATAGTTAGAGCTTTCTAGCCCCCTTCTCATCCCTTTCCATGGCTAGTGTTCTGATGTCCCAAATAGATAATCTTGAAGTATCTTTGATTCTTAGATCAACTAAAGAACTCTTAGGAAACTTACTCTGTACCCACTAAAATAATATATCTTATCTATCCTTGGACGATCTTCTTTTGTTGCTGGTTCACTTCGCATTCCCCATGGAAATTGATACCCTTGAAATACTCATAGGTGAAAGCTATACTGGTATCCATGCGCTTGCGGATTTATCTGTGTGCGTAAGAAATACCAACAAGCTTTCTGGCACTGTTGCCTTGGAACGGTAGCTGTGCTAGTTTTGAACTATGGTCATCCATTTACCTTTTTCTTTCTTACCATCTTTCTCACCTTACCTTATTCATCTTACCACATCTATAAATACTCTACTCCAAAGGGCGACTTGTTGGAGACTCCGCCATTTTTTATACCCTATTCTTATAAATGGCTATGAGCTTTGCCTGCTTGTATAGCCATGGTTTGGGAGCAATCTTTCTCTAGCCTTGGTTTAGTTTTAACTCCATTTGAAAATATAACACATCCAAGTATAGAGGAGACCCCACACAAGACCAATTTGAGACTCAGCAATCCAAGTGGAATTTTGAACATCCATTTAGAATCAACCATAGAGATTGGAGAGGAAGATGACATCAATGGGCATAGAATCTATTTCATAACTATCTCATTAAATCAATGCTCCTATGAGACATCTCCCGAACCCATTGGTCTCTTTATCTTTACCATACATGACATCTTCAACACCCTTGCACTCTCTGTTTACAAATACTTCAAAAGGGTGTTTGTCGATGCATATGTTTATCATAAATATTGCAGATCTTGTTGTGTTAAATCTTGAGATAGGTAATAGAGGGGAAACCGTTTCACTAAAAACACATCTTAAAATGTTTCCCATGGACAAGCTTAGTGTCCTAAAACAAGCACTTCTCATATCTTAACATAAGTTATTCACCATTTTGTTGCCTACCCTTGTGAAACGAGCGTAGAAGTTTATGATTATATTCCTTCGGGTATTTTTGTCACTAACCTTTCTAGGTACAGAGCAGAAAGAATGAAGGAATGACAAACATAAGGTATGTTCAACAATCATCATGCAATATTGAATTTCATCCAATCTTGATTTTTGCAAAATTCAAGCTTGGGGGATAACCCATCATAAAAACATATGTTGCCATGTTGCTACATTATCTTAGTTGTCCCTACCTTTAAGGGATGCTCAAACTGCTAAAACTGATAATCATGCTCTTTCATCTTCACTTGAGTAAATCTCCATAACACTTTCATGCTACCTTTATCTGCTATAGTGTATGTTTAGATTTTGAAGTATTTCCATATATCTTTTAAATTATGCATGGTGCTTAGTTTAAATCAAAGATACTTGGATATTACTTTTAAAGGCTTTTTAATTTAAGCAGTGCTTAGGTTAAAATGTCTTCCTAAGTCAAATTAGACGTGGTGTCTAGGTTGATTTTTGAACTGATAGTATATTAGAGTAGATATTGGATATTTTGTTGGCTAACCCCTGCAGGAAAACTTTCAATATCAAATTGGGAAGTCCCGAGATGAGCTCACACTAAAGATGAAGAGAGATACATAAACTTCAACAACCTTCACAAGAGGGACGCCGCTAATTCATCAAGGATAGATGAATTCCATGGAGCAACGAGAAGACAAGTGACAAAGAACAAAATCTATCAAGCCACTCAATCCATGGAAGAGGGTGAACAAACTTCAAGACAAGATCAACAAAAATGTCAAGATCAGAACAACAAGAATGAGAAAGGAAGTGGAACAAAGGAGACAAGCTGTTAATGCACAATCGGTCCAGGAAGGGAGCTTCCATGATGGTTATGACACCATCATTCTTCAATGACAAAGGTAAAGGTAAGTACTTATCACTCTAAAAGCATTTTCCTTGATTCTAATATTCACATAAATAAAGATATAAAAATGTTTGAACTACAACTTTACTTGATCCAACTTGATTAACTCAACATGTTAGTTCTTTAAAGCTTGATCCTAGTACCATTCCTTAATCTCACAGTTTTAACCATATATGCTAAAATGTTGCACATCCAACCTTGGAAGATGATAATCTTAATCATATAAAAATTCATTATCCATAGACAATTTTTCCATGTGTTAAAGCAATCTGATTAGCCATGTGTTGTTGAAATGATACATTCATGCTCATCCTCTGATCTTATGTCACATGTCATGGTTGAATAAAATATAAGAACATCAACTCAATTTTGCTCAATATGTTCAGGTTAAAGAAGAATGAATAAACTTTTGGTTCTATTGGTGTTTTCCCACCAGCACAGCCCATGCACTTGATCTCTGCCTTGTTTTTATGAGCGGGACACTTCTTCACCGTACCATCAAGAGCATGGGTGGATGGCACCCTCTCTTCGCAAAAGAGGAAGCTGAAGAGACATGAGTACGAGTATGACAATGGTGGGAGGAGAATAAAGATGAACCACAAGATAAGGAGCAATTGTCTGAGTCAACCTCGGATAACAAATCAAACAAGTAAGTACTCTATCTCTCTTCTACCTAGTCTTATCGGTAGACTATAAATCCCGTTCCTTTGCCACAAGGTAAAAAGGGTTGTTACTTAAATTAGTTACCTAATTAATTAGCATTAGAAATTTTAACACCATTATCTTTTTCCATATTAAAGGAAAACATAATAAATATTTATTTATCAATGCATCATAAAATATACTAAGCCCCATGTGAGAGAACTTATGGTATTAGCATAAGGAAACTTACTGTGGTGGCACAAAAAATAATTTTTGTTTCTCTTGCATTATAAAATAGAAAATTCTAAAAAGAGATGAGATATTCAATCCCTGCTAGAATCTATTAAAGTTTACATTATCTCATAAGGATATTCAATTACTCTTTTGGCTGATCGCTAACCCATTATCATAATGGAGCCTCGAGTCTTGTTTGTTCTTGTTGGAGTATAACAATGCAGGATTGAAAGCACCAAGCTGGAGTAAGACCATCCATAAGGCTACTTCCATAGATCATTCAACTCAACCATAGCAAAATCAAGCTTGGGGGAGGGCACCCCCAGTTATCCGGTAAGTATACATATGCTATTTATAGAGTCTATCTTATAGTTATAAAATATTACAAATATGTGAGCACATGAAGGTTTACCGTAGTGTCATAAGAAAACTTAAAATTGCCAAAAATGTATGGGCACATGAAGGTCCATATCTGTTGAGTCTTAAGAGTCCTAAATAAAAATATGATTAGTTAAGGTGTGTGTTTAATTTACTAGAGTCAATAAAAGCTATGAACATTAATTTTGTCTTACAGATGATGAATAGTTGCTCTGCCGTAATCCCTTTTAAGTACCTAGTTTTTAACCTTGGATTCTCCTAAGTTTTGGTTAAAACTACTTTGATTTGAGCATTTACTTTGAACCCGACACTTGTGGAGGCATATACTTAAACTAAGTCTAGGTAGTTAGGAGATATGACATGAAAGTCTCAGCTACTATTTATCTTACTCCTAGCAATACTAAGTTCTAGTGATTTATATTTTGAAAATTTAAAATCTTACATGATGAGCTCTTGTATGACATAAGTTTAAATTCCTATCAAAGCCATATACATTTATATACATTTAGATTAGAAAGACTCATTCATGCTACTTGTCTTTGTATTGAGTGTTGTCAACCTTTAGACCCTGTGAAGCGTCTTGTCATGCTTTTAAAATCAAGATCACATGCACACCACCCAAAATACGCACTACTCTACACTAGAGTAGGTGCAATAACATGCCATTCATCCATCAGAAAAAGGTCTTACTCTTACACTAAGAGTAAGCACCACCAAAAATAGTCATTCCATTTCCATTCATTCAATAAATGCTCCAAAGTTCTTGTTATAATCTCTTAGCAGTTTTTTGGTGATAGAGATATGAGCTATGCAAAAGATATTGAAAAAAGAAGAAAAATAAAAAAAAATAAAAAGAGAGGAATTAAAAATGGACAAGTGTCCGACGCACCTCTCCGAAAAATAAATAAATAAGATAGCTCATACTCTCTAAGCCATGTTGTTCAAAATTTCAAAAGAGAGATTCATTTCAAGGAGCAAAGTAGAATTAAGTTTTCACCATCACCATCACCACCATATCCACACACATGCACATCTTGACTTGATTGTATGACTTGACTCTCTGTGGATCTATTGTTTGACTTTACAATATATACAAAGTAAGTATGCTAAACCTTGTTACGCCATTCCTATGAACTCCACTATATTTACTAGTGTAGGAGGGCATGACATTATTAATGCCTCAGTGAGATCCACAAATACCACATACATAAGAGACTTGAGGGTGTCATACAATTAAGATCTGAGTTTTATTTCAAAAATATTAAAAAACCCAGAATTTTGGTAGAGTGAAGAGTTTGAGAAATAAAGTCTGATTTGATTACTTTGTCTTTCGATTGCTCAAGACCCAAGTGATAGTTAAAGCCCCATGGTTATAGGTAATACGTGTGAGTTCGAAAGATAGAGTAATTTTTTCTAATTCATAAAAGAATTTCTATTTGTAAGCATGTGAAATTTTTAGGTGTGAAAGCATTGCAGCAACTCCTGATCCAAGTTTATTAGATAGGCTTTGCTTAGGGACTAGCAAAGGGTAAGCTTGGGGAGCTTATTGACGGTCGTTAGCGTCAACTTTTTATACAATTAACAACATGATAAAAAGATCAATCACATATAAAATAATAAAAGTATAGGGGGTTATCTAAAAAATTCCACGAGTTTTGGTATTCCATTATTTTCCAGGGACTATTCTAGAAAAGCGCAATAAAGGAATCAAATCAGAATAAATATAGATGAAATAGTTGCAATTTAATTCAAGAAGGATCCAGAAGACACCGAAGTGAAGCGGGGCCCGAGACCCTGACATGTGGGGCCGGTCGGCATGGGGTGGGGCTGGGCAGCAACCCCCTGGCCCACTAGCCGCCGCCTTCTGGAAGCTTCCTCCACCACCTCTAAGGAGTCATCTCGACCCTACGTTAAGTCAGTTTGATCCAACGGCTGTCGTGCATCCCACTGGACTATAAATAGAGAGCAGATCCCCCCCCGGAGGCATCTCATCTCATTATTCTTCTTGAGAGAAAAAGCCAGGGTTTCAATTATAAGTAGAGAAGGAGAGAGATCCCTCTAGTTCTAGTTCTTGTAGTTCTAGATCTACTTCTATTTATAAATTAGAGAGAGGTTAAGGAGAGAGCTACGCAGGACCTGGGCCTGTCGGATCTTCCTCAATGTTGTACTTCTATAGTATCTGGTTCATCTTTAAGCAATCTTCAGGTTCTTCAATTCATACTCCTAAGTTCTTACTTTACTTTTAGTATTTAGTTTCAAGTTATTTATTGGATTCCCGCTTGCATCAAGTGCTCTAGTTTTTATAAAACTAGAGTAGTAATTAATAGATTAGGCGTGTGCCTAGTCTTCTGATTACCTCGAGTTGCACCCAACCTTTGCGGATAACCGTGGTAGCCCTAGGTGGTGACAACCCTGAAGGCCGACGTATTCCACCATGTTAGGGTTGGTGTCTATAGGACGGTAGTTAGAGCTTCCTAGCCCCCTTCTCATCCATTTTCGTGGCTAGTGTTTTGATGTCCCGATATAGATAATCTTGAAGTATCTTTGATTCTTAGATCAACTAAAGAACTCTTAGGAAACTTACTCTCTACCCACTAAAATAATATATCTTATCTATCCTTGGACGATCTTCTTTTGTTGCTGGTTCACTTTGCATTCCCCGTGGAAATCGATACCCTTGGAATACTCACGGGTGAAAACTACAGTGGAATCCGTGCGCTTGCGGATTTATCTATGTGTGTAAGAAATACCAACAGATCCCCAAAAGATTTTGGATCAAGGCAAGTTTAACATGGGATCATCCTTGTTACCTATTCACTACAATTCATCTAATCATGTTGCATGTGTCTAAACCTGATTCCTATATGGTCTACCTAGCTTTGTTAACGTTTTTCCTTGTCACCAATGGGTTACTATGCATATGGGTAGCTTTGCTAAAAGCTAATGAATCTAAAGTTGAATCTTAACTAATGATATATGCAACGATGATTAATAGGACCCCACTGTAGGGCAAAAGCTAGGATTTAAATGCAACCATGAGTGCTATATGGTTCTGGCTTTAGTCAAGTATGAAGTTTTTACTAGCATGATAGTAGTTCACGAAAGCCACCACTGCCAAGCTGGTTGTAGGGTATGGCCTGGGTGGTCACTGCTGTGGTGTGTGCTATCGATTATGGGGTCCTACATACCCCTTTGCAGTGGGTTCGTAGTGTCTACTGCTTTTTGGGAAGGCTTTTGAAAAACTTTATAGCGTACCCTACCTGCTCACCTTGGAACTGATATGGGAGTTATAAACCCGGGCATATGGGCAACACGGCTTGTGGGTAAAGTTTTTGTAACCTTTGCAGAGTGTAAAACTAACATGATAGCCATGCTCACAGTCATGGTCACGAGCGGCCTAGAAAACTCACATGTTAATTCATGTTGGTTAATTGATTATGATGTTAACTTGATTATTATGATACTTATCATGTGGATATCAACTGGGTTAAGCATGACTTAAGCTAATTGCTAATAAAACTTGACCAAGATAAAAGCAACCGTAGTAAGCCTAAGTCAGCCTTTTGAGCCTCATAACCCTATGTTATTCTTGCTGAGTACTTTAAGTGCTCACCCTTGCCTTATAACCCACAACAGATGGCTCCGAAGACTACCATGAGGAGTACTAGGATAGTGGTTAATTAGTTGGCATCCCTGTGAAGTGGTGCCTCTACAAGAGAGTTATCTTTAATTCCGTTGTTATTTGTGTAAGAATATGTTTAGTTATGTAATAAGTACTCAGTGATGGTACTATTTAAAGATTTGTCAGATTATGTGTGTGATTGATCTCTAGGCGCACATAAGACATTGCATTCAATTTTATCCTTAAAATTGGGAGTGATAATTAACTATTGGTGGTGTGTCATCGAGGTCCATCAACTTCCACATTGCATTTTTCAGTCCCTAACCTTTTAAACTGGTTCACCATAGGTCCATACCCCTGCAATTAGCAATAGCTGTCATGGCCTGCAAAATAAGTGGCCAATATGGAGTATGGAGGTTTTTTCCTATGCATTGTTCCATATTATATTTAATTTCCTCTTCCGCTCTTCAACATTTCATTATTATTTTTTTATTTAGTGGGTTTTTATTTTTAATGTTTTTGTGTTGCCCTTATATTTCATTTCTATAAGATGAAAAAATAAATAATAATAGAAAAAGAAATAAGAAGAAAAAATGGAAATATAAAATAAATAATAATATGCTATGAATATAAATAAATAAATAACATAAATATAAAATAATTTAATAAATATTAATCAAAATAGAAGGGGTACACAAAAACATTAAAAAGGAAAAAAATCCACTAAATAAAAAATATAACAATCAAATGATGATAAGTGGAGGAGAAACGACATATAATATGGAACAATATATAGGAAAGAATTGAATTTTACACATTTGTGGTCGCTTTTTTTGTGTGCCATGTTAAATTTATTTGCTAATTGCAGGGGTATGGGCCTACAGTGAACTAGTTAAAAAGTTTAGGGACCAAAAATTCTAATTTAGAAGTTGATGGACCTAAATGACACATCACCAATAGTTAATGGATCAAAAATGCACTTTGAAAGTTGATGGACCTTGATGTCACACCACCAAAAGTTAATGGACCCAAAAATGCAATTTAAAAGTTCATGGACCTAGATGACACACCACCAAAAGTTAATGGACCTATGGTACATTTTACTCTAATCAATTCTAACTATGCATGGAGTATAATCTAAGTAAATAAAGAACATTACAACTACGAACATAATGATTAGGAACAATGTTGAAACAATTGTAACAAATATATTGAATATGAAAGATTACAAGATTGAGATGTAAAAGCTATAACAAACTCTACTTCTTGGACGATCTAGAGTTCCAAACCTCTTCTAGATCCCTTCTAGTTAACCAGATGATGCTTGAATTCCTTCTAATACTAACTAACTATCCTATGGCATAGAATAGGGTGCCGAGTGAGGAACTAATGGATTTGCTTGCTAATTAACTTCTTGGCTCGAGACTAATTGAGGATCGAATGTAAAATGATAGAGTCTCTTAGGGGGGAGGTTAGGGTCTCATTATATAGTCCTACGGGATGGACATCCTTTGTTGGATCTAACCGACTTAACCCTAGGGTTCAGATCAAAACCCTAGGAAACAAAGGTCGTGGAGAGGCGGCGGGGGCCAAATGAGCCAAGGTGGGGTCAGGCAAACACACCAGGGCCCCATCGGCCAACACCTAGCAGCCCACTTTGGGGCGGTGTATTCTCGATCCTTCTAGAATATTTTTGTTAGTTCTTTCGTCCAAATTCCCAAATTATTGCATTGGAAATCTTTATCCTTGCCGGTTTCCTGATAAGTCCCTAGAAAGTCACATATTCATCAAAGCTATGGAATTCTATCAATTTAAACCCTATATTCTACTTTGGTGATCCTTTTTAGCCTTTTCTTATTTTATATTGACGGGTTACGATAGACTGTAACGATCATCAACAGTCTCCATCTCCAGGACTGACTAATGCACCTAGAGATTGAATACAATGGAGAAGTCCTGCTCTATGGACTTAAAATATGAAGTCCTCACCTAAAGGTAAATTGGTAGTTATCTTTTATTTTAAATTATGCATTGCATTTTATATTTTTACTTTAAAATTTTGGCAAAACCACTTTCCTTTCATGAAATAAAATCTTGAGTAGATAATATCATAAAGTTTGAGAAAATTGGAAGCAAGAGGGGGTTGGCTGACCCCCTAAGGAGGCCTTCTAATCAAGTTTTATAGTGAGGAAAATTAGGTGGCACTAAAGGAAGAAAAAGAAAAAAAGGGCCTAGGGTAGGTCAGCCGACCTCCCTATGGCCCCTTTAGTCACCTCACCACTCAAATTTTTCTTGTCTTAGATTCCTCTATCCAGAACACTCTAAGTTTCAGAACATAGGGTAAATAAGCATGTCAGAAGATGCCATTATGAACCCTTTAGTCACATCTCTCACCATAACTTTTTCATGTCAAGAATCCTAAGCATCTTGAAACCAATTGCTAAGGCTGAAGGATGCATGAGCCCTTTGTACACACCACTTACCATTTATCTTTCTTGTGGGTTATCATGAGCATTGGTGCAGCATGACAATGCACCAAAAGACACTAGAAGGTCCCTCAACCTCCTCATGACATCTTTAGTCATTTCCATGCTCTCCACCATCAACCATTAGCTTACAAAGACCCATAACACAAGATTTTAGCCATTTCCTTTACTCCAACTTGCACTCTAATGTTTCACCAGGCATCTGGAATAGGATGCTCATCTTTGTGCAATAGGAGAGGTCCACATAGGGGTCAGCCGACCCCTATATGGAGCCTATCTCCTCAATCTTTTCTCCCATCCTCTCTTGTCTAGCATCCAATATGCTTGAGCCAGCATTTTACATCTTGGAGGGCCATAGGGGGGTCATCCGAGCCCCCAGCACTCCATGATCTCTGGCCATAAATATTATGCAAGACGGAGCTTCATTCCACACTCAAACCTTTTAGGGAAAGCTTCCCTCTCTATTTCCTCTTGGTCATCAAGGAGTCCAGTGCCAATCTCCATAAATTATGTTCTTGCAATCTTAGTGATAACTCTCAAGCTCTTAGTAGGTTTTCCACTAAACACAAAAAGCCCAAAAACATTTGTTATTTCCATTGCATGCTAGTTTGCACTTCTTAAGCTTGTCATTTGTGATTGAATCACTCTCCAAGAACGTTTGTGGTGGTGTTGCAAACCCTGCAAGAACAATTTGTGGAATGTGATAGCCCTCAAGAATGGTGTTGTGGAGGCAACCAAGCCCCACAAGGATGACTAAAACTAATGCTATTTTTTGTTGTCCTAGTTGTGTTCTTGTGTCTTCTCTTGTGTAGAATGAAGATTCCATTCAAGACGGCGGAAAGAAAGGTAAAGAATGCTATTTGTAACGTCCCACCTCCTCGAAGCATTCTTTACCTTTCCTAGGAAAGCTATCAGGTGGGACGTTAACACCTGATAGCTTTCCTAGGACATAGACTGCCCTTGCAGACCAACACCAGTCTTTTCGGCGCACTTTGTCCGCACTCATACGCCCCGGGGAAGAACTTCCTGGTCGGTCACCCATCACTCCAAGACAAGCACGCTTAACCTTGGAGTTTTTAAGAGATGGGCTTCCAGAAAAGAAGTTACAACTTGTTGGTATGAGTATCCTATTAATCCTATTAAGCCCTAGGTCGGGGTGTTACATCCTCACCCCCTTAGGATACCGATGTCCTCGTCGGTCAACCCAAGGCTAGGAACGTCCCCTATTGGCCATGTCCATGTGTCTAGTGCCAGTGCATGTGCCATGTTGTGAGACCACTCTGGATCCACACCAGCCATGCGCACCATGCCTGTGCAACTAACACATGCACCCATGAAACTGCAAGGGTCGGCTTTGATACCATTTGTAACGTCCCGCCTCCTCAAGGCCAGGCTCGTTAACACTTGATAGCTTTCCTAGGACATAGACTGCCCTCATAGACCAACACTAGTTTTTTTGACACACTTTGTCCTCACTCATGCACCTCGGGGAAGAACTTCCCGGTTGGTCACCCATCGCTCTAGGCCAAGCACGCTTAACCTTGGAATTTTTAAGAGATGGGCTTCCGGAAAAGAAGTTGCAACTTGTTGGTATGACTATCCTATTAATCCTATTAAGCCCTAGGACGAGGTGTTACACTATTGGTGGAAGTTCATCCAAACACTCTCACAAATCCAACAGTACCTCCCAAGGAAGGAGAATGGGAGGTTCTGCCCATTTCTCCTGGCAAGAGACAACAATCGAAGGACATGGTCAAGAGGAGCAAGCTACACCAAGCAAAGTCCAACACCATGGTGCATACATGGCACCTCCAACGAGAGCACGAGATCCCAAGAGTGGTTTCTTGTTGAGCCAACAAGAGTACCATAAATATCTCTCACTTCGGGAGTGAACATTTAGACACACCAAAGAAATTAATCCTCTCCTCCTAAGTGCCTTAGGTATGGATGTTGAATTTATTTTGTATTTTCTGCAATTGGTTGGTCTAGTTTTTAGCAAATCAATGAACATGGAATTAAATTTCTCACCATAGAGTTCTTGTCTATATTGCAAGTTACTCATGATGGTGATTGATTTCACATGTTTAACCAAGAAATAAATGCTACATGGAGAAAATTAAACATTGCTCTTGGTTTTGTTGATGCATGCTTGCTAGATATAGACCAAGCCATTCATAGGCATATAAAGCTGAATTTTGGGAATCCATAACAACATCTCATGATTGTTCTAACCCAAAATATGTTGAAATCCATAATCCAACACTATGTTTTCTTCACTATTGGTTGAAAGTAACTATGTTTCCTGGCAATAATGCCTACTCTGTGAGAAATAATAAACTAAAACTTCTCTATGCAATGGTTAACAAGATTCGTGTTTCAGATGTTAAACTATTAATTGCTCATTGGCAAGAAATGGTTAGTAGACGTGAACCCATTGAGTTATGTTAACACCATATTTTGGTGCGATCAGATAGATACGAGTAAGGGTCAAGGACGGGAAAGTGTGTTGCACGCAGGTGGACCCGAAAGGCTGGTTAAGGAAACCGACTCAGGAGAGATGACGTGTATCGGCTGTTGAGATACGTTCGGTGGGCTACACCGATGATTGTTTCCTTATTTCGGCCAGCGGCTGGCTTTGCGCTAGGGTTATGCTATGTAGTCTATAAATAGAAAAAGGTAAGGTAACGAGGAGGACATCCAATCAATCAAATACACAACTTAGTCCTTAGTTTCCGGCCTTCGGCCACCCCTAGGAGTAGGAGTAGAGTAGATTCTGGTGAACCTTCGACGGATTGGGCTGCATCGACTAGATCGACCTCCGGTTTGCTTGTAAGTGTAGCCTTGGTTCATGTCTTGTTTGTACGGCTATATTGTGTAACTCGTGCAAGCTCGGTATGAGCTAGTTATCGGTTTGAATCTATTATTCATGGGGCTGCATTGCTTCAATCTCACATGAATCGTAGCTTCAAGCTAGTTATCCGCTCTATTAGATTGGCGATCTAATAGATTCATTAAGTTATCGATATTGTCTATTATACTTTGATCAATTCATTGTTACAATATCTTGCACAATCTCATCTAATGGATCGGCCCGCGCTTTACTTTCAATCTAGATCTATTGCCTCCGATGCATCTATTGTTACACTTAGAGAGGCGATAGATCTAAGATCATATCGGCTAATCCATTAGTTGTGGTTGTTACGTGTTGTGGGTTCGAGACATGTACTCAGTCAGTAGATTTATTTGAGTTTGGTTGGATCTGGCTCAACATATGTGGTAAGGCTGCATCTTATGAACCCCAATGCCATATGTGTTGAGTTATGTCTGTTCAGACTTAGATCTGTTTGGTGATGAATACATGGATCTTTTTCAAGCTTCATAGATCCCATATCGGCTGATATAGCTGATCTGGTTATGCTTCAATCATATGATGTGTGCACTTTGTCGTTCCGATCTATTAGATCTATTAAGTATACTAGACGTGGCTTGATTCGTTTACTTTTATGGCTGCATGGAAACACCCCAATGCTAGTAGATTGGTCAGGTTATTGGGTTAATTGTCATCATGGCTGCATGGGAACACACCTTTGTTGATGGTTAATCTTTATCCGGTATACTCAGTAGATTTGGTAGTTCGATGACGATAATGTTGCATGCATCGCATCTTTACCTTAATCTCACCGCATGATCGGCTATTTATGTACCTTACGCTTCATATCTTGTGATAGCCGTTCGTGTACCATTGTTATATCTAATACTGTTCGAAGCTGACTCATTATCTCCTACATTCATCGGCTATATGAGAGCCGCACACTCATGGAACTGTCTGGCAACAACCGGCAGGTTCCATAATTTGACGTTTCATCTCCTTGTCAATTGTAGGTCAAATTGACTGGCATGCCTGGAATCGATCATCGAAGTGGCTTGAGTCGCTTAAGGGGTTTAGGAGATCAAGCTTCGCTGTTGCATGGTCTCCGCAAGCCGTACGCAGTGCTAACACCAGAGGCCCCATTTTTGGCGTCAACACATTTTGGCACGCTCGGTGGGACCACAATCATCAAGCATGAACGATGATCACGTGCTCAACGTGACTGAGGAGGCGCTCAATGAAGAACAAAGACTGTCACTCCAGAGGGCACTCGATGCCTTCAAAGACAAGTGCCTACAGTCGTTCAACAAAACTAGAGATGGCACGAGGCAGACCAGGCCTTACCCGTACATACTCACGTATGGGGACGAGGATCCATGAGTCAACATCCAACACAGTCTCATGCAGGAGACCATCCACAAGGCCATGTCTGTCACATTCGCCAGCCATGGCGAACTCCTTGCCAGATATCTGCAGAACACCGTAGCGAGAGCTCTCGGTCTGCAAGGGAGATGTCAAGCTTTCTCCGTGCTGTAAGGTGGGAACCATGCTTCAACGAGCAAAGCTCTGGAGGGACCGTTCTCTAGATCTCTCGGAGCCAGCAGTGCACCCACTGGCGGAGAGGGCAACCTGCAGAACGGACCGCAGCAGCTGATGGCAGGCCTCAGCGAGGGTGCATCAGCTACACAACATGCCTCTCACGGCACGAGGCCAGCTCCAGATTTTGGCGGACCACTGCTCCCTGGGAGCGCAATGTACAGCGGAATCCCTTTAGGACATCACCATCATTACACGACAATCACCGAAGGAGGACCACGATACTAGAACCCTCTCGAGTATCCTAGCGGTCGACAGGGTCATGGGGGCCCGACTCATCAGCAAGCACCACCTCAGATCGATCAACTGAGGAGCCAAGTAGCCGATATGGTGCAACGCCAGTTCGGTTTGAAGCCTAGGAACCAGTCCATCGCTTACTGGAAGCCGTACCCAGAATGGTACGATCGAGTGGCTCTGCCATACAGGTACAGGGTGCCTGAATTCACTAAGTTCACTGGGACTGGTTAAGTGTCAACCATGGAGCACATCAGTCAATACCTAGTACAGCTGGAGAAGCGGCCGATGACTAGGTGCTCAGTGTTCCGTTCTTCCCTCTGTCCCTGTTTGGCTCAGCCTTTTCTTGGTTTGCTTCCTTGCCATACCAATCCATCATCGGATGGAAGGACCTAGAGAATAAGCTCCATCAATACTTTGACTCTGGTAGCATGGAGAAGGGAGTCATGGATCTTGTCAACGTCAGGCAAGAGAACAATGAGCCGGGAAGCAGCTACCTTCAGAGGTTTAGAGAAGTGAGGAATCAGTGCTACCGACTGACATTGTCCGACACGGAAGTCGTTAGCATTGCTATTCGGGGCCTGGTCTCGGCTATCAGGGAGAAGATTGGGATGGCTGCTCAAGCCTGTCGGAGCTGACCGGTAAGATCACTAGCATTGAGGCCAGCTACCGATATCCACGTTATGGCGGTAAAACTTAGAAGACTGGCAGCGTGGAAGTGGTCACGATGGAGGATGTCACCAGAGCTGCCAACAGCGACGAGTCCAATGAGATCGCCACCGTAGAGTGGGCCTGGACAAACTCAGAATACATGCCGTGGGCAAAGGCCAAAGCTATCGAGGGAGCGAAGAAATACAGCTTCGACGTTACGAAGGCCGACAAGATCTTTGATTATCTTCTTGACAGGGGGCCGATTAAATTAATTGGAGGTTACAAGATCCCGTCAGCTGATGAGATCAAGTCCAGAAGGTTCTGTAAGTTCCATGGCACGTACACCCATAGCACCAACGACTGTAGGGTGTTCTGGGACATGATCCAGAAGGCCATCACCTCAGGGAGGATCGGCCTGGAGAAGACTAAGGGGGCCATGGGTATGACGGTGACCCATTCCCTGCGAACGTGGTGGCGTTATCCTTTCTGGTGAACGCGGTCACAGCAAGGATCAAGACGCCCGAGAAAGATAAAGTGGTCGAGGAGCGCCAGAAAGGCAAGGCGGAGCAAGACCTCCCTGTCCGACAACGTCCAACCATCAGGATCCTGCTAAACAAATGGGAACGTCAAAAGGAGAAAAGAGAGGAGCAGCAGGAGAGGGAGTGCCGGGAGCTACTCGAGGAAGAAGAGAGAAGGATCCTGGAGGAGAATGGTTAACATTTGGATTGTCCTTTCTTCGTACATTGCTGGAACGCTGGACTCAGGCTTCCTTCCCCAAACGACTGTCCAGAGTGCAGCAGTCAGTACCGAGGGTACCGGCAGTCAAGAGACAACCGCCGATCCGTGCATCATAGGTTAAGCTATAGAACGGATCGGCGCCAAAAAATGGAAGACCTCCATAATCGGTCCGAAGAGTCAGCTAATGGGGACACCATTGGCCAGAGGCATGCACCGCAAGAGGGCCAATGGTGTCCTGGAGGGTTGACCAAGAGCCAAAAACATCAGGTCCAACGCCTGAGGAACAACAAATTACAAGGGAAGAAGCCCAAGGTATGGCGGGTCAAGCAAGCTGGAGAGAAAGATAGGGCGACGTCACCCATTTCCGCCATATTCATGCTGCCTGCCAAGTTCAGGCCTGACCGTCAGCAGGAAGGGTCCAACGATGAAGAAACAGAGGAGGCCATGACCCAATGGATCTATCAAACAGACAGTGCTACCTTCGAGAAGCCGGAGAAGTATCAGCATCTAAAGGCTCTCTACGTGAAGGGGTTCGTGGACGGGAAACCCTTGACTAAGATGTTGGTCGACGGAGGGGCGGCTGTCAATCTCATGTCATACTCTAGATTCAAGAAGCTGGGGAAAAGAGTGGAAGATTTGAGCCCCACCGGCATGGAGCTGACGGATTTAGCGGCAACACATCAGCCCCAAAGGGGGTTACGTGCGTCGAGCTGACCATCAGGAGCAAAAGCATGTCCACCACTTTCTTCGTGGTGGATGCCAAGGGTTCGTACATCCTACTCCTCGGGACTGATTGGATTCACGCTAATTGTTACGTTCCATCCACCATGCATTAGTGCCTCATCCAGTGGATCGGAGACATCGTGGAGGTAGTATCAGCTGACTCGTCTGCCAGCATCGCCTATGCGGGACGAAACAGATGGAGCTTTGAGGACATGGAATGCTTCTCCGGAAAAGTGCATGATGGGGACGTCTTCAGGATGAACGAAGACGGTTGACAACCGGTTCAGGTGATTGGCTCAGAGAGCGTGAATTAATGACACCACTAGCATAGTGACGGACAGCTGATGCGCTATTCATTGCCTTTAGCAGAAAAATAGCCTACAAACAGTTGGCAATAGCCGATGTAACATACATCGCCTTGAGAGCAAAAAAAATAATGAAAGAAAAAGTGTGTATACACAATACTAGGTACTTGCATATATCAGATGGCCAAACAATACAAGAGAAGCCGGCATGGCTGAAAGTTTTGTCGGCTAAGTAGTTCAGGACCAGATCTACCTAGGAGTGGATCACATTCTAATCTAGAGAGAGACGGGCTAGCAGCTCGTCTGCAGGTACCACTCCGGCGATTTCCTTCCCCATCGACTCAAAGCTATCCAAGACGTCAGGAAAAATATCCCTGGTACAGGCATTAACAAAGCCAGAGGTGATCATGTCATAGAACTCTACACCGGCGACCTCCGCAGCAGCCAAGGCGAAGGAGCCTCCATGGGTGACGGACTGAAAGAATAGCTCCTGTATGCATGTCGGCATGTCATTCAGATGCTCCTCCGACGTTGACCCCCGAGCATGAAGCAGGTCCGCCCCCGCAGCGATAGCAGATGCGTGCTCTGCCAAATACAGGGAGGTTTAGGCAGTAGAAGAATGAAGTACAGAGCGGCAGTGAAAATAGCCGAGGCGGATGAGTGGCCTGTAATCGGCTAAGTCAGTCAAATCTGGATCAAGGGGCATACCGTCGGCTCTGACCAAAGAATGCCCAAGAAGAGCCTCGGCATGGTGAAGAGAAGTCTACGTCACCGCTAGTTCATCCTCCAAATGAGCGCGTTCTCGGCGCTCCTCCAAGAGAAGGCGCTCGAAGTGGAAGGTACCCCTCTGTCGGATACCCAATTTAATGATCAATTTTCAAAAAGAATCAACGACCATCAAGATAGGCCCATTAGGACCAGACCATCGTGGGCCCACAAGGGAAGAGGTACGGGAGTCACGGCCCAGCCAGCCCAGGTAGGCCGACGTGCCCTTGGGCAGACGTGACTCCGCCTCGCTCGACGCTGAAAGAAGGGCAACCCCGCGAACCGTGGAAGATGTGAAGAATGACCCATTTACCCTTGTCCCGAAGGAAGCAGTCGTTCGCCTTCAGACGCTGACGGTCCGTCATCCACAAGATAAGAATGAAGGTACAAAACCACGTAGGGTCGTACACCTCGCATAATCCGGGAACCAGGATAACGCCCTGTCCCTTGCCCAAATGGGGATGCGTCGAGTTCCCCAATCAGAGACGGGATGAAGCAGGTTTCATGTACGGGTAGAAATCATGCCCCTCGCGAGGTAGAGCCAGTCTCACACACATGCCCGGCCCCTACAGGAATGCTCCGAATGGGGGTACGTCGGGTACAGTAGGGCCTACGGGATAACAGAGACTATTGGCCAAGCGTGGAGGAATCTTCCGAATACTAAAATAATTGGCCGAAGGTACAACGGTGTACCCACCGACGGTACTGCAACGCCCATGACTCTATCCTACTACGGGCTCAACCAGCCCGCCCCCCCGTATCCTCCGGTGGTGCGACGATGGGCAAACACGACACCCCTCCTCCAACCAAGTACAAAGGCAATAGGAATATAGTATTACATGCACCCATTATCCTTCTGGAAGAAGGGAGGGACGGGCATAGCTTCCCACGTAGATACTCATCGATGCATGTTTGTAACCCCCCCTAAGCTCCTTGTGACTATAAAAGGAGAGCAAGGGGGACAACAGAGACATCCGAACAGAATAAAAACAACAAAGCAATGCAGCTAGCGGATAGCACACTCATACAACGTAGTCTTCAGAGACCTGGGACTCATACTCCCTCTCTCGACCCAGCTTGTAAGCCCCCTTCAAGAAGAGATAAGGAACACGAGCAGCTCCACACTGGACGTAGGGATTTCTTGCCCGATCTAGTATAAATCTCTTGTCTCTTTGTCTCACCATTCGAAGCCCGACACACGTACAAATTTACTCGTTGGTAGTTTCTAAACACTGACAGTTGGCGTGCCAAGTAGGGGGGATCGCATGTCGTGACGTTTTAGTGGTTCTAAATGGCCTCCCTCAACTTCGACAACCCTGGGCTCTCCTTCATCCGCTTTGGAAGCCTGGAGTTTGCTTGCTCCCCGGACGGGACCCTCACCCGTGTACCGTCTTTATCGGACCAGGTTGTCAGCGCTATGAGCCCGTCGGACAAAGACTCCCCGGCTCCTTGCGGGGGCACGCCGGCTGAGGCCCGCGGGCCGCAAGGCTCTGGGTCCAATCCCACCGGCATGGGGGACTCTGACGACGATGGCCATGAAATCGACCACGTGGCCGAGCATGTCGTGTTGCGCTTCGTGCGCTCTCAGTACGACTACCTCCTAGACTCGGACCCCAACTCCGACGGCGACGAAATGCCAACTGGCGACAGCCGTCACCACGACAAAGGAGGTTCACCAGGACGCTGGTGGGTACGTCAGCTACTCCTTCACTAACCCCGGTGCAGGGAAGAAACCTGCTGCGAGACGTATGGCGTATTATGCTTTGGACAAACAATCCTCCGAAGGCAGCGATCGTCCGCGCCTTCGCAGACGCGGGTCGCGTCGGCGCGCCAAGGGCTGCAAGGCGCCGTAGCCCTCGCCAAATCGTGCAATAAGATAGGCTCTCTCCCATGTCAATGCGGACATCCAAATCGAAGGAGGCGCGCCATTGGAGGAAGGCCCATTGCTCTGAAGATGACCGACACCCCCGACAACGAGTTCATGGGAACCATCGATTCATTTTATGACCTCCTGACCGAGGAAGACCTGGCTCTCTCCAGCTCCAACAGCACGGAGACTGAGCGCGTCGCCCCCGAAGTCAGCAATACCCCTTCGTGAGAATGTTTTATGTGCGACGGGAGAGACCCCGCCCCTGAGGGCACCGTCCGCGACCTCGATGAGGATGGCAACGAAATCCTCCACGAAAACCAACCGGCTCTCACTCAACCACACGTCAACCTCGACGCTATGCATGCTCCAGAGAACGAGCTCGACAACACTCGCCGCCAGATCGACGATGAGCGCGCCCTGCTCGAGCTGCAGTTGCACCCGTAGCCGGCGATCGGTCCCCGAGCCCGAGCTCGGGAGGTGCAACGCCGCATAGTTGAGGACGATGGGTCCCCACCGACTTTCCCAAGGGCGTAGCAGAACATAGCGGCCGCCGCCATGCTCATGAGACAGTTTCCAGAACCCACGACGCTCGAGGAAAAGAAGTTCAGGGGAGAGCTATGTGTCCTCCTCGACTGCGCGGTGGCTCAATAGGCGGAGAGCTCGGCAAGGCAGAGAGCGTTAGCTCTCTCCAGCGTGCAAAACACACCGCCGCATGAGAACTCCGTTCGCCAGAGGCAGAGGCCAACCCCGGCAAGGGATCAGGAACTGGCAAGGTAACGTCACGGTCGTGGAGCGCGCTTCGAAAGGGACGACCACGGGCAAAGTGACAGCGATGACAATGATAGGCGACGAGGGCGACACCCACGCAGGGGCGGGCGGCATGACCCTGAGGAGGATCAGGACTCTAGCTCCGAGCCCACCGGACCACGCTGTTTCTCCTCCCGCATACACGCTGTGCGGGTCCCATCATGTTTCCAACCACCAACCTACATCCAGAAATATACAGGGCTCACAAACCTCGGTCTTTGGCTGGAGGACTATCGCTTCGCTTGCGAGGCAGGCGGAGCAAATGACGAGAGCTTCATAATCCGTCACTTACCGCTCTACCTCTCGGATATGGCGCGCGTGTGGCTAGAGCACCTCCCAAAAGGGAAGATCTTGAACTGGGGGGACCTGAAAGAATCCTTTGTCGGGAACTTTCAAGGAACCTACATCCAGCCTAGGAACCCTTGGGACCTCAAGAACTGCAAATAGAAGCAAGGCGAGACCCTTCGCGAGTACATTCATCGCTTCTTCCAGCAGTGCAACGAGTTCCCGGATATAGCCAATGGTGATGTTGTCACTGCATTCCTGTTGGGGATAACTTGCGAATCTCTGGTCCACAAGCTAGGGCGCAAGAAGCCCAAGACCACAAAGGAATTGCTCGACATCGCCACCAACCACGCCTCAGGCGAGGAGGTGGTCGACGCCATCTTTCAGGGGGTGACCAGCCAGAGCAAGCGCGATGAGGTGGAGGCTCAGGGACCCTCGACTCGTCCATACAAGAAGGGGCAAAATCGACCACGGTACGACGCATCGCTCGTCGCGGCAACGGAAAAAGGTGAGGGGCAGCAGGACGTGCCAGTTAACGACCACTTCGAGAAGATGCTGGTGGGCGACCCCCGTCAAACACCTCCTTAATGACTACAACCTCATGAAGGAATTCCTCGGAGGCGGCTCAAAGAAGAAAAGGTGGGCGAAGAAGAAGGAGGACGAAGGGGAAGACGGCGGAGGAAAGCACGACGACTACGTTCCGGCTGACGAGACTCTGATGATCTTCGGCGGCCCGGCATCATGTAGCTCCAAGCATCAGCAGAAGGTTGCCCGTCGAGAGGTATACGCAACCATCCCCGCTGTTCCCACCTTCCTCAAGTGGTCGGAGTCTCCTATTACTTTTAACCGTAGCGATCACCCTAAATATGTACCGTACCCTGGGCGTTATTCGTTAGTTGTCGATCCCATCATCGGCACAAAGCACCTCACCAAAGTCCTCATGGACGGCGGGAGTGGGCTCAATATTCTCTATGTCAAGACCCTCGACGCGATGAGAATACCATGGTCGCGTCTACGACCCTTGGGGGCTCCATTTTTCAGGGTGATCCCGGGCAAGAAGGCGGACCCCATCGGTCAGACTGATCTGCCTGTCACCTTCGGCGGACCGGCCGACTTTCGCAATGAAACGTTAACCTTCGAGGTCTTCAGCTTCAGGGGAACCTACCACGCCATACTTGGGCAACCTTGTTACGCAAAGTTCATGGCTGTTCTAAACTATACCTACCTGAAGCTAAAGATGCCGGGACCGAAGGGTGTCATCATGGTGGGCATGGCCCCCAGACGCGCGTACGAGTGCGACGTCGAATGTTGTACGTACGCGTCAGCACTTGTGGCCTCGAAGCAACTCGCAGCCGAGATGGAGGCCGAAGCTAGCGCGTCGCGGGAAGAGACCCCAAACACCAAGAAGGCTGGGTCTTTTGAACCTACAGGGTCTACAAAGGTGGTCGTGCTCGACACTCGGGATGGAGAGGAAAGGACCGTGCGTGTCAGCACCTCCCTCTCTCCCAAATAGGAAAGCGAGCTCGTCGACTACCTCCGTGCGAACATCGACGTATTTGCATGGAGGCCCACGGATATGCCAGGCATACCCAGGGACGTCGCCGAGCACTTCCTGCACATCAAGCCGGGCTCCCGACCCGTGAAGCAACGACTACGCCATTTCGACGAGGAAAAACGTGTCGAGATCGGAGAAGAGATCAAGAAGCTCCTGGCCGCGGGATTCATCAAAGAGGTGTACCACCCTGAGTGGCTCGCCAACCCTGTATTAGTACATAAGAAGAATGGAAAGTGGAGAATGTGCGTTGACTACACAAGCCTTAACAAGGCGTGTCCAAAGGACCCGTATCCTTTACCTCGTATAGATCAAACAGTCGATGCAACATTAGGCTATGAACTCCTCTGCTTCCTCGATGCGTACTCAGGGTACCATCAAATCAAGATGAACGAGTCGGACCAGCTTGCGACGACGTTCATCACCCCGTTCAGATCCTTCTGCTACGTCACCATGCCTTTCGGACTTCGAAACACTAGGGCCACCTTCCAGCGGACCATGATTTGGTGTTTTGATGAACTTGTGAGCAAAACCGTCGAGGTCTACGTAGACGACATCGTCATCAAGACCCAGCACGCCGACGGGCTTGTGGCCGATTTTGCCCTCACGTTCGCGAAACTCAAAAAGAACAACATCAAACTTAACCCGTAGAAATGCGTCTTCGGGGTCCCCAAGGGCATGCTCCTGGGTTTCATCGTCTCCGAAAGAGGGATTAAGGCTAACCCTAAAAAAATCGCCGCCATCGAAAAGATGGGGCCGATCCATAACGTGAAAGGGGTGCAGTGGGTCACCGGTTGTCTCGCATCGCTTAGCCGCTTTATTTCCCGCCTCGGTGAAAAAAGTTTGCCTCTGTATAGGCTCCTGAAGAAATCCGAACGATTCGCGTGGATGTCCGAGGCTCAATCGGCTCTTGACCACATTAAGCAGCTGCTAAGCAACGCGCCTATCCTCATCTCGCCTCACGACGAGGAAGAACTCTTGCTGTACATCTCCGCCACGAGGCAGGTGGTGATCACGATCCTAGTCGTGGAAAGAGAAGAAGAAGAAGAAGGGCACACACTCAAAGTACAGAGACCCGTGTATTTTGTTAGTGAGGTGCTGAGCAATTCAAAAACCCGGTATTCTCATTTGCAAAAGTTGGTATACGTGGTGATCATGACTAAAAGAAAGTTGTTACATTATTTTGGGTCACACAAGGTAATAATTGTGAGCAATGCGCCGTTGTGAGAGGTCATCCTGAACAAGGACGCCGCCCATCGCATCGCCAAGTGGGCGTTGGAGCTGATGGATAAAAATATTGCTTACGCCCCGCGAAGCGCTATTAAATCCCAGGTCCTGTCCGACTTCATTGTGGAAAGGACCGATGCAACCCTCCCCACTCTAGCTGTTGATCAGGAGTATTGGACTTTGTACTTTGATGGGTCCCTCACGAAGACCGGAGCAGGGGCAGGGATCGTCCTGATGTCACCTCATGGGGTAACCATGAGGTACATGGTGCATTTGATGTTCCCAGCGTTCAACAACGAGGCGGAATACGAAGCCTTGCTCAGCGAACTACAGATTGCGATCGACCTAGGCATAAGACGGCTCGACGCTCGCGGTGACTCCCAGTTAGTAGTCAACCAAGTCATGAAGCAATCCAACTGTGTCCACCCACGCATGGTCGCATACTGCCAGGATGTGCAAAAACTCGAATCCAAGATTGATGGCCTCGAGCCCAACCACATACCCCAACGTCAGAACGAAGAGGCCGACACACTGGCTATGGCATCTTTAGGCCGAGAGCCTGTGCCTCCTGGGGTGTTTGCAAGTGACCAACCAAAGCTATCCATCAACGCCGAGGAGACAGAGGTCTCCAGCTCTCCTGGCGCTAGCTCCTCGATGGCCTCAAGAGCCACCGAGGCCTTGACCGCCCGTGGCGACAAGGCAACAGAGGCAATGAACATAGAGCCGGAAGAATCGACGCTAGAAGAGAAGGACAGGAGACAACCGTTCATAGGTCGCCTGACCAAAGGGGAGCTCCCCATAGACCAGGTGGAGGCTAAACGGCCCGCCAGACGAGCCAAAGCGTTCGTCCTTGTTAACAATGAGCTTTACAAGAGAAATGCGACCGGTGTTCTACAACGTTACATCCCGATCGAGCAGGGGAAAAAGCTGTTGCAAGACATCCACTAGGGGGCCTGCGGACATCATGCGGGGGCTAAAACCCTCGTGGGTAACGCGTTCCGACAAGGTTTCTACTGGCCAACGGCCGTGGCCGACGCACAGGTTTTGGTTCGCACCTGTGAAGGTTGCCAATTCTTCGCTAGGCAGATCCACATGCCCGCTCAGGCACTCCAAACCATCCACCTTACATGGCCATTCGCAGTTTGGGGGCTCGACATGGTCGGTAAATTCGATAGAGCACCCAGGGGCTACACCCACCTGCTGGTCACCATAGATAAGTTCACCAAATGTATCGAGTTACGCCCCATCACTAACATCAAGGCTGAGGAAACTGTCAGTTTCTTCACCAATATCATTCAACATTTCGGAGTGCCCAACTCCATCATCACCGACAATGGAACAAACTTCACCGTGGGTGAATTCCTAGAGTGGTGTGACGAGCACCACATACAGGTCGATTGGGCCTCCGTCGCGCACCTGGAATCCAACGGGCAAGTGGAGCGCGCCAACGGACTCATCCTATAGGGGATCAAGGAGAGAATTTTCGACCGACTAAATAAATATGGTAAAAAATGGCTCCAAGAGCTCCCTGCCATTTTTTGGAGCCTCAGGACGACACAAAGCAGAGCCACTACCTTTTCACCATTTTTCTTGGTCTAAGTCTTGGAGGCCGTCTTGCCCACCGACCTCGAATATGGTTCCCCAAGGGTGGAGGCTTACGACCCTAAGAAGGCAGAAATCTTCCAGGAAGACGCCATAGATCAAATCGACGAAGTCAGGGACGCCGCTCTCCTACACTCAGCCAAGTACCAGCAGGCGCTGTGACGGTATCATGACCGACGTGTCTGACCCAGGGGCTTCCAACCAAGAGATTTGGTACTCCGAAAAATCCAAAGCAATAAGGAGCGGCATAAGCTCACATCACCCTGGGAAGGACCCTACATTGTCCATGAAGTGATAAGACTAGGGGCTTACCGGCTCAAAACCTTCACCGGCGAGGTCTTCACCAACGCCTAGAACATACAACAACTACGTCGTTTCTACCCCTAAAAATCCCTCGTTAGAGCATTCTAGTCGAAATTTTTTCTTTTTATGCATCGCAAAAGTCTTGGATAAGAGCTCCTCTTTTATGCACGGCATACAAAGAAACCCCTCACCCGGGGGCTACCAGATAGATGCAAAATAAAAGAAAAAGTTTGAACAAATGTACATAACCCAAGTTCATTACAACCATCAAAAGCAAAAGAGCCAGAGCCTGGATAAGTTGCTCAAGGCAACACCCTAATATTACTGACGCGATAGGCGACTTCATCGGAAAAATTCCTACTCTAGAGATCAAACTCATGACAAAGACGACACTCCGAGCTACAGTACATAATGGCCCAGGCCAGATTTTCGCTCGCCAGCCCAGGGTGTCTGCACTTTTCCCAAGTGCAAGCAGGGGAATTGTCGACTACTATCATCGGCATGTTCCGCGGACAACGAATATCCTTCCGCAGCGCGATGACGCAAAGATCTTCGCGGGAGTCGAAACGGAGCGAAGTTAGGCCACGGTTGCCCCATCCACCATCTGGGAATGCGCTGCTGGTGGTCTGGTTGAGGAGAGCGAGAGCTTCAGGGTTCGCCGGATCTGCAAGGTACAGTATCATAGACCGGAAGTACATCGCCCCGACATCCCCGGCTTGGATTGCCAGATTGATGAGCTCCTAGCCAGAAGGATCTCGCCCCCACAGCATCAACTTCTCCACGCCACAAAAGCCCAAGGCCTCCCGATGACCGACCTCGAAGAAGCGCTGCTCAAGAATCATCCCCCGGTACTTGCAGCAGGACCGACAGTAACACTGCATCTCCCGGAGGGACAAGAAGCGAGCCAGCGTGCCGTCGTCACAGATCCTCTGGAAGACGTTGCAAACCTAGCGAAGGCACATATAGATGGTATAGCTACCTCCATGGTCGATAGCGCGGAGAAGGATCTGGAAGAGAAGCTCTTCTGGCAGCATCAGCAGAGCACAAGACGCCATGGCAAGGCAAGCGTGGCTAGCATCCATCCCAGCAACAAGGACGATGCACCTCCTCGGCAACGACGAAGCCCCTCTTCTCTTAGTACTAGTTGGCAAAGGGACAGGAGACCGAAGAAGGCAGCGGGGAGTTACTCCGGTCCTCCCAAAATATATAGCACAGGGGCACCATCCCCTTGCCTTCCACACACGCGCCCCTCGGGACCACAGAGGCGCGACCCTTCATTTTCCAGGCGCGAACAGTAGCGGCAAACCGTAAAATAGCACGAAGGCCCCTCACGCCGAATCAGACGACTGACTGCCACAAGGGCCCATGAATCACGAACAGCGCCAACTTCCTAGGAATAGGCGAGCATAACCAATCCACCACGGCCAAGGTGAGAACGATCGGTAAGTGTATCCATCTAAAAGAACGTTCAATTTTTTATCCCCTCTGTGCAAAACTTGGGACAACCACGGGGTAACGGTCGAAAGACCGTTTTTTCACCCTTCATACTCATGTAATAGATGAGGTAATTAGGCCGAGGGATCTTGGCTGGCCCAAAACATTACGGGTTCGACAGCCTCCCCGGCTAAAAATCGAAGAGTGAGGGACATTGCTAAGCGGGCCCTAGCGGCTGGAACGTAGACGTCTTCTCGTCGAACGCGCTTAGTAAACATGTTTAGGCTTTGACAGATAACATAATATGTGGTAGACCCCACGAGGGGTGGCATCGGGCCCTCGGGTCCCAACGAGCAGATCCGGGTACTATACGTACTGACTGTCGAAGGTTAGAGATCGGTCCGCGATGGACCTCTACCGGTGCGAGCCTCCACGGATGAGGACCCGGGTCTCACCTAAACTACCCGATTGCAGCTCGCCGAGCGCTCGATCTCGGCCATCGATGTAAGATACGAGATTGCTCACTTCCATATCCTAGATCATGGGGGTGCGAGGAAGAAACACGGGTGCCGCACGGTGGCGGCTCCCAAACGCATGATCCAACAAACACGATAACCAAGCAAATGAAAGCTTAAGAAATGACAGCTAAAGACGACGATTACAGGAGCTTAAAAGAGGGGCTCATCAGACCCAGGCCATGCAAGCAAAGTAAAGCACGTCGACCAGCACAACGCATCCGACCCTACGGAGAACTAATGATCACAGTACCCTCGCCCTCAGCTCCTCCGCCAAGACCTCCTCGGCCGGCACGACGTCGACAACGGCTTCCGCGGCATCAGAAAGCCGCTCAATGAGATGAACATATTGACCAACGCTCCACCCGTGAGGGAACCCGGCGGCATCCACCATGTCCGTCCCGGAATGTACCTCGGCCATGGCGAACGCAACACCGGCAACACGAAAGATGGCACGCGTAACGACATGGTGGACGCGCATGGGAGTAGCCTTAAGACGTTCAACTACTGTGCTCCCAGGCGCACGAAGGAAGCCGGCAACGTCGTTCTCAGCGGAACGGAGCGCCCGCAGCTCCTCCTCCAGCGCTGCGAAAGGAAAACAAAGCGATGCGTCACAAGAAGGCCATAACAAAACGTGCCTAGGAGAGAATGGCCAAGCTTACCCATGACGCGCCTGTCGGCCTCAGCTAGTTGATCGTGAAGACAATAGCCCGCCTGAACGGACCCTAACAGGCTGTGGCGAAAACCCTCTATCATCCGGTAAAGCAGCTCGGTGTCCTGAACCCAACGAAGGTTCTGCATTGGATGACTAAGCAGCTCTTCCAGCAAGCTCCTGAACCTATGCACAGGAGGCGCGGGCATGGGTCCTATAGGGGTTGGAACTGCAGTTGGGCGAAGGACATTTCCTGGACCCGCATGAGGCGTCGAACGGGACGACATGAGCATGTCGAAAGGCGCTGCCCACACCTCAAAGCCACGCGGGAGGGAGGCGTCGTAGGCCGGATAAGGCCTCCTAACCAAAGAACAAAGAACAATAAATACACGAATGATAACATAAAAGAAAATCAAGGATGGCACGATACGAGTACCATCTTGCCTCAGTCATCCGACGACGAAGGCTCCGAGGATCGGACACACTTCCTCCGATGAAGCCACCTTCCATGGGGCGTTTTCCACGGTCCATAGCGCAGCGAACAGTAACCCAGGCGGGAAAAAGCTTAAACAGAGAATGGGAACGAAGAAGCAGGATAGAGCATGCCAACTCACTTGTCGCACCACTTTAAATAGGCCAGAGAGAGGAGTCAGCAAGGTCGGGATCACCCTGCACCCAATCAGGGCCCACCATTCCCATTTTTCAACATACAGGGACAGTCAAAAAAAGGGCGAAGGGCGCTATGACTAGTCATGTCACGGTAAGACGGCCAAGACATCGCGTGTTGGGCTCGTGATATGCAGGGCACCGACAAACGCCCTGAGGCTAGAGAGTGGCGCGAGTCGCCTTAACCATAGGCCTGTCACGACCGCTCCCACGCCACTGACAAAGCACTACCACGGCTCCAACTCCAATTTGAGCACAAAAACGGATCCGTATGGCCCAAACTGAACGACATCAGCACACGCCCGGGGACTACTCACCACAGAAAATCATCATACGTAGAGAGCTCGTTAATGGATGCGTGGGAGAACGTGACGACCACCCCGCTGCATCTAATCACCACGGGTGAGCGGGGCGTCGACAGCAGGAAAGTACGATACATGGCAGCAGATAAGAGGCAGACAAGTTTCGAGGCGCGCGGCATCATGACTAAACAGTGCCTTCTGCGGTAGTGGCAGGACGAAAACCAAAATCGATCCAACCCCGCTCGCGTACGCGTCCGCTGATTGTGTCGCGAAGTAATCAAAGCATGTCTACCGCTTGCGATCAAAGCGTCAAGACGAAGACAACAAATTTAAGCCTGCGCAAGAGTCATACTCTCACCTAGGCTCGGGTGCTACACCTGGCGGGTGCGCTCGCGTGCACCCTCTCGGCGAAGGATAAAACAAATAGCACGACTAAAAGCATACAAAAGCCTAAGCAAGGAAATCGAAAAACCCTTCCTAAGGCTCGGGGGCTACTGTCGAATACCCAATTTAATGATCAATTTTCAAAAACAATTAACGACCATCAAGATAGGCCCATTAGGACCAGACCATCGCGGGCCCACAAGGGAAGAGGTACGGGAGTCACGGCCCAGCCAGCCCAGGTAGGCCGACGTGCCCTTGGGCAGACGTGACTCCGCCTTGCTCGACGCTGAAAGAAGGGACACCCCGTGAACCGTGGAAGATGTGAAGAATGACCCATTTACCCTTGTCCCAAAGGAAGCAGTCGTTCGCCTTCAGTCGCTGACGGTCCGTCATCCACAAGATAAGAACAAAGGTACAAAACCACGTAGGGTCGTACACCCCGCATAATCCGGGAACCAGGATAACGCCCTGTCCCTTGCCCGAATGGGGATGCGTCGAGTTCCCCAATCAGAGACGGGATGAAGCAGGTTTCATGTACGGGTAGAAATCATGCCCCTCGCGAGGTAGAGCCAGTCTCACACACATGCCCGGCCCCTACAGGAATGCTCCGAATGGGGGTACGTCGGGTATAGTAGGGCCTACGGGATAACGTAGACTATTGGCCAAGCGTGGAGGAATCTTCCGAATACTAAAATAATTGGCCGAAGGTACAACGGTGTACCCGCCGATGGTACTGCAACGCCCATGACTCTATCCTACTACGGGCTCAACCAGCCCCCCCCCCCCCCCGTATCCTCCGGCGGTTTGACAATGGGCCAACACGACACCCCTACCTCGGAGGACGATGCTGCGGTGGCTGGGTAACACTATCGGCGGAGCTGAGCGCCGGGGAATGATTGAGATCCACCATGGATTGGAGGGCTACTGTAGACAAGGGGGCAGTTGGCGAAGCGACAAAAGAAGTGGGCGCAAGACACACTGACTATCGTCTTGAAGGAGCTTAGCCGCTATTTAAACACCAACACTGCGTATTGGTGGTGATTTGGTGGACTTAAGTAAAGTTTGCCACATTGTGAATCGGCTAAAGACGGCCAATGGAATTCATACACAAACGACCGAATAATTAGTCGGCTACCCAGACAAACGATACGACCAGCGAGTGCAAGATGGGTCAGTAATTGCTCACAATTGCTGCAGTCGCAACGCACGAAGTCACATATTCAAGGCCAGTTTGACAGTCTCTGGAGCACCTGAATGAGATTGGTCTACCCTAGTCGATGCTTGATGATCACCTTCTGCGGAACCTAGTGTCAGGCGATGTCTAGATCAGGAGATTTTGCTTCGACAGGGAATGCCGCCTTCAATGGATGGTTATCAGTTAGCAGATCCTGACGAGACATTCTCCTCTCGAACGAAGGGATCAACAGTTTTGAGCCGGAGCAACCACTGATTCTATTTGGCTGTCAGGTACAATTGATGCCATCAGAAAGGGTTTTTAGTCGGTTTTCCATGTTTTCCTCTCCTAGCGTATCAGAGGGGTAGGGGTCGCTCTTCTTTGGATAAACCGATTTGAGTCTCAAGATTCGCAAGGCTGGATCAAGCTTGAGAGAAAGCAAGACAGGACTACTCCCGGTAGCATACAGGGAGTCATTACTGGTAAACTGTGCAGTGAAATGGTGGATCTCATATTGTGCCTGATCAGATGAAACAACTTTTGGGGCAGTGACTGCTGATAGGTTTTCAGGGAAGTATCCTGAAAATCGCAAAATTGGTGGAATAATCCTACCGAAGGATTATCGGCTAAATATTATAGAATACCTTGGGTCGAATGTCGGACATGGTGGTGAAACCAAAGTAAAGGCATCGAGGGGATATCGGGTACAGAGCATCACAAAGTCATTTTTCAGGGGTGATATCCAGCAAAGTCGTCTTACCGTGATAATCCGACAATATAAATCCAGGTCCATGACAGAGCCAAAAGGATACAGAAAGTCAGGTGATAAAAGGATGGATAGCAAGTTGGTGAGCATCCAAGCTCGGCTGGAAGAGAACAATCGCAGTTTTAGGAATGAAATAAATTTTAGGAGGCCTGTGTTAACACCATATTTTAGCGCAATTAGATAGATACAAGTAAGGGTCAAGGACGGGAAAATGTGTTGCACGCAGGTGGACCCGGAAGGTTGGTTAAGGAAACCGACTCGGGAGAAATGACACGTATTGGCTGTTGAGATACGTTCGGTGGGCTACACTGATGATTGAGGCCTGTTGACATCTCTTAAGTATCAATTCTAAGTGTCAACTAAGCAGAAGGAAAGATATATTTGCAACACACCTCCTAGACATAAGGTTTTAACTGGCAGAACTCCACAAGTTTTGGTGTTTATCTATTTCTGCAGGGAGACAACCGCAAAAGAGAAAAAGAGGCTCACAAGTAAGGATTACATAGACACATAACACCTCCGTACAAAAAAGAGCAATCTAGAAGACTCCAGAACCAACCCCTTGGAAGGAGGGGCCCACCTATCAGCAGGGTAGGGCGGGCGCCCTCCCCCCTAGGGCGGCCGCCCTGGGCTAAGGGCCAATGAGGCTTCACCACATGGATTAACGTTCCACTGTCTTTGAGGATCAATCTAAGCCCTCCATTAAGGTCGGTTTGATCCGACGGCTGATGATCATTTGAGGGGGGCTATATAAGGAGGACCCCTGCCCCCTGGCTAAAGGAAATCCATTATTCACTTGCATATTTTCTAGAGAGGCTTCGCCAGAGAGGATCCCTTATGGATCTATTCTCTAGGGCTTAGCATTCAAGAGAAACTATCCTTAGTTTCTATGTGAGATTAGAGTTTAGTCTTCTAGATTGAGAGAGTTAGAGTGGAGGTGTGGATTGGAGGAAGCCCGACTTGTCGGTGTCTCCTCTCCAGTTTGTATCTTCGGGAACAAGTCTTCTAACCCGAGGCTTGCTCCTAGGATTTCTTCGGTATTTCGACTTCTAATTTTAGTAAGTTCCATGTTTTATTATTCTTTGGTTTGTGAGTTTACTTTATTATCTTCATGTAGAGGGTATGGTAATCATCTCTAGCGTAAACGTGGTGTTTGGGCTAGGATACTCATAGATATCCCATGTCTAGTCGGACCTGTGGTAGTAGCTCAGAACGTGACAATTCCGTAAATACCTTTGGAACCCACAATCCCGTTAGAAGGATTGGTAGGGTTTATAGGCCGCGTGCTAAGCATCCTCTGAGGTGTCTCTTATCACGACGGTTCTCCCCAATAGAATAATAGCACATATCTTGCATAGACTAGAACGAGAGTGCTGTCGTGGTCTTCTCTAATCGCTCATATCAAAATCACCTTGTTTGTAGCCTAAAGGATAGTAGCAATAGATTTGGTTAGTCAGATGCACTCTTTCTCTCTGCGGAAAAACAAATTATGATACTATGGATAATCTCCCGAGTGAAGTGCTCACTGGTATCCGTGTGCTTGCAGATTATTTCCCAGTGATTCTTCTGTTTGCGTTAACAAATATCAACAAGCATTTATGGCGCTGTTGTCGGGGAGAAAGATGGTTTGCTGAGATAACCTCAAGTCTTGCTATTATATTGTACCTATACTTTTATATTTTCTATCTTTTTCAATTTCTTTATTTCTTACCTTTTCTATCCCTATGGAAAATCTAAATTCCACGCCAGGCATATCTGATAAAATTTTACCTTTTTCCTTTTTCCTTTTTACCATCTTTCTCACCTTACCATTTTCTTCTTACCACATATATAAATACTCTACTCCAAAGGGCGACTTATTGGAGACTCCACCATCTTCACACCCTATTCTTACAAATGGCTATAAGCTTCGCCCTGCTTGTATAGCCATGGTTTGCGAGAAATCTTTCTCTAGTCTTGGTTTAGTTTTAACTTCATTTGAAAATATGAATTATCTAAGTATAGAGGAGGCCCCAAACAAGACCAATTTGAGAGTTACCAATCCAAGTGGAATTTTGAACTTACATGAAGAATCAACCATAGAGATTAGAGAGGAAGATGATATCAATGAGCATGGAATCTATTCCATAACAATCTCTTTAAATCCATGCTCATATGAGACATCTCCCATACCCACTGGTCTCTTTATCATTACCATTTATGACATATTCAACACTCTCACTCTTTCTGTTTACAAAAACCTTAAAAGGGTGGTTGTCAATGCATATGTCTATCATAAATATTGTAGATCTCGTTGTGTAAATCTTGAGATAGGTAAAGAAGGGGAAACTATTTTTCTAAAAGCACATCTTAAAAGGTTTTCCTAGCACAAGCTTAGTGTCCTAAAACAAGCATCTCTCAGAGCTTAACATGACTATTCACCCTTTTTTGTTGCCTACCTTGTGAAACGAGCATAGAAATATATGATTATATTCCCTGGGGTATTTTTGTCACTAACCTTTCTAGGTATAGAACAGAGAAAACGAAGGAATAACAAGCATAAGGTATGTCCAACCAATCATCATGCAACATTGAATTACATTAATCCAATCTTGATTTTTGCAAAATTCAAGCTTGGGGGAAAACCACCATAAAAATATCTTTTGCCATGTTGCCACATTATCTAGGTTGTTCGTACTTTCATAAGGCCGGATCTGTGGTAGTAGCTCAGAACGTGACAATTCCGTAGATACCTTTGGAACCCACAATCCCGTTAGAAGGATCGGTAGGGTTTATAGGCCGCGTGCTAAGCATCCTCTGAGGTGTCTCTTATCTTGACAGTTCCCCCCAATAGAATAATAGCTCATATCTTTCTTAGACTAGAACGAGAGTGCAGTCGCGGTCTTCTCTAATTGCTCATATCAAGATCACCTTGTTTGTAGCCTAAAGGTTAATAGCATAGATTTGGTTAGTCAGATGCACCCTTTCTCCCTGTGGAAAAATAAATTATGATACTCTGGATAATCTCCCGGGTGAAGTGCTCACCGGTATCCGTGCGCTTGCGGATTACTTCCTAGTTATTCTTCTGTTTCCGTTAACAAATATCAACAAGGCCCAAGACATTCGGGTTTTTTTATTTCGGCCAGCGGCCAGCTGTTGACATTTCTTAGCATCGCACCCAAAATAGAGATAAATCTCTATCCCCGGCAACGGCACTAGAAATGCTTATTGGTATTTCTTATGACTATTGGATAAATCCGCAAGCGCACAGATTATACCGTTGTAGAACTTCACCTAGGAGTATTCAAAGGTATCATAATTTATATTTTCCCAAGGGAAAGCTGAGCTAGAATTGATAATTAGAGAGATCCTAAAGAGTATCTCAACTTAGTACCAACTAGTATAGGGGGGTAAACGATAAATATGATAGGAAGGGGTTAATGAATGAAGAAGCTACGGTAAAAGATACTTAGAACGGACTAGATAGAATAGCTAGGTGGGAGGACAACGAGAGAGTACAAGGGACTCCTATGCAATTCACTCTACTTCAATATACTTAGCTAATTAACTAGTCTAAACACTATAGTTTGCCTCCTCAATACAAGTATGCTAGGCGAGGGGATAGATCAGTAGGAGGACAAAACTCCTACCCGACCGCGCCCTCATTTTACGGGGCCTTACCTTTTAAGAACTTGCCTAGACAACACGTGGTGGAATACAACGACTAGACAAGGTTGTCACCTCTTGCTAGCTACCACAAACAATCCATGCAGCAAGCGGTAACCAAGGGTAAGATAATGTATAAGCACCACGCTTACACACAACTTACTACTTTGACTACGATCTATAATCAAAGCACCCTATGACAGGCAATGATCGCATACAGGAAAGGTCACAAGGATCACAGACTATGAATGTAAAGGCTATTAAAGAGCAAAAGCATATAACAATACTATATCTAGTATAGTAATGCTCGAAGTAAATACTAAGTACAGTAAAGAGAAAGGATAATATATTGAATAAGATAAAGTCTTACAAAGAAGGAAAGATACAAGAACTATCCCAGAAGACAACTCCGGAAATCCCGAGCGCAGCTGACTCAACTCTCCACTCTAGGCTAAACTACTAGAACAATCTAAGTAATAGAGCTTGTAGGCTTCTTCACCATGTGTAGAGAGGGAGGTATGGCCCTCTATTTATAGTGGAGGGTGGAGTAGGGGCTACTCCAGCGCCACATCAGCGATCCAGGGCCTTCCATTCTCCACCCTTGGATCCAACCGACCCTTGAACCGACCAAGGGTGGATAGTGTGGATTTCCACCATGTGTCCTTGCATATGGCGGTTGGAGGGAGCCAACCGACCTAGGGAGGCGGTCGGCCGACCCCCCCCTATGGCTAGTGGGCCCTCCTCTAGCCTCTGGGAGTGGTCCCACTGGTTAGGGGACCAGGTGGGAGCTAGGTGGGCCCGGGGGGTGGTTGGCCGACCCCCCCCCCCTTGGGGTGTCTAGCCCACTTCATCCTCCCTAGTGTTGGTCCCACTTGACATTGAGGTTGGTTGTTGGTTCTAAAGTGGTTGTCACGTTTATCTCCTTGGTGTGGGCCCATGGATCCATGTGCTTTCTTTGTGAGCCGTTGAGAGAAAGCACAGAGTGATCCAAGGGTTGGAAATCACTCTGGGATGCTTCTCTTGGATCATGGCCGAGAGGGGAGCCAGGTGGGCCCATAGGGTGGTCGGCCGACCCCCTATGTGGGTCCCACTCACTCTCCTTTGCTCCATTTAATCATTTCTGCATTCAAACACTCATGGACATGTGGAACTAGTTATTTGATAAAATATGCTCATGATGTGTTTGTTTATCCTTGATCCTGAGGTTGGTGGTAACATTTTAGCTATGTAAAATTTTATCATAATTTGTGCCAATAAGATCCCCCAAGCTTAACCTTTGCTCGTCCCGAGCAAACAATCAAACTTAGCTCGATGGATCAGGAGTTGCTACTATGCTTCATATTTCAAGAGTACTAAATCTACAGCAATCATACTTCTCTTTTGAATGGAAAAATTAGCAATAAAGACTCACCCATATTACCTTAGTCCTTCATGGGGCTTATAGCTTTATCCTTCGTCTTGGGAAGTTGAGAGATAGAACAACTTGACTTGAGCACTAGTTTTCTCATTCTTTCACAAGTTTCATATCAGAGGTTTTGTAAGATTTTGTGAAAGAAAACTTAGTGTTCCTCAAATGGTACTCTCGAGTCGCTCATAAGGTGTATGATTCCTCACTAAGGCATATACCAAAGTTTTTCCTTCTTTCATCCTATCTCTAAAGCTTATGTGGAGCTATAGGTAGGGATCAAAGATGTAGCAAACTTATCTTGCATATATTGTAAAGTCAAATTCCGGATCCAAGGAGAGAAGTGTCATACTCTTAGATCAAGATGTGCAAGTGTGTGGAAACATGGCAATTGATAAATACTCCTATATTTGGAAGATCTCTCTTTCCTAACTTATTATTTTGAGACATAGATATCTCTTCATTTTTTTCATTTTTTTCAAGAGATAGCTTTGGAATGCTCATAAAACTTGGGACTTTAGAGTGCCCTTGAATTTTTTCATAATTTTGCATAGTCTATGTCTCATTTACTAGCAACAAACTAGAGAGTTTTTCTACTTAGAGCATGGAGTACGAACTATGTGGAAATGTAAGGTATGTTTCTGCGTACTTCCAGTGTAGAAGCAGCATGTATATGTGGCGTGTACGTGATCTTGATCTTGGAGCATGATAAATCTCTCAACAAGGGTCACAAAACTTGACCAAACTCAACACAAAGTAAGCAGCTTATGTAGAAAGCTTATATCATGAAAGAACATGTATGGCTTTGGTAGGAATTTTCACCATTGAGGAACAACAAAGTATTTTATCATTTTAATAAATAAAACTTCGATAGTCATTCTTGCTTAGAACAAAATTATAGTAGCTCTTATCTTGTCATATCATGTCTCACAACAACTTACACTTAGTTACAACATTTGCAACCCACAAAAGTTTCAGGTTCATGATGGTTTCTTCTAAGCCAAGTAATCCATACTTAGAGAAATACCAAGTTGTAAACTAAGTACTAGAGGAACATTTAGCAGAGCAACTATTCATCATTTCCATAGGAGATATTAATTTTCATGGAACAAATGAGAGTGGAGTAGAGAAAGATCTTTTTATTTTATTTTATCATATGCAGATTTTTTTTAGATGCAAAGCAAAGATAAGCAAGGAAATGCATAAATATAAATGCTGAAACTTGAAAACTTACCTTAGTGGGGGAGGGAACCTCCCCCAAGCATGTATTTTGCTCAATAATGCGGCGGATGTGGATGTTGTTGCCGCCACAAGTTCCAATGCCGATATTGTTCTTCTTGCATTGCTTGGATATCTTCGGCAGTTTGCTGGATGATGTGTGTTGTCTCATCGTGCTCAACACGCAACTCACCAAAGGTGTTGGTGAGATGATCGAATTGTTGCAGCAATTCACGATGCTCCCTTTCTGGTGTGGACGAGAAGGATGCCCGTGCTCTTTGCGGACGTGATGGTCGAGGAGGCATGCCACTAGAAGTGTACATGGGATCAGAAGATGCATCGTCTTCCTTCTCGCCAATAGCTCCTCGGGAAGGACCACCTTGCTCAAGATGAACAAAGTAAAGCCCCTCCTGAGCTCTCCTGTCTAATCCTGCAAAACCTCTTTGTCTAATGCCTTGATCTAAATCAAGTGTTAGCTTACGGGTCCTATACAATTGAAGTTGCCTATTTGGAAGAGGCACCTCAATTGTATGGCCACTGTAAATCATTTTAAGTTCACCATTGGCATCTCTTTTCAACATTTGAATAGATGTAAGATATTCTTCTGAGATTATAGCTATAGGAGCAGAGATGTAAACAAAGGGTTGAGTGCCATTTAGCAGGTTCATGGATTCGGCAAGACGAGTAATTAAAGAAGTGAATTGAATAGATTCATTACTCTCAATTGAACTTTGCCAAAATTCCACTAAACATTTTACAGGAGATTTGAATTTTGTTTACCATGGCATAATGCAATTTTAATTCCATGTCACTTATCAAGCTAGCATTGCTTCCAGGAAACAAAGTCATTTTCATCCAAAGATGTATGAAGCGAAGGGTTGGATTATGAATTTCTTCAGGTTTAGGATTTGAGCAATCATTAAGAGTAGAGATAGAGAACCAGAATTTCCTCTTATTAAAACTATGCAAGGCAGGGTCTAGATCTAGCAAGCATGAATCTTCAAAGCCAAGAGAAACATTTAAATGACTCCAAGCTATGACTTTGATTAAACATGTGAAACGATATTCCAACATTAGGGATTTGGAGAGAGCATAAGAATTCTAAGGTGAGCAACTCATTTCCAAACTCTTCTATTTGTCAAAAGCCAGACCAACCAATAGTGGAAAAGATAGTGTTGAATTCAGTGGTCATACCTGCATTGGAGAGAAGATTCGGATCCAATATGCTTGTGTGCTCGAAAGATCGATCCTGAAGAGAGAGATACCTTTGGTACCCTAGTTGGTCGAACCAGAGACCGTTCTGTTGATCATAGGTCCTCATTGGGGGCACCATGAATGCTCCAATATGAGGTACCTCCTCCAGCACTTCTTCTTCCTCCTGAGGGTGTTCTTCGGTTTGGACGTTCTCCCAGGTGTATTGGGCAGAACCTCTCCTTCTTCTTCCTTGGGAAGTGTCCTCGATTGGTGGGAGCGTCGGGATGAGATCCCACTCATAGCTTGCTTCATCTTCTTGAATGCGGATGATATCGGGTTCTTCATCTTTAGAGAGGAAGAGGCAAAACTAGGACAAGGTTGTGTGTGGAGAAAGTTTTCCTAGTTTGCCTTGAGGGGAGAAGCTTGAGCTAAGAGAAGAGATCTTCTTGTGGACTAGTGAGAGCAACACTACTTCTCTTGAGAGCTAAGAACTTCTCTTGAATGAAGAGAGGAGAGAGCAAGGCAAGGAGAGGCTTGATCTAGAACTGGATTCTGGTGTGAGGAATGGAGCTCTCCTTGCATGGGCTTTTATAGAGGAAGGAAGTGGCACCAAGGAGGCTCCAAGGGGTGGTCGGCCGACCCCCCCCCCCCCCGTTGGGCATGCTCTTGGGTGCCATGATCATAAGCTTTAGGAGATGCCTTACACAAAGCAAAAGAGAGAGGAGGAGGTGACCAAAGGTGGTCGGCCGACCCCCTAAAGTGGGGATTCCACTCATGCTTTTTCTAGTGCTTGGTGAAAGGTGAAGGATGCTATGTGATATGATCAAAAGCTGAGCTAGAGTGCTCAAGATTCTCCTCTTTAAACAAAGAGTAGTGGGGGACAAAAGTGTGTCATGCTTTGATCAAAGGTGATTGATGTGTTTTCTTTTTCAAAGCATGAGAAAGTGAAAGTGGAAGGTGTCATGATTCCCCACTTTGAACAAGGAGTAGTGGGAGACAAGGATGTGTCATGCTTTAACCAAAAAGTGATTGATGTACTTTAAAGCATGACAAGACAAAAGAGATGTCTCCCAAAACAAGAATCTGATTTTTGAGAGTCCCACTACTCACATCATGAGATGCTTGGACAAAGGATGATGGGGAAGAAATAGGGATGAACATGGGGTACGACCACCCTAGTCCACCATTTTTTTCCTTTTTCTTTTATAAAGATAACTATATGTTCCTTAATTAAATAAGCCAAGGTAGGATGCATAGGGTGGTCGGCCGACCACTCTATGGTCCTCCCTTTTGTCAAATTTTAATGCTAATCTAATTCTCAAGTTTTATTTAAACTAACTTTAGTTTTCTTCTAAACTTTAAATATGAAAGAAATTAAAGGTTTGAACTAAAGGAAAATAAAAGATAACTACCGACTTACCTTTCGGCGAAGGCTCCTTGATTTTAAGTCCTCGGAGTAGGACTCTCCTTCTTGTTCATTCCTCGGGTGCACTTGATGGCTCCGGAGATGGAGATCATGGTGTGTGCACCTCCGTTGCTTTCCAAACCTGCCTTGGATTGGCAGGTTCATCCTCCTTGAGTTCATTGATCTTGGCCTCCGGGTACTATTTCTTTTGGCGCGGGGCTCGAACTCTTCTTCTTGGTGGTTGTGCTTTAGCCTGTTTGTTTAGTTTATAACCATTGAAAGCACATTTTACCTTGTGACTCGGGAACTGGAAGTGGATCTGGCCCGATCCTACGTAGATGACCGCGTTGGTGGTGTTGAGGAAGGGCCTTCCCAAGATGATGGGGGCTTCCACATTCACTCCCATGTCCAGGATGATGAAATTGGTGGGGATGTATTCATCTTGGATGTTCACCAAAATATCCCTTGCAAGTCCCTCGGGAAACTGGATTGTTTGGTCTGCCATCTGCAAGCGAACACATGTAGGGACCAAAGGTCCTCCTAACAAGTTGTCATAAGTTACCTTAGACATGATGTTGACGCCTGATCCGAGATCGCAGAAGGCGGTGTGGAAGGTTTGTTGTCCGATTGAGCACTTGATGATCGGGTGGCCTGGATCTTCCTTCTTCATGATGAAGGGATTATCGAGAAGATAGCCCCAATTGGAGCGAAGCTGTGGCTTACTGAACTTTGTTGTTATCATGTTAACATGCTCAATTGAATCCTCTAATTTCGCAGGAATTTTACCTTGTTCTATGGATGGCATAGTAATTGAGCTAACTAGGTTTCTAACATATTATTAAAACTTAATTGATTTTTCATAGCAATTGTAAAGGTATCCATCTTTTCACCAAGAGTTTCAAGAACTTTATCAGTGGCCATCATCTTTTTATTAATACCATCATTAATCTTAGATTGACCAAGAACAAGATCTTTCAATGAAGGTTGGTTATTATAGGAATTGTAATTATTGAAATTACTATTACCTCCATTACCTTGGTAGAAGGGGCATGAATTCTAGCTTCCTTGGGGTCGATACCCGTTGTTGCTATTGTCGTTGTTGCTGATGAAGTTCACGTCCTCCTTCGAAATCTCAGGGCAATTGTTGCCTGAGTGATCATTTCCTCCGCACACCTCGCACCATGGATCGGCTTCAATAGCTTGTGCGGAGGCGACAGGTTAGATGGCCTCTCATTCCTTCTTGGAACTTTCTTCTATCTTCTTCATCAGGAGGTCTATCTTGGCAGAGAGCATGTCCAGCTCATTAACGGTGTGCATACCTCTCATCTTTGGCTGGAGACGTTCCTCACCCCATCCATGGTTGATTACCATCTTCTCAATGAGGTCCTTGGCATTTCTCACTATGTGTTGGAGAAATGCCCCTCCAGCGGCAGCATCAAGGTGACTACAGGCCATACAAGTCAGCCCGTGATAGAATCCTTGAATCAGGAGCCAGTCATCTATCCCATGATGAGGACAAGCATGAATGTACTCCTGGAGATGCTCCCATGCTTCAGGAATCGTCTCGTCAGACTGTTGTTGGAAGCTTGAGATCTTCCCACGAAGAGCATTGGTTTTGCCCGTCGGGAAGAACTTCTTGAGGAATGCGTTAGCACACCTCTCCCATGTAGTGGCCTCTCCTTTGTGGGCGTAGAACCATTGCTTTGCCTTTCCCGATAGCGAGAATGGGAAAAGACGAAGGCGAATGGCGTCAGATGCCACTCCCTTGATAGTAAATGTGCCACATAACTCCATGAAGTGCTGGAGATGAGCATTGGCATCCTCATGGGGCTTCCCGCAAAATGGGTTGGCCTACACCATGTGGATCACGGTGGGCTTCAGCTCAAAGGTGGCATCCCCGAAGTTCACTTTGGGACCCTGAGCTACGTGGGTAGCTAACGGAGCCGAGAAGTCAGAGATCGCCTTCTGGGCCATAACTTCCTTGAGTGGTGGTGTAGAGCCTCCTTCCTCGAACGGATTCAGGGTCGAGATGATCCTCTGAGGAGGAACTTGATGACATCTAGTTCTCCTCAATAGCTGCTCGGGATCTTCTAGGTAGTTTCCTGGCAGTTGGAAACCGCTCATAAACTGTCTGGCTTCACAAGAAAGGAAGACACAGATAGGGGTAAGCCCCTATGACTAATTGATAGCTAAGTTAATGAGAATCTCTGGATTCAATCTATTTAAAATTTCTAGGCTATGCTTTCCCCGGCAACGGCGCCAGAAATGCTTGTTGACATTTCTTAGCATCGCACCAAAAATAGAGATAAATCCCTATCCCTAGCAACGGCGCTAGAAATGCTTATTGGTATTTCTTATGACTATTGGATAAATCCGCAAGCGCATAGATTATACCGTTGTAGCACTTCACCTAGGAGTATTCCAAGGTATTGTAATTTATATTTTCCCAAGGGAAAGCTAAGCTAGAAATGATAATTAGAGAGAGATCCTAAAGAGTATCTCAACTTAGTATCAACTAGTATAGGGGGGTAAACGATAAATGTGATAGGAAGGGGTTGATGAATGAAGAAGCTACGGTAAAAGATACTTAGAATGCACTAGATAGAATAGCTAGGTGGGAGGACAACGAGAGAGTACAAGGGACTCCTATGCAATTCACTCTACTTCAATATACTTAGCTAATTAACTAGTCTAAACACTATAGTTTGCCTCCTCAATACAAGTATGCTAGGTGAGGGGATAGATTAGTAGGAGGACAAAACTCCTACCCGACCACGCCCTCATTTTACGAGGGCTTTACCTTTTAAGAACTTGCCTAGACAACACGTGGTGGAATACAACGACTAGACAGGGCTGTCACCTCTTGCTAGCTACCACAAACAATCCGTGCAGCAAGCGGTAACCAAGGGTAAGATAATGTATAAGCACCCTATGACAGACAATGATCGCATACAGGAAAGGTCACAAGGATAACAGACTATGAATGTAAAGGCTATTAAAGAGCAAAAGCATATAACAATACTATATCTAGTATAGTAATGCTCAAAGTAAATACTAACTAAAGTGAAGAGAAAGGATAATATATTGAATAATATAAAGTCTTACAAAGAAGGAAAGATACAAGAGTTGTACCAAAAGACTTCCTAGAAGACAACTCCGGAAATCCCGAGCGGAGCTCGAGTCAACTCTAACTCCCACTCTAGACTAAACTACTAGAACAATCTAAGGAATAGAGCTTGTAGGCTTCTTCACCATGTGTAGAGAGGGGGGTATGGACCTCTATTTATAGTGAGGGTGGAGTAGGGGCTACTTTAGCTCCACGTCAGGGATCCAGGGCCTTCCATTCTCCACCCTTGGATCCAACCGACCCTTGAACCGACCAAGGGTGGATGGTGTGGATTTCCACCATGTGTCCTTGCATATGGTAGTTGGAGGGAACCAACCGACCTAGGGAGGCGGTCGGCCAACCCCCCCTATGGCCAGTGGGCCCTCCTCTGGCCTCTGGGAGTGGTCCCACTGGTCAGGGGACCAGGTGGGAGCTAGGTGGGCCCAGGGGGTGGTCGGCCGACCCCCCCCCCTTGGGGTGTCTGACCCACTTCGTCCTCCTTGGTGTTGGTCCCACTTGTCATTGAGGTTGGTTGTTGGATCTGAAGTGGTTGTCACGTTTATCTCCTTGGTGTGGGCCCATGGATCCATGTGCTCTCTTTGTGAGCCGTTGAGAGAAAGCACAGATTGATCCAAGGGTTGGAAATCACTTTGGGATGCTTCTCTTGGATCATGCCGAGAGGGGAGCCAGGTGGGCCCATAGGGTGGTCGGTCGACCCCCTATGTGGGTCCCACTAGCTCTCCTTTGCTCCATTTAATCATTCCTGCATTCAAACACTCATGGACATGTGGAACTAGTTATTTGATAAAATATGCTCATGATGTGTTTGTTTATCCCTGATCCTGAGGTTGGTGCCAACACTTTAGCTATGTAAAAGTTGATCATAATTTGTGCCAACACCAGCTTTGTGTTAGGGTTATGCTATGTGGTCTATAAATAGCAATGGTTAGGTAACGAGGAGGACATCCAATCAATCAAATACACAACTTAGTCCTTATTTTCCGGCCTTCGGCCACCCCTAGGAGTAGGAGTAGAGTAGATTCTGGTGAACCTTTAACGGATTGGGTTGCATTAACTAGATCGACCTCTGGTTTGCTTGTAAGTCTAGCCTTGGTTCATGTCTCATTTGTACGGTTGTATTGTGTAACTCGTGCAAGATCGGTATGAGCTAGTTATCGGTTTGAATCTATTATTCATGGGGCTGTATTGCTTCAATCTTACATGAATTGTAGCTTCAAGCTAGTTATCTGCTCTATTAGATTTGCGATCTAATAGATTCATTAAGTTATCGATATTGTCTGTTATACTTTGTTCAATTCATTGTCACAATATCTTGCCCAATCTCATCTAATAGATCGGCCCGCGCTTTACTTTCAATCTAGATCTATTGCCTCTGATGCATCTATTGTTACACTTAGAGAGGCGATGGATCTAAGATCATATCGGCTAATCCATTAGTTGTGGTTGTTACGTGTTGTGGGTTTGAGACATGTACTCGGTCACTAGATTGATTTGAGTGTGGTTGGATCTGGCTCAACATATGTGGTAAGGCTGCATCTTACAAACCCCAATGCCATATGTGTTGAGTTATGTCTGTTCAGACTTAGATTCGTCCGGTGTCGAATACATGGATCTTTTTCAAGCTTCATGGATCCCATATTGGCTGATATAGCTGATCTGGTTATGCTTCAATCATACAATGTGTGCACTTTGTCGTTCTGATCTATTAGATCTATTAAGTATACTGGACGTGGCTTGATTCATTTACTTTTATGGCTGCATGGGAACACCCCAATGCTATTAGATTGGTCAGGTTATCGGGTTAATTGTTATCATGGTTGCATGGGAACACACCTCTGTTGATAGTTAATCTTTATCCGGTATACTCAGTAGATTTGGTAGTTCGATGACAATAATGTTGCATGCATCGCATCTTTACCTTACTCTCACCACATGATTGGCTATTTACATACCTTACGCTTGATATCTTGTTATATCTAATACTATTCGGAGCTGACTCTTTAGTCAATATCCTACATTCATCGGCTATATGAGAGCCGCACACTCATGGAACTGTCTGGTAACAACCGGCAGGTTCCATAATTTGACGTTTCATCTCCTTGTCAATTGTAGGTCAAATTGACTGGCACGCCTGAAATCGATCATCGAAGTGGCTTGAGCCGCTTAAGGGGTTTAGGAGATCAAGCTCTGCTGCTGCATGGTCTCCGCAGGCCCTAAGCAGTGCTGACGTCAGAGGCCCCATTTTTGGCGTCAACAGTTTACCTCTCTAATCATTCGTATTGCTAAAACCATGAACTTTCTAAACAAACCAAATACCTTCAAATTCTTAAATGAGCCAAGGGGCATAATTTCAGAAGAATACTTTATTCATGCCCACATATTGAAAAGAGATCCAAGAGGTGGTCTGAAAATAATTTATCATGACCATATAGTTGAAGTTGCTCTCCCATGTGAGAAACGTTAGTTGTATAGGATCCGCCAACTAACCTTTAACCTAGACCCAGAAGGTAGGTGGTGAACTTTTGTAGGTACAAGGACCGACAGAGTGACACGTGGAATGTCACGAAACTCTAAGTTTGAAAAAGGTGGCACCTCTATAGGAGTAGGAGGCAATGATGATGATGATAGTAAGAATGAGGCAACCTAAAATCCTATGGATGTATCTGGTGCAAGTAGCCTACCTCTACCAAAACCACCACATGCTCAAGGCGCACGAGTTTTCTTCTCATCTGCAGGAGACAGGGAACATCATGGCCGAAGACAAGAAATGGACCAGCTCATCAATGATCTAGGTGAGTTGCACACCGAACAAGAAGCTAAAATATTTCTCTAAGTTTGCATTACTTGGCTCACATGAAACCATAATGAACCTAAAACTTTGTGGGTAGCAAGTGCTTAACTAAGTCTAAGTTGTTGTGAGATATGATATAGTGAGACAAGAGTTGCCATAATATTGTTCCAAACAAGAATGACTATCGTAGATTTAATTCTTGAAAACATGAAAAACCTTTTTGTTCCTCAAGCCTCCTACAAAAGCTACTTGCTTAGTGTTGAGTTTTGTCAAACCTTGTTGATCCTTGTTGAGAGAATTATCATTCTCCCAAGATCAAGATCACATACACACCACATATACATGTTGCTTCTACACTAGAAGTATGCAAAAACATGTCATTCATTTTCCACCAAGTAAATGCTCCATGTTTTAAAAGAATGATCTTTCTCTAGATAGATTTTAAAAGAGACATAGGCTATGCAAGAGTATGAAAATAAAATAAAAATATGGACACATGAAGGTCCAAAGTATTGAAAAAAGAGATGAGCATATGAAGGCTCATTGATAGTTAATGATAGCCATGTCTCAAGTCCATAAGTTAGAGAGATATATCATATAAAATAAAGGAGTAGTTTACATTTATCATTTTTCACACGCATGCATATCTTGATCTAAGAGTATGACACTTCTCTCCTTGGTGAAAGGTTAGTATGACACATGCACATCATTTTACAATATATGCAAGGTTAGTATTATATTTCTTTCATTCCTTCCTAGCTCCACATAAGTGTTACTATAAGTAGGATGAAAGAGAAGGCAACTTTAATATGTGCCTTGGTGAGGAATCATACACCATTTAAGCGACAAGAGAGTACCATTGAGGAACATTAAGCTTTATTTTGAAAATATCATAAAACCTATGATATGAAACTTGTGAGGTATAAGAAAAATGGTGCTCAAGTCAACATATGTTCTATCTCTCAACCGCTCAAGACAAAGGATGAGCCATATGCCCCATGGGTGACTAAGGTAATATTGGTGAGTTTTTAATATTGCTAATTCTTTCCATTCATAGAGAAGTATGGTAGTTGTATACTTATTACTTTTGGAATATAATAGAGTAGAAACTCCTAATCCACTGAAGCTAAGTTTAATTGTTTGCTAGGGACTGGCAAAGGTTAAGCTTGGGGTTCTTGTTGATAGTAGATAAGCTATGATTTGTATATACAAAATACCATCAGAGACTTGGAAATGAAAGGAAGAACAACATAACATGAATGTAGTTTATCAATAATTGGTACCACATGTGTCTTTAGGTGTGTGAATGTGTAGGAGACAACAAATGGAGGAAAATAGGACCAGAAAGGGCCCAATAAGGGGTTGGCCGACCCCCCTAGGGTACCTCTAGGCCCTACCATGGTGGCACAATCCATGAGACATGTCCCAAAGTCAATTCCAACCTTCAGATCAATTTTTGCTTTCTCTACATTGCTCAAGATGAAGATACATGGATCAATGATATGGCAACAAAGTGATCTAGCGGGAGAAAAAGCTACAACACACTCTATGACATGTGGGGACACCTTCTAGAAGAAGGTGGCTTGGCCCACATGCCATAGTGGGGTTAGCCGACGCCCCTAGGATCCTCTAGGGTGCTAGATCTCTCCACCAACCTATGCATTCCTCCATACAACGCATGGAACATGTGCACTATCCCATCCATCCATCTTATGATAGTTTGATCCAAGGATGAGAATGGAGAGCACATGGATCACTGACATGGCGCTAGAGTAGCCCTACTCCACCTCCACTATAAATAGAGGGTCACCCCCTCTCCATTCATGATCAATCAAGGCTTCAAGTGAAGATTAGTGTAGTTCCACTCTCTTAATAGTTAGTCTAGTGTGGGAGTTAGAGTTGAGTCGAGCTTGCTCGGGATTTCCAGAGTTATCTTCTGGAGAGTCTGGTATAGCTCTTGTATATTTCCTCTTTTAGACTTTACACATTTAATATATTACTTCTGCTTTACTTTACTAAATCTTTACTTAGCTAGAATATTATACTTGTTATAGTGTTGCCGGTCTTAGTTTAGCCCATAGTGGCTATATATTAGATTGTGATCATGTTCCCTCGCCTGTGTGCGATCATTATCTATCATAGTGTGAATACATGGTCGTTATGTACCCATGTAGTTCAGTTTTATGATGAGTGTTTGATCAACATTTGAGTGTTTCAGTTTGAGCGGTTCTACTAATCTTGTTGTGAAAGCAAAAAACGTGTGCCTATCTATCGGCTTGTGGTGTGCCGATGCTAGGCCCGGAGACAGCGGTCAATGGCATGTTGAAGGTTGAGTAGAGGCTTGACATGCCGATGGACTGAGAGCAGTGAAAGGCGGAAGTAGGGCTCGGACCGACGGACTAGAGGGCCACCAGACTAGCTGTGGTGGCTAGTACTTGGCACCGACGAGCGCGAGAAAAAATGGAGGTAGACCGAGCCGACCGAGTCAAGACGGCGGATGAGCGAGTCGAGCAGGAGGTTCATGGAACTTGAAGTCTGACCAGGCGAGGAAACAGTGGCTCGAGTCGAGCGGTTTGGTGGTTTGGGCCTCAAAACTACCGGTGGACGGTTTCCGAGTTTGGGCCTCAAAACTTAGGGTTCGGTAGTTGAGCCGAAAGCTACCGGTGCTGGGTTTCACGGGTTTGGGCCTCAAAACCCGGGCGAAGCTTCCGAGGAAGCGGGGACGGCATGTGGCGGAATCCTGGAGGTTGTGTCGAGGCGACGACAAGTCCAGGCAGGAAGCGAGGCTGTCCGATCACAGTGGCGAGGAAAATATCTTCGACGTGGATTACAGTGTCTCAGGACTAGGTGATTCAGTCATGTATCTAGGGGGCGATATGGAAATGTCCAAACATCGTTAAGTAGTGGATGAAGGGTGCTTAGCCCCTTCACCTCTCTCATTCCTCCCTCTCCACTCTCTAGCTCCCTCCCTCTAGTTTCTTGCTTATGAGGTCCCTAGATTGATTTTACCGGTCAATCTTTGTAAGAACTTGCAACTCGTTTTGTTCGGGAATTGGAGGCCTTACCCTTCGTAAGCCATGGTTGCTTCAATTTCGTGATCATGTCTCCGATTACTTGTGTTCTTCGCGTTTTGCTTTTTGCTCCTCTTAACCCCTCTATGTTCATGAGATGAGAACTTTTGATTAAGGGCGTTTCTCTTGATTCAGTTTGAATCATTTTGTGCAGGGACGTGAGAAGATCATTTGCACCAAAGGGTTTCACCCCAAACATCTTGAGCACATAGATTGGGCAATTTCTTTCTCGAGTTCTTCGTTCTTGAGCTTTTTCCCAAAATCCGTTTGTTCCATTTATTCACACCAAATTGAGCGATGATTTCTTCGGGGTAGCTCCTCCACTGCACAAGGATCGTGCCTATAAAGTTTGGTTATAGTTGGTGATTATTTGGTTGCAATTTGGGAAAGATTTGGGGAGAGGTGATTCAAAATCACCCCCAAATCACCTCTGTCCCATGAACCGCGAACAGTTTGCAGCCTGGTGGCGGACAGTCCGGGAGTCAGGGCCAAGGTAGAGTTGCTCAGGCTCTTTTGCTGAGTCAGCCGTGGACAGTCTGTGCCCAAGTGGCGGACAGTCCAGGACTGCTCTGTAGCACGTCCAGCAGCAGTGCAGAACTGTTTGTTTTTGGTTTTTTGGCCGGCGGACAATCCGGCAGCCAGGCGCAGACAGTCCGGGAAAGGCGCTAGCAAGTTTCCAGAAAACCTGTTTTCGCCGAGTTTAGCCGGCAGATAGTCCTGCGTGTACTCACGGACAGTCCGGCCCTTGAGCGCAGACAATCTGGGAATACCCAGACTTGGCTGATTTGAGTTGATTCTTCCAAGGAGTGTTCGTCCGCGTTCTTCGACCGCTCCTCTGCACCTTTAGGACCACTCCTAAGGTGTCCACCCACGTGTTTGGTCGTGTGTGTGTCATTTCTCTCAAGCTTGAGTTTTGGGCGTGATTTTGGGACAAGGGCCAAGTATTCAAAGTCAATTTTTTAATTGGCTCCCATTTACCCCCCCCCCCTCTGGTCGCTGTTCTCGGTCCTTCACATAGGATGCTCTAGTTAGCCAAAGATCCAGATTAGAGTAGTAAGAGATGGTGTAAGCATGGTGCTTATACACTATCTTACCCTTGGTTGTCGCTTGTCACATGGATTGTTTGTGGTAGCTAGCAGGTGGTGACAGCCCTGTCTAGTCTTTGTAGTTCACCATGTGTGGAAAGCAAGTTCTCAAAAGATAAGGCCATCATAACATGATAGTTCACTTCTGAAATGATTTCACTCCTGATTGTTTGGCTATCGCCTAGCATACTTGTCATGAGGTTATCATATATTATATGCAATTGTGTGTCTGAGCTATGCTAACATGGGTAAAGTGTGAAATATAGGAATCCTTTTACTCACTCGTTGTCCTCCCACCTAGCTATACCTACTAGTTACCTTTATCTTACCTTGACTTGATTGACATCAACCCTTCCTTCTATATATCTATTATCCTTCTATCATTAGTTGACACTAAATTGAGTTGATTACTAGGATCTCTCGTTTATTATCATTCCTAGCTCCTACTTTCCCTTGGGATAAAATAAATACAATAACTCAGAATACTCTCGGGTCAAGTGCTACAATTGTATATTTTGTGTTGTAAAATTATCCAATAGACATAAGAAATACCAATAGTGCATGCCATATGCTCGATGAAATGCCTAAATTATTCTTTACTGCCTCATTACTCACTCTCTTCTATCATTTGTTGCTACAATTGATGTATGTGGCCCTGGTGACTTCTTTTGTATGCTTTAGGTGTTGTCCTATCGCCCTGTAGCCAGCAAGCCATGAAGTCAATTTTCTTGCCTAATGTGCTTTGTGTCTAAATTGGACCCTCTCTTCCCTAGCCATACATGCTTAAATATTCATTTCTATTCTCACATGTAGTAAATTTGTGTCAGTGCCTTGATCAGTTGATCAGTATCAATTGAACTTGGTGCCAAGCCCATGAGTTATGATTGAGGCCAAGCCTTGAAGGTTATGTTTGTCTATTCAATGTGTAATGGTTGTGATATAGAGGGACATTGTCTAGTTCTTTAAGTTTTTAATGGCATCTTGGTAGTTGATCTTGTAGGATTAGTTTAGGGTTTTGATTTTGAGGGAGCATTTGTAGTTGTAGTGAGTGGTATGACTCGTACAAAGCATACAGATCCTATACCTCCTCCTAGTGGGGGTGGTGACATCATGTGCTTCCTCATCTATCAGGGGACAATGGGAAGGCTAAGATGACCGAGCAAAGCAAGAAGTGAAAGAGGAAGCACAAAGAGATTGAGCAACTGCTAGCAACAGCTGGTAGGGTAGAAAGTGGTGGCAGTGGTGGCTTTCTCAGAATTTGTCCGTCATAGACTCAGATGTCTCAGCCATAGTAGCCATTAGGTACACCACTTGTCATCCCACTCATGTACGCACTGTCATATACCCGATGGAGGGTCAACAAGCTTAGGAGGACCAATAGGGCCATCAGCATTAATGTTAGTGTTGGCAGCCTATTGGTATTTCTTAGTGTAAGCGAAAATATCCACAAGCGCATAGATATACCATGGTATCACTTTACCTGGAAGTATTCAAGGTATCATATTTCCATGAGGAATTTTGGTGTTAAATGTCTCTTAGCTAGTTCTCCTAGGAAAAAATAAGAAGAAAGGTAACTTGCATAGTGAGGTTCTTCTATGGGTAGAGATCCTAAGTTAAGAAAGCTTTGTCACTAGAGACTTGCTTTGGGCACCGGTGAACACTTGGTCAACAAAGCACTGTTGACCTATAGCTCTATGCTAAACCCAAACATGGGGATTACTAGGGATGGACAGTGCTATCCACCTATCGCTTACTCCTTAATCCTAGGGAATGAGGCAAATCAAGGTAACTTGTAGCTTAGACACCATGTCTATGATATTGGTCACTGCTCTAGTGTTGGTCGTAAACTTTCGTCTTTATCAGGAGTCATGTACTAGAGTATTCATCATAAGGATGAATGACAAACTTGCAAGTGTATAATGAAAAATATAACTTGCTTAAGAACTCAACACCAAAAGATGAACACGGACTTCTTGCTTCAAGTAGCAAGATGATTGTCAAGGTACAAGTGTAGAGGGAGCTGAGAAGTTCGGCCTCCATCCACCAATATACAAGGCTTGGTAAGTACAATAAGTAGAGGTAGTTGATACTCCATGATTCCTTTAACCCTTTCTCTCACTCCCTGTACTAGTCTACCTATAAGCTAATATGAAAATGTGGCTTGCCCTTTTTTTCCAAGTTTATGATATCTTGAGATAGGGTGGCCTTCTCCTTTTATATCCCAGGTAGGATGGTTTGCATTGTGTATTTTAGGCACTGCCCAACCAAAGGTGGACCTAAAAGGCAATCATGGGGGTGTTGGTGCGCCCGCACCCAGGTAAAGCCACCCTGCCACTAAGTTTGGTAGGTGAGCTCTTGGTTGATCCTGGAGTATGGCCCGGATATGCTAGGTAGGCGGTCCTTTGCTCCTTTCTTTAGTTTTCTTGGGCCAAATTTTGATAGGAGTATTTCTTTTTATATTTCTTGTTTTCTTTGTACTATCCTAGCATGTTTGTCAACTTGTTCCTACATAATGCATAATTCACCAAAATCTATGGAAATTGTTAGTTCAAACTCCTATTTCTAGTTTGGTATTGTCTTTAGATGAATTTTATGTAAATATATGTGGTGAAAAGTGAGTTAAGAACCGCCAACACAGCCATAGCGGCAGCAGACTGTAGAGGAGCAGGAGGAGTTACCACCTACTCCACTAAGGCAACACTTTAGATAGTAAGATGAGCACGGGATTGAGCAGGGTCTAGAGGAAACTTGTTTACTAGACTTTTGCAAGGCTATGGTCGGGCATGTTAGACATTTTAGGAATGTGCTAGTCATTACCTAGTTTCAAGAGGGATCCCTTACAGGAGCCTTGTTCACCACTACTATCTAGGATCCTTCTATATATCTTAGATCATGGAGAGGATTGTTGTTGATAGATTATATACATATTTTTGGGAAACAACCAAGCAAGGGCATAATGATTTTTGTGCAAATAACTTGATTCCACGTGTACATGTCATTATTTACTTATAAGTACTCAAAACATGCATTTTGGGTGGCTGGAGACTATATAGGGGTGTCGGGTGATCCCCCCTATGTGCCCTCTAGCCCCATCAAGCATCTCATGATCCTCCCAAACACCTAAAAGGTTCTAAATGGCTAGAGGGGTGAATAGCCTAATTAAAACTTCTACAAAATAGTAGAGCAAATTGTTAGTCAATAACAAAGCAAAGCTTTTTGCTCTCGCTCTATTCAAAAGTGCAAGCCACCTATCCAAGCAATTCTAGTTAATTATGATTGCTATGGCACACTATTGATGGTAATTAACTACTATTTTATATACGTCAATTAAACTATGAAAAGTGTATAAAATCAATCACCAACATAGAATAGGGTTTAAACTAACAATATTCCACAGTATTGGTGAATTGTGACTTTCCAGGGATTAAACAGTGAACAACAGTTAGAATCAAGGTACAACTACCACTGATCAGGATAATGTGTAATTAACACGAAAACCTACGTGGCAAGACTCTAGAAGGATCAAGAAGACACCACGAGACGGCGGAGGCCGAGAGCCCGCCAGGTGGGGCCGCTCGGCCCCACCCCTAGGCCGGCCAGCCTGGCCAGAGTCCCGATCTACTACGTCTTCATACGACGCCTCCTAACCGATATTGAGATCCAATCTAAGCCATTTGTCAAGGTCAGTTTGATCCTAGGGCTGCGGTTCATCCCTCTGTGCTATAAATAGAGGGGCAGACCTCCCCCAGAAGAAATTCAATCCAATTCAATCTACAATCCATCAGAACCAATTAGGTCAAGAGGTGTCCCTCGAAAGGATAACCTCAGAGCTCCACCAATATTAGCATGGCTAGATTATAATAGAATTAGATGCGACAAGCATAGCTTGGATTCCGGATTAGTCACAAGGAGACTTGGTAAATCCTTGTAATTCTCTCTTGTAATACAATATTATTCATTTAGTTCTTCATTGTTCATCTCTGTTCTTCTAGTTCCCGTTCTAGATCTAGTTGAATCTTATTGTCTAGATATGACTACATACTTAGTTTTTTATCCGTTCTTAGTTATAATATTTATCATCTACTTTGATTATATATCTAGCATAGATAGATTATATGAATGTCATTACTCATGTTCATATAGCGCTCATTCATTGATCAATGGGTAGGTGATAATCATAGTGTAAATGTGGTGCTTAGACATTGTTTATCTATAAATGTCCCCTATTTCCTGGGCCATGTGGTAGACTGCGGGTGTGATATTTCTGTTGAGTCCTCTATAGTCCACTCCTCGAATTTAGGATTGTGCATGACTGCTAAATTCTCCGGTCACAGTTGTGCTTCGTTCTCAGCTGGGCTTAGGGATGGTCGCTTGATTATACACATGAATGTACTTTATCTATGATTGCTAGATGTATTGCACTAAATAGAGTAGGTTATAGCTTAGAATTAGAATAACATAGGTATAGTGTTTAATCTTCAATTCTTGTCAATGCTAGTGCTATATGTGGAAAAGCTCTTGAGATAATCCTGGACATGTCTTTATCTATCTTTATCATTTATCTATCACTTATCATATATATTGGATTGATTCCCTGCTTGAGTAATAATCTAGTGGAACTCTTATCATGTGTGTGCTTATACATTTATTAGCTTATCATTATCCTACCTCCTAGATCCTTCCTAATGGTAAAAATATAAATAACGATACATGGAACTTTCCTAGGTGAAATGCTACATTGGGTGTATATTTATCTGTGCGCTTGCGGATAACCTTTATATATATCTTTGGAGTAAGTGTCATGAGTATAATACTTCCATGTCTCTAGTGTCATGTTAGGGATCACAACCTAGCTTAAGTGATGCTGGTAGATGTGACCCTACATTTCTGAGTTGTTGCTAGGGTTCTCTCAGTTTAGTAATGACGTTAAGAAATGTCAACACACACAAAGTTATGTCACTACTTTACACTAGTGATCTAGCAAGATGAACTATACTACCAAGAAATATCTATCACTACACAAGAGTAAAGATGTAAATACAAGGAGTTATAGAAGTTTTATACCAATGCCCGGAAAGAGATATATCAGTCACAATATGAATGGCAAGTAATTAATCCAAGGGAGACAATATAACACATTGATTTTTCTCCGAGGTTCACTTGCTTGTCAGTAAGCTACTCCATGTTGTGTCGACTGTTCACTTGCTAATAAACGATCACAAGACTAGCCCACCACTTAGGCACCACAATAACTCACTAACATGTGAGGGTAATAAATGACACAAGTAATGTATTAGAATACCTTATGGATCTTCATTGGTACAAGGTCAATAACCCTAACAAATTAAATCAACTAGAGCCAACCATGAGCAATCTCTAACTCGTGTTGGACCTCAATACTACTCCAAGATGTCTAGGGGTCGGCAAACACCAAGATAACAAGAAAATCATAACACAACAATCCCCAAGTGCCATTAGATGCAATCACACAAGCAAAAGCACTTGGAATCACTTAATCTCACTTTGATTTGCACTATCAATCAAGGAGATGAGTGATAGGGAGTATGCTCGACTTAAAGGGATGTCAAGTATATCAAAATTTCAAGAGAGACTCCCCAAAGTATAGCAAGTATTTATAGAACCCCTTAAAGAATAGATCCATTGCTTTTTCACAGACATGATAGAACGTGTCGCGTCTGATCAAGTAGCATCCAATCACACAGATGCTGCCATGTGTCCTATGCATTTGAACTCGGTCATTGATCTCCAACGATTAGCAACGTTCACACGTGCAATTATATTGCACCCTACGCGCCTGCTAAAACGATCGAACACTCTAACCCTAGAGTTTAGTACACATCGAGTGTTCTAGAATGTGAAATCATGACCAGACGTGTCCGAGCAAGGGTGAACAGAGTCCACCCAGCCTCTGGTCCTCTACTCCCTCAATGCTATAGCTTGCCACATCACACTAACAGGATGCACCGTAGTCGCATCCGGTCGGACTCTAGCATAGAGTTTGGTCACTATGCAGAGAGGTTCCATAGACATATTTTGATGTCCAGACGCGTCTGTTCAACAATGATCAGATCCTCATAGTGTTTGGTCCACACATGTTAAATAGTTTGGACCTAGGGTTAAGCATCAGGCACACTCTGCCCCACAGGGGCCAGCGTCTGGTCACTCATAACAAACCCCATACTTCTCCAATCACTTCACCCTTGCTCCAAGTTCCAAACACAATGTGTACAACCTTTTATGCATGTGTGTTAGCATATTTTCCAAGCATTTTGAGGGGTGTTAGGATAGCACACTAGGTCCTAATGCATATGCATGTATGAGTTCACCTAGTGGCACTTGATAAACATTTTAACCAAGATTGTACCCTCTTAATTGTACGACTACCAATCCTAAACACATTCACACCCTCTATACTGTCTTGAGTGCTAAAACAAAAACCTATATGATATATTTTCCTTGATCATCATGATTTTTGTTTTTCTCTTTCTTCTTTTCCAAGTTGAAGAACTTGATCATATCTTTTGTTCACTTTCATCAACATGACCGTCATCTAGCTCCATCACTTGTTCTTGGACCATCGTATCTTGTCTACACACTTAGATCAAGGATTAGTCCATAGGTTTCATCAATTAGCCAAATTAAAATCAAACTAGGCCATTTCAACACCCCTAGAAGAAATCTCCAACATTGAATCCCAGGATCCTTGTCTCTCACTGGCTAAAGAGAAGAGCACATAGATTTAAGAGCCCACACCGAAGCATCTGACGTGACAAAGGTGACTAACCTTCACCATGACAAGTGGGGCGACCTTCTAGAAGGAGGCAAGGTCTACCTGTCATAGGAGGTTGGCCAAGCCCCTTATGAGGATAAACCAACTCTCAATTTTCTTCCACCACCTCTCTACATGTCTCCATGCTGCATTCTACCACATCCACACCGTTGATCAATGATGGTTCAAGATCGGTTTGGATCAATGGCTATGAAGGAATGCCACCTAGATCACTAATGTGGCGTCGAAGTAGCCCCTACTCCACATCCACCTATAAGTAACCCCTAGATCCTCACCCTCCACTTATAACACATTAGAGCACACCACTCTTTAGTATTTAGGGCGGAAGCTCTTCTATAACGCTATACTACTATGAAGAAAGGAAGAAAGTGGGGGACAAAAGTCTTCAAAAAAAAAACTAGGCTAATATGAATTAAATAATTTTTATAGAAAAATATATTTTTTTGAGCATAATTTTTATAGAAAAATATTAAATATTACTATGTTACAAACAGGACCTTACCATGTGAATGTGGCCTGCCGTTTGGGGATGAAGCCTCCACTATCTTGTCTTTTTCGACATGCTGCTCATAAAGCGATGCCCCCCTAGAGAAAGCCCCCAAGTTACAAGACAGCTTTTTTTTATCCTTTCGGAACTTAGTTCACAGGAACAAATATAAATATAAATATGTATATACAATAATACATAGAGACTAAGTGCAAAAGGTTTCAATTTTCCACTTTCTCCCTCTCACTAGGCAGCATAGTAGTTAAATATAAATAATAATGATAAAGAGAAGGCATTCTTGGCATCTCTCTCCGCGTTCTTATCAGTAGCAAGCTGGGCACGTCATTGCACACACCGCGACACCGAGCCGAGCGCGTGCCTCCCAAGTCCAAATCTTTAGCTCTCGCCGACGCATGCCCGGATCGATCGGTCCAGCTCTACCCACCAGAGGAGGAGGCAGATCGACCGGCAGCTGACTAAGGTGGATCCACGGAGGAGGTATGGCAAAGGCCCCTACCCGCCGACGAGGAGGAAGAGGAGGAGGAGCTGCCCCCGCCGCCGCTGCCAAAGCACGAGCAGCTGGATCAGGAGGAGCCGCCGCATCACGTCGACGTCTCACAGCTGCAAGGAGCCACCTTCAGCGGCGGTGGCGGAGGGCCGTCGTCGTCATCCGTCGTCGTCGGTGCGGCAGCCGGCCCGTCACCGGAGGCGTACGCGCAGTACTACTACTCGGCGCGCGCCGACCACGACGCCTCCGCCGTGGCCTCCGCGCTAGCCCACGTCATCCGCGCCTCGCCCGACCAGCAGCAGCTCCCGTCTCAGCAGGCGGCTGCCTTGTACGCCGCCACCGGCGCCCCCGGCCAGCATCTGCAAGCGGCTGCGCACCACCATCCCGGCGGCCAAGTCGCCGCCGCCGCCGCCGCCGAGGAGGAGCAAGGTACGGGCACGTAGCCATCCGCCGTCCTCTCTCATCGATCGATGCGAGCAACCTCGCATTACTCCTTGTCCTGTGCGCGCGCGCTCGATTGCGAAAGCATGGCACGCGCACGGCTTGCTTCCGCTCGATTGCGCCGTTTGGAAGCTTCGCACCGTCCAAATCAGTGACACGTCCATCTCGATCCAGCCAGTAAATTGAATTCCCAGCAGCTCTACGTATCCTAGCTTTGATTTTCTCGTTTATAGTGAACTCTCGAGAAAGTACACGAACTGGACAGGATCATGCACGCTAATAACTATGCGCGCTGAATTATCTTGCCAAGGAACGAAGAGTATTTTATGCGTACGAATACGTTAGCTGTGACGCAACGTACTCTAGCTCACGACGATTGATAAAACTAACTTGTATGTATGTGTCAAAGCCAATAAGTATAGTAGTTAATTGAGCGTGGCCATGTGTTTTGTGATAGCGGATTAGTAAACAAAGCATGTTTTGTGTGCAGCACATCGGAGGCGGCACTACCGAGGGGTGAGACAGCGGCCGTGGGGCAAGTGGGCGGCAGAGATCCGGGACCCCAAGAAGGCGGCGCGGGTGTGGCTAGGCACCTTCGACACGGCGGAGGACGCCGCCATCGCCTACGACGAGGCGGCGCTGCGGTTCAAGGGCACCAAGGCCAAGCTCAACTTCCCGGAGCGCGTGCAGGGCCGAACGGACCTCGGCTTCCTCGTCACCCGCGGCATCCCGGACCACCGGCCGCACCCGTCGGCGGCGGTGACCTTGGCAGCAATGCCGCCGCCGCCGCACCAGCACGGCCACGGCCACCACCAGACCGTCGTGCCGTACCCTGACCTCATGCAGTACGCGCAGCTGCTGCAGGGAGGCCGGGGCGGCGGTGGTGACCAGGCGGCTGCGGCGGCGGTCCAGCAGGCGCAGCAGCAGCTCATGATGATGGGCGGCCGGGGCGTCAACCTGCCCTTCTCGACGTTCTCGCCTTCGTCATCGTCCTCATCGGCAGCGCAGATACTGGACTTCTCGACGCAGCAGCTCATCCGGCCCGGTCCGCCGTCGCCGGCCACGGCAATGTCCGCCGCGGCGCCGTCCACGCCGTCGTCCACGACCACAGCGTCGTCGCCCAGCGGCAGTGCATGGCCGTACAGTGGGGAGCACGAGCACCACAGGAATAGAAAAGACGCGTGATTGAGCTGGGAGGGATATGCATGCATGCAACTTGCAAGCTTGCAAGCAAATGCGAAGCCGAAGCGAGAGGATCAGATCAAGTAGCTGTATGGATCGGAGGAATGGAATATGCATGCAATATGGGCGGCCGGGGTAAGTGGCAGCGACGATTTTTGGTGCAAACACATAAGTATTTCTTGGGCCCTTTACTTTCCACGTCGGTTTCTTTTTTTTTCACGAAATGATCTTCTTTTGTTCATTTCGTTCTTGGAGGATCTTCTTCATCAATTCACACCACTTGATTAGAGAACTAGCTAGCTAGCTGCTAGGAGCTTGCTACCTTCTTCCTTTGTCTAAATGGTCTGTTGCACATCATATCTTTAATTTGTTCAACGTGTCAACTAATTAATTACCTGTGCAAACTAATTAATCCAAAGCAAGAAGAGAGGAATCTTATTGATGCAATATATAGGGCATGTTTTTTCTCTCTCTCCAAATGATTGATTTATTCATTATTTGTCCATATATTAGTCGGAATATATTGCTAGTTCTTATATATATATTCTGTCTTATATATTTCGGACTATACAAAACGAACCACATCAATAGATGAATACTAGACGACTTAGCTAGGAACAACATTGTTTTGTGACACGATATACACCAATCAAAATTATCTAAGTTATTTAAGGGGAAAAGGGAATATTCCCAATTAGTAGTTACTTGTTATTAAAGATTTTGACTTTTTTCTCATCGAAACCATTCTTTTTTCTGCTGTTTGCATTGCGAATTTGTTCTCTCTTTTTTCAGTTAGTTCCCCCCTATACCTGATCGATATTCCCTTGTTTCTGAAGGATGTTCCTTGTGTCCTTTTCAAGCCTAATTTACATGTGTCATAGTGTGTTGTTACGTACGTAATGGAGTACGTATATATAGCATCTTCCAAACTCCAACTAATGCAATTTTTACTTAATTAATTTAGGGGCGGGTGGGGGAAGAGAATAACACTTGAAGTACTGCCATAATAAGAATCTAGCTAGAGAAAAGCAGCATATTAATATATAATTAATACTTAGATGTTTGGGGAAAACATTCCTTTTTATCATGAGATGCCTTGAGAGGGATTATCTGAAAGTACATCAGAAAACCAAAATACTATTGTGTGCGCTGAAGTCACCCATTTCTTTTCCAAATGTATGAATTCTGGCAGATATTCCAGCTATACATGCATCCTCTAATTAAAGCATTGTGCATGCATGCTTGTTCTTGCATGATGCCATGAACATGTGTGCCTCTGCCACGTACGTGTAGACATTTAGAAAAAGTCAGAAATGTAGCTCTAGTTTAATTTAACTAGTAGCTCATATAGATAATAAAAAAATGTGTAATTGTGATTTGGTGGCATGTGCCGAGATTTTTCCTAACCTGCCTACATGTGATATATATATGGTGCGAACATATGGAGGAACCTAGCATCACCCCCCATCCCATGCTTCTAGAAGCATATGGTCAGGTATCGATTAAATGCCAAATTGTTCATACACAACTGTATTTTTAATTTATTGGTATATCAATACATCTTTCCAAGCATCCAGCTAGCAAAGAATAAATGAAGATATAGGCATCCATCACATGGATACAACAAGTATGGTCTACTTGATTTAATTCACAAGAATCTAGCTAGCTAGTAATATTCTGATTTGAGTTTGTATCTGGATTGTTATGTTTTTTTTATTACGTACTGAACTTTTGGTTCTTCCAAAACTCCTTCTTTGCGCCCACTAATTATTTGCTTACACATAAAACCAGCATTTTTCGACTTGTATGGTTATCAAGTTTGTTTTTTAAAAAGAAATCTTTGTGTGTTATCATGCTGTAGTGGTGATGGATCATCATCTTTTGCTGCTTCTTTGCTTTCATGATGGGTACAAGTATCAAAATTTGACACGCACATTTCTTGGAACCCCCTTTTTCTCTCCTTTGGGCTTGTGGCTTTTGTGCTCTTGCTGTGTGCTACCTGGCACAGCAAGCAGCGTGTCCTTTCTCGGGTTAGGCATGACTCACGTCCCTTGATTTCAACTCATCATTTATCGATCCAGAGAAAATGAAAAGATAGATGATATACATGCGCTCATCAGGAGCAGAAGCCTATAGCTTTTAGGCGCACTATAGTGCTCCATGTTAAGATGGTCTCACACGTGTGCATCGGTCGTACACAAGGGGCCAATGGCACCTAACTTGTCTGGTCATGTCCTTATTCATTCGCTCGTACAGATCGAGAGGATATATACGTGAGACAAGATTGAGCAACACGTCTGGTCTCTGCTGCTCGCTGCCTAACTAATATCTAACATAAAGATGATCGACCTTTTGATGCCTACTTACCTTAGCCTGTAATATGATGATATTGTGTCCATCATCAGCCCTTTCAAGGGAGTTTATTAGCTGATAGTAATATTTTTTGGGTTTTGCTATGGTACCTCCAAATAACTATGAGTCATTTATTTAATTAGATCGGATGGTTGCGGTTGCATGTTATCTCCTAGGAGGTAATATGTAAAATTTATTTGTTTATTTAATAAAATAGACTAAATAAGGAAACTTTTAGATTACAAAATCTTTCTTTATATCATCTAATTGATACATACATGATTTGTTAGGTATGGAAAATCTTTTTATTTGGAAACTTTAATTTAGCCATGATATATTCGTGGTTTGCTTGTAACACATGTACACCGTAATGTGATTAACGTGACATATTTGCATGTGCATGTGATTTTAATATATATGCACTTATATATAGCTTTGACACCTGATATATAACGTTGTTTATTTTTTTATCCAAATCTCATGAACACATACAAATCTCCTATGTATACATGCATGAACTCATGATAAAACATTAATATGATTCTGGTAGTCAAAGAGCATACGTGCATGAGGCCAGAGTTTAAGTATTTTTGATATACCCCACCAAAAAGTAAATATTTTTTGGATGGATGGAAAATTTTCAACTTTAGGACAACCAAAAAAGGAAAGTCATGAAACAAAAATGGAATCAGGCTTCCGTGGCTTCTGTATGCTTGAATAAAGGAGGGTTGTTTCCATTTCTCCAAGGTCTATAGATTTGGAAAGATATTTTCTTCTTTTCTTATAATTTATTTATTGATTTAACTAATTCATAAAATCCAAATAAATCAATGTCTCGGATTGATTTGAGATATTACCTCCTTAGAGGAAAAATTTGTACCGTAACATTGCCCATATTTTTTAGCTTTGCATTGCATGTGAATACATATATTTAGGAATACTGTCCACGTACTAGGGATAAGATACTTCTGTCTTGTCCATTATACTTTTCAATCTGATGCTGATATCAACATCATTGGCATGCAATGGACCATGGATGGCAACATCAATTTGCTGTGATAGATGATATATATATATATATATATATATATATATTGGGGACCATATGTTTTAATTAGTTAGTTGCATAGACGAAACAACTGTTTGGTCTACCATGCATGACACAGTCCTTTAATTTGTGTCCACGGGATAAAACAAACATTATTAGAATAATGGAACCACATATTTGGGAGGTGTTTGATTGGAGCAGTCGTCGTCTCTCATTAGTCAGATGAGGTAGTTTTCCTCATGAGTTCATCCCAAAAATTTAGCGGGGCTGCCTCATGTTCATGCTAATTACTATGTGTTAATTATACAAGAAATAAGTAATGATAGATTATCAGCACATTTTTATTATTCCTCAACCTTAATAACATGAAAATAATATAGGAGCACGATATTTCTCAAACTAAATGTTAACAACCTCCTTAATAATTAATAAGCTATTGATTCATGAGAGCTAAGTTGATTGGGGTTCCTTACTTCCTGTGGTGTAATCTATCCAACTGAATTTAAATCAATTCGACACTTAACATATGTGTTTATATTTTCTAGATTTTTTCTAGCATTATTCTTTTAGCGGTAAGAAGGATAATTAAGGCGTGTGTGTGTGTGCATGTATCAGGATCTGCATCTGTACTGTATAATCCGCAAAAGAAAACTATATATTGGCTCCTTTTGTCCCATCGTTTTCTTTATTATATATATACTTGGTTCCCTCGCCTTCTTTTTGCAGAATATGCATATGCACAGAATATATGTTACGCAGGAATCTTGTTCGCGTTCACGATATATGCATGCCCTTTATTTTTCTCCTGTTCCTTTCTTGCCTTTTCATTTCCCTCCGATGCTTCCATGTCGTCTCCCTTGCTTGAGATAAAAAAAATCATAAGATTGTGGTGGACGACTCTGCTGTCATTTTCAGAAACATGCACGGGTAAATGCACATTCATTCTCTAGTTTACATGCATTATACACATGTTCTCCAAGAACTTGTGCAACTTGACCTGCTTGCTAGCTGTTCCTCCGTCATGGACCATTACTAGTTCATAATCTAGTTATCATGTAGCTTGATTAGTAATAAGTATATATATAAATAGCTAGCCTATCTAAAATTATTATATTTATATAATAAGTGTCACCGCTAGGGTGCTGACCAATGCAACTTATACACACACGTGTGAGCGTTCAACAAGTTCCCGGCCGAAGTATATAACGTGCCCGAGTATATATATGTCATATACTACTACATAGCTAGTGGTTGATACGTCTCTCCAACCATCTTCGATTCCGTGTCTCCTCCTCCTCCTGCTGCTGCTGCTGCATGTGCAATCTATATACGGAACCTACCAAGCTACACGACGTACGCAGTGCGACAAAACGGCACGATCCTCTCTCTCATATATGTTGAATGGTTATACATCGTCGTACGTACGTACGTACGTACGCCGTTGTAGTCTGGGTGTACGGTACGGTACACCGTACACGTTCGGTTCGACGACTGCGCCCGCCAACGTGGCCAAAAGCGGTGCGTGCATATGCATGCATCTCATCTGTGAAGTGGGGCTGCGGAAGCGTGCCGCGCCTGCACTGCTCGTACATGCATGGGCCATTCTCTACGCGCGCGCATGCATGCCATGTGGGCCCGAGTGGGCCAACCGGGCCTGCCTGCTCGCCCGGCAGCGCATGCCTGTCTCGAGAACGCACTGATGAACTCCTTCCCTTCCAAGTGGGCCCCGTGTGGCACGTGACCTCGTGTGCCCTTCACGCGCCCCCGGTCGGAGAAAGACAAAACAACGCCACAATGTCTCACGTCCATCGTCTCTCTCAACACACTCATTTTTTTTTTATAATTTTATTAAGAACAAAACATTATATACATGTCAGGATCTATACATACGACAAGGTCATTATAATGTCGTATCAATAATGCTTCCCACTTAAAGAAAAAAACGTCATTACAATTACAAATTAAAATGACCCATAGATCTCAAAGAAAATTGCATAATTTTATCTTACTCTAGTGGAAGAGGACTCCGATCCATCAGTCCATCTTCACATCAATTCAACTGGAAACAACACTAGCCTAAAATATGTTAGGGTCAAAGACATCTTTCTCAGCACTCTCCTCTTCATCTCCAACATCTACGTTGGAGTTGGAGCAGTGGTGACAAAAAGAAAGAGAGCGAGTACATCCAAGCAGTGGCTACAGAACTATGCCTGTTGTCCTTTAGATCCACAGTTCAGTTAGCTGTGGCGTCGGGAGTCCATCGAGGTATTGTTGTGAAGCCTTGCAGTTCATTTGTTGGGTTCAGATGTGTCTGAAAGTTGAACTTCAATTTTGGTACCTCTAGTTAGTTCTCTGAAACTCTGCTTTTCTGCTGCTTGTTTGCTCTGCTGTCGCTGTTCTTCTACAGGGAATCGTCTAACATCTGGTATTTTTTCTTCGGTGACGGCAACTCGTAGTAATTGATATTGATATTGATATTAGCAGCATGCCATTTGTTTATGAGCCCTGTTGTGTTTCAGGTTATGTAGCTGCCTTGTCTATTTCATCAGGTTGAGCTAATTGATTGTGGCAGCTTGCATGCTTGTCCGTGGCCGCAGCATTTTCTCGGATACCACCTGACCATTTGCGAAGACGGCCACTTGATATGTCCGTCTTCATTTTAATGGAAGAGATGTCTTCTAAAAATAATTTTTGTGGTAGTAGTGCTCACCGCACTGCCAGATCGCAACCTCACCATAGTGTCATGACTGCTGCCCCTTAAAACCTCCTTTTAGAACCTTAACACTTTGTATTAAAATTCTATTCTCCAATGACGATGGTGCCTGAGCTTAGGTCCCACGGTCACGGCCGGTCATGCGTGTCCAGATACCACGACTTTCATTCGTGAATTTCGGCTAAGCGTCATTCCATTGCCACGTCGTAGTAGGAGTACGACCGATGCTTTTCGTCGGCGGCCAATGGGAACGGAACGGACAGACAGAGTTGGTGCTCAAATGACACCGGTCGACGGATGGACGAGGGACGACGTGCGTGCACTCATGGGAAATCCATGTGTTTAGTGGCCAAATGGAGTTTGCATCTGGTGTCCGAACGAGGGGACGCAGGTTGAGTGGAACTCTATATATTTTTAGAGAAAGAGAGCGTTTACTTAAGTTACATGAGCGGATGCAACGTATCCGAAAGATGTTTAGTTGCTTAGAGAAGCAGAGTTGAAACAGTGAAAACAGGAATCCAAACACATTCTAGATCTCTGCAGCAAGGATCGACGACCCGCGCACCTTTTGCTTTTGTGGTTTCTTATCTCAGGTGTACTCCTACTCCTACTAGAGACGTGGACGCACAAGTCGATGTGCACTTGCGCTAGCGTCCCGCACGTCGCTTGATACCCTGATGGCCTGATCTCCTCGATAGTTCAAACAGCGCAGCTGCATCTCTCTGGCACTGGAAGCGTTGAAGTCTTGAATGAGTGGGCATGTAGACTACAGTAGTACTCCTACGCGTTGTTGACCCTGGCCGGTATTCCAAGCAGTGAATGGATTGGACGAGTGGTGCTAGACCGCCGATTCTTTTCTTGGCGATCGACGATCGACGTGGAGGGGTCATCATACCCATGCGCATTTTGACCGGCTGCTGGACGGCCCGGTGTCGCTTTGTTGGCACTTGTACCAGGTTAAGCTAGGTAATCACACTGACCTGATGATAATTCCTACAGATGCAGGCATGCATGCCTGCTGGCCGCTGCAGTGGTCCAGAGTCTCGGCTTCAAAGCTTTCGGCCCCGATCTGTCCATCATCAGGCCGTCAGTCAGTCAGTCAGCCGGCGGACACGGCAGGCATGTTGCTACTAGTGGTAGTGTGGCGCCGCCCTGCTGGCACGTCCCTCTCATCACAGTCTCGACCAGCACGCTGTTCAAAGCTTCCGGCCGGCCGCCCGGGCACGCCGTCCGGCTTTGATTCCGGCGCCGCCTAGATCGTACGTCGCCTTTTCAACGTTTGCGGCGGCGCTCCTGGTCGGAGGTTTCACACCGGCCGGCCTGGTGCTGTCGGATAGGAGTATGATGCAGCTGCAGCGGCGCCGTGCACGACTGCTTCCTAGCCGTGCCGTGCACGCCGGCTAGCGTTCGATCGTGTCCGTGCAGATACTCTACGTCTACTGCAGTACACTTTAAGCAGTACTGAAAAGCACATGCAAAATTAAACGATGCCACCTAATAAGGGGGTGTTTGTTACAGGGACTTATTTTAAGTCCCTGTCACATCGGATGTCTAGACACTAATTAGAAGTATTAAATATAGACTATTTATAAAACTAATCTGTCAACCGAAGACTATTTTACGAAACAAATTTATTGATATAAAATAGTTCATGATTTGACAATATAGTGCTATAGTAAATATATGTTAATGATGGATTAATTAGATTTAATAGATTCGTCTCGTGAAGTACTACTTGGCGCTGTAATTAGTTTTATAATATAAATTATATTTAATTTATTTAATTAGTATCAAACATCCGATGTGACAAAGGACTAAAAAAAATCCCACAACCAAACAACCCCTAAGATGAGTGAAAAGATACCGGGACTGGCTGCTCCACGAGCAAAGTATTATTACGGATGGAGAAGAATAATAGAATTTGCTTATGGGTAAAACTACCTTACGTTAAAAAAAATGTGTAAAAGCTGCTTCTTATAGCTAGTATTTGTTTCAGACTTTATTCGAGGATAACGGGGCGCTTCAAAATAAGAGGCCGCACATTGAGATACGGTTTACATACTAGTATATCACAGAGGTCCCCTTCGCCGGCTGTCCGCCCCCCCCCCCCCACACCTCCCACACACACACCCCCACTCTCGTCGTTTCAATCTGGATTGTAATCCTGACGGATGAGCGTTCAAAGACTTTTTCGCTTCCGCAAGATCGAGCGTCTGCTGCAGTCCACCTCAACGCCTGTGGTTTGCTCCGACTTCTGGTGATTCAGGTTTGGTGGCGTCGGCTGGTGTCGGCGGTGTTCGTCGGCAGCGAATGCAGCCGTTTTACTTTCTCATAGAATATAGGTTGGGCAGCTGTCCTTCGTCGGTGTACTTGTATTTTGGACATATTTTTCTATTAATTAATAATACTTTATAAAAAAAAGATATCACATAGCTGGGCTTCTCAAGAGATATCCGTTTTTTAAAAATCATGAGGTATTTTTAGAAACATGATTTTTTTGCTTCACTATTAATTAAATAGGTTGTCTCTTAAAATTGTTTTTATAGTGGTTTTTAATAGTGATGATAACGGTGGTACTTGCAATCCCCCTATATGAGCGCTGTGGATCCTACTTCATGGTAGTGATATGGCGCTGAATCAAATGGCTATGGTGTTGGCCTAGGTTAACATGTGGTGCTATATATTTTTTATGAAGCAAGAATTTTATTAATTCTCAGTAATTACATCAAGATGAAACAATAAAAACGAATCAGTTCCACCTTCTATCTAAACACTAAGTCTAAGAGAAAAAAGCCCGACACTCTGATACTCATTAATTCTAAGACTACATTGTCACCTATTTGCTCCAGAGAAAAATGTCATAGTCGCTTGCATCAATTGTTGCGATGCCTTCAACACCAAAAGACCGTGCGTTGGGATTTTGGAGGATAAGCCATGTATATATAGAACCAACAAATTACCGAAAAACGCCTCAAGGGAGAATAAGGAAGTTTTCTCTCAAAGACCAGATCATTTCGGCATAACCAAATTTACCAACTAGTAGTTGTTACATTCAACGCTCATGTTCGTCTTATCGTTTCGGTGGCTGATAAACCGGCTGATGATCTCCTGAAAACCTTGTATAACTTGAACCCAACTTCCAAAAAAGATGAGAAAGGATTTAACGCAACTTGTATGCAGTCACATATATGACTATATATAGAGCCTGAAATTGAAAGGTTTCTTGGTCGGTTAAAGGCCGATGTTTATTCTTCTGAACCATATCATACGGTGCTCTTTCGCGGCCAAGTTTTCTAAAAACTCACGAGGAAACAAGCATTTTAGTTAAGGTCAGGGGCAGATCTACTAGGCCCCAGCCTGCAGCCTTAGGCGAGGCCCAAGAACCGTGGGAACAAGTATAGAAAACATACAAATGCTAGTCCGCCCATTAGTCCCCTTAGACGCGAGAGAAGCTAATAGTTAGCCCCGGACACAGCCACATGTAGATCCAAAGACTGTCTAGTTTCGAGAAAAGAGAATATATATGCTTCTGTTAACAGTGGAGTAGTTCACATCAAATTAACACTTCCACTGTAAACAAAAGAGAAGAATAGAAAAAGGAAGAACAAAAATAGTTAGGAAACACAAGTTAGCGATGATCATGATGACACGAAACAGGCATATCCTGTAGGATTGGTGCCAAACATTTACTAAAAAACAATCCTTTCTTTTCTTTGTCAATGGAAAAAATAATCTTTCCTGATGACATATTCTCTTCAACCTTTGTCCTACATACACGTACTATATCACCATTAATAATTTGAACTCTTGCCAAATCTTAATCCGAATATTCTATAAAGTTCTCTAATTAATTAATTGATGCCTTTCTTCACTTAATTAACCTGGTGTACTTTGTGTCTTTGTTGCTTCCTTATTCTGCCGTTCACATGGAGCACTGAACCATCCAACATTGTCAATTCACCAATATGTATTATCCCATCATTCCAAATTATAATTTATTCCAACTTTTTTAGAGAGCCAACGTTTAACTAAATTATAAAGTGAATTACAAAAAATTATGACATCAAATAGATATAATTTAAAAAGTGTAAAGTGCATCAGCGGTCCCTAAACTTACGATGTTTTGTCATCCCGATCTCAAAACTCGTAAATTGACTGTTTAGTAGGTCCTCAAACTTGTTCATCTGTGTCATCTGGTCCCTAAACTTATAAATGTACCATTTAAATCCTCAATCTTGTTCAGTTGTGTCATCTCAGTCCCTAAACATGTTTTGGGCCTCATTTGGATCCAAACAGGACAATCTAAAAAGTTGATATAAAAATAATTCATAACTTTCTCATATGAACTCGAATGAAGAGAAACTTTAGCCCTTGATGTGATCTACAACTTAGTCATTAATTTTGTTAAAATTAAAACTGTTTAGGGTATTGAAGTGGTCCAATTAAAAGTGTTTTCAAAATATATAAACTATTAAAATTAAATTTGGGATAATAAATGACTTTAAATAAAAAAAATTCAACTACAGAGTTATAGATCATATTGAAAACTATAACTTTCATATAGACCATTTCAATATCTAGATTATTTGATAATTTTAAATTTTAAATTTCAAACTTTATAAACTTACAATAACATGTTGGGATCGTAAATAGTTTTAATTTTAAAACTTTTTTAACTACAAAGTTATAGATCATGTCGAGACATACAATTTTAATATAAAGTTTGTCTTCATTCGGGAGGTTATGAAGAAGTTATGAACTATTTTTTATATTAATTTTTTGTATCGTTATGTTTAGACCTAGATGAGACTCAAAACTTTAGAGACTGTGATGACACGATTGAACAAGTTTGAGGACCTAAACGGTCGATTTGCATGTTTAGGGGGTGAGATGATACAACTGAACAAGTTTAGGTACCGAGTGTCGATGTGATATCCTATAGGGTACTCATAGACCGGCCTACCTGAGCCTTGGGCCACCATCACTCGGCCCACGAAGGAAGACAGACAAGTAAGACCAAATTCTACTCGGTAAGGATGACAGGACCGAAGCGTAGCTTAGGACTCTAAGTTTGTAACCGAGTAGGATTAGAACAGCCCTCGGCCAGTCCCTGAACTATAAAGGGATGGTGAGGGTATCACCCAAAAAACATCCTAACATACTACGCAACACTCGATACGTAGAGCGACACACAACACCTTGTATTACGAGATCAGAGCAATAACAAGTGACCCAACTGGACGTAGGGTTATTACTCGACTGTGTCGAGGGCCTGAACCAGTATAAATCGTGTGTCCCTGCGTGTCCAACCACCAAGGTTTCACTATTCGCCGAGGCAGGAACAACTGTCTCGGGTAACCCCGTGGCAGGCTATCGGTGGTAAAACATCGACAGCTGACGCGCCAGGTAGGGGCTTTCGGCGAATTTTTTCTCGAAAGCTTGGTGGACCACGACCTCAAGATGACAAAATCGACGAAACCAACATTTTTCTTCGGATCATGGATGTGCGAGATCGACGACGACAGAAAGCTTCGAAGCCGACTCCGAGAAGAAGGAGTCAACGAAAAGATTGAGCAAGATCTTTAAGAACTGAGTCAAAGGACAAAAAATCTCATGATTTCGAAACCAACAAGGCCAGCAGAAGAAGACGGATACGAAACCGACTCGGAAAAAGAGACATCACCACATGCTGACCCTAAGTCGAACACGAAAAAATTGAACACAAATCAAGTCGGAATACGCAACCAAACCTCAATCGGAAGCAGAAACAACTCGGAAACAGTCAAGTACTCGGGCCTATACGGACTACATAACTCCGCATCTACATACGGAAATCTTCTTCGGAAAGCGATGACAAGGAGCATAACTCTAAAAGGCGCTCAAGAAGGGATGATAATGTCAACAACTCCAAAAGGATGCATAGTGCACTGGCCAAACCAATCCCCAAGAATACAAGACCAGGATTGTTAACACTGGATTTTGGTACGTTTGGGAAGATGACAGGTGGGCCAGCAAGCAGTGGGTGTTCCGAGCATTCGACAAGTATCCATGCGGTCGGCTAGGTTCGGAGCATTCGGCTAGTATCCATGCGGTCGGCTAGTTTCGGAGCAATTCGGCAAGTGTCTATGCGGTCGGTTAATCTCCAAAGATTCGGCAAATGATCGTGCGGTCGGCTATTCTGAGAAAGGGTGATTTTCTGTTGAAGAAGCGACAAAAACGGCAAGTGAGAGCCGAATCGGGCAACAGACATCGCGACGATTAAGGAAATAAAGACTCCGAAGGAAAGACTAGGGTTAGAAGTGTCGTGTTTTTCCTTTAATGTTTGTAGTCGTGTCCTTTTAGGACTCATGTCATGACCAGGGTATAAATATAAACCCTTGACCATTGTAAAAACTGTTCACAACCAAATCAATACAACCGGCCCCGTGCCAACTTCGAGTCCTTTGTCGTGTCGTCAAGTTCTTCGAGAGGAATCATTGATCCGTCGACCTCCGTAAGTCCCAACAGCCTTGTTATCATGCCTAGTATCATGCGGTGGATTTAGACATTGATGCAAGTAGTCTTGTTTGTTTTCAATGATCGTGCGGCGGATCTTTGTTTGACAATCAAGAAGTCTTCGCTTATGTTTTGTTTATGAGTAGATACCGTGCGGTAGGCGTTTGCTCGATATGTTTAGCAAAGGCAAGATAGTTATCGGCTCTATTGGATTTGGCAAGATCTAGTAGATTCAATAAGTTATCACGTGTTGCATGTTTCATATTTGTTATATATTTGTAACACTCTTTTGCCCAATCTAGATTGATACGGTTCGGCTTTATCTTTTCTTATAGATCTATTCATACTTTAATAGTTATCCATATTGTTTATATAAATAGATCCCATGTTCATAATAGCCGAATTAGTTTGATCTAGATTGTTACGTGTTGCGGGTTCATGTATGATTAACCACATTTAAGCTTTGATAATGTTGGGTGTCGTGCGGCAGATACAAACTTTAGATTAGTTTAATCGTGTTTGCTTACATTTTCCTTCATCATGGACCCCAACTCGGTTAGTTTGCCGAGCTTGGTTATGCTTTAACTCACAATTAATTATGATTCGTTCATACGTACTCTTACCATGCACACACGTTCGGCAATCAACGTTTCACGTACTCCATGTTTGTTTTAGCCGAATGATCTATAAGACTTGTTAGCAGATGGCTTCTATAGCTGTATGTCGTCGTAAGTGGCTTCAGGGCCGTATATATGGAACTGTCTGGTCTCACCCGATATGTTCCAGTTTTATATCTAATGATTTTCATCCCTTGTTAGTTTCAGGTCAAACTGACTGGCACGTTTCTGGATTTCGAAATACCTGGGCACCCGATTAAAGCCACGCTTTTCGGCTTGCTGTGTGTGAGGCACATTGCGTCATATTTTGTGTCAACACACTTTTTGGCACGCTCAGTGGGACACACATTTCAAGATGCCTAGATTCGATAATAACCAGGTTCTGGACGTGACTATGGATGAGTTGCCAGAAGACCTGAGGAATACGGTTCAACGAGCATGTGATGAGTTTCAACGCAAGTGCTTAATGTACTTTTCCAAGAACAAAAGAAATAAGGTTTTTCAGAAACAGGAACTTCCAAGATCTCTCCTTCCACATCAGACTGATTACACCGAAGAGGAAGATGCTCGGAAGCTGACTGAAGTGGTTTACAAGGCCATGAGTGAGACTATGAGAAATCATCATACGACTTTCCTGAATACTTTTCGTGAGATCATGGTCAATACTTTCAGTCCGTCTGCTGATAAATATTTTGAAGAGTTTTCTGGTCCAATGCAAGGACCGACATTGTTCCATGTGCCCAAGCACCAGGAGAAAGTTGCTGAGATTAACGGAGCGCCTGGCATGGACCAAGGTGGGATGGCTCCTCACCAGAAACAGCAACCGCCCATGAAATATGGCCAGCTTGCGTTCGGTGTGTCAGGAAACATCCCACAATCGGCTTTCAAGGTATCTCCAGCAGGGAATAGGTTGCAGAAGAATATGTATGGAGATGGATATCAAGAGTTTGCCGATTACAATGCTATTGATGCTCTCCCGAATCCAGGGTATAAGAACTCAGCAGGGTCACCTTTTGAATGGCAAGCACATGGGGCTCCAAATTCAAATATTGATGTTATCATGCACAGGATGGCAGATATGATGCAGAATCAGTTTGGCTTAAAGCCAAAGAATCAGTCCTATGCATACAAGTCCCCTTATCCAAAGTGGTATAACCGAGTGGCACTACCTCCAAGGGTTAAGCCTCCCACGGATTTGACCAAGTTTTCTGGTCAAGATGATACTAGCACCATAGAACACATCAGCCGATACTTGATGCAACTTGGAGAGGCATCTGCCGATGAAGCTTGGAGGATTCGGTATTTTCCATTGCCTCTGAAAGGACCGGCTTTCACGAGGTTCACATCTCTACCGGCAAATTCCATTGGTACATGGGTAGAATTAGAGCAGAGGTTCCATGCGTATTTCTTTACGGGTACTAACGAGAAGAAGCTAGTTGATCTTATGAGCTTGAGGCAGAGGACTAATGAGACACCACAGTAGTACCTCCATAGGTCTAGGGAGACCAAAAACCTCTGTTACTCCTTGAATCTGCCAGATGATCAATTGCCGAGGATGGCGATAGCAGGTATGCAGCCGAATGTCAGGGAAAAGTTGTTCGGCATGGACTTTGATGATCTTGGGCAGTTGTCGCAGCGGTTGGCTGTGATGAGTAATCAAGCTCAAGGATTCAGGAGAGATAACCGCTTTCAGAAGGGTGATGTGGCTAATGAAATGTATCAAAGTTTTCTAGAAGAGGCAGCAGAGTACGATGATGAAGATGAGATAGCCACAGCCGAATTGGTCTAGGCGAAAGAGCCGACTCAGGTTAGTCAACGATGACTAAGGCAGCAGAAAGGTACTTATGACTTTGATGTCTCTAAGTCAGATAAGCTGTTTGAGTTGTTGTTGAGAGAGGGACGCATCAAATTGCCAGAAGGACACCCCATGCTACACCCTGAAGGAGTAAAAGATAAGAAGTTTTGTGGCTACCATAATACTAATTCATATTCCATCAATGATTGTCGAGTGTTCAGAGTGCGAATTCAGAAGGCCATTCAGGAGGGGCATCTGAAGTTTGATGGTAAGATGAAAATTGATGCCAATCCCTTTGCACAGAACATGGTGTTTTTCTCTAGGAACATGGTTGCCATGGAAGACCCCAAAGACAGGGGCAAGATGAAGGTGTTGACCTCAGACAGAGCAAGACAAGCTGGTGTTGTTGACCCCGATCGGCAAATTACAAATGAGGAGTTTCGGCAACGGGCTGAGTTCCAGAATAGCCGAACCGAGAGAGGGGAAGCTTCCAAACCGAGGGTTACAACACGGATTCTGTTGAACAAATGGCGATGGGAGCAAAAGCAGTATCAGAGGCAGAGGTATTACGAAGAACAGGAGTTCATGGAGGAGCATCGCAGGTACGAGAAAGAGATGTACCAGAGAGAGCAAGAATACGTGAGAAAGCAGGAGCAGTCTCATTGGGGATGCCCGTTTTTCAAACATTGTTGGAATGAAGGCCTAAAGCTACCTGCTAAGAACAATTGCCCTGAATGCAGTGATCAATATTCAGGGTACAGGCAGTCCCGGGTCAACCGCCGTCCGATCCATGAAAGACTTGGAACACAGCTTTCTGAGGACGATCGACGTTTAAAAATAGGTAGCTGTAAAAATCGGCGAGGCAAGAGATTTGTCGATCAAAAGTGGATCCATTATGAGGAAGGTGCTGAGGAGGAAGAGCACCGTGAATATGTGTGGCAGAAAGGGCAATGGTGCCCACCAGGGCTGAGGAAGAGCCAAAAGAGAAGAGTACAACGCTTGAGGAACAGAGAGCTGGCACAAACAGTTGCCGAAAAGAAACAGATATGGCGTCCTAAGAAAAAGCCTAATGAGCAAGATCATTCGGCTGATGCATGCATGGCTTTCTTCATTCCGTCAGAATTCATAGCTCCCGAAAGCCAAGACATCCAAGAGGAAGTGTACTCAGATTTCGATGAGAGCGATTATCAGGATCTAATGGCCCAGCTTGTCCTAACTCAACGGGCAGTTTTCGATAAACCGGCTAAGCATCGACATCTAAAACCGCTTTACGTGAAGGGATACATCAATGGCAAGCCTCTGACCAAGATGCTTGTTGATGGAGGAGCTGCCATTAATATTATGCCTTATACCACTTTTAGGAAGCTCGGGATGACTAATGAAGAATTGTTGAAAACTGACTTAGTACTCAGGGACTTTGCTGGTAATCCTTCTGACACCCGGGGAGTTGTACACGTCGAGTTGATGATTGGATCTAAGACTTTGATCACTACCTTCTTTGTCATTGATGGCAAGGGGCCATATAGTCTACTCCTGGGAAGAGATTGGATCCATGCTAACTGCTGCATACCTTCAACTATGCATCAGGTTCTTATTCAGTGGATTGGGGATGATGTTGAAGTTGTTCATGCTGATGATTCAGTAAGTGTTGCTACTGCAGAGCCTGCCTACTGGGAATATGATGGCTTCGATTGTTTCTCTGGAAAAATCTGGGAAGAAGGTCCTGTGAATGTTTTCAACAAGGATCAACAGCCGATCCAAGCAGTCGGCTCTCAAAGCAATTTTTAATGGGGAACCCAATCGATGGCAACAAAGGAAAGCTGAGACATGGCTTTATGTCGGCCAATAAGTTAGAAGAAATAAATGTTGGTAATGATGCCAAACCAAGGCCGATGTATATCAGTGTAAATTTAAACCTAGAATATAGATCAAGATTGATAGACCTTCTAAAAGAATTCAAGATTATTTTGCTTGGGATTACACAGAGATGCCCGGGCTGGATCGTTCTATTGTTGAGCATCGATTGCCGATTAAGCCTGGATATCGTCCTTACAAACAACCTCCTCGGAAAATTTTCAAAGAAGAGGTACTGGCCGATGTGAAAAAAGAAGTTGAAAGATTATTAGAAGCAAATTTCATTCGGCCATACAGATATGCAGAGTGGATTTCAAGCATAGTTCTGGTATACAAAAAGAATGTAAAGATGATGGTTACCCAATGCCGGTTGCCGATTTACTTGTTGATGTAGCAGCTGGTTATGAAGTCATCAGCTTTATGGATGGTAATGCTAGCTATAACCAAATCTTTATGGCAATAGAGGATATTTCAAAGACAGCCTTCAGATGTCCTGGTCATATTGGTTTGTTTGAGTGAGTTGTCATGACTTTTGGTTTCAAGAATGCCAGTGCAACTTATCAGAGAGCCATGAACTTTATTTTCCACGAGTTGATCGGCAAAATTGTGGAGATCTATATTGATGATCTGGTGGTTAAGTCTAGAGATCACATGGGACATTTAGCCGATTTAAGAAATACTTTGGAGTGCACTAGGAAACATGGTTTAAAGATGAACCCGAACAAGTCTGCCTTCGGGGTCTCAGCTAGTGAGTTTTTAGGGTTCTTGGTCCATAAAGGAGGGATCGAAGTCGGTAAGAAGAGCATGGAAGCAATAGACAAAGTTATCCCTCCTACTAATCTCACAGAGTTGCAATCATTGCTTGGCAAGATTAATTTTGTAAGAAGATTCATATCTAATTTGTCAGAAAAGGTGTTGCCATTCTCTCCATTGTTGAAGCTTAAAAAGGATCAAGAATTCATATGGGGTGACGTACATCAGAAGGCTTTCGATGAGATCAAAGAATATATGAAGGCGCCACCTGTGTTGGTACCTCCACAGCTTGATAAACCTTTTAAGTTATACGTGGTGGCCGATAGCCTGACGATAGGATCGGCCCTCATACAGGAGTTTGAGGGAAAAGAAAGAGTAATATCTTACCTTAGCCGAAAGCTGCTAGATCCAGAGACAAGGTATTCGGCTATGGAGAAGCTTTGCTTATGTGTGTATTACTCATGTACCAAGTTTTGGCACTATTTGTTAAATGTCGAATGTGTGGTAGTTTCTGAGTTTGATGTAATAAAACATATGTTATTAATGTCAATTTTGAATGGAAGGATTGGCAAGTCGATTTTAGCTTTATCAGAGTTCCATCTAAGGTACGAATCGGCAAAGGCAGTAAAGGGTCAAATTATTGCTGATTTTATTACCCAACATCGTGATCCTTCTGCTAATATGATAAGTGTTGCACCTTGGACTTTATTTTTTGATGGTTCATCTTGTAGCAGAGGTGGTGGTGTTGGTATTCTCTTGATTTCTCCACAAGGGACAATTTTTAAGTATGCCATCCCTATTGAATTCTATGTTACCAACAATCAAGCAGAGTATGAAGCATTGCTTAGAGGGCTTAAGCTTCTTGTTGACATAAAGGTTGTTGCTGTTGAGATCTTCGGAGACTCTGAGTTGGTAATTAATCAACTAGTCGGCCAATATGAATGCAAGAGTGATATATTAAGAGAATATTATGAAGAATGCCGAGAACTTTTGAAGAATTTCCAGGTAGTGACCTTGCATCATGTCCCTATGAGGCATAATGAAGAAGCAAATAAACTGGCTCAAACTGCTTTGGGATACCGAGAGGATCAAGAGGTCAATGCTTTGGATGAGAATCAGGCAGTTGATGACTGGAGAAAGGAAGTTGCTGATTACTTGAAAAATCTATCACAAAGGGTTTCCCGAAAGCTCAGGTACAAAGCTATCAAGTTTGTGCTCCTTGATGACCAGTTATACTATAAATCCATGGATGGAGTACTCCTCAAATGTTTGAGTCAAGAAGAGGCCGGAAAGCTGATGTATGAGGTGCATGAAGGGATATGTGGTGCACATCAATCGGCTTACCGAATGAAGTGGATAATTAGGAGAACTGATTATTTTTGGCCGACCATGCTTGAAGATTGTTTTGAATATTACAAGAGATGTCAAGATTGTCAGAGGTTCGGTAATATTCAAAGAGCTCCAGCATCGGCTATGAACCCAATTATCAAGCCTTGGCCGTTTAGAGGATGAGGTATAGACTTGATTGGTCAGATTCATCCTCCTTCTAGCAAGGGACATAAGTTTGTGCTATTAGCTACAGATTATTTTACAAAGTGGGTTGAAGCTATCCCTTTGAAGAAGGTTACATCAGAGAACATGGTCAATTTTGTTAAAGAACATATAATTTACAGGTTTGGAATTCCTCAGACTATAACAACAGATCAAGGGACTAAGTTTACTTCATCTGAATTTTGTGATTTTGCTGAGCAGATGGGAATCAAATTATACAATTTTTCTCCTTATTATGCACAAGCTAATGGCCAAGCTGAAGCAGCAAATAAGATAATGATCAAAATTATTTAGAAGAAGATTGATGAAAAACCAAAGAAGTGGCATTCGGTTCTTAATGAAGCATTATGGGCTTACCGAATGGCTTGTCATGGGTCTACTCAGGCGTCTCCCAATGAGTTGGTTTATGGGCATCATGTTGTGCTACCGTGCTCTAGGCGAGTTACATTGCAAAATGATTTGAAGAAACAAGATTATAAGGACCTGATGATGGATGAATTGGAGGATTTACATTTGGTTTGTCTTAAGGCATTGGAGAATATTGAGAAGAATAAATTACGTGTTGCCAAGTATTACAACAAAAAGGTCAAAGAGAAGCAATTCGCAGAAGGAGATTTAGTTTGGAAAACTATACTGCCGATTAGAACAAAAGATAAAGCATTCGACAAATGGTCTCCAAACTGGGAAGGACCTTTTCGGATAGTGAGATGTGCGCCTGGCAATGCATATATATTAAAAACCTACTGGGAGAAGAGTTTACTAGAGCTATTAATGGAAGATTTCTTAAGAAATTTCATCCCAGTGTTGAAGTTGGTGCATGAACAGACTTAAGGAATTCTATGTGCAAAATAGCCGATGTCAAAACATTGCCTTTAGCCGACATGGTATGTGTCACCTTTAGAGCAAAAATTTTAAACACAATCAAGGCGGTGTCATACAGATTCAAGCAATAGTCATCAGATTTATCATCCTCAGAAAGATCCATGACAGAAGAAACAAATGGAAACCACAGATTATATTTCACAGGATAAGTGGTTCTTTACAAAGAGTCCCTAATTACAAACTACTCCTCAAACAACCTGTTGAGGACAGACTGGGCATCTGTGGCTTGCGCAAGGACGTTTGCATGGTCTTCATAGCTATCCAGGAGATTATCAATGCCCTCGACGTCTTTTGGGGGCACGCTACCACGGAAGACGGTCAGCATGAAGGAGAGGTCTTCATTGGTCTGGGTGGACATGGCCGCTAGCCCCAAGGCTACGCCATGGTGCACACCTTGGATGACGGCCTGATCTATGTGACCATCCGCATCGTCAAGGTGTGCCTCGGCGGTTTCTCCCTGGGCGTTCACCTTGTCAGCAATTTTGTTCGCCGCGATCTTCAGGCGTTCGACCTCTACGGAGAGCGTTAAAAATATGGAACACCAATCGGGTGAGCAGATGAGTCAGAGGAAGGGAAGAATGAAGTGGATTCATTTGTACTGACCGGTGATGGCATCGCAGAACTGTTTCCGCTGGTTCTCCCACTCGAGTTGGTCGATGTCGTATTGCTTGGAGATCTTCTCCAACTCTCATCGGGACTCATCCCTTTCGCCCTTGAAGGTAACCGCCTCTGCGTGGGTGTAGGGGACGTCCATGGCACCCGAATCCAAATCCCAAGGTTGGGAGTGGTAGGAGCCCGAAGACCCCAAAGAACCGGATGATGGTGTCCCCGGTTGGTCCGCTGTCACCGAAGGGAGGGGAATGCTATAGCTAGAGGAGATCACCCTGATCCTGATGAGTAAGAACAAAAGTGAGGGTTAGAGAGATGAACAAAGAATAGAACTGCAAGGGGGCAAGAAGTCGATTCTCACTCGCGCTGCCGATTGCGCCATGCTCGGCTCCCTTCGGCTTCCCCTTTGGCAGGGCGCTTGCCACGGTTGTTGCCTCCCGCCATTGCCGCTGTGTGGGCTAGGGTTTCCTCTGGACTGATGTAGGCGGAGTGTTTGACTGGAACTGTTGACAGGGGTAGAAGAAGGAAGGTTTATTTATAAGCCGAGAGGGGATACCAAACGACGAGTTAGGGTTTTTCCCACTCGGATGGGCCGTTACTAGAATGGGCCAGGCTCGGATAAATCAAGAGTCGGTAGGCTATTTCCTAAAATCGGGAAGGCAGGAACAATCGACTATTTCTTTGGTTTAGAAAGCTAAATGTAGTCAGCTATATTCTGATCGGGAGAATTAAAAGCTGATTACATTATCATATAAATAGAAGTATATAGGGGTAAAGACAAAAATATCCGATTGTTTGGAAATAGAATATATCATGGTTAAACTATTACAAATCCATGTTTTTACTAACTAAGAAGCTGGTTGATAGCATCTAAAGCATCAACTCTTATTCGGTTGACATTACTCAGCACCCTCTAGAATTCATCCTCAGAGCTTTGAATGTTAGACAACTTTGCCTTAAGCTGTTGGTTTTCTTTAAGGACAGATGGCATCTTGGATGAAGTTGCCTCTATGGAGTTTGGCAGATCTGCTATCTTGGCTTTGTGAGATTGAAATTTGGTATTCAGTTCGGCTAACTGAGCCTCTAGCCTAATTTTCTCATCCTCCATAGCTTTCAGCTCGGGCTCCAAGGTGGCTAGTGAATTCTTAGCAGATTGAATTTGGGAATGCAAGGCTTTGGCTTCTTGCTTCTTCAGAGACCTATTGTTCTGCAAGACAGTCCTGGAGGCTATATTTTTGCTTGCCCTTTTCACCATAGCAAAGTAATCATCAAGATGAGCTGCAGACTCCAGAGAAGCCTTGAGGATAGGTGGAAGATCTTGGTTGATGAGCTCAAGGAGATCTTTTATCTGATCTGAATCTTGGACCAGAATGTTGATGTCCTTGTTCAGCAGATTAGCTATATCCTTCAGTCGAGCTTGATTTTCCACTGACAAGGTCTGCTGAGAGGTAGCTTCTTCACCTTTTTCACTGATGAAATCCTCAACAGTGAAAGAATAGCTGGCAGTCGGCTTGGTAGTCTTCTTGAGAAAAAAAAGAAGTGTTAGCCGACTAGAAGAGCATACTAAAGGAATAGTTTGAGACAAAATATTACCTGCTATCTTGGTTGATCCTCAGAATGGGTAGTGTCCTGCTCTGTTCGAGGGCTTAGCTGAATATTCAAAGGTGGTGAGTCTGGAACTAGACCAGAGGAGGTTTCTTCTGCCAAATCTTCTAGAATTTTATCTGTTTCCAATGGTACAGATGATAAGGAACAAGAGATAGATATCATGAAGGAGGTGATTAGCCAAATGATGTTACCAATGTGATTGGAAACTTCACGAGCTTCTGTGTTTTCAGCTTCGTGAGCTTCAGCATCTTCAGTTTCATGGGTCTTTGCATCCTCAGTAGAAGCTTGAGAAGGGATTTCCACTGTTGTTGAGACATTGCTTGATCCTGGGATGTCAACATGTGGCTGCAATAGAAATGATTGAGATAAAATGGTCAGAGTTATTGCTGAATGAGTTTATTGTCGAATGAGAGATTCATACCTTGTGAGACCGCTTGACTATTTTGGATCTTACTCTTCTAAACACATGAACATTTTCAAGTGTCTTCCTTTTGCCTTCTCCTCCTGAAGATGCAGTAGCCAAGATTGCAGGAATCTTCATGAAGATTGCCAGGGTTGGAGCATTAAAACCCAATGTAGGATTGGGTCCAGCTGAATAGTACTGGACTGCTTTGTTAGGAGAGGTTAGCTCGAAGTCCTGTGCATAGACAAATGTTAAAGTGAGAAAGAGGTGAATTCAAAGGCAGGAAGTAACAGATATGATGAAATTACCTCACTATCAGAAGCAAATTGGGGCTGCAGATCTTCGCATAGAGGATGCACTGGTATGTTGAAGATATGATTGTGTCACTCTTGCCACCAGGAAGCGAAAAGAGAGTGAGCAACATCTACTATCCCAAATGGAGAGGGTTCATATGTTGGCAGGTCCAATCCAAGTTCAAAGACTTTCTTAGCTTCTATTTCAGTTGTGATCAGTTTCCTGTATCTTATGGTTGTTGAGAAGAAAGGTCTTGGGGGCAACTATCCATATCCTAATTGCCTGGAGGCCATGTTGGAATTATAGAATTCATAGGTAGGTTGCACTAACCTCCCATGGTGAAATTCGGCTGGCAAAATGCAAGGTTTGATAAAAGAGTTGAAGATCTCTGTGGCTATCTTATCAGAACAACCAATTTCATAGCTGAATTTGCAAGGGAGGGTTAGACTGTCATTTTCTCTATAAGGGAGCCAAAGCACATTGTCAAAGCCCTTGAAAAATGATTTGAAGAGATACCCAATGTCCATGTCGATGCTAATAGAAGATGTTGCTTCCCCATAAGTTTGACAACTCTTAGTTTTTGCTCTGCTGCCTTCGGCATAGTTGACTGAAGGGAAATTCAAGTTACGGAGGGGGACAGAGACTATCTGGTGCATGTATAGTTGCAACCACATCTGGACAAACCACCAAGGGCCATTTATGCAAGAAATTTCCACATTTTGATGCATCTGGGCAGTGATTTAGTGCATCATATGGTAAACAGATCCTAACAAATATTTGCCCAGGTGTATCAAGGAGACTGCAGCTAAGTCTTCAGCCATTACTATATGATTTAAAGTTGGCTCGTTGGACTTACCACAAAAGTTGAATCTGCACATCCACATGTTCATGAAGGCCCTGTATTCCTTTTCAGAAACAGCACCAGATGCCTCCATATAGTTCTGAATGTATCCAGCCCATCCACCTCCAGATCTAACAACCTTCTGGTTGCTTTTTCCCTTATACTTGGAGGGGTATACTGGCAGTGACACATTTAGGCCAGTCATCATGAACACATCGGCCAAAGTAGGAGTCATCATGCCATGACCGAAAACGAAGGCATTGATAGCATTAGACCAGAAGTGGGAAGCTGCCATCAGAAGGGATTCATTCCTAGGCATTTCTGACAAAGACAGTTCTAGGCAATGGTTGATATCTTGATTATCCTAGTGGCTGCTGCTCTTTTCCAACATTCTTCGGTACCAGTTTCGCCATCCGGCTATTGGAGGGGACGGCCAGGTCTTGAAAGTGTTTTGCCACCAGTTGGGCAGGGTGACTCCGGACTTGAAAGGAATTCTTAGAGTCTCTTTCTCGATGATCTCCGTTGGGTCAGGATTTCCCATTGGGCCAAGAAGGTAGGAATCAGGATTCGCTGCATAGGGGATCAAAATCTCGTTCTTGTATCCCTTCAAGAAGATCAGAAAAGAATGAATCGGGAAGGAACAGGGGAATCAATCAAAAATTGCCGAATGCGTGAAGGTGAATGGAACTTACCTCTGGGATTTCGTCCTGAGTCGCCATTGAAATGCTGAAATGGACTCAAAAGTGCGCTGAAGCTCGAATTTTTCTGAGTGGCGGCTATGGTGTTGAACAGTGTTGACCTAGAAGAAAGGGGGGGAGCTTGTGGTCAATTTTAGAATAAAATGATTTTTATCCCAAAATTGAGGGGGCATGTGTTAACACTGGATTTTGGTACGCTTGGGAAGATGATAGGTGGGCCAGCAAGCAGTGGGTGTTCTGAGCATTCGACAAGTATCCATGCGGTCGGCTAGGTTCGGAGCATTCGGCTAGTATCCATGCGGTCGGCTAGTTTCGGAGCAATTCGGCAAGTGTCTATGCGGTCGGTTAATCTCCAAAGATTCGGCAAATGATCGTGCGGTCGGCTATTCTGAGAAAGGGTGATTTTCTGTTGAAGAAGCGACAAAAACGGCAAGTGAGAGCCGAATCGGGCAACAGACATCGCGACGATTAAGGAAATAAAGACTCCGAAGGAAAGACTAGGGTTAGAAGTGTCGTGTTTTTCCTTTAATGTTTGTAGTCGTGTCCTTTTAGGACTCATGTCATGACCAGGGTATAAATATAAACCCTTGACCATTGTAAAAACTGTTCACAACCAAATCAATACAACCGGCCCCGTGCCAACTTCGAGTCCTTTGTCGTGTCGTCAAGTTCTTCGAGAGGAATCATTGATCCGTCAACCTCCGTAAGTCCCAACAGCCTTGTTATCATGCCTAGTATCATGCGGTGGATTTAGACATTGATGCAAGTAGTCTTGTTTTAGCCGAATGATCTATAAGACTTGTTGGCAGACAACTTCTATAGTTGTATGTCGTCGTAAGTGGCTTCAGGGCCGTATATATGGAACTGTCTGGTCTCACCCGACATGTTCCAGTTTTATATCTAATGATTTTCATCCCTTGTTAGTTTCAGGTCAAACTGACTGGCACGTTTCCGAATTTCGAAATACCCGGGCACCTGATTGAAGCCACGCTTTTCGGCTTGCTATATGTGAGGCACATTGCGTCATATTTTGTGTCAACAAGGATAAAGAACTACCATTCCAAAGTAGGAAAAGAACTCGGACTCTACCAGGGATTATCATACAAGCCAATAAAGAGAAACTAGCAAACAAGAAGGACTCGGAGAGCGCATACTATATACATGGCAGAGCTAGAACCTTATTTAGAACCACCACAAATACCCAACTTGAAATCCTCAGATGAATCAAAAGGAGATATCTCAGATGATGAGGAAGGCAAAGATAATGAAACCAACGACCACAAAGCTGCAAGACTAAAGAAGAACAAAGCCAGAGCATGAAGAAGAAATTGAGCCACCCAGAGAAAGCAAATCTAGAACAAATACAAAGCAGAACTGACAGAATACAACAGGAAGAAGGCGGAAAGAGAATCCATGAAAAACACTAAGAGAGAAAGAATTGAGGAACTAACAAAAAAGCTAAACATCCTCACTAAAGAGGAAAGAATCACAGATTAGCCAAATAAAGAAGATGAAGACCCCAATAAACAACCCGACAACAATGCACCTCAAGAGGGACAGGGGAAAAACAAGAGGAACAACCCCTCAAGAAGTCAATATTCCATAGATTGGGAAAAACAAAGGTACCACAACCATCGGAAAGACAGGAACAACATCTTGGACTAATAAAGCAAAACGGCCCAGATTGGGGCCAACGCTACCCAGAAGACTACAAAGAATCCGAGTACAGAGGAGACAGGGATTATTACAGAAGAGATTGGTCACCAGACTTCAACAGAACAGAACAATATGACAGATTCCCATGTTTTGCAGGAAGACTGCAGACGTTGAAATTACCACACAAATTCAAACCAGCAAATCACTCCAAATATAATGGAAAAGTGGAACCAAGGCAGTGGATAAGAGTCTATTCCCAATCCATTGAACTCGTAGGAGGAAACAATGACATTAAATCATTATACTTTCCAATGACACTTGAAGCTATGCCTCTACAATGGTTTGACAAACTGAAGCCACGATCAATCAAGTATTGGGAAGACTTGCAATATGCTTTCTACAACAACTTCGCAGGAATAATAACACACCCCATGACGGCGACAGAATTGAAGAATGTAAAGCAAAGAAAAGGAGAAACCCTAAGGGAGTATTATCGAAGGTTTGGAGAACTCAGAGCTCAAATACATGATATCACCGACAGAGAAGTAATAGAGACATTTTGAGAGTCCCCATGTGTTTGGTTTTGATTAATTGATGAAACCTACCTAAGTACTAACCTTGATCTCTAAGTGTGAATCATGAGATAGGTTGGTACATGCCATGTGATGGAGCAAGGTGGATCAAGTGGATGGCACAAGCTCTAGCATGGTGGTGGAAAGGAAAATGGTGTGAAGGCAAAGGTGATATAGGAACCATTTTCGGTTTGGTGATCAAGACACCATAGAGGGTGTGATCACATTTAGGATAGATAGCCGTACTATCAAGGAGGGAGCTCTTGTGTTTGATTACGGTTATCATGTGCCACTAGGTTCATATGCATTGCATTAAAATCAATTGAACTAGTGAAACAACCAACTAATTCCAAGATAAATGTGAACTAGAAGCTAACACACGTGCACAAGTGTGGAGATCACTTAGTGTTAGCTCTTGGAAACTTGGAGAAGTTGGAGAAGTGTTTGGGTAGCGCAAAAGAGCTTCGGATAGTGGTCCGGACACTAGCGTACCTGCTGTCTGGACTAATGCGTGTGCGTCCGGAAGCATACCCTAGGTCAGCTCGGCTGAGAAGAGCAGTCCGGACGTTGTTGGTGGTTCGGACGCAGGGCTCCGGACACGCGTCCAGAGTCTTGGCGCTCTCTGTTGGTTTTGTGTAATTTGATCCGGACACGAGTGATAGTCCGGACAGAGGATCTGGACATGTGTCCGGAGGAGAAGAGGCACTGAGGGAGCTCTCGGGTGCTCGGGAAAATATTTCCGGACGCTGGGTATAGCGAGTCCGGACCCTAGCTACAGTAGCGTCCTGTGACGCGTGGCAGGCTGTGGTGCGAGCGGGAAGTTAGCCGTTTGAATCGGTAGGCTGACCGGACGCGTGGCCATTGGTCCGGACGGTGCGTTGCGCGTGTCCGGAGGCCGCGTCCGGAGGTTGAGACAGAGGAGTTGTCTCTGCTGGTGAAGGGTGTTCGAACGCTGTTGTTGGTTCGGATCCTAGCTGTTGTGCGCGTTCGGAGCACGCGCAGAGTTGTGTTGAAGGGGCTAAATGGCTAGTTGTGAGTGTGTGGCTATATAAGGTGGTATGGCCGGCCCTTGGGGGTCTCTCTTGCACAATTTCATCACTCACACACTAGTGCTCATTTGTGAGAGCCTCCACCACTCATCTCATTGATATACTTGACATTTTCATGAGAGATTGAGTGAACCAAGTGCATTGCTTGATTAGTTGCATACTAGTGGCACATGGTGATCGTCGTCATCGTGGATCTCTTGTTATTCTTGGAGGTTGCCACCTCCTAGACGGCTTGGTGCGATGAGGATCATTGAACAGAGGAAGGTGATTGTCTCCGGCTCCGATCGGTGGATTGTGAGGGGTTCTTGAACCTTCCCCACGGGAGTTCGCGAAAGGTATCTCTAGTGGATTGCGCGTAGCTTGTGGATCCCTATCTTGTGTTAGTTTTGCGGCACCCGGTGATGAGTTTGGCGTGTGATGCCAATTAGCGCGTGAACCTCCAAGTAGGTGAATCGCTACAACGAGGACTAGCTTGTTGGCAAACAAGTGAATCTCGGTAAAAAATATTGTGTCTCATTGTCTCTCTACCGAGGATTCATCTTGTGATTGATTGGTTATCTCTTTGCTACTCTCTGCGGCGATATAACCTTCCTAACTCTAGCTTTGCACTTACATTCTTGCAAAGTAGAGCCTCTAGCTTAGCTTGTGTAGCTTAGTCTAGCATCACTAGTCTTCTAGCTCTTGTGTGTGACATAGGATTTATCTTTCTAGTAACTAGAATTGTGGTAGGTGGCTTGCCGACCCTAGCAGTGTTAGTGCAAACTTGCTTAAGCCATGTTTTATTCTAACAAGTTTGCTTAAGTGTTGTTGTAGATTTTTTAATAGGCTATTCACCCCTCTAGCCATATCTAGACCTTTCACATTTGCGGATGGAATCCTAGCAAATTGACAATTCAAAGATTATTTCAATGAAAATCCAAGATCCAATGAAGATTTCAAAAGAGCTGTCAAAAAGATGATATCGTCAGAAGAAAGATCTCGACACAGATTCACCCGAGATTTTCATGAAAATAGAAGACCAGATTTCAGACCACAAGACAAAAGACCGAGAGAAGACAACATGATAGCAGCAACAGACAACAAAAGAAGATACACCGATAATGACAAAGGAGGGTACAACAACAATTACAACAACAACAGAAATGCAAACCAAAACAACAGATACACAAACAACAACTACCAGGGCAACAAATACGCAAGAAAGCCAGCAGAGAGGATAGAAAACCTACCCTGCCACATACATCCTCACACAGGGCACAAGCTAGTCGAGTGCAACACCTTTCAACGGAGATTCACGAAGAAAGAAGATACACGAGCAAACAACTCGGAGTAAATAACAAATGAATCCGAAAAGGATACAAAGAAAGCAGAATGAAATTACCAAGAACCCCAACGACAAATAGCAGTAATCTTTTCTAGAGCATCATATACAAGAAGCAAAAGACAGGAAAAGCTAGCACACAGAACCATCATGGCAGCAGAGCCAACTACTCCAAGATATTTAGATTGGTCAGAACACCCAATTCAGTTCACAAGAGAAGATCAATAGACAAGTGCAGCAAATGCTGGCTACTATCCCCTAGTAATGGGACCAACAATAGCAGGAGTAGCAGTATCCAAAGTGCTCATTGACGGAGGAGCAGGATTAAACATAATCTTTGCAGACACCCTGAGGAAGATGAACTTGAACTATGAAGGCATGATCACACCAACAAGTATTCCTTTCTATGGGATAGTACCCGGAAGAGCTTCTATACCATTGGGACAGATCACTTTACCAGTTATCTTTGGGACACCTGACAAATATCGAACTGAGTTCATTAAATTCGAAGTAGCCGACTTTGAATCATGTTATCATGCAATTCTCGGAAGACCAACACTCACAAGATACATGGCAGTACCCCACTACCCATATCGACTGCTCAAGATGCCGACAACAAAAGAAGTTCTTTCACTAAAAAGAGATCTAAAGAAGGCATATGACTATGATGTACAAGCCATACAAATATCAGAAAAGTTACAAGACTACAAGGAAAAAGAAGACATTGCGAAGAAGGTTGAGGAAATGAATCCGGATGAAATCCAAGTACCAGCAAAGAAGCCAAACAACTTTACACCTCAAAAAGAAGCAGCCACGAAGACAATCGACCTGTTAACTAGAGATTCGGAAAAGACAGCAATAATCAGTGCAAATCTGGACCCCAAATAGGAACTCGTGCTCACCAACTTTCTAAGGGACAACAAAGACATATTTGCGTGAAAACCAGCAGACATGTCAGGAGTCCCAAAGGAGTTGGCTGAGCACATAATTGACACAAACAAAGGATCAAGACTAGTAAAACAGAAGCTACGAAGATTTGCATCGGATAGGAAAGCAGCAATCAAAAAGGAAATTACAAAACTATTGGCAGCAGGATTTATCAGAGAAATAATTAACCCGGACTGGTTAGCCAACCCAGTTTTAGTGGAGAAAAAAAAACTCGAAAGAATGACATGTGTGTTGACTACACAGACCTTAAAAATATTGCTCAAAAGACCCATATGGGCCACCAAGAATCGACCAAGTCATAGATTCAACAACTGGATCATCGCTGCTATCTTTCCCCGACTGCTACTCAGGATACCACCAAATATCACTAAGAGAAGAAGATCAAAGCAAAACATCCTTTATAACACCCTTCGGGGCATATTGCTACAAGTCAATGTTGTTCGGACTAAAATACGCAGGAGCAACATATCAAAGAGCAATACAAACCTGCCTTGGAAATCAAATCGGAAGAAACGCTGAGGCCTACATTGATGACGTGGTAATCAAAACAAAGGAACCAGAATCACTATTAGAAGACCTAGAAGAGACCTTCAAAAATCTAAAATCTTGGAAGTGGAAACTCAACCCCACAAAGTGCGTTTTTGGTGTACCATCAGGACGACTACTTGGCTTCTTAGTCAGCAATAGAGAGATCGAAGCAAGCACAAAGCAAGTCAAAGCAATTATGGATATGAAAGCACCAAAGAAGATCAAGGACATACAAAAACTGACAGGATGTATGACAGCTCTCAACAGATTCATATCAAAATTGGGAGAGAAAGGACTTCCCTTCTTCAAACTCCTAAAAAGGAAAGAAAATTTTGAATGGATAGAGGAGGCGAATCAAGCTTTCATCAAGTTAAAAGAATATTTATCATCATTGCCAGTAATGACACCGCTAAGAAACAAGGAGGACATGATGCTATATATTGCTACAACAAAAAACGTAGTAAGTGCGGCAGTCATAGTGGAAAGAGAAGAACCCAGACATATCTACAAAGTACAAAGACCAGTGTATTACATCAGCGAAGTACTCACAGAATCAAAAGTCAGATACCCACACATACAAAAACTACTCTACGCAGTGCTCATATCATCAAGAAAGTCAAGACACTATTTTCAGGAGCACAAAGTAACAATAGTAACAAATTTTCCGTTAAGCGATATCCTCAAGAACAAAGACGCCATGGGACGAATATCAAAATGGACAGTAGAGCTCGGAGCTTTAAACTTGGACTTCAAACCCAGAACAACAATCAAGTCATAGATATTACCCGACTTCATCGCTGAATGGATAGAAATCACACAAAAAGAACCCGAACCAATACGAGACCACTAGAAGATGTACTTCAATGGTTCTCTAAAGCTTGGAGGGGCAGGGCAGGTGTGCTACTAATCTCCCCAGAAGGAAGACAATTAAAGTACGTACTGCAAATATTATGGCAAGCAACAAACAATGAAGCAGAATATGAAGCACTCATACACGGATTAAAAGTAGCAACTACTCTGGGAATCAAAAGAGTTCTCGCTTATGGAGATTCAGCAGTAGTAATCAACTAAGTAAACAAAGAATGGGATTGCACAAAAAATAACATGGGCGCATACTGTGCAGAAATAAGAAAACTCGAGAAGAATTTTGAAGGACTGGAAATACATCATGTCTTAAGAGATTCAAATATGGCAGCAGATATCTTGTCAAAATTAGGATCAGACAAAGCAAAGGTACCGCCAGGAATATTCGTAGAAGTTACAAAGCCATCAATCCAAGAAACTAGCAAACAGAAAGAAGACTCAATGGATATAGATAAGATAGAAGAACCCAGTACTTCAAGACAAATCTTCAACATAGAAAGTGATTGGAGGCAACCATACATTGATTATAAAAACGAAAACAAACTACCTGGAGACAAAGCAGAAGTAACAAGGGTCATGAGGAAAAGCAAAACATACGTTCTCATAAAAAACAAACTTTACAAGAGAGCAACATCTTCTGGAGTATTATTGAAATGTGTATCAACACAGGAAAGAAAAGAGATATTGGAAGAAATCCACTCGAGATGCTGGGGAAATCATGCAACATCTAGAACACTATTCGGTAAAGCATTCAGAATCGGATTATACTAGCCAACAACACTCAAAGATGCAGAACAATTGGTCAAAACATGCAAAAACTGCCAGATGTTTGCAAGACAATCACATGTTCCAGCACACAATCTAATTTGCATACCGCCAGCCTAGCCTTTCTCATGCTGGGGGCTAGATCAAGTCGGACCCCTCAAAAAAGCAAAAGGAGGATTTGAATACATATTCGTGGGAGTAGATAAATTTACCAAATAGATTGAATACAAACTGCTAGTCAAATACAGTGAAGAAAAAGCAACATAATTCATACAAGACATCATGCACATATTTGGGATGCCCAACCGAATAATCACAGATCTCGGATCACCATTTACAGCAAAAGAATTCCAATATTGGGCAAGAGATTGCGGAATAGAGATATACTATGCATCAGTAGCTCATCCTCAAGCAAATGGACAAGTTGAAAGAGCCAATGAGCTATTATTACAAGGCCTAAAACCAAGACTATATGAAGATCTAAAAGATTATGGAGGAAAATGGATAGAAGAATTACCAAAAGTAGTATGGGGCCTAAGAACCCAAATCAGCAGAGCAACAGGATACTCACATTTCGTTCTGGTATATGGATAAGAAGTCGTGTTACCAGTGGACTTAATATGGCAATCACCAAAAAATAGAACAATACGACGAAGGGGAAGCCGAAGAAACAAGACGGCTAGAGATTGACACAATCGATGAAATAAGAGACAGTTCAGTAATTCAAAACGCAAGATACCTACAAGGCCTACGAAGGCATTACGACAGAAATATGCATCCAAGAACACTAAAGCCAGGAGATCTGGTGCTACGACTAATTCAAAAGAAAGAAGGAAGACACAAATTACTCAGCCCATGGGAGGGCCCTTTTATCATCAAGACAGCAATACAACCCGGAACTTACGAGCTAATGACAGAAGACAGAATTCAATTAAGCAACACTTGGCATATTAGCCAACTCAAGAAATTTTACAACTGAATACACAAGATACAAGACTTCAAGAATAAACGATCTACAAGTCTACCATTTTGTGAGACGACATGATAAGCCGACAGCTTTGCACCATGAGCGGCACTGTCTAGCATTCTAAGTCAATTGCTTCGTGAAGCAATAGGATAAACCGACTGCTTTGCACCATGAGCGGCACAGACTGGTTCATATATATTAGTCTACCATTTCATGAGACGGCATGACAAGCTGACAGCTTTGCACCATGAGCGGCACTGTCTAGCATTCTAAGTCTATTGCTTCGTGAAGCAACATGACAAACCGACTGCTTTGCACCATGAGCGGCACAGTCTGGTACACATATATAAAGTCTACCGTTTCATGAGACGACATGACAAGCTGACAGCTTTGCACCATGAGCGGCACTGTCTATCATTCTAAGTCTATTGCTTCGTGAAGCAACATGACAAACCGATTGCTTTGCACCATGAGCGACACAGTCTAGTATGTATATATAAAGTCTACCATTTAGTGAGACGGTATGACAAGACCGACAACTTTGCACCATGAGCGGCACTGTCTGGCATTTTCAGTCAATTACTTCGTGAAGCAATATGACAAACCAACTGCTTTGCACCATGAGTGGCATAGTCTGGTTCATATATCTACAAGTCTACCGTTTCATGAGACGGCGTGACAAACAGCAAACTACTCGGCTCAACAAGAAGATCAGTCTACATTGATAAATATCAAAGTCAAATACAGTGCAAAGAGGCACAACACATGCTTGAAGAGCGATACAACTCGGCGCAACAACAAATACAAGCCGAATGTCATCACATTACTCCAATCAACGATACTACCCCGAAACAACTCAGAGGTCATTTTTGCAAGTAAAGTACAAAGATGAAGATCTACAAAGCCTAATTTAGAGGCATGAGGCATAGTATGAGCAACAACATTTTCAGTATAATCATCAGGACACGAAGACCAATAATACTCAGGAAGAACTCGGTGAATGACGAATCTACAAAGCCTAATACAAAGGCACAATATTCAGTCAGAAGAACTCGATCTAAGTATTCATCAGAATAACAAGTAAATTGATCAGAAGGCAATTTACACATCATCCACAAGACGAGGCAAGACAAGCATATCAAGAAATAACAATATCAGGACGAAGCCTGATAGTATGTTAAGCAAAAGATCATCCCAAATGTATATATTACAAGACCATCACTCAAGGACAAATAAAACATTTGTTATCAAGAAGGAGGCAACACTTTCATCTGAACAAATATTTACTACAAAGTTCCTTGACTTCGGACTTTGATTGCTCCCACTTCGCCAAGAGATCGACGTCCATCGGATCTTCAAGAATTCGGTCCAAAGGCACATCAGGAGCAAGGGCTCGAACAAAAGAAACAACATTGTTTATACAGCGCTCGAACCCATTCTTCATGAATTCTCGAAACCGAAGAGGCAGTGCAGGAACTAAGCTCTTCAGGCCTTCACTAGCATCCTCTTCATGACAGACAACAGCAATGACAGGCTTCGCAGCAGCATACAAAGACTTGTATCGACCATGAACCTCCGAAAGCTGAGCTTGTGAAGCCTGCTCTGACTTCAATAGCTAGAAAAGACAAAGAACTCAGAAAACTAAGAATGAAAACAACAAAAAGCCAAAAGACAACAATCGGTCGCCAAACTTATAGTTTCAGCTTTCTTCTCTGACAATTCAAGACGAAGAGACAAATCTTTCTTTTCCTCATTCCAAGACATTGAAGCTTGTTCAGTGGCTACAAATGAGACAAAATGTCAAATAATAGAAAAGAGAACCACAAAAATAAGGGAAAATATAAAAACACTTACCATTCAGTTTTTCTCTCAAGTCAGCAAGGGTAGCAGAAGAAGAGGCCTCAACAGCTTCTCGAAGACTTTTTTCTTGCTCCAAAGTAGCACGAGCCTAAGATAGTTCAAGCTGAACCTTATCGAGATCAGCTTAAAGAGTGGCAGTCGACTGAACCGCTGAAGGAGAAACAACCAATTCCTGACAAACTTCCTGTAACAGATAAAGATTGAAACAAAGCACAAACAAATAAACTGAAAAAGAGAGCAAATACCTTTAGCTCAGCGCCAAAAGACATTGACAGGTCATTCTAAGAAGAAATAAGCGTCTAGACTCGCTCAACCCAACTAAGCTGAACTTCTGGCCCTTGAAGGGGTAAAGGAACCACTGGAGAAGGAGTCAGAGCTTTACCTGAGATACTCAACTCTGTTATCTCAAGGACCGGCACGCCAGCAGGAGGAGAGGCACCAACCAACTCAGAGGAACCAACAACATTGGTAATATCTTCTCGCATGAAAGGACCTACAAGACAGGAAAAATGAGAACAAAACAAAACAAGACAAAAACAATCATCAACAAGGCAAAAGAACCCCACCACCAAGAGACAAAACAGGAGCATCAGAAGAAGGCCTAAAGAAAACAAAAGCAAGAATATTAGGCAAAGACAATTAAAGATACAAACATTACGCAACAAATTTGACTTACTTGACAGACTTGCTGAAGGAAGCAGCAACTTAAGCAAATGAAAGCTTGGGAATATCAAAAGAAAAATGAGCATCAAGCAATGAAGAAGAAGAGATCGGAACAGCCGAGGGGATTGGGGTAGCTTCACCGGAGGACTGACCAATAGATGACCTACGACTAGACAAACTGCAATAAGGGAAATATTTTAGAAAGAAATTGCAAAGACATCAAGAAAGCAACTCACGGGGGACGAATAAGAGAAGGATCATCGTCAGAGTACTCTTCATCAAGAGGAATGGATTGTCCACCTGACAAAGAACAAATACAAGAGTAAAGATAAATAGCAAACAAAACAACTCAGCGGAAAGCAAAAACGCTCACCTCCAATAATGTTACCTATGGGAGTACGTGACCGAGAAGTTCAACGACGAGTGACAGGAGCAAGTAGAGGAGGTTGAGTAGAAGACTGAAGTTTCCTCTTCCTAGAAAACAATATAAGCTGAGCAATCCGGGGATCAGGAGTATAAGGTACATACCCATCTGTATTACAAATTCTAGGGATCAACCTGGAAGAAGAACTTGAAGCTATGGTGACCTCGGCAGCAGTCTCAGCAGGAGTAAAGGCATTTGGTCCAAAAGGCAAGTCAAGCCTAAAAGAGTGACCATAATCCTAAAACACAAAGCAAGCTATCAACAAACAAAAACTCAGGAAAAAGAAATCAGAAGGAACTAAAGATCACTAACCTGAGGAGGATGATTTTCAGCATTGTATTCGGAGAACTTGGGGAGGAATGAGAGATACACCACTCAAGACCCTCCCTAAACGATCAAATATATCATCATCAGACAATTTGGCATCAGGAATAATCCGAGAAAGGTCAGAAGAACCGGTGTATTCAAAGTCAAGATGATCCCTCTGCATAAGAGGTTGAACCCGACGACGATAGAAACTAGCAATTAATCCATTGCCAGTCAACCCGGATTGTTTCAGGAAACTTATCTGAATCAGCAGAGGACTGATAGCTGAGGATTCAAAAGAGGACAAAGCATCATGCCAACAAGGAAGAGGGATCGGTTTGGAAGCAAGATCAGAAGTAAAATAAGTATCAGGCTTCGAGATATAAAACCATTTATTTGCCCAATCTTTAACAGAATCATAAAAAGTGAACAAAAAATAGTTGTTCTTCACCCCCTGACGAAATTGAAGAGCACAACAGCCAAAAGAACGGCTAGGAGTCTTTTCATGGAATCAAAGGCGAAAGAAGTGCCGAAGAAGGAGAAGGCAAGGAAGGATGCCAATAAACGCCTCGCACAAATGAGCAAAAGAAGCAAGGAAAAGAACCCCGTTAGGGGCCAGATGATGAAGCTGGATGTCATAGAAACGAAGGAATTCCATTAAGAAATTAGATGGAGGGAAGCAAAGTCCAGCGCAAACAAAAGAAACAAAGAGCACAGTTTGATCGGGGGAAGGACTCAGGATCGCATGCTCACCAGGAGAGAATATTCCAAAAAAATCCACGCTCGAAGCAAACCGTGGGCAACTAGCAGATCTAGATCCGCCTCCTGAGTCGTAGGCTTGGGAGATCGCTTCATCTGACGAGACATCTCGATGTATTCAGGATTGTCTATATGATCCAACATGGTATCTTCGTCCACGAATTCAGCCTTACTCTTGCTCTTCTTCACCATCCGAAGTAGATCAAAGACAAAGAAAGCGGCGGCGGCAGCTAGGGTTTGCAAACAAGGCTAATATTTTTTACCGTAAGTGTTGACATCTCTTATGACACTTAAGCTAGGTTGTCATCCCCAGCATGCCAGAGAAGTGTGGTATTGAAATATGCAATTGCTCTAAGTAATATAAACGTGTTTCTGCAAGCGCACAGATTATACCGATGTAGCATTTTAACCAGGAGTATTCCAGGTATCGTTATTTATATTTTTACCACTAGGAAGGGATACTAAGGAATAAATGAGAAATGAATAAAGATGATTAATGAGTATCACTGCATGTGTAATGGAGAGTTTTCATCTATCTCACTCAGTACAAGATAAGTGTCACATAAGATATAGATAATGAATGAATAGTGACAAAAGATAAATACTGATCAGCATATATATTAGCCACATAAGATAATGATAAGCACTTCAACAGATATTCTAGCAAGTCATTAGAATGGAATTAGGACGAACTACAAAGATATTTCCTAAGTCATTCTTTCTAGCATATTATGATTAGTGCAATTACACTTGGCAATCATGGCAAGAAAAGAGATATTCATGTATAGTGAGTATTACTAAGGAATTAGAAGAACATAGCAATCACTTCCCCATAATAGTACTGCTCTGCCTGCCCTATAAACGGGAGGAGGACTACAAAGGACTCAACAGGACTGTCACTCCCGCGATCTACCTCACGATCCGGAATGTAGGGTAGAATCGCAGATAAATACGGTCTAGGCACCACGCCCACACAATATCTATCATTTACCCACATCGCTAATGGATAAACGCTATATGATCCTAAACATGCATATGATTCAGATCTAACTACGCCAAGTATATAATCATAATAGACTAAGAACAATATAACTAAGAACATAATGAAATAGAGTAAAGTCATAAACAATATAATGAAGTAGAGCAAAGTCATATTCATAATATTGAAGAACAAATGATGAACAAGGAAGAACTAGAGAGAGAATTACCAATAATCCTCTTGACAGATCTGGAAACCAACCGAAGATTGACTCCTCCTAGTTCTAATCCTATATAGCTATGCTAAACTAGAGATCTAGTTGATGTGGTGACTCTAGGGCTTGATCAGGGGCTTCTCCTCTTGAGATGGATGATGAATAATGAATTAGGTCAGAGAGGCTCTTCTCCTCTGGGTCAGGGGGCCTTCCTTATATAGCCTCCTCAAATGAACGTCAACCGTCGGATCAAACCGACCTTAATGGAGGGCTTAGATGTGATCTCAAAAGCGGTGGAGAGATGGTCCCACAAGAAGAGGGCCATTGGGCTTTTCCCTAGGGCAGCCGCCCCAAGGGGTAGGGCGGGCGCCCTGCCCCTGGGCCCGCTCTGCCTCTCGCTTCTTCCTGCGCCTTCTTGACCCTTCTAGAGTATTCTTGTTTCTACGAATGATGTTTATCTCTATGTAATCATGACATGTGAGTCTTTCCTCCATATTTCCTGATATCCCCTACAGAAATAGACATTCACCAAAACTCGTGGAATTCTGTTAGTATAAACCCTATTTCTAGGTATTGGTTTCATATAGATCCTTATCCTTGTCTAGTTGACGGTTGATTTTGGTACTTAAGGACCATCAACAAGCTCCCCCAAGCTTACCTTTTGCTCGTCCCTAAGCAAAGATAGACTCAGTGATGGATCAGGAGTTGCTACATTGCTTTCACGCCTTATAGGTACACATGCTTTCAAATAGGATCTTGTCTCCGGGTTAGATCAACTATTAAGATAAAAACTTACTCATTTTACCTTCCACCATGGGGCTTGTAACCGTCACCTTTGTCTTGGGTAGTTGAAAGATAGAATGGTCCGGTCAAGCACCATGTACCTGCTCTTTGATCAACTATAGCTCTAGAGTTTTTGTAGATTTTCGAAATAAAACTCAGAGATTCCTTGTATGACTCTCTCAGTCGCTCCTTTGTGGTATTTCTGGATCCTTACCAAGGCATTGGGGTGTATGCCCTTCTCTCAAATATGTGATATTTGTGGTATACGGCATTGTGGTGTTGCCTTCTCTCTCTCACCCTACTTCTAATAGGCTAATATCTGGAGCTTATAGGTGGGAGATAGCGTATACATACTTATAAGACATATGTTGCATAGTCAAACCGTGGATCCAAAGGAACCGATCAATAAGCCAAATCAAGATGTGCATGTGTGGCAAATGGATGGTGTATGGTGATGATGGTGGTAATGACGATGATAATGGTGATGATGGTGATAACAGAGGTGAAAGTCTAATTCTACTTTTGCTCCCTTTTGATGGATATATCTTTCTTGTATTTGAAACCTTTCGAAGGGAATGAGATGCTATATATATATATATTATATATATATATATATAAAGTGGGTATCTTGTACCCCTAATTCTATTGTCGGACACTTGTCCATTTTTACCTCTCATCTCACTTTTTTTTATTTTTCGAGGTTGGTAGACAATTTGCCCTTTTTATTTCCTTGTATCTGTCTCTTTTTTTTCAAGAGCACTCATCCTTGTAGAGCTATAAAGCGAACGCTAACTAGAGCTTTTATTTCACAGGGATAAAACAGGAATAGGATAATATTTATGTGTTTCTATTCCCTCCTGGATTAGGAGTAGAATGTTTCCGGTGGGTGGATCTGGAGATGGAAATGAGTGGATATATGTGGATGCGTACTTCTGGGATAGAAGCAGCTTATATGGATGGAGTGTATATGGATGCGTACTTCTGAGGTGGAAGCAGCATGTATGGATGTGTGTGAATCTTGATTCAGACCGCATGACTAGTTCCCGAGGGTCGCACAGCTTGACCACGCTCAATGCTCATAAGCAGTATGTAAACATGTGGTTTTCCTAATCTAGTAAGCATGCATATATGGCTGTGGTAGGAATTTAAACTCTCGTCATACAGGAACTCATCATGTAGCATTTTTAAAGTTTTTAAAAGATAAATTCTCCAGAATTCTAGCATCTCTAAGAACAAATAAATAGCAACTCAAACCTTTCCATATCATATCCGTCAACGACTTAGACTTTAGATCAGGTACTCTTCCCACAAGTTTTAGGTTCAGAGCAAATTTCAAATCATAACAGTTATGTCTAAACTTGAGAGAGAGTTCAAATTTAGAAACTAGGTACTTGAAAGGTATTACGATAGAGCAACTATTCATTATTTTCATATTAAGAGTTTATCATTGGGATTCATTTTAGCATAGCTATTTTATTTTATTCTCTTTATTTATTTATTAGCAAACTCTTAACTAATCAAAAACACACATATATATAAACGAGGAAAATATTTATTGGGTTTTTATGATTATGCATTTTTTATTTTTTATCAAAGTATAGATATAAAAACTGATAGATAGAAATACTTAGCTAAGTATGGGGGTGCTCTCCCCCAAGCTGGATTTTGACGTAATTTCTTCCGATGTAACTGGTACGTGGCGGTGCTCTCCCCCAAGCTAGATTTTAACGTAATTTTCTTCTGGTATAGCTGACAGGTAGCAGAGGTGTTCTTATCTTGTCAGAGTATTCTGACAGTGGGTAAGGTGTCCTCTGATTGCTGCTCTACTTTGATCCTTGAATTTTGTGAAGCTCAAATAGACAACAAAGCTTGTGGAACTGATTAAGTGTTAGTCATAAATCTCTAGCTTTGATCATGTTGAGTTTCCTCTAATGGATGTCATTATTTAGCAGGATCATAAACTCAATATTTTTTTTATATTTTTATTTTATAAGAAAAAACAAATTTATTTTATTTTATGCCACCACAGCGAGTATACTTAAGGGTTTTATGCCACGAGTCTATTCACATGGGGCTTAACAGTTTTAAACATTTTTATTTTCTTTTTAAGATAGAGTAAACATGATTAACTAATTTGGAAAAGTAAATAATTAAGGGAAAAGATAACTACCAAGAGTGACCTCTTGGCATGGTGTTCGGTGGTTTAAGTCCTCCGAACAGGACTCCTCACGTCCTTAGTTGTCCTGGGGCTCATTGGACAGCGTAGCTGGCGCCTCCGGCTGCGCTTCTTCTTCTGGTATGATTTCTTTTTGTCTCCACACTTGTATTGGTGTTGTGGCCTCCCTAGGACAAGCTCTCTTTTCTGGATATTTATTATAATTGGAGGGACATACCTCTCCTTCCTCCCAAGATTCTTCGCTCTTGTGCCTGGGGTAGTCGTAGGATGATCTTTCCTTTCCTAACCTTGGAGTTGGTGGTGTGTTTGGCCTCGAGAGTGGAGTTGCATATATTTCTTCTTCAGGGTATCTATCTTCATATCTTGATACTTCTCCTTTATAGTCTGCCCATCCATCCTTGGTGTTCTGCTTCTTCTGGTTGCAGTAGCGACGTCTTCTTCTCGTTCTATTCTACTTAGATTCTTCAACAATGTAGTTAACTTTAAAGTAACGACGTACCTTCTCAGAGGGGAAGTGTAGGTGCACTTCTCCTGTGCCGATATAGATGATAGCTTTTGGTGGTACTTAGGAATGGTCTTCCAAGGATGATAGGTGGATCATAATCATCTTCTCCCATATCAACGACTAGGAAGCCTGTAGAGATGAAGTGGTCATCAATCTGGATGGGGACATCTTTTGCTATACCTTCAACGACGCGGCATGTCTGATCTGCCATCTGGAGTTGGGTGTACGTTGGATGTAGAGGCATTGTGCCATACAGAAACTCGTAGGTCAACTAGGCCATAATGTTGACGCTCGATCCGGTGTCACGTATTGCCTTCTGGAATGAGCATCTGTTGATTGTGCATTCAATGGTTGGGACACCTGGGTCGTCCTTCTTGATCAAATGAGGAGATCTGATTTGGTGATCTTGATTATTGTGGAGTGTCATGACCATCTTTGTTGATTCTGTCCGTACTTGCTTCTTGTTCTTCTTCTTCTACTTGTTCTGCTCGTTCTGCTTGTTCCTCCCATTGGTCCTCTTCTTTGGTTCATCTTGAGGTTGTTCAGGAGCTTGTATGGTTTTGTTTTTGAAGGTAAATGTCTCCTTCTTCCCTTTGATGATGAAACTGATCTTGGCAGTGCTAGCATAGATGACAGCTCCGGCAGTGTTCAAGATTGGCCTCCCAAGGATGATGGGTGACTTCTCATCAACTCCGGTTTCTATCACCATGAAGTCTGCTGGAACATATGAGGTACCAATTCGGACACGAATATCTTTTAATATTCCTCTTGGGTAGCATAGTGTCCGATCTGCAAGTTGCAAACACAGGGTTGTTTCTGATAAAGGATAATTAAAGTATTTCTCATAGATTACCCCGGGCATGATATTGATGCTTGCACCAAAGTCGCAAAGTGCTTCAGGAAAGTCAGTGATGCCAATGGAGATTGGGATGACGGGTCGTCCTGGGTCTCCTTTCTTGGTTGGCATAGAGTTGCCATTCCGCTCTTCTGTGGGGTTGTTCCAATAAGCACCTGCATCAAATATGTCTACAAGATTTGCAGATTCTAATCCTTTCGGTTGTGATGGAATACCGGGGTTAGTAATAGGAACAACAGCAGCTATTTGGGTTAGCTAAGATTCAATCATTTTATTAAAGCTAATTTGATTCTTGATGGCAACAGAAAAATTATCCATTCTATTATTTAGAGTTTCTAGTATTTTATCAGTGGATGCTAATTTCTTAGACATGTTATCCATTAATTTTCCTTGATTAGATACTAACTCTCTCAAAGGTAGAAAATTAGGATTATTGAAAGAATTATTGCCTTGATAATTACTTGAGTAGTTAGGCCTTTGTTGTTGTTGATTCCAACCTTGATTTTGCTGAGGACGATTGTAGTTGTTGTTGTTGTTGATGTAGTTCACGTCCTCTTACAATTCTGGACAATGGTTGCCTGAGTGTCCAGTATCTCCACACTCTTCACAGGTCATGTGAGAGTCGTAGATGTTCATAACTTCTTTCTTCTCTCCAGCTTTCTCATCGAGTCTCTTCATGAGCAGGTCTAGCTTTGCTGACAGCATGTTTACCTCTTTGAGTTGGTGCATACCTCCACTTTTCTTGCGAGGTTGAGTTCTTTCTTCACTCCAACCTTGGTTGGATGCCATCTTCTCCACAAGAGATGTGGCTTGTGGTATTGTAAGTGATAGGAATGCTCCTCCAGCAGCAGCATCCATGGTCTCACGAGTACTATTGCTGAGCCCATGATAGAAGATCTGCATAAGTAACCAATTCTCCATTCCATGATGGGGACATTCTAGGATGTAGTCTTGAAAGCGCTCCCATGCTTCTGGAACGGACTCGTCATGTTGTTGCTGAAAACTTGAAATCTTCCCACGGAGAGCATTGGTCTTACCCATGGGAAAGAACTTTGCTAAGAAATTGGTGGAACAAAGTGCCCACGTGGTATTCTTCTCCTTGGTTGCATAGAATGATTGCTTCGCTCTTCCCAAGAGTGAGAATGGGAAAAGGTGAAGTAGTATGGCGTCTCTGGGAATATCCTTGATAGTGAATGTGCTGCAAATCTCCAGGAAGTGTTGGAGATGAGCACTAGTGTCTTCGTGTGCTTTCCCACAGAACTGGCTTGCTTGCACCATGTTGATGAGCGCAGGCTTGAGCTCAAATGACCGATCAATGTTCGCAGCAGGTCCAATGCGGATGTTGTCCATGGTGGGGGCTGAGAACTCACGGATTGACTTGTCTATCATGGCTTCGAACTCTGGTGTTAAGTCTCGAACGATGTTTCGATGATCTTCTTGATTGGGTGAAGCTTCAAGCTGAGATGATGATGATTTTGTTACTTTCTTGAGCTTGGCTTTTGTCCTTCTGATTAATGCTTTAGGATTTTCAACAAAATTGTTTGGAAGATCAAATGAGAAATCATAACAAGGCACCTCTGCTTTGGCAGGATCACCCCTGTTGTTTTTTATGTCTATATTTTTATACAGGGTATTGCAGGATTGACTTTGATACATTCAACTCTTCATCATTAGAATCAAAGCAATCAAGAAGAAGAAGTAGTCACCAATTTCTGAAGCTATGGCACAAAAGAACCTGCAAGAATTCTCTGCTCCAAGCGTTGAGAATATTCGCACTGGTCCGGTCTTGAGGCAGAAGAAGGAGAAGAAGAATTTGAATTTGAGCTCAAGCCAAGCCTCATCAATATGGTGCAAGCTACACAATTCAGTGGAAAGGCACATGAAGATGCCAGTGCACATTTGCAGAATTTCTTAGAGATCGGAAGCACAATCAACATCAACGGAATCACCCTAAACACCATATTCATTCGCCTCTTTCCATTCTCACTTGTGGGAAGAGCGAGGAAGTGGTTCTACACCAAGAAGGAAGATATCAACACTTGGGAAAACTGTTCAAATGCCTTTCTAGCAAAGTTCTTCCCTATAGGCAAAACCAATGCCTTAAGAGGAAGGATTGCCAATTTTCAATAGTAGAAATCAGAAACTATTCTAGAAGCATGGGAGCGTTTTCAAGGATACCTATCAGATTGTCCTCATCATGGAATGGCAAGATGGTTACTCATGCAGACACTTTACCATGTATTAACTCAGAAGGCTTGTGAGTGCCTAGATGCATCTGCTGGAGGATCGTTTTTGGAACTTACACTTGGAAAAGTAGAGATACTTATGGACAAGATAGCAGAAAACCAAAGCTGGTTCCAAGATAAAGTTCAACATTGTCACCAAACAGAAGAAATACCTGAGGAAGTAAATGCACTATCCACCAAGATGGATGATTTACTCCATTGGCTTGACCAGAGGGCCAGAAATAACGAAGATCGAAGGGCCATTGAAACGGCATACAAATGCCCACATCAAACTACTCCAAGTCAACCCAATAGCAAAGGTATGAATTCAGGTAATACTTCAAACCAAACTACTTTGAGGAATTTAATTGCGCAACAAACTAAAATTAAATCAAATCTTGAAAAAAGGTTAGAAGCAAATGAACTCTCCTTAAGAGATATACATAATAAAATGGATTTTCTAGTATCTGCTTTTGATGAACAAAATATTCTTAATAAAAGGGTAGAGCTTAGATTAGCAGAGCTAGCTATTGTTTTGCCTATTGCCACTAACATTGAGCAGGTAAAGAGTATAACTACAAGAGAGGGAAATCCACCAGAGATCCCCCTCATCCAAGAGGAACAAGAAGAGCACCGGCAATACTAGTAGTAGAAGAAGAAGAGAATCACAATGAAGCAGAAGAATTGCTACAAGCACCAAATGACCAAGAAATGAGAAAAGATTACCATGACACCAACTATTTACCATTTCCTAGAAGGAACAGAGGACTGCAGTCAGATGAGCAGTTTGGCAAGTTTGTGGAGGTTATCTAGAAGCTATACGTCAACATACCTCTACTTGATGACATACAGGTCCCTACATATGAAAAGTACATCAGAGATATTCTTAACAAGAAGAGACCACTGCCAACCACTGAGGTAATCAAGCTGGTAGAAGAAGGTAGTGCTGCCATCCTGAATAAGTTACCAAAGAAGAAAGAAGATCCAGGATATCCCACTATTGATTGCTCGATCGGGAACCAACACTTCAACAATGCACTTTGTGATATTGGAGCATGTGTAAGTGTGATGCCCTCATCAGTCTACAAGAAGCTTGATTATGCAACACTAGAACCAACATCAATGTGCTTACAACTAGCAGATCAAACCATTCGATACCCCCTTGGGCGTTGTTGAGAACATTCCAGTCAAGATAAGAGAGTTCTTTGTGCCAGTAGACTTCGTGGTACTAGACATGAGCCCTGACTCTAAAGTGTCCATCATCCTTGGAAGACCATTCTTGAGCACCACCAATACCCACATTGATGTCGGAAAGGGAGAAATCAAGTTCAACATAAATGGTCAAGAAGAACACTTCACATTCAAGCCTAGACTAGAAAACAAATACACAGTGAAGGAAGTTCATCAAGAAGAATCACCAGAGGCATCACCTTTGGAATTGAATACATCAGAAGAATGAAAATAATTTGGAGGTCCAGTTTGGGGGACCCTAAAAACTCGAACCCTCACCGGAAGGTAAATCGGTATTTATCCACATTCATTAATCTCTTGCATATTAAATTCTTGTATTAATCATGTTTACCTTTATAATATCTAAAAGCCCCACATAAATAATCTTTATGGTGTGTTACAACCCATATCTATTACTTATAGTGGTGGCACAAAAATATTTATTTTGCTTAATCATTCTTAGAAAGTTTACATTTCTTTCTTTAATTCCTGCATTATATTTACCAAGTTTCTAGAAGCATGACCCACATCCTTTGATCCCACATGTCATATACTCCACCTCACATACATCACATCACATCATTTCATCCACTTACACCCATTACAACCACCAGACATTTTCCACCGTCCAAATTCCACCCACGACCAATAATTTTGCATGAAGGCACACCATGTGAGGTAGAGAGCAAAAATCAACCACTTTGGGGCCCAGAGTGGGGCGGCCGCCCATGCCACTAGGGCGCCCGCCCTGTCCCCTACACCATCTATAAATTCCCTCCTTCAGCCTCTTCTTCACACCACACACAATCCAAAAAACATCTCCAACTTCAAGTTTCCGAGTTCAGTAGTTCTGCTCTTTTTAGAGAAGAAAGAAGAGAGTGGAAAGGAGGAATAGAAAGAGTTTTGAAGAAAGAATTGAGAAGTCACTTAGAAGCTAGTGACCACGTTGTCCAAGCGTAACTAAAATTTGTTTAGGGGGAAGTGCTGCTGAGGTTCCAATAAAATTTTGTCTTGAACAACTAACCCCCGAGCGATTGACATCTGGACGGCTAATCACTAACCACCTCTTTTGTCTCACATTCTCCATGAGTTTTTGTTTTTGTCATCAAGTTTTGCAGGATGTTTAAGAAAGCCACGAGAGCCGCTAAGGAAGCCATGAAGAGTGTTGGGACGAGACAATCGTCCCGGCTCTCCTCTCGTCACTCCGACATGAGCGTCGATCCGCCGGCCGAACAAGCACCATCATCATCATCAGGTAATACAAGGAAGGTCCTTCTGAAAACAAGTGACCTTGGGTTAAATTCTCGGTGAGAGAAAGAAGTCTTCCAGAAGCTAAAAAACAAAGATTTCATCCACACACCTACCATCGATCCTACCCTGCTAAAAGACACAGGTATGGATTCTGAACTTGACCTTATCTTTCAAATGATTGGGTGGACAGACTTTTCGAATGTCACCGAAGTAGGATCCCGTCTTTTAACCATTGAATTTCTTTGCACCTTACAATTAAGTGAGGGTGGGATCGCTTTTCGGTTGTTCAAACAAAATTTTGTTTTGTCATGGAGGGAATTGAGTAACCACCTCGGTTTCTCTCCAAGAGCTATCCTAGACTTAGATGTTGATCTTATAAATTTCGATAAACACCAGTTCTAGCGGGAAATTTCTAGAGACCAACACTTTTTGCAACCCCGAACTAGTGACATAGAGCATCCCACACTTCGTATGTTTCATAAATGGATAGGATATGTTCTGTTCCCTAGAGATGACATCAGGAAGGTGAGAGTAGGAGATCTGCAACTTCTTTTTGCTGCTATTAATAAAGTGCATGTTTCACCTGTAACTTTATTAGTTGCACATTGGCTAAGCACACCAAACTTGCTAGGCCCTGTCGGTTGCACATCTTTGATCACTCGTCTAGCCACAAGTATGAATTTATTAGAAGGCTCGTCACTTAACTTCATTGATGAGTTATAACCTTATTATGGCTATGACTCATTTAGACAAGGAAGGATGTTAATGAAAGAACACAATATTATATATATTCTTTATGATAAGGGCAAGGTCCGGTAACCTAACCCGAGCCTTGGGCTCTACACTATCCAAAGTTATTTGATTGAAATTGGAACAGAGCCAGTAAACCAGAGAGCGCCACAACACGTGGCCTCTGAAAGGATGGCCAGTCATCAAGAACGCACATGGCACGGAGCTGATCCAGGCCCAGAGGAACCGGCGCACATCAGTTATAATGATTACAACCCTCGCATCCTTAGGGATCCATGGGGTCAACACACGCGACAAGAAGAACTAGCTCAAGAAACATGGCCGGAAGGACAAGACCAACAATGGGCAAACGGACCATACCAAACCGGAAGATATTCCACTGACCCATATGGGGCATCAGGGTCCCGAACCCAACCTCATTTTGATGCAGGACGAGCCTCCAATGCCACATACGCATTCACTAGAGATTATTACCACGAGACCGGCGCCTTCTACGCCCGCACCGACAACAGCCTCCTCGCCATCCAAGAGACACAAGCCCAACACACTCAACTACTGGAGCAGCAACAGAAGTGGAACTAGGACCACACCATCGCCATGCAGGAAATACAAGATGAGAACGCCGCGATAGGTGAGAACGTGTCTACTCTACTTCAATACTTTAACCTCCAATAAGGCCATCCGCAGCATCAGCCAGCTTGGGGGAGTGCCTCCCCAATTATCAAGGTAAGTTTTCTATTTTTCCTTTATTTTTATATATATAATTAATTTTTGTTACCTTTACGTATCTAAAAAAATATAAAAACTTAGAAAACTCAATAAATATTTTCCATTTTAGTTACTACATTCCTTAATCATGAAAACCAAATAAAGAGAGTGTATTTTCTTTTGCTAAGTTTAATCTATCTTAAATAAAAAGTTAGCATGATAGAAATAATAAACAGTTGCTCTGTTTACTTTCTTACAAGAACCTAGCTTTCAATATAAAGTTCTCCCAATAAATAATACAATGATCTAAATACCTGTGGGAGCATAAGTCTAAACTAAGTCTAGGTAATTGATTGACATGATATGAAAGTTTGAGTTACTGTTTATCTTGTTCTTGCAACACTAAATTCTGGAGATTTATTTTGAAAAAACTTAAAAATGCCACATGATGAGTTCCTAAGCATGACGAGAGTTTAAATTCCTACCACAGTCATATATACATGCCTACTAGATTAGAAAACCACACCTATTTACATATTGCTTAGGAGCATTGAGTATGGTCAAGCTGTGTGACCCTCGGGAACTAGTCATGCGGTCTGCATCAAGATTCACTTACACTACACCCACTTACGCTACTTCTAGCCTAGAAGTATACATCCATATATACTCCATCCATACATGTTGCTTCTATCCTAGAAGTACGCATTTACATATATCTGCTCATTTCCATCTCTAGATCCACCAAATATTTTATCACTCACCAATAGTGTTACTCTCAAAGATTCAATATAGAAAGAGCATGGGCTATGCAAATATATATATATCCGAGAAAATAAAAAGAGGCAAGTGCACGGACCCTCGAAAAAGAAAAAAAATAATATACATATCTCCGAGGAAATAAAAAGGGGCAAGTGTCCGAAACCTCGAGAGGAAAAATATCAACATGTCCTACAGTAGAATTAGGGGTATCCATCTGCCCACATAAAAAAAATATATAAGATAGCCCATGTTCTCCCAAAAGCAAAGATAAGACAGTCATCATCACCATCTTCATCATCACCATTACATCTTCATCATCACCATTACCTCACCATCATCATCACACACCATTCATTCGCCACACATGCACATCTTGATTTGACTTATTGACTCGTTCCTTTGGATCCTCGGTTTGACTATGCAACATATGTCTTGTAAGTATGTATTCGCTATCTCCCACCTATGAGCTCCAGATATCAACCTATTAGAAGTAGGATGAGAGAAAAGGCAATACCACAAGCCTTATACCACAAATACCACATATTTGAGAGAAGGGCATACACCATCAATGCCTTGGTAAGGATCCAGAAATACCACATATGAGAGACTTGAGAGAGTCATGCTAAGGAACTCTGAGTTTTATTTGAAAAATTATGAAAACTCCAGAACAGAGGTGAAGTATAGAGCAGCATGAGACATAGTGCTTGACTTGATTATTTTATCTTTCAATTACTCAAGACTCAAGTGCAGGTACTAAGCCCCATGGTAAGTCACTCTAAACTGGAGGAGAATTTTATGTTGAATGCATGTGTGCTTGTTAGAAAGAAAATCTTGAAGCAATTTTTAATCCATCTGAGTTAGTTGTTTACTTAGGGACGAGCAAAGGGTAAGCTTGGGGGAGCTTGTTGACGGTCGTTAAGTATCAATTTCTATATGTCAACAAGAACTAAAAAGGACTTAATTGAATCACCACCATAGACTTAGGGGGTTCAACTGACAGAATTCCACAAGTTTTGGTGAGTTTATGTTTTTACAGGGAGTTATCAGGAAAAGAGCCAAAGACGGTCCACATGTCATGTTTACATAGAGAGAAAGGACCTCCGAACAAACAAGAATACTCAGGAAGGCTCTAGAAGAGACTGGACCAAGCCGGAAGCCGAGAGGGCCCACACCCAGGGCGCCCGCCCTAGGGTTTGGGACGGCCGCCCTACCCCTGTGGCCAATCAGGGTGAAGTTCGAGGATCATGCCTAACCACCTTTGAGGATGAATCTAAACCACTCGATTAAGGTTGGTTTGATCTGACGAACCACGCTCATTTGAGGGGGGCTATATAAGCAAGGACCTGCCACCCCTGAGGAGGAGGAGAAATCATTATTAGAGGAAGCCATCAAAGCTAGGGTTTCATATCCCTCTCTCCACCAGAGAATTAGAATAGCTACTCCCAATTCCTTCAAGTTCTATAGGATTGATTAGATAGATCTAGAGAAGTAGAGCATCGCGCTCTGGATTTCGGATCATCGTCATAAAGATCGGTATTATCTTGTATCTTTCTCTACGACTTTATTCTTAATATCATTATGTTTCTATTTATTATGTTCTTAGTTTGTTCTAGTTCTATACTTAATATAGTTATGATTGATAATGAGTTTGCAAAGCGCTTAGCTCTTCCCTCAAGGGAGTCAGGTGGTAGATCACATGTAAGCATGGTGCTTAGATGCTATTTACCTGCAAATGTATCCTATTGGCCGGGTCGCGTGGTAGTTCGTGGAAGTGACAGTTCCATTGATTCTTATATAGTCCATCCCCCATTGGTAGGACATGCAGAATTGGTATTGCGGAGTAAGTCTTGTTATATCATGGCTTTCTTTAGCGATGTTCCTTATACATAGATGAAGAGTCCTTTATAATCTATATATGATTGTATATGTGCTAGAGTATATTAGTACTTAATAGATTAGAATACACTTAGAAGTTATTCTCTTGCTCGTCCGACGTCACCTTACATTTATATGGAGTAGTCTATCTCTAATCTCTGTGTTATTTATCTTTGAGCTTACACTTCAATATCATTATTATTATTATGGCTTACCCCCTGCCGAAGCAAGTGACTGTGTGACTGAGTTTCTAATAAGTAATCATGCTCTGCAAGTCCATCTCTAGTCTCAAACCCTTGTTAGTTTATGCCACCAATGTTTGCTTTTCCTTTAGCAAAATTATAAATAAACGATACCTTGGAATTACTTCCTGGTGAAGTGCTACAATTGGTATTTTATCTGTGCGCTTGCGGATAGAATAAACATATTTTCTAGAGAGTTTTTACATTTATAAATACCACCGCACATTTCTAGCGCCATGCTGGGGATGACAACCCAGTATTTAAAGTGGTGTTAAAAAATGTCAACAAGGGTCTGCCTTGTGGACCCTCTCTCCACCGCCTTTGAGATCACATCTACACCATCCATTAAGGTCGGTTTGATCCGACGGCTGACGATCATTTGAGGGGGCTATATAAGGAGGACCCCTGCCCCCTAACAAAGAGTAATCCATTATTCATTTACATATTTTCCAGAGAGGATCCCTTATCGATCTATTCTCTAGGGCTTAGCATACATGTGAGATTAGATTGAGAGAGTTAGAGTGGAGGTGTAGATTGGAGGAAGCCCGGCCTGTCGGTGTCTCTTCTTCAGTTTGTATCGACGGGATCAAGACTCATAACCGAGGCTTGCTCTTAGGATTTCTTCGGTAATTCGACTTCTAATTCTAGTAAGTTCCCTGTTTATTAATTCTTTGGTTTGTGAGTTTACTTTATTCTCTTCACGTAGAGAGTAGGGTAATCGTCTCTAGCGTAAATGTGGTGTTTGGGCTAGGATACTCATAGATATCCCCTGTCTAGCCGGATCTGTGGTAGTAGCTCAGAAAGTGACAAATCCGTAGATACCTTTGGAACCCACAATCCCGTTAGAAGGACTGGTAGGGTTTATTGGCTGCATGATAAGAATTCTCTGAGGTGTCTCTTATCACGACGGTTCTCCCCAATAGAATAATAATACATATCTTATCTAGACTAGAACGAGGCTATAGTCGCAGTCTTCTTTAATCGCCCATATCAAGATCGCCTTGTTAATAGCCTAAAGGTTAATAGCATAGATTGGTTAGTCAGATGCACCCTTTCTCCCTGTGGAAATATAAATTACGATACTCTGGATAATCTCCCGGGTGAAGTGCTCACCAGTATCCGTGCGCTTGCGGATTACTTCCAAGTGATTTCTCTGTCTGCGTTAACAAATATCAACAAGCATTTCTGGCGCCGTTGCCGGGGAGAAAGACGGTTTGCTGAGATAACCTTGAATCTTGCTATTTTCTTGTATCTATACTTTTATCTTTTCTTATCTTTTTCAATTTCTTTATTTCTTACCTTTTCTATCCTTATGGAAAATCTAAATTCCACACCTATCTATCAATTTTCTGCACCCACGGAGACCGACCTATTACCATGGGAGTCATCACAACCTATCCAAACTCCCCAGTTTAGGTTGAGTCCGCGGTTGATTGCGATGATTCAAAGCCTATCCTTTTCAGGAAAGGAAGACGAAAATCCTTACCTTCATATTCGAGATTTTTAGCAAACATGTGATTGTCTTCGCATAGAAGGCATATCTGATAAAACTTTACGTTGGAAGTTTTTTCCCTTTTCTTTAAAAGGAAGAGCTAAACAATGGTATAATCAGAAGGTAAGTCAACAACGAGGAGATTGGGGAGTTTTGCGCTCCAACTTCTGTTTAGACTTTTATCCCATCACTCAAATCGTCGACCTTAGAGTCAAGGTTCTAACCTTCAAACAAGAAGAGAACAAATCTTTGGCTTACTCCTGGAAACGTTTTCTTGAGCTTTTAGAATGTGGACCACACCTTAGCATCGAAGGCCCTGTTCTTCTCCAACATTTTTATAAAGGTCTTTGAAGAAAGGATAGAGAGTTTCTAAACACCACATCTGGAGGTTCTTTCTTTCATGTACCATCCATAGAAGTAAAATCAACCTTAGATAGAATCCTAGATGCTAAGTTGGATAATACCCTCCATGAAGAAACTCACGAAGCTAAAGACAATACCTTGCTAGATACAACATCCACTTCAGCTATCCCAAGTTCTGAACTAAAAAGGAAGAAATTTCACCACCTGATTTCATGCTGGATATAGATCCTGATCTTTTCACTGATTTCGGAAACATTTCAAACTATGTTTCTATTTCAAAACACCGAAATCATCACCTTAGCAACCATATATACCAAATGCCAGACAGAAGCATTTTGAGAGAGCTTGTATCAATCATAAGTAGCGAATGGTTAGAAGAATCAGAGCTTTCCTCTGATGTGATCCGCATGGATTCACCTTCTATTCCAATACGCTATGTATTCAATTCAGATCAATTTGATGCTCTCTATAATCCTGTTGTGGGGATCAATATCATGTCTAAATCACTTGCGCATCAATTATTGGGCGAAGTGACTTTAACCCCAACAACAAAGTTCATGAAGAATCTTGACGGACATATAGTCCTCAGTCTTGGAATTTTACACGTCTTACCCATTATGGTAGATGGTGCCATGATTCGTTTGAACTTTTATATCTTTGATACATGGGACCACGACCTTTTGCTAGGACAACCTTTTAGAAGACTTCTTTATGAAGGGCAAAATGAGAAACTAAACATTTCCTTTGGAAAGAGTTTTCAAATCCCAATGACAATCTCTCATTCTTTGAATAGTAAAACTGAATCATATATTTTACCTGATCCTATGGAAGAAGTAAAAATTGCTTCTCTAGAGCTTTTCAATGAACCAGATTTGGAAGAAGATGCTCCTTTCTTTATAGAAGAAGAAGCTGACCCTTCTGAAACTGAACCCTGTCGATGGGATATCCTATAGGGTACCCATGGACCGGTTTACCTGAGCTTTGGGCCTCTGACTTTCGGCCCATGAAGGAAGACGGAGGCAAAAGCCGAATTCTACTCGGAAAAGACAACAAGACCGAAGCACAGAATAGGACTCTAAGTTTGTAACCGAGTAGGATTAGAGCGACCCTCAACCGGTTCCTGGACTATAAAGGGCTGGTGAGGGAATCACCCAAGAAACAATCTCTACATAGTACACAACAGCCGATACGTAGAGCGACACATAACACCTTGTATTACGATCAAAGTAATAACAAACGACCCAACTGGACGTAGGGCTGTTACTCGACGGTGTCGACGGCCTGAACCAGTATAAACCGTGTGTCCCTGCGTGTCCAACCCCGTGGCAGGCTATCGGTGGTAAAACATCGACAGCTGGCGCGCCAGGCAGGGGCTTTCGGCGATTTTTTTTCTCGAAAGCTTGGTGGACCACGACCTCAAGATGATGAATTCGACGGAATCCACATTTTTCTTCAGATCGTGGATCTGCAAGATCAACATCAACGGAAAGATTCAAAGCTGACTCCGAGAAGAAAAAGGAGTTGATCAGGATCTTCACGAGCTGAACCAAAGGACCCAAAATCTCACGATTTCAAAACCAACCAGACCATCAAATGAAGATGGATACGAAACCGACTCGGAAAAGGAGGCATCACCACACGCCAACTCCGAGTCAAGCACGAAGAGAGTAAACACAAATCAAGTCGGAGTACGCAACCAGACCTCAATCAGAAGCAGAGACAACTCAGAGACAATCAAGTACTCGGACTTATACGGGCTACACAATTCAGCATCTACATATGGAAATCTTCTTCGGAAGAGGATGACAAGTAGCATAACTCTGAAAGGTGCTCAAGAGGGAATGATCATGACAACAACTCCAGAGGGATGTATCGTGCACTGGCCAAACCAATCCTCAAGAACACAAGGCCAAAATACGGAACTACCATTCCAAGTAGGAAAAGAACTCGGACTTCACCAGGAGCTATCATGCAAGACGAGGAAAAGAAGCCAACAAGCAAAAAGAACTCGGAGATTGCATACTATACACATGGCAGAGCTGGAACCATATTTAGAGCCACCACAAATACCTGATTTGAAATCATCAGATGAATCAGAAGAAGATATCTCAAAAGATGAAGGAGATGAAAACGAAACAAACGATCATAAAGCCGCAAGGCTAAAAAAGAACAAGCCTAGAGCAGGAAGAAGAAATCGAGCTGCCCAGAGAAAACAGACCTGGAACAGATATAAAGCAGAGTTGACAGAGTACAACAAAAGGAAGGCGGAAAGAGAATCCATGAAAAACACAAAGAGAGAAAGAATCAAAGAATTGACAAAAGAACTAAACATCCTCACTAAGGAAGAAAGAATCACAGACGAGCTGGTCAAAGAAGACGGAGGCCCCAACGAACAACCTGACGATGATACACCTCAGGAAGGACAAGTGGATAAACAAGAAAAAACACCCAAGAAGTCGATATTCCATAGACTGGGGAAGTCAGGGATACCACAACCATCAGCAAAACAGGAACAACATTTCGGTTTGATAAAGCAAAACAACCCAGATTGGGACCAACGTTATCCGAAAGACTACGGTGAATCCGAATACATAGGGGACAGGGATTATTACAGAAGAGATTGGTCACCAGACTTCAATAGAACAGAACAGTATGACAGGTTCCCATGCTTTGCAGGAAGACTGCAGACGTTGAAATTACCACACAAATTCAAGCTGACAAATCACTCCAAGTCCAATGGAAAAGTAGAACCCAGACAATGGATAAGAGTATATTTCCAATCCATTGAACTCGCAGGAGGAAACAATGACATCAAAGCCTTATACTTCCCAATGGCACTCGAAGTCATGGCTTTGCAATGGTTTGACAAGCTGAAACCAAGATCAATCAAATATTGGGAAGATTTGCAAGAAGCCTTCTGCAATAACTTTGCAGGAATAATAACACACCCCATGACAGCGGCAGAGTTGAAGAATGTAAAGCAAAGAAGAGGAGAAAATCTAAGGGGGTATTATCGAAGGTTTGGAGAACTTAGAGCTCAAATACATGACATCACCGACATGGAACTAATAGAGACATTTGCAGACGGAATCGTAGCAAATTGGCAGTTCAAACACTATTTCAATGAAAACCCAAGATCCAATGAAGACTTCAAAAGAGCTGTTGAGAAAATGATATCGTCAGAAGAAAGAAACTCGACACAGATTCACCCGAGATTTCCATGAGAGTAAAAGACCAGATTTCATGCCAAATGACAAGAGACCAAGACAAGACAACATGGTAGCAGCGACAGACAACAAAAGAAGATACAACGACAACGACAAAGGAGGATACAACAACAATAGCAATAACTACAATAACAACAGAAACACAAACAACAGATACTCAAACAATAACTACCAAGGCAACAACTACACAAAAAGACCAGCAGAAAGAATAGAAGATCTACCTTTCTACATACATCCTAATGCAAGCCACAAGCTAGTTGAATGCAACGTCTTCCAACGAAGATTCACGAAGAAGGAAGAAACACGATCAAACAACTCGTAGCAAAGAACAAATGGATCAGGGAAGGATACAAAGAAAGCAGAGGGGAATTATCAAGAACCCCAATGACAAATAGTAGTAATTTTTTCTAGAGCATCATACACAAGAAATAAAAGACAGGAAAAACTAGCACACAGAACCATCATGGCAGCAGAACCAGCTATCCCAAGATATCTAGATTGGTCAGAATACCCAATTCAATTCACAAGAGAAGATCAATGGACAAGTGCAGCAAACGCTGGCTATTACCCTCTAGTAATAGGACCAACAATAGCAGGAGTGACAGTTTCCAAAGTACTCATTGACGGAGGAGCAGAATTAAACATAATTTTCACAAATACCCTGAGGAAGATGAATCTGGATTATGAAGGCATGATCACACCAACAAGTATTCCTTTCTATGGGATAGTACCCGGAAAAGCTTCCATACCATTGGGACAAATCACCTTACCAGTCACCTTTGGAACACCCGACAAATATCGAACCGAGTTCATTAAATTTGAAGTAGCCGACTTCGAATCATGCTATCATGCAATCCTTGGAAGACCAGCACTAACAAGATATATGGAAATACCCCACTACCCATATCTACTGCTCAAGATGCCTACAACAAAAGGAGTTCTTTCACTAAAAGTAGATCTAAAAAGAGCATATGATTGTGATGTACAAGCCATACAGATATCAGAAAAGCTACAAGACTACAAGGAAAAGGAAGATATTGCAAAGAAAGTTGAAAAAATGAACCCGGACGAAATCCAAATACCGGCAAAGAAGCCAAGTACCTTCACACCTCCTAAAGAAGCAGCCACGAAGATAATTGATCTATTAACTGGAGATCTAGAAAAGACAACAATAATCAGCGTGAGTCTAGATCCTAAATAGGAACTCGCGCTCACCAACTTTCTAAGGGACAACAAAGACATATTTGCATGGAAGCCAGCAGATATGCCTGGAGTCCCAAAGGAGTTAGCTGAGCACAAAATTGATACAAATAAAGGTTCAAGACCAGTAAAACAGAAGTTGCGTAGATTTGCACCAGACAGGAAAGCAGCAATCAAAAAGGAAATTACAAAATTACTGGCGGCAGGATTCATCAGAGAAATAATCAACCCGGATTGGTTAGCTAATCCAGTTTTGGTGGAGAAAAAAAACTTGAAAGAATAGCGTATATATGTGAACTACATAGATCTCAACAAACATTGCTCAAAACACCCATACGGGCCACCTAGAATTGACCAAGTCATAGACTCAACAGCTGGATCGTCATTACTATCTTTCCTCGACTGTTACTCGGGATATCATCAAATAACACTGAGAGAATAAGATCAAAGCAAAACATCTTTCATAACAACCTTCGGAGCATATTGCTACAAGTCAATGTCGTTTGGACTAAAAAACGCAGGAGCAACATATCAAAGAGCAATACAAACCTGCCTTGGAGATCAAATCGGAAGAAACGCAGAAGCCTACATTGATGACGTAGTAGTCAAAACAAAAGAACTAGAATCACTATTGGAAGACCTGGAAGAGACCTTTAAGAATCTGAAAGCATGGAAGTGGAAACTCAATCCCAAGAAATACGTCTTCGGTGTACCATTAGGACAACTACTCGGTTTTTTAGTCAGCAATAGAGGGATTGAAGCTAGAACCGAGCAAGTCAAAGCAATAATGGATATGAAGCCACCCAAAAAGGTCAAAGACATACAAAAGTTGACAGGATGTATGGCAGCTCTCAACAGATTCATATCGAAATTGGGAGAAAAAGGATTACCCTTATTCAAACTCCTAAAAAGGAAAGAGAACTTCGAATGGACAGAAGAAGCAAATCAAGCCTTCATCAAGCTAAAAGAATACTTATCGTCATCTCCGATAATGACACCGCCAAAAAATAAGGAAGAAATGATGCTATATATCACAACAACAAAAAACGTAGTAAGTGCAACAATCATCGTGGAAAGAGAAGAACCCAGACACATCTACAAAGTGCAAAGACCAGTATATTACATCAGCGAAGTGCTCACAGAATCGAAAATCAGATACTCGCACGTACAGAAACTACTATACGCAGTACTCATATCATCAAGAAAATTGAGGCATTATTTCCACAAGCACAAAGTAACAGTAGCAACCAACTTTCCATTACAAGACATACTCAGAAACAAAGACGTCACAGGCCAAATATCAAAATGGGCAGTAGAACTCAGATCTCTAAATATAGACTTCAAACCAAGGACAGCAATCAAGTCGCAAATATTACCCGACTTCATCGCAGAATGGACTGAAATTGCACAAAAAGAATCCAAGCAAATACGAGACCACTGGAAGATGTACTTTGATGGTTCTCTAAAGCTTGGAGGAGCAGGAGCAGGGGTATTACTGATCTCCCCAGAAGGAAGACAATTAAAAGACGTGTTGCAGATATTATGGCAAGCAACAAATAATGAAGCAGAATACGAAGTACTCATACACGGATTAAGAGTAGCAACTACTCTAGGAATCAAAAGAGTTCTCGCTTATGGAGATTCAGCAGTAGTAATCAACCAAGTAAACAAGGAGTGGGACTGCACAAAAAACAACATGGATGCATACTGTGCAGAAGTAAGGAAACTCGAGAAGAATTTTGAAGAACTAGAAATTCACCACGTCTTAAGAGATTCAAACGTAGCAGCAGATATCTTATCTAAGTTAGGATCAGACAGGGCAAAAGTACCACCTGGAGTATTCATGGAAGAACTCGCAAAGCCATCAATCCAAGAAAGCAGTAAACAAAAAGAAGACCCAATGGACATAGATAAGACAAAAGAACCCGATAGCTCAAGACAGATCCTCAACATAGAAAGCGATTGGAGACAACCATACATCGATCATAAAAGTGAAAACAAACTACCCGGAGACAAAGCAGAAGCAACAAGGATAGTAAGAAAAAGCAAGGCATACGTTCTCGTAAAAGATAAACTATACAAGAGGGCAGCATCTTCTGGAGTATTATTGAAATGCGTATCTACGCAAGAAGGAAAAGAAATATTGGAAGAAATCCACTCGGGATGCTGTGGAAATCATGCAGCATCTAGAACACTAATTGGCAAAGCATTCAGAAGCGGATTTTATTGGCCAACAGCACTCAAGGATGCAGAACAATTAGTCAAAAAATGCAAGAATTGTCAAATGTTTGCAAGACAATCCCATGTCCCAGCACATAACCTAATTTGCATACGACCAGCCTGGTCGTTCTCATGTTGGGGACTAGATCAAGTCGGACCCCTCAAAAAGGCAAAAGGAGGATTCGAGTACATATTTGTGGCAGTAGATAAATTCACTAAATGGATTGAGTACAAACCACTAGTCAAATATAGCGCAGAAAAAGCAACAGAGTTCATACAAGACATCATGCACAGATTTGGGATGCCCAATAGAATAATCACAGATCTTGGATCACTGTTTACAGCAAAGGAATTCCAATATTGGGCAAGAGATTGTGGAATAGAAATAGACTATGCATCAGTAGCTCACCCCCAAGCAAACGGACAAGTTGAAAGAGCTAATGGACTATTATTACAAGGCCTAAAACAAGACTATATGAAGACCTAAAAGACTACAGAGGTAAATGGATAGAAGAATTACCAAAAGTGGTATAGGGCATAAGAACTCAAATAAGCAGAGCAACAGGATATTCACCTTTCTTCTTAGTATACGGATCAGAAGCCGTATTACCAATTGACTTAATATGGCAATCACCAAGAATTGAGCAATACGATGAAGGAGACGCCGAAGAAACAAGATGACTGGAGATTGACACAATCGATGAGATAAGAGATAGTTCAGTAATCCAAAATGCAAGATACCTACAAGGCTTACGAAGACATTATGATAGAAATATGCATCCAAGAACACTAAAACCAGGTGATCTGGTACTACAACTAATTCAAAAGAAAGAAGGAAGACATAAACTACTCAGCCCATGGGAGGGTCCTTTTATGATCAAGACAGCAATACAACCCGGAACTTATGAGTTAATGATAGAAGAAGGAATTCAACTAAGAAACACTTGGCATATCAGCCAACTCAAGAATTTTACAACTAAAAGTACAAGATACAAGACATCAAGAACAAACCGGTAGTTTGCACAATGAGAGGTATTGTCTGGAGTCAGTTGTTTCGTGAGGCAACTTGACAAACCGGCTGCTTTGCACCATGAGCGGCACAGTCTGGTTCATATATAGACTACTTTGCACCATGAGCGGCACAGTCCGGTTCATATATATAAAGTCTACCGTTTCGTGAGGCGGCATGACAAGCTGATAGCTTTGCACCATGAGCGGCATTGTCCAGCATTTTAAAGTCGATTGTTTCATGAGGCAACTCGACAAACCGACTGCTTTGCACCATGAACAGCACAGTCTGGTTCATATATATAAAGTATACCGTTTCGTGAGGCGACATGACAAGCTGACAGCTTTGCACCATGAGTGGCACTGTCCAGCATTTTTAAAGCCGATTGTTTCATGAGGCAACTCGATAAACCGACTGATTTGCACCATGAGCGGCACAGTCTGGTTCATATATAAGTCTACCGTTTCGTGAGGCGGCATGACAAGCTGACAGCTTTGCACCATGAGCAGCACTGTCTAGCATTTTCATGTCAGTTGTTTCGTGAGGCAACTTGACAAACCGACTGCTTTGCACCATGAGCGGCATAGTCATGTATATATATAAAGTCTACCGTTTTGTGAGGCGGTATGACAAACTGATAGCTTTGCACCATGAGCGGCACTGTCTAGCATTTTTTAAGTCGATTGTTTCATGAGGCAACTCGACAAACCGACTGTTTTACATCATGAGCGGCACAGTCTGGTTCATATATTTACAAGTCTACCGTTTCGTAAGACGGCATGACAAATATCAAACTACTCAACAAGACAAGAAATACCAGTCTACTTCGACGACGTCAAAATCAATCACTTGCACAAAGTGCCACAACACAATAGCTTGAAGAGCAACACAGAACTCAGCGCAACAATAAACTGCAAGCCGAATAGTATCATGTCAGAAAGTGACATCTACTCATCAAAAATGACTACATTACCTCAAAACTACTCGGAGATGATTCAAAGATAAGGATCTACGAATCTTAGCACAAGGCATTTTATGAAAAACAATATCTTCAGTATAGTCATCAAGGCACGAAGGTCAACAATATTACCCAGAAAGAACTCGGGAATTCAGAAGCATCTCCAAAGCCTAATACAGAGGCACACTACTTCAGACAGTAATCAAAAGAACTCGATTTGACTCATAAAGATTCAGAAAATAAGGTATTCATCAGAAGGCCAAATATATCAATCAAAGAACAAACTACGCATCATCGGCAAAACAAATACACGGACATTATAATATTAGGGCAAAGCCTGACAATATATTAAGTAAAAGTATCATTCAGAGTATATTACAAAACCATCATTCAAAGACAAGTAAATGTTATCAAGGAGAAGGGGGCAACACTTTCATCTGGCCAAACATCTTACTGCAAAGTTCCTTGACTTCGGGCTTCGATTGTTCTCACCTTGATAAGAGATCGGCGTCCATCGGATCTTCAAGAATTCGGTCCAGAGGAACATCAGGAGCAAGAGCACGAACAAAAGAAACAACATTGTTTATACAGCGCTCAAAGCCATTTTCAACGAATTCTTTAAACCGAAGAGGTAGTACAGGAATCAGGATCTTCAGGCCTTCCTTAGCATCCTCTTCATGACATACAACAGCTATGACAGGCTTCACAGCAGCATACAAAATCTTGTAACGATCATGAACTTCCGAAAGCTGAGTTTTCAAAATTTCCTCCGATTTCAATGACTGAAAAAGGCAAAGAAGTCAGAAAGCTAAAAAGAAAAACAACAAGAAAATCAGAAGACAAAAATAGTCAACTTACAGCTTCAGCTCTCTTCTCTGAGGTTTCAAGAAGAAGAGATAAATCTTTTTTCTCCTCAGTCTAAGCCAGTGAAGCCTGATCAGCAGCTGCAAACAAAACAAACATGTCAAAGAAGTAGAAAGGAGAACCACAAGAACAAAAGAAAATATAAAGGTAGTTACCAGTCGTCTTCTCTTTCAAATCAGAAATAGCAACAGACAACGAAGCATCAGCAACTCCTCGGAGAGCTTTTTCTTGCTCCAAAGAAGCACGAGCCTGAGATAATTCAAGCTGAACTCTGTCAAGTTCAGCTTGAAGAGAAGCAGTCGACCGAGTTTCAGAAGAAGATGCAGTCAATTCCTAACAGACTTCCTACAAAGAAATAAAGATCAATGCAAAAAATACAAACAGATAAACAAAAAAGAGAAGGCAAGACCGAATACCTTTAGTTCAGCACCGAAAGACACTGATAAATCGTTCTAGGAGGAAACAAGTCTCTGAACTCGCTCAACTCGGCTAAGTTGAAATTCTGGGCCTTGAAGAAGCAAGGGAGTCACCGAAGAAGAAATTGAAGCCTTGCCCGAGATACTCAACTCAGGTACCTCAAGAAGAGGCACGCCAACAGGAGGACAAGCACCAACCAACTCAGAAGGGTCAGCAATATCTGCAACATTAGAAGAGCAAAAACCTACAAGAGACAAAAACAATTAAGAGAAAAACATGAGGCAAAAAATCTCCATCAACCAGGGAAAAGAACCCTACCATCTCGGGCTGAAACAGGAACATCAGAAGAAGGCCTAACAAAAACAATAATATTAGGCAGAAGCAATTAAAAGTACAAACATCAGGCAATGAACTCAACAACTTACTTGGCCAACTTGCTAAAGGAAGCAGCAACGGAAGCAAAGGAAAGATTAGGAATATCGAAAGAGAAATCATCATCAAGCAAGGAAGAAGAAGAGATTGGAACAGCTGAAGGGATCGGAGCAGCTTCACCAGAAGACTGACCAACAGATGACCTACGACTAAATAAAAATTACAATAAGAAAAATAATCTCTAGAAGGAAGTTACAAAGACACCAAAAAGACAACTTACGGAGGACAAGTAAGCGGACGTTCGTCACCAGAAGACTCCTCATCAAGAAGGACAGACTGTCCACCTAAAAAGAACAAACAGAAGAATAAAGAAGAGTGGTATACAAAACAACTCGGATGACAAACAAAATGCTCACCTACAATAAGGTTACTTGTGGGAGTATGTGGTCGAGGAGACCGGCGACGAGTTGCAGGAGCAAGCGAAGAAGATTGAGCAGAAGACTCAAGCTTCCTCTTCCTAGAAAACAATACAAGCTGAGCAACCCGAGGATCAGGAGTATATGGCACGTACCCATCAGTAATACAAAATCCAGGGATCAACCTAGAAGAAGAAGTCGAAGCCATAGTAACTTCAGCAACAGTCTCCTCAGGAATAAAGGCTTCCGGCCCAAAGGGCAAGTTTAGCCTAAAAGAATGACCATGATCCTAAAATACAAAGCAGATCGTTAGTGAACAAGAGCTCAAAGAAAATAAGTCAAAACGAACCAAGAAGTCACTAACCTGAGGAGGAGGATTTCCAGCATGATATTCAGGGAGTTGGGGAGGAATGGCAGACACACCACTCAGGACCCTCTCCAAACGATCAAATATATCATCTTCAGACAACTCGGACTCAGGAATAATCCGAGAAGGATCAGAAGGTTTTCCCTCTACATAAGAGGTTGAACCGGCGGACGATAATAACTGGCAACCAACCCATTGTCAGTCAACCCGGATTGTTTCAAGAAACTTATCCGAGTCAGCAGAGGCTTGATTGCCAAAGACTCAGAAGGAGACAAAGGGTCACACTAGCGAGGAAGAGAAGTGGGAAGAACAGCAAGATCAGAAGAGAAGTAAGCATCAGGCTTAGAAATGTAAAACCATTTATCGGCCCAATCTTTAACTGACTCATAAAGAGTGAAGGAAGTAGTTGTTCTTCATCCCTTGATGAAATTGAAGAGCACAACAGCCAAAAGAACGGCTAGGAGTCTTTTCATGAAACCGAAGGCGAAAGAAGTGCCGAAGAAGGAGACGGCAAGGCGGGATGCCAATAAACGCCTCGCACAAATGAACAAATGAAGCAAGGAAAAGAACCTCGTTAGGGGTCAGATGATGGAGCTGGATGCCATAGAAATGAAGGAACTCCATCAAAAAGTCCAATGGAGGGAAGCAGAGTCCGGCACGGACAAATGAAACAAAGAGGATGTATTGATCAGGGGAAGGACTGGGAATCACATGCTCACCAGGAACGGAGTAGCCAGAATAAACCCGCCCTTGAAGCAACCCATGCGCGACAAGCAGATCCAAATCCGCCTCCTGAGTCAACGGCTTAGGAGACTGCTTCATCTGACGAGACAACTTGACGTATTCAGGATTCTCTATACGATCCAAGACAGTATCTTCGTCCACGAATTCATCCTTGCTCTTGCTCTTGCTCTTCTTCACCATCCGAAGCAGATCGAAGACAATCAAAGCAACGGCGGTGGCTAGGGTTTGCAAGCAAGGGAAAGACTTTTTTACCGCGAGATAAAAGAGAATAGATAATAGAAGGGCAGATTTATAAGGAGATATTACCTACAGCGGAAAATATAGAAGAGTACATGGACAACTCGCAAAAGAACCCGGTCAGCACAAACAAGACAGATATAAGAACTCGAAGGATAGAGACAACAATTCTTTGATTCCTCTTTTCTCAAACACAAACTTTGAAGTACAGACTAGACACAAGGTTACATTGCCGAAAGGAACTAGTACAAGTCAGAACCCAGTCGAATTCGAGGTTAAAACCTCGAGAATCAAGATACATTATTGACAAACAGAGCCAAATAACTCAGACGTGCTCGACGCCCAACAAGACAAGGCACACCCGTTTGCCAAAGGTAGTAGAAGCAGAGCCCAGAGGACATCAAGATTCATAGTTCCGCCTGGTCCTCGACAGAGAGAAGGCGGATCAACACCAGCAGGCGCCAAAATGACACTGCACAGGACCGGCCAAGGAATGCTTCTTCAACCAAGACCGTGAGATCAGCCAAAGGCATGGAACTAGGACGCTGGAAGATGAGGCAGCACAACATGCGATAGCCTCATCACAAGAACTACACCATTTGCCTCAAAGCCGCCCACAGCTTGGTACTATATTGAAACTAGTTATCTACTAGTTTCTATCACAAGAACTACACCATTCATCAGATTACAACCAAGAAAGGGAAGAAAGAAGCCCGGGGGCTTGTCAAGCTCGCCAACTACAATATTCATGATACAACAAAGACCTTTACAAGAGAAGGAAGAAGACATATGACAAGACAACCATACTACAGATATTTATAGAAGAACAAGGGGTACACATACACCAAATCCACGAAGAAAGGGCAACTACAGCAATAATACATAAAGGAAGCAGTAAAGGCAAAAGATTCTACAAGGACTACATTGATGAGATAAAAACAGCCACAATAAAGGCAATACATAATTGCACTATACAGAATATCCGGAAGAATATTCCAAGGACAATCATACAACCAGCAATAGCTCTGCAGGCCACGAAAACAACTCGGCCGATAATCTTACAATAACCGGACAAGACCAGACTAAGCCACATCTACAACAAAAGACCACAAGTGACAAAATATAAAGGCCATAGCCAGGATTATACCAGATCTACCACCAAAGAAGGTCTGATACCCGAATAGAAACCTTACAAGTCAAAACAACCCGGAATCCTCACAGAGCGTGAAGAAGTGCCGGATCATAGGCAGAAAACCACTCCCAACAAATGAGATTGGACAGCTCCAACTCTAGCCTTTCCAGCAGGAGTTCGGTGCAAGCATGCACAGCCAGAAAGATGGAATGTACAACTTCAATCAACTCAGGAGCGGCAATGGTTACAGCCCGGGGTCCAGCAGTTAGACAGAGAAGGCATGGAAGCCACATCACAAGACTTCTTCTACCTACCACGCCAAACTTCCCAGGAAAATCTAACCGAAGAGTTAGTCTACCTCTAACTCCATTCACAAGAATTCTTCTACCCACTCAACTACCAGAAGGAGGGCATAAGCCCGGCGGCTGCTCAGTTTCACTCAGCAGCATAGTCATCAGAAGAAAGAAGAGCACCCTAAAGATCAAGCCATCAGTGCAAGCACAACGGAATATATAGCAAGGAGGGACCACCAAAAGCCATAAGTCACGGGAAAGAAAAAGCAAGAAAAGGACAAAAGCTGACCAAAGCAAACAGTGAAAGCAAGATTCTACATACCCGTGAAGACACAGTACCCACCCGTGAATAAAAAGAAGACAAGAGCACACTATTTCAGATCCTTCCACCAAGCTCTTTTCCGATAAAAAGAACTCAGAGAAAGGCTCGGGGGCTGGAAATACCTACCTTACAAGACTTTTTCTCAGATCCTCTGAATACTTGTGCCAAGTATCCAGAGGCTCGGGGGCTACACTCAATGAGTGCACCAAAGCTGCACAAAAAACCACAAGACGAAGAACACAGAAGACCATTTCATGATTTTGCTTCAAAAAGAACTCGGCTCGCTTTCGAAGCAACCCGACATATTGAAGAAAAATCATGAGATGCTCGAGGGCTTGTCGATGGGAAATCCTATAGGGTACCCATGGACCGGTTTACCTGAGCTTTGGGCCTCCGACTTTCGGCCCACGAAGGAAGACGGAGGCAAAAGCTGAATTCTACTCGGAAAAGACGACAAGACCGAAGCGCAGCTTAGGACTCTAAGTTTGTAACCGAGTAGGATTAGAGCGACCCTCAACCGATTCCTGGACTATAAAGGGCTGGTGAGGGAATCACCCAAGAAACAATCTCTACATACTACAAAACACCCGATACGTAGAGCGACACATAACACCTTGTATTACGATCAGAGCAATAACAAATGACCCAACTGGACGTAGGGCTATTACTCGATGGTGTCGAGGGCCTGAACTAGTATAAACCGTGTGTCCCTGCGTGTCCAACCACCAAGGTTTCACTATTCGCCGAGGCACGAACTACTGTCTCGGGTAACCTCGTGGCAGGCTATCAGTGGTAAAACATCGACAAACCCTTAGATGAGTTTGCAGAAACGCCTAGACCTCCTATAGAGCTTAAACCTCTACCACCTGGTCTTACGTATGCTTTCCTCCATAATGATCCATAGTCTCCTATAATCATAATTGATAAACTCACTCAGGAGCAAACTCTGTGTTTGATGGTTGTTCTAGAAAGACATCGTTCAGCCTTTGGTTACTCACTCCAAGATCTCACTGGAATCAACCCTTTAATTTGCCCTCATTGCATTCCAACAGATCCTTCTGTTTCACCTTCTTGAGAGCCCCAACATAGACTCAATAACGCGATGAGAGAGGTAGTTAAAAAAATAAGTTTTAAAGTTGCTGCATGCAGGGATTATATATCTCGTGCCGCATAGTGAGTGGGTAAGTCTAGTGCAGTTGTGCCTAAGAAGGGAGGCATGACTTTTGTCACAAATGAGAAGAATGAGCTGATTCCGCAACGCACCGTCACAGGATGGCGGATGTGTATAGATTACAGAAAGCTAAACAAAGCTACAAAAAAGGATCAATTTCCTTTACCCTTTATTGATGAGATGTTAGAGCGGTTAGCCAACCACTCGTTCTTCTGTTTCTTAGATGGATATTCAGGGTATCACCAAATTCCGATCCATCCTGATGACCAAAGCAAAACCACTTTTATATGCCCCTATGGAACTTATGCTTATCGTAGAATATCTTTTGGGCTATGTAATGCTCCAGCTTCTTTTCAAAGATACATAATGTCTATATTTTCTGATATGATTGAAGATATTATGTAAGTTTTCATGGATGATTTCTCTGTTTATGGAAAAACTTTCGATAGTTGTCTTGAAAATTTAGACAGAGTTTTGCAAAGATGTGAAGAAAAACATTTAGTAATTAATTGGGAAAAGTGTCATTTTATGGTCAAAGAAGGAATAGTGCTAGGACACCTAATATCTGAAAGAGGCATTGAGGTAGACAAAGCTAAAGTTGAAGTAATTGAACGGTTACCTCCGCCTATAAATGTGAAAGGAATAAGAAGCTTTCTTGGTCATGCTAGTTTTTATCGAAGATTCATAAAAAAATTTTATTTATTGCTAGACCATTAACTATGTTGCTTTCCAAGGATGCTCCTTTCATTTTTTATGACACTTGTTTAAAAGGTTTTGAATTATTGAAAATAGCGCTCATCTTTGCACCAATCATTCAACCCCCTGATTGGTCTTTACCTTTTGAAATTATGTGTGATGCTAGTGATTATGCTGTGGGGGCAGTTTTGGGACAAACTAAGAATAAGAAGCATCATGCAATAGCTTACGCTAGTAAAACTTTGACAGGACCTCAACTTAATTCCACTGAAAAAGAGCTCTTGGCTGTAGTTTTTGCTATAGACAAATTTAGATCTTATTTAGTAGGAGCCAAAGTAATTGTTTATTCTGATCATGCCGTTTTAAAATATCTTCTCACTAAAAAAGATGCTAAACCTCGTTTAATAAGATGGATCTTGCTACTCCAAGAGTTTGATTTAGAAATAAAAGATGAAAGGGGAGTAGAAAACCCTGTTGCAGATCACTTGTCTAGAATGTATTTTGAGAATCCGCAGGAACTACCCATTGATGATTCACTCCGGGACGACATGCTCTACGGAATCAACAGATCCGACCCCTGGTATGCAGATATTGTTAATTTTATGGTTTCAGGATATATACCACCAGGAGGAAACAAAATAAAGCTTATTCAAGAGAGTCGTTCACACATATGGGATGAGTCATACCTCTTCCGAGTATGCTCTGATGGCTTACTCAGGAGATGTGTGACTATTGAAGAAGGAATGAAGATCATTGAAAGATGGCACTCATCACCATACGGAGGTCATTATGGAGCATTCCGCACACATGCAAAAATTTGGCAGTGTGGATTCTATTGGCCATCAATGTATGAAGACACTAGAGAATTTATCAGAAGATGCGGGCCATGTCAGAGGCATGGCAACATAAACTCAAGGGATGCCATGCCACTCACCAGCAAATTGCAAATAGAGCTCTTTGATGTTTGGGGAATCGACTATATGGGACCATTTCCCCCATCAAAGAAGTGTGAGTATATCTTGGTGGCAGTTGACTACGTCTCCAAGTGGGTGGAAGCATTACCTTGCAAGCATGCCGACAACGTGAATTCAAAGAGGATGTTTGAAGAGACCATATTTCCAAGATTTGGAGTCCCCAGAATAGTGATAAGTGATGGAGGATCACATTTCATCGACAAACGTTTTGAACAGTACCTAGCGAGGCATGGGATCCTCCACAACATCGCTACACCTTATCATCCTTAGACAAGTGGCCAAGCAGAAACCTCAAACAAACAGATCAAGAATATTCTTCAGAAAACAGTGAATGAAATGGGAACAGCATGGAAGGACAAGTTACCTGATGCACTCTGAGCATACCGGATTGCATACAAAATCCCAATTGGAATGTCTCCATATCAACTCGTATATGAGAAGACTTGTCACCTACCTATTGAACTAGAGTTCAAAGCACACTGGGCTATAAAAAGATGGAATATGGACTTTGATGCCGCTGGAGAGAATCGACAAATGCAATTATCAGAATTGGAGGAGTGGAGAGAAAAAGCATATCACAATTCAAAGATCTACAAAGAAAGAGTTAAACGATGGCATGACAAGAAGATCAAAAAGAAGGAGTTCACACCCGGAGATAAGGTATTACTTTTTAATTCCACGGTGAAGCTCTTCGGACACGGAAAGCTACGAAGCAAATGGGAAGGACCATATAAGGTAATCAATTCATCATTCCACGGAGCAATCACACTACAAAATGATGAAGGTACGTTATTCAAGGTAAATGGTCAACATCTCAAAATATTTCTAGAGCCTAATGAAGAATTAGAAGAAATATACGTAATTAATTTCTACCTTTTAAGTGAATTTTAAGGCCCAATCACTTTATCTTTACACTTCTAGGCCATGCTTATGTTTTCGGTATAGAGAACCTTCTAGAAACGAGTGCGCAGAGGGAGCCCGGCAGAGCCCACATAGCCAGGGCGGGCACCCTAGGGTGTAGGGCGGCCGCCCCACCCCTGTCACCTCTCGACGCCGCCTTTCTCTCACCCGAACCTTCTATCCTCTCTTATCCGATAAACCTTGCAGAACACTTATCCAACCATTTCTCCGCGATATTTGCTTCGTAGATGCTTCTAGAGGCTGTTTTCCACTCCAATATAAAGAACCCCTGACGTCAGCCATCATCATCATCATTCGATCTTTCCTTTAGCTTTCGCTTGCTAGATCTCCTCGCTCCAATGACCAGCAACAACAATGCCGATAGGAGGATGGTCCCCTACGGATCCATCCCCGACCAGCTTCCCAAAGAAGATCCAGATTCCAAGGCTTTAGTCTTAGTCCACGATGAGCTCCCACTAGCCATCATTCAACCAAAGCAGCAGCGCTATAGCAAATCTTTTACGCTTAGCCTGACCTCGTTGCACCACCGCAACCACTCTTGCTCAAAGGGCCGAAGGAAGAGCCCATCATCAAGGTAACTGTCAGCACCAAGGTTCTCCCACCAAGACCCAAGGAGAGGGTCGTTGGAGTGAAGACCCATTGAAATGGAGAGCTCAACCACGTCAAGTACACCACCGAAGAGGAACGTCCCTACTTCGAGGGAATCCGGGCACCCAAAGTCAGATTCGTGCCACCGAAGGACGCCCCGAAGCACTCCCTCAATTCCTTCGAGTCATCTCCTAAGCGCCGCAAAACCGTAGCGGATTTAGAAAAAGACTTCCATGCTAGAGATGACATGATCATCAATCTACAAAGCTCTCTAGACTTCTACACTAGGCAGGCCACGAACCTGAACACCACAGTAGGTGGCCTTAGGCGCGATGTAGATGAGCTTAAGAAGAAGATGAAGTTTTTAGAACGTCGCTAGATGCCTTAGCGAGTTAAGCAGTTCTTGAGGCATGATTAGATCCATGAGCTAGAAGATTAGTTTGTTTCATTTCCCTTTTGTAATGCATGCCTCGAAATAAATAATAAATAAAGATCATTTCTATTATACCTTGCTTGTCTCCACTGTGTTGTTATCTAAGAAAACAGGAAACAAGTATGGGGGAGACCCCCGATGACGAGACGAACAGATCCAACCGGAACGATCAAACATTTCAGAAACAAACAATGCAACAACCACGCTCGATGAAGCAGAGACCGAGGGGCCACCCAAGCTGGGCGGCCGCCCCACTACCCAGGGCGCCCGCCCTGGGCTGAGCACCCCCTGCTCCGTCCTTCGACCACGGTCAGGTTTGCACCCTACACGTTACATTTTTTCATACACATCTCTAAATTTCGATTCATGCAGTGAGTTTCCATAAATAAATGCTTTAAACATGATAAAATGATAAAATGTTTCTTTAAAACATCTTTATAGACTTTATATGTATGAAGTTTCCTGGAGTCCTGCTATTGTTGGAAATTAAGTTAAAGACTCCATGTTACTTAAGTCATTATGGAATATGAGATGGTAGAATATGAGAACTTAATTCTTGATAATCTCTGTCACTTGGAGAATTTCTTTAAAATAATATCTACCATCCCAGTTATGCTTTACATTTACCAATCAAAAGCCAAAAGGCTACTTACTTTGTATTGAGTTTGTTCGAATCGTGGGGATCCTTGTTAGAATTTTATCATACTCCGAAGGTCAAGGCTTCATTCATACATTACAAACACAAAAGATTCTCTCTTCCGAAGTAGTGTTGCATTAGAGGCATGAGCTATACAAAAATAATTAATTCAAGGAAATAAAAATGGGCAAAAAGTCTTACAACCTCGTAGTAGAATTAGGGGTACTTTAAGCACCCACTCAAAAAAACATATATACAAAGATAGTATATGGTTCCTCTAATAGCAATACACCGGTAAGAGATGAAATTATAACAAAATTTGACCAACAAGTCTTGATCTAAGAGTATGGCATTATTCTCCTCGGATCCCAGTTTGACCAGGCAATACATGCAAGGTAAGTATGCCACATCTACCTACATTTTTCGAGATTCAATTATAAGTGATCTGAGAGCACCATAAAAAGTGAGCTGAATATGCAAAAACTCCAAGTGACAAGATTGATAGATGAATGGTCTCTATTTCTAGTTACTTTATTCCTCAACTGCTCATAGTGATATGGTGACTCTGCTAAATTCCCGCAGTACAGGTATAAAAAGGAACTTTTTACTATTGATGTCTAAACCTTAAGCTTATGTTTTCACCATCCTTTTCTCGAGGACGAGTAAAAGCCTAAGTATGGGGGAGCTTGTTGACACCTCTTAAGTATCAATTCTAAGTGTCAACTAAGCAGAAGAAAGGATATATTTGCAACACACCACCTAGACATAGGGTTTTAACTGACAGAATTCCACGAGTTTTGGTGTTTATCTGTTTCTGCAGGGAGACAACTGCAAAAGAGCAAAAGAGGCCCACAAGTAAGTATTACATAGACACATGTCACACCCGGTTTTAAGAACAAAACCAGATATACCCTATATGTGAGCCCAGGAAGTCAAATCCCACATATAGTCACAGAACAAGGTAATATCAAAAGACAATACTTAAGTATATAACATATATGGTTAAAGGAATAACCTTAAGAGAGCAAACAGCGGAAAAACACTCCGATCTTCAGATGAAGACTCCACTCCACAGGGACCAACTGACTGGTTGATCACAAGCCTAACTCTTCCAATTCTTGCAAACTGGTACCCATCCGGGATTTTTATCCAAGTATTGAAAAGAAAGTAAACAATCATAAGTACTTTCGTACTCAACAAGTATACATGGGGTTCATGAGGCTCAAGAAGGTATGACTCTGGTTTAACTGCATCAGCTTTTATGTTGTCACAATTTTAGCATTATAGTAGCATCAAAATCATCAATTGCCCAATAACCATATGATCAAGAGTAAACAGGATATAATGCTTATATGAACAGAAACAATAATAAATCACCGATAACAACTGATGAGCCATGACATAAGAACATCACATAGCAAGGAGCCCAAGCCACTCTTAACCGTGAGCACAGCTATCATGATAGTTTTTAACTCTGCGCAGAGGCGTACACCTTTACCCATAAGTCGTGAATTGCCCTTTTTCCCGAGGTAGCTAGTCTCTTACCCACTTCCAAGGTGGTCCATCAGGGTTCACTACGAGACCTTTCACAAGTTCCACTAGAAGGTAACAACCCGCTACAAGTTCCCTCAACAAGATCCCAGAAGTCACACGCAGAGCTTCCGAAAATCTCAGAGCACTTCTTGCGCCCTCTCAGGTAAGTTGCCACAAACTAGCAAAAGCCTAATACTGAGTCAAGCCAGAGCCCATTAGCTTATGGTGGTACTGTTTTCTCGGGGTAATATCTTACAGAAATATCCCTATGAGTGAGAACACAGGTGTGAGTTCCTGGTGTTCCACCTATGGTCCACGTTGCTAAAAAGTCATCTTTTATTGTCGATTCACATATTCATTAATCAAGTTTACATGATCATAGTTATTCTCAAGAGCACTAGCTTGATCTACCCAAATGCATAAGTTCCCAGGGTAATAAGGTATAAGGTACAAAACTAGGGTAATTCTTACACGGTAACAAGGAAACACATGCATATGATTAACGAGTGATTATCATGAATAGGACAACAAGGATAATCCCATGTAATACTTGCCTTAAAAGCTTAGATCCTTTGCTCAACTGCTTCTCAACTTCAGACGACTTCTTCTTGATCACCAACGCAAAACTCACCGATTGGACGACAGTTAACAAATCACCACACAAGCATTCTGATCATACAAAGCATACAAACATGGCTAAAATTAGAACAATACATCAATCAATAAAAAGGATTTAAAAAGAAATCTACGCAACTCTACGATCACACAGTCGCGAAGATCACACTAAACGGAGCTACGTTGATCGAGATACAACTAACGGAAGATTTGCCTTTATAAAAGAGAGCTATAAGTTTTATCAAATTTATTATTATGTAAAAGAGTGGATAAATCATTTCAAAGAAATACTTTAGTTAGATTAGGTCAAAATTCTATTTTGATTTCAAAAACGAAAGAGAAAACATTGACATTTTATGTGTAAAACAAGTTGCAAAGTGGTTAACCAAGTTAGGGTTTTACATCATGAAAATACAGAGCTATTAACATGGTATTAAAGATCACTGTTGAAAAAGTTTACATCGATACGAAGCCAACGCAACTAGAACGGAACGAAACAGATTGGAAACGGAGGAGATATGATTTAAACAAGATTTTAAAAAGACAAGATTAAAGTATTAACAAAATAATTAACTTTGATTTTCAAAATAAATTAACGTAGATAAAAACATTACCATTAGATAGATTATGAAATTACGGATCTAACGCAACTCGTTTGGGTCAAAACGGAGTTGAAACGGGGAAATTATAAGCATTTGAATAGGAGGGGCAGATCTGTAAAAGAATGAAAGCGTATTTTGCTTAACAGAGAGAGGTTTCCGTTTTCAGAGCGAGAAAGGCGTAAATGCGGAAGCCGCCAAGGTCTGCGGTGTGGGGTCTGCTGCTTGCCACGTGGCGCTACGCTATTGGCGGGTCCACGGAAGCAGTGTGGACGGCTTGCAGGGCTCCGGTCCACGGGTCCACCATGGACCGGTGGGCGTACCCCTTCGGCCTTTCTAATCTAAACCGTCTGCGGTCGATCGGACGGTCCAGAGAGAAAGGGTGGAAGAGAGCGGCGTAAGGTCACCGGAGCGGCGCTCCCGCGGCGGCGCCATGGCCGGAAGGCGGCGGCGCAAGCCTAACCACGGCTACGGTGCCCTATTCGCAACGCGGAAGGGTCGGGGAGAGAGAGGAGATGGTGGCGAGCGCGTCTGGGGCACTGGTTGAAGCCGAGAGGGGATCCAGAGGGGCGATCCACGCGCAGCGGCGGCGCTACGGCACTGATGCGCGTGCACAAGGATCCAGAGAGCGAGAGAGAGAGCAAGAGCGGGGCATCGGGAGAACGAGAGGGACAGTGCGGGTTCGATTGCGGCATCGGTTGATCCGATTGACGCGTGGGAACGACGGCGGTCCGTCGTGGCGGCGCTGCTCATTCGGCGGAGCTCCGGGGAACGAGAGCAGAGAGAGAGACAGGGGGAAACAGCTGGAGCCTGGGGGCTTTCATTACCGCAATGCGGAGCTTGGATGGCGGTTGGACGGAGCGGTGGAGCTCTGCAGCAGAGGGGCGGCGGCAGAGGTGTTCTGCGGCGGCGGCGGCAGCGCTCTGCGGCTCTACGGCTAGGACAGGGCGAGGCAAGGGCTCGGGTGGCTTTGGTGGAGGCGGAGGAGGTGCGGGGTTCACTTAAATAGCCCCGAGGTGACCCACAGCGAAGGAAAGGAGGATTTTGGGAGGCGGCGTCGCGCTCGGCAGAAAAGGAAGGCGGCGGCGTGTGAAGAAGGAAGGGGACCGAGGGGAAAGAAAGGTAAGGGGGAAGGTGGTGCACGGCGATCGATTCGGAAGCTTCGCAGGGAGGGAAAGGAGATCAACCCGGGCTCCAAACGCGCACGGCGGGGAGGATTCCGTCGGCGCTGAGGAATAGGGAAGGAAGGGAGCGGGAGAGAAGAAAGGAAGGGGGAAAGAGACGGAGCTAACCTGCGGGGCCGGTTGTCAGCCAGAGAGAGAAAGAGGCAGCGCAGGGCCAGGCTGTCGGCGACCGAGAGGGGAGAGGGGGTCGTTCGCGCGGGCCTGCGCGCGTGGAGGTGGGCTGGGCCGTCCGCTTCAGAGAGGAGAGCTCGGGTCGGCCTGCTGGGGAAGAAAGAAAAAGGCCGAGAGGGGAAGGGGAAGAGATGGGCTGGGGTGGAGCAGGCCACTCGGGCCAGAAGCAGAAGAGGGGGGTGTTTTGCTTTTCTTTTTATTTTGAAAATTCAAACACCTTCCCAAACTCATTTTCAAGATCCTTTTTCAAATTCATTTTGGAATCGTCATTTGAAAAGCCAGACAAAGGAAATAAACAAGTGCAAGGGCATGCATGCTCAAACATGTTTCTACTAAAAAGAAATTTTAATTTCCTAAAAAGTTTTTATTTCCTCTGATTTCATGAGCACCAAAAACATAAATAGATCATTTTATTTATATTTTCCATAAAATAAATTTTAGGGTGTTACAACACATAACACCTCCGTACGAAAAAGATTAATCTAGAGGACTCCAGAACCAACCCCCTGGAAGGAGAGGCCCACCTGCCAGCAGGGTAGGGCGGGCGCCCTCCCCCCTAGGGCGGCCGCCCAAGGCTAAGGCCCAATGAGGGTCTGCCTTGTGGACCCTCTCTCCACCGCCTTTGAGATCACATCTACACCATCCATTAAGGTAGGTTTGATCCGACGGCTGACGATCATTTGAAGGGGCTATATAAGGAGGACCCCTTCCCCTGGCAAAGAGCAATCCATTATTCATTTACATATTTTCCAGAGAGGATTCGCCAGAGAGGATCCCTTATGGATCTATTCTCTAGGGCGTAGCATACATGTGAGATTAGATTGAGAGAGTTAGAGTGGAGGTGTGGATTGGAGGAAGCCCGGCCTATCGGTGTCTCTTCTTCAGTTTGTATCGACGAGATCAAGACTCCTAACCCGAGGCTTGCTCCTAGGATTTCTTCGGTAATTCGAATTATAATTCTAGTAAGTTCCCTATTTATTAATTCTTTGGTTTGTGAGTTTACTTTATTCTCTTCGCGTAGAGAGTAGGGTAATCGTCTCTAGCGTAAACGTGATGTTTGGGCTAGGATACTCATAGATATCCCGTGTCTAGCTGGATCTGTGGTAGTAGCTTGGAAAGTGACAATTCCGTAGATACCTTTGGAACCCACAATCCCGTTAGAAGGACTGGTAGGGTTTATAGGCCGCGTGATAAGCATTCTCTGAGGTGTCTCTTATCACGATGGTTCTGCCCAATAGAATAATAATACATATCTTATCTAGACTAGAACGAGGCTACAGTCGCAGTCTTCTTTAATCGCCCATATCAAGATCGCCTTGTTAATAGCCTAAAGGTTAATAGCATAGATTGGTTAGTCAGATGCACCCTTTCTCCCTGTGAAAATATAAATTATGATACTCTGGATAATCTCCCGGGTGAAGTGCTCACCGGTATCTGCGCTTGCGGATTACTTCCAAGTGATTTCTCTGTTTGCGTTAACAAATTCAACAATAACTAAGCAAACTTATCACGATACTCTACCATAGACATAGAGCCTTGCCACAAGGCCCTGAACTCCTCCTGTTTGAGTTCCATCATGCCTTCAGGAATATGGTATGACCTGAAGCTCTCTGTGAATTCCTACCAAGTGACCTTTTGGTGCATTGTTGGGATATCCATACATGTATGAGTCCCACCAATCTTGAGTTGTACCCTACAGTTGGCCAGATGCATAGAGCACCTTCTCACGGTCATTGCACTGAGTGATGTTCAACTGTTTCTCCACCGCTCGTAACCATCATCCACATCCAGTGGTTCAGAAGCATGTGTGAACATAGAGGGTCATCCCTTCATGAATTCTCCATGCTTGTATCTACTCTGGACAGGTGGTGGTGGTGTTGTAGGTTGATTCTGAAGGTGTTGCATCATCGTCTGCATCAACTATGCATGTATCCCCATGAGCTTCTCAACAGTCATAGATGGAAGTGGTGGCGGTGGTGGTGGATTTGGGGAGCACATCTGCCACAGCCTCTACCTCTGCCTCCTCTAGCGTCCATCTATTTTCCAAAACACATAGAGTGACCTTTAGATATATTGATCATGAAAAGAAGTAACTCAACACATTTTCTGGAAAGTGAATATTAAAAGCAGCTCTGTAAAACAGTCATATCTCATGTTACAGACATCAAACAAAGGTGCATCTTATATGGATGGAAAGATTATGAAATTATCTACAAATTTCGTATTTTACACTTTTCCAGATTATGTTGTTATCATGGTCGAAAATAGAGAGATAGAAAAACTATTTCAGAGTCCCAGACTGCGCAGAAACTTGAAATTGTAACTGTTATATCTCCCAAACTAGAACATGTATGATCGTGACTCAAGATTCACTGGAAAGGCACTTAAGTGTAGTTGTTCCCATTAAAATTTTATGATCATTGCATGAACCAACTTTGAGATATAACCGAAAGAGTGTTGATTGCTCCAAATAATAGCAAGGTAACAAAACAGGATAAACCAACCCAACTAGCAATTAAACCAAACCTAATTATTCATGACTAAGGAACTTGTGGACATGCTCACAAAGCTCAAGCACTCATAAAAATTCAAATCACTCATGAGAATAATGATAAACCAACTAAGCAAACCAAGTTCACACGCACGACAAGACTCGACTCGACTCAACTCTTGCTTCTAGCATTTTATAAGATCAAAGGGACACTCAAACTAGGCGGAAGACCGGGGGCAGCTTCTGGTGGAACTTGGGCATCCTGAGATGTCCTCTAAACTCATCATTCTCTTCACGGGCCCTCTTGAGCAACTTGTCCTTGGTGCCTAGCTCCTTGGTTAGCACCTCAACCTGCTGCATCAATTCATTAGCATAGGTGATCATCACTTTGGAGATGTTGTCATAATCATCTCTAGGTGCAGCGATAGCCCAACTATCACTGGTGTTGAAGAGTATATGATGGTACTTGTCTTCCCTCTTGTGCCCACGTCGATGGGCACAAAGATCCAAGAGAGCCATACAAGCCGCATCCTCCATGCTATCCCTCAAGGTGGCACGACTTGTCTTATGCTTGAAGACCATCTCCACTTGCCAAGATCTAGTGGTGGTATTCCATATGCAGATGTAGATACAAGACTTCTAGTATGTAGGATCTTGAAATTGTCTGGATTCCTTGCACATGTACCTCATAGCATACATCCAGTCTGAGTAGTGGTTCTCCAATGTCCACACAAGCATGCCATGGTAGAAGTCTTCAACATCTCCCATCTTGAAGTGATAGTGGTTTGTCCATCCCAAGCGGCATTCCCTGTCTTCTGGTCCATTTGGAGGTGGCATTGGCGGGCCAAACCCTGTGGGTTCTCGTTGAGAAACAACCTCTTCTGCTATGATCTCCTTGGCGATTTTCTCTAGCAGGGGTCTCGGGGCTGTTGTTTTCTGAACTCTCTTCTTGGACATACTCCAACTCTTCTTCCTCTTCTTCCTCTTCTTTGTCCTCACGAGGCTCCATTGGCTTGTACTTTGGCGAGGGACGAGAAGACTTACGGGCGATCAGCTTATTACGAGCCATCTATAGAAAGCAAAGATGAGCTTGGATTAGAGTCAAGATAAAAATAATTTAGCATAGGCATAAGTTTAGCAAATAACAAGGTATGAAAGCATGAAGTAAGAGCATCCTAAGTGACCAGTTCTAACTAGGCTTGCGTCCTATAGTCAACACGACTCCAATACCAATCTGCCACACCCAGTTTTAAGGATAAAATGGGATGCATAAACCTTATGTGTACTCATAGATCAGACACACACATAAGCTAATAAATTATCAAAAAGGTACCATCATTGGTGTTTATTATATAGCGAATGAATAAATATCTTAAAGTCTTTGCATAACACAGTAGAAATAAGCATACAACTCTCGCGAAGCTCCATAGCCTAGGGACGTCAACTGGTTGACCCCAAACCTAGTAGTCCTCTAGAAACTCCTCATAGCCATTGTAATCTGTTACCCATCTGAGATATTTATCCAATAATGAAAAGTAAACAAGCGTAAGTATTTCTAGTACTCAACAAGTATACATGGGTTCATGAGGCTCAAAGGTATGACACTAGTTTAACTGCATAAGCTTTTATGTTATCTCAATTTTAGCATAAGAATAACATCATTAGTATCAAAAGCCCAATAACTATATGATCAACTGAACATGAGTAATGAATAGCAAAAACAAGTAGTAATCAATTAAAGTCATTCTGTTCCATAAGAATTCTAGCTCACTCGTAACCGTGAGCACGACTGCTATATTAGTTTTAAATACTCTATAGAGGTTGTACAACTTTACCCATGAGTCGTGTTGCCCATATGCCCAGGTTAATTACTCCCAAAACACTTCCAAGGTGAGCGCATGAAGGGGTATGAGGGATAGGATTAGAAGGAGGGAGGGGAAGCCGATGTCGGCACGATGGCACCATCACTGGAAGTTCACCGGCATGGGTGATTAGATGCTACCGAGCACCTCCTATAAAACAGAGAGCACGAGGAGGAAGAGCGGGGCAGGGTGAAATGAAGAAGCTATCGGTTGAACCAATTCGACCACGAAGGGGGCAAAGCACACTATGGGGCGGCGTGATTGCTCCGACAAGCTTACGATGAGCAAGGATAGCACCATACTGGGCAAGTTAAGTCATATTGAAACTCACACGAGCTTCCTTACCACAAGGGAAAACTCTAGGAGCAACGGAATGGAGCCGAGTTGCTCGGTAGAGGCGTAGTGATTGCGGTGGTGCTAGGCGAGGGTTCCGTAGTGGCGCTGAGGAGCTCTGGGGGTGCTGCATTTGCTGCTAGTCCTAGGGTTGGATGTCGAAGGAGCACGGGTTAGCTATTTATAGCCTAGAGAGCTTGATGAGGGAGGGAAAGGAGATCCCCGAGCTCGGCTTGATCTCTCGCAAGAAAGGGAAGCCCAACTTCCCTATTTTGGAAAGGCGGGAGGAGGAAGAAGGTAAGGTGGGGCAGGAGGCTGACACGTGGGACCAACCAGTTAGCGAGACCGAGCGGGAGGAGCGTGTCCACGAGGCGGGGAACCAGCCTGCTAGGCTTTGCGCGGGGAGAAGAAAGGAGGGTCTGGGTCGAGTGGAGGGAGTGGGCCTACGGGTGAAGAGAAGAATGGGGAGGGAGAGAGGGAAAAAGAGCTTTCTTTTTTTTCTTTTTGATTTTTCTCAAAGCCCTCAATTCAAATCATTTTGAATTCAAATATGAATTTTGAAACCCACTTACAACAATAAACTCTATGCATCAGCATGAATGCTACAATCATGTATCTAACCTCATGATAATTTATATTTTTGGAAACTTTGTTATTTTCTCTAGCTTAACATGACCACACAAATGTGTATAAATAATCAGTTTTGACCTATTTGAAAACAAGAAAATTTTTGGGTGTTACACACAAGAATGCAAGTTTAAGGACTACTGGTGCACTTTACTCATATAAAAATATAATTAATAAAGAATCTAATGATACTTACTTAGTGTCATAATTGTTATTATTTTATTATATAAATTTGGTCAAACTTAAGATGTTTTGAATTTCCAAGAAAACTGAAATGACTTATAATTAATTTGGGAACGATGGAGTATGAGGGAATATGATATTATCCTTATTAGGTCATATAGATAGGAGCAAGTAAAATAGTGGCACTCAAAACTATTGGATTGTTGTGGAAAAGAAAAACAACTTCACTATAATACATTTTAAGATATCTTATTAATGCATCTGATGGTCGAAAAATGTACCAATAATCTCTCTCACACAATAATGATATGGTCATATTAATTACTTGATGATTCAGCACTCTGTTAGATCGATCCATTTGCAGTGATCGAGATAGCCTGTTCCAAGTAGGTGAAGGAATAGTATGTTACCACTTCACCTTTGCAAAGGTTCACCTTGAAGTGCATCAATGCATCGAAAAAGGTGCAGAGGGAGAGAGATGGATGTACAAGAATGTTTCCAGGTTCCTCCCGCGGAACTAGTTCCACATCAACCTTTCGAAAAGCTCCTTCCTTTAATTAATTTGCATGAGAGGTTCCTTTTGGGATTATTCTTGTCCCATTGTTCGTGCTTTGTCCTAGGCCAGTGTGTTGCTCTTGCTGCTATGTGCTTTTGTTATTTTCTTTTAAATCAATGCATGTATCGTCATTGTCTTGCCTGATCAACTTTTTCGTCCGTTGTTTAGCAAAGGCAAGCACACTCTAAGCTTCAGTATCTCTGAAACCTAGTGCATCGTATAGTTTGGAAGGGTGAACATGCATGAGCACTTTCCGGTGGTCAGTCACTCCACATTGTAAAAAGAATCTCTACGGGTATTAATATGGGTACACAGAGTATGCGGGGATTTTGGATATTATCTGAGGAACTTATGCTGTTTCTTGTACTCTCTGACATTTCCATCATATTTCAGAGTGAAAATGTTGGCAAAGGATTAAGTCACCTGCTGTTTTTTTTTATGCCATTTGTGTTCATCAGTGAATGCAATGGTCTCTTTGTCTAGCTATTTCCATCATATATTCCAGGCATGCATATGCATGAACCATCACGCACATCTCTCCTCCCTCAGCCTGTAGGGCCTGATCTAGGCTCTATAGAGGTGCGAGCAACAGGGGCAAAGAGGATATATTCGATCGGGGACTACTACATGTTAAAAGCAGAAGCAAGCAGTTGGGAAAAGGAGAAGCCAAGGCTCACTAGCTAGCTATTGCGTGCTCCCGGCCGAGCAAGAATCTTTGGCTTCTTTTGCATGAACTTTCTCAGTTCGGCGCTCATCGATTGGGTGCAAAATGTACTCTGCCGATAGAAAACCACATGCACTGCATGCAGCTAATCATCCGCTCATCGTTTGTCGTATTAGTTGACATCGATCATACATGCACATGCATGCACGTCCACCTTAATTTTATATAGGACCTTTAGCTTTGCGCCGAATCGGAATGGGCCGGCTCCGTGTGAATGAATCTATTCTCTAGGGTGTACTCTCCAGAAGTTTCATAAATTCCTTCCTAATATTTGTAACAACTCCTGGTCTATTCTTTTAATCTTTTAAAACTTGAGCACCTAGTTTCACGTAAAGTTATACGCTTCTAAGTCACACGTAAAGTCAACCAATCTAGAGGTTGAAAGACGTGAAAAAAAAATAAAAAGTAGAAACTAGTTTATGATACAAATATACAAGAGAGAAACAATATATAAAAGTGGTTCAGATAATTTAAAAATAGTATATGATTTCTGATATAAAATTATATTCTATATTTTAGCAGTGGATTATTAGAAACTCTTAAAGATAACCTTCTTTTTTTTCTCCTAACACCTTTTTAGTAGTTGGAAAACATGAAGTTTTTATGAGAAATATTTAAGAAACTTTTGGAGATGCTCTTATATGTATACGTAGTATGCCAATATATGTCATTCTAACCCTCATCTTTTCCATCAATTTATGATACTTTCTCTGGCCTAAAGAGGATGTCGCATGTATTGGTCAAACTTTCTTGAATTTGAATAAGTTTGTAAAAAATGTTAGCAACTTTTATATTTTTTCAAATAAGTTTTTTGTTAAAACACAACATTTCAACCATTAATCTAATGATATTTATTATGAACCATAAATTGATAATCTCTTATATATATTGGGTTCAAGTTCAAAATATTTGATTTTCTCGAGAAGTGAGAATGACACTCTTTATGCATGAAAGGACCGTAATGCCTAAGAGGAGGGGGGTAAATGAGGCAACTTAAAAACTCTATCTCAAATCTATGGCCTCTTTTTCTAACCATAGCAAAACACATGCAAAAGATAAAATATATATATAATTTTGCTAAGTGTGTTCCTATCTCTACCAAAAAAGGGTTATGCATCTTAGGTTCCAAACTTACCAACTAGCCTATCAACTAAGCTAGGAAAGATAAATCTTACACCCAAGTACAATATAAATGTGGAACTAAATAGAGTGGTAGAGATGCAAACTCCCATCGACGACTCCAGTATTTTAACCGAGGTATCAAGAAGTGTGCAAGTTTTCCCCTAGTCCTCGTTGGAGCCCCTCACAAGGAATCCCTTTCAAGGGCCAAGCTCCCGGTCGAATAACTTGTGGATAGCCTCGGGCCTTCCCCACATGTAAGTGGGTCTCTGACGTGCCTTCCGGCAAGCCTCTCCTGGATGCTCCTCCGTCTTCACTATCAAGCTTCTGTCTGAAAATGTTGACGGCCTTGTTCCATCGGTACACGGTGGCGGCTACACCACAAATACGAGTGGTGTGATCTTGCAAGACTACAAGCCCTCTGATGTACAAGCAACAATGCGCACAAGCATCGGGTACTAAGAGGTATGTAAACCTCACTAAACAAACCTAGAGCAAGCGTATAAGCGGTGGTCTAACTAACATAAACACTTCACAAAGCACCTAGTTAATCACCAAATGGATCACTAAACACTATGCATATGGAGAGCACTAGAATGGTGTATCAACACCTTTGATATGTTTCCTCACTTCTCCACACACCATTTAGCTGGTTGGGGGTCTATTTATAAGCCCCAATGAGAAGCTAGCCGTTGGAACCAAAGAGAGCATCTCTGCAAACCTCTAGACCAGACTGGGATGTGGTCTCGACCATTCTCTCCCAGTACAGTTGCTAAGATTTTCTCCAACTTAATTTCCACCAGTTCATAGTTATAGAGAACTTCATTAGCTTACCAAAAAGTCTAAGATTATCAAAATTGGAGTTCGGAGCCAAGAGTTATGCTCAAAATACGAGCTCAGAACCCTACTATTCATTAGTCGTGATGGTTACTATTCACTAGTCCAGATCCCTCCAACAGTCACTAACAGACGACCGTTTAAACTATCTGTTGTGCATGTCTCTTTGAATGACATGCGGGCCACCCAACCGGCCTCGACCATTGATGGTCCTATAAGCCTCCAACCAGACCAAGTCTGGAGCTAAAATGGCTCTGAAAAACTTCTCTGGACACCTCCAGACCGAGGTTCGTTAGTTCTAATAGGTATTGTTCATTGGTCCGGATGGTTACTGTTCATGGGTAGCTATTGTTCACAGAGTTCGGAGCACCCTGAAAACTTCATTTCTTTGCTGTTTTTGTGCCCGTCTTGGTTCCATCTTCGGTGCTTGAACTTGGTATCTTTTGGGTCTTCTATAATGCTTCTAAAGTCCTTGCTTGAGGTGTTGATCATCTAACCATTACATTGCCTTCGTCCAAGTCACGTTTACATCCTATTAGACTACAAAACAAATACATACAAACTCATTAGCTAATTCAGTCATGTTGATCATCAAACACCAAAATCTAAACTAAATGGGCCAAGGGTCCATTTTTCTTATAGTGTAACAAAAGTTGTATACAGGTTAAGCTAAATGATTGCAATCGCAAGCAGAGACGGAACTAGCGAAATAGGAAAGAGGGGGTCGGTATGATCAGACAAAATATAAAGACTACCTAAGTATATATGTATATACAATATAAATATTTATGTAATAACAATTTTTGTTGTAACACCATATAGAAGTGACTCTTTTGTGAAAGAGATAAAAAAAACTTAACTTTTATCATTTAAGCCTTACTTTACAGTGGGATCTAAAATTTTTGGTGGCATAAGGGGCCGTGGCCCCTACTAGCCCCCCGGTTCCGTCACTGATGGAAAGTATTCCTTCTTTCCACATATGCATGAACGCGTGCAAGCACTTATAAAGACTACAAAATACATATTGTTTAATAGATTAAGAGCATCTCTAACAGTTTTCCTTAAACACACTTTATAAATCTTCATTTGAGGGTCATTCTAATAAAAACACTCTTTATATCTCCCAATGCTTCAACAACTTCAAATGAAAAAATCATAACTAGAAAGTTGTAGATCTCGCCGAGATTTATAATTTTCATATAAAAATTGTCTTCATTTATTTTTGTCAAAAAATTGATTTGGTATGCTTAATATGTCTTAAGAAAATCATACATTTGGTATACGTCATTGAATGAAAATATTTTTATGTGAAAATTGAAGATCTCGGTGAGATCTACAATTTTGTAGTACTATTTTTTTCATTTGAAGACGTTAAGATACTAAAAAAATAATTAATGACATATTTAGACGTAAGTGTATTTTTGACTTTTCACAACTGTAGATTAACGTTGTTAGAGACAAATCTAACCGTCATGGTGTGGAGGGTAAAAGAGTTTAGAGCAATGATACTTGTGAGAATTCATCTTTTTAATGGCTTGTGTGTAAATATTAACTTTTTAATGACATACATGTAAAATTTCCTTTGTTTTTAGAGGAATTTCTTTTCTTATTCAAAGAGGTAGGCAGTTCGATCACCAAAATCTATATTGGTACGATCCGATCAATACGGAAGGATATAAAGAGACTATTAGTGCTTTTGTTATAGAAGCAATGTGTAAAGGGTGATGTGTTTTTATATATGTACCTAGTACGATTCACGAAGTCACCACGTGTATCTTGTTGTGAATTGGGATGTTCGACTGGATAGCAATTTGTAAAGGTGTGTGTATATATTTTTATATGTACACAACACGATTTATGAGTCACCATAGGGACCTCATTGTCGACGAGAACGTCGTTTGAACTAAACTGACAGATTTCGAGATTCATGAAGTCATCACAGTCAACGAGAACGTCGCCTGGACTGGTGGCAGATCTTAAGATTCACGAAGTCACCACAGACATATCATTGTTGATGGGAACAATATCTACAAAGCATAACATTGTTGAACTTAGGTGGACAAGTTCCAGCATAAGAAATTCAACCAGTTCACTACTTATATGTATTTGAATGTGTGTCTATTCGTACATGTATTTATAAAAACATAATTTCTATTGAAATCTTTAATATTCTCCTAACTAAACTTCACATAACACATCATGGTATCACGGAAGGGCCATAGAAATTTCACATCTCTTGTTTAAGATGGGCCCACTGTAGATAGCCCGCTAAACCTTACTTTCAGAATCCGCCACCATATACCACTAATTTGTAATGGGCCAGTTTTTACTCCCAGAACTCTTGCAATGGGCCTAATTTCTTTTTTTTAAACTACAACGGGCCTAGTTTCGGCCCGGAAGCCGTGGAAAATATCTGGTTCCCCGTGGGCCCGGGAGTACGCCACCGATGATGCCCCACTCACCAGGTCAGCGCGCGTGGACATTGAGCAACCGTGGCCACCGACTAGTGGGCCCTACACGTCAGCCACGATCCGCTTCCCATCTGATGCTCCTGCTCCGCCGCGTCTTCTTCCTCCTCTCGTCGCCCTCCCCTCGCGCGCCGCTCGCAAAACCTCTCCTGCTCCTACGCCCGCCCAAAACCCTAGCCCCGACAGCGCGGCAGCTCGTGGCTATGGCTGCGCCGGCCCCGTCGGCGGGTGGGGCGGGGACGATGAGCCGGGATGCGTTCCGCGCGGCCGTGACCAACACGCTTGAGCGCCGGCTCTTCTTCGTGCCCTCCTTCAAGATCTACGGCGGCGTCGCGGGGCTCTACGACTACGGCCCCCCAGGTTGTGCTGTCAAAGCTAACGTCCTCGCTTTCTGGCGCCAGGTACTGTATTGCTACACCGCAGATGGATACCGAGCTACCTAGCTCTCAATACTGCTACTTGGTAAATGCGTCACATTTTTTTTAAATTTTGATTGATTCTGGATTGACGCGAAAGAGGGCAGCTGCTGGAGTGCTGTGTGCTGGATTTTGATTTGCTTGGTCTGGTCAACTAGAAGGTTGGTTGGGCCGTTGGTTGCGATAGTGTACCTTCGCTGTGCCGTGTTGGATTTGCACGTTGACATGTGTGGTGTGGTATGAGTTGATTGCTGAATAGGCTACCTACCTTTTAGTGGAAGGGAAAGGTCTGGATGCGCTGCACCCAAACTATGCTTGTTCCGCTGATTATAAGCCTTGGTAATTGCTCTGGTTCATAAGCTTGCTGATTCCTAGACTACATTGATTTCCTGGATGGCAGAAGATTAATGTTCTCAGTTTCAATATTTTGGGGTCACATAGTGAAAAATTTTCATGCTTATATGCTCTATAAAATAATCAATTAAATCTAGTGTGTTGTGATGTTAGTGGGAATGGTTGCCATCAATTGGTACTGAGAGGTGTACAAGTCAAAAGTGCATGTATTGCTTAGGATGCTCTCAAATGTCAATGCGTATAAATTGTGATATTTAGATGAATTATTTTTTACTGCTCTGACTATAGGAATGCACTATATCGTATTTATGAGTAAACTTTACCAGAAGTACAACTTTTACAGTAAAATTATCACAAACTGTGCCGCCTCATAGAACTGCACATTTAGAGCTGACTGTATCATGAAACTACATATTTAAATCTATGTATCAGTGTCAACAAACTGAATATTCGGTATCAAATAGTATTGCAAAACTACATATTTACAGTCGATTGTATTTTCAAACCACATATTTAATCTATAGATGCATCTGTGTGCCACCAAACTGAGTATTCGGAGTAGTATCACAACACAAAACCAGAGATGTAGAGGACAGAATCCTGGGTGGCTGTAGGTGCTTAAATATTCTAAAGGAAAACATTAATTTTTGTTTCAAAAACTAAAGGAAAACATTTAGTTTGGTAGTTTTTTTTGTAAGCTGACTTCAATCTGTAATTCTGTGATAAGGTGGCTTAAATATGTTTTGTCAAAGTACCTGTAGTCTTGCAAAATTTACTCAATATTTCAATCTCACAAACATTTAAGGGAAGGGGTCTTAATTCAAGTTGCAACTTTCAATTCTATGTATGGATAACCAGATGCTCTCAAATCTGGATCCACCTGAACCTATGATTTCTTATATTAGCACGGTTGTTAAAAATGTTTCCATTTCCATCCGTGGTAAAGTGGAAAATGAGAATAACATGTATTGCATAAATCATGACATGGGACATGTGGTAAAGTATCCTTGATGTAGTTTTTCAGCCAAATTTATATTGGACGCGTACGAGGTGAAAACCACCTTGCTTTCAAAAGATGAAATCTGTTGCCATGAGTGTCTGATTTTATTGCAGGTAGTAACAAAAACTTCTGCCAAAAAACAGTGCTTGCAATAAGACCAAACTATATTTGCAACCTTAAGTTCTCAGCTTCTTGAAAGTTATGTTGTTTTCACTTGATTTGCCCCAATGCCTGCAAGTATTAGCTATATTGTCTTCAGTACATTATCAGATTATACTATAGATTACTGCTTACTATCTGCTCAACTACTTTATTAGCATTTTGTATTGGAGGAAGGGATGCTTGAGGTTGACTGTCCATGTGTGACACCAGAAGTTGTCTTGAAAGCCTCTGGACATGTTGATAAATTTACAGACTTAATGGTTAAAGATGAAAAGACAGGCAACTGCTACCGTGCTGATCATTTGCTGAAGGACTTCTGTAAGGATAAGCTTGAGAAGGATCACACATTGTCACCAGAGATGGTAGAAGAATACAATAGAGTTCTTGCTATCCTGGATGATCTCTCTGCAGAACAATTGGGTGCTAAGATTAAGGAGTATGGGATTGTTGCTCCGGACACCAAGAACCCATTATCAGATCCTTACCCTTTCAATCTCATGTTTCAAACTTCCATTGGACCATCAGGTTTGAGCCCAGGGTAAGACAATTACAGCTGAATAGATTCCACTATATTTCCACTATGTTTGTTCTAGCTTAAGCATATCTGCTTCCTTGGTTTTGCAGGTATATGAGGCCAGAGACAGCTCAGGGTATATTTGTGAACTTCAAAGACTTGTATTACTACAATGGCAACAAGCTGCCATTCGCTGCAGCCCAAATTGGCCAGGCCTTCAGGAATGAGGCATGACTTTGTTAACCTTCTGTTCATGACCTGTGTTTTTTATTAACATATTTTGTAGTATTTAGTTCCTCTTCTTATTAACATATTTGCCATCATAAATGTAATGTGGCACATCAAAGGTTACCATGATTTGTTTGGTACACTTAAAGCCATCTTCTATTTAATAGGTATCCAGATAGTATAAAATATTATTTGAATAACCTGTTTACTATTTAGGTAAACTGGAAAGTAAAATGGGAATGATCACATTAATTGCCTTTAGCTGTAAGCCTGTAACAGTAGAGCCCTACCAAAATACTCTCTCGACTGAAGCAAATTTCTTTTGCTAGATATCTCCCCGTCAAGGCCTTCTGAGAGTCCGTGAGTTTACTTTAGCGGAAATTGAGCACTTTGTGGACCCAGAGGATAAATCCCATCCAAAGTTTGGTGATGTTTCTGACCTAGAGTTCTTGATGTTTCCAAGAGAGGATCAAATGGCTGGAAGGTCAGCCACAAGACTTAAACTCGGAAATGCTGTATCTGAGGTATTATGTTCAGATATTTCTCTGTTATTTATGTTGACAATATGTTTCTATGCTCCTCTTTTGCTACTATTGGTATCATTCTCTAAACTTGTAGTGCTGTTTCAAAGTAATTTATGCTACAACTGCAGGGAACTGTGAACAATGAGACCCTTGGCTACTTCATTGGAAGGGTCTACCTTTTCTTGACTCAACTTGGGATTGACAAAGATCGTCTCCGTTTCCGTCAACATCTGCCAAATGAAATGGCCCATTATGCTGCTGATTGTTGGGATGCAGAGATTGAATGCTCCTATGGTTGGATTGAGTGTGTTGGAATTGCTGATAGGTCTGCCTATGACTTACGTGCCCACTCGGTATGTATCAGTATCATCATCGAATCCGTACTCTTGGAATTGCTGGTTGGTTGTTCATTATATTATCAAGCTAAGGAGCAAGGCGCAGTGCATCTCTTATTTTTTAATTAAATAAGTTACTTTTTTAAAAGCCCCCATCCTTATTATGGTCAAATAGTTATTTCTATGGAAAAGGTAGCATTCTTTGTTGTAGTGTTGTACAATGAAATAGTAAACATTAATTGATTTCAATAACTATAGCTCTAACTTTATTTGCCCCATTCTGAAATTTTCTTTTGCACCTACATGATAATAGAACTCCTTTCTAATGTTGGTATTTGACAGGATAAAAGTGGCGAGAAACTTGAAGCACATGAGAAGTTTGCAGAACCCAGAGAAGTAGAGGTGAGTTTTACATTTCCTTTTATTGTACACCAATGTTTTCAGTCATTATTCTCCTCTGAAAAATGTTTGTCATTATCATAGCTATGAAGCTGTGATGTTTTGGTCAGTTTCTTAAATTATCTGCTTCGCTATTAACAAGTTTCATTTTGGCATATTCAGAAATTAGTTATAACGCCATCAAAGAAGGAACTTGGTCTTGCATTCAAAGGGAACCAGAAGATGGTTCTTGAATCATTGGAAGTAAGTTTGATACCTGCATTGACTTGTTATACTATGTTCCTGTTGCGTTGATCTTCATTTACTTTATTATCTTCTTGCAGGCCATGACTGAGACTGAAGCATTGGATATGAAAGCTGTGTTGGAATCCAAGGGGGAGGTTGAGTTCAAGGTGTGTACCCTTGGGAAGGATGTTACCATAAAGAAAAACATGGTTTCAATTAACATCGAGAAGAAAAAGGAACACCAAAGAAAATTTACTCCTTCGGTCATAGAACCATCCTTTGGGATTGGACGCATTATATACTGCCTTTTTGAGCACTGCTTCTACCAAAGGCCTGGAAAGACAGAGGATGAGCAGTTAAACGTATTTGGTTTCCCCCCACTTGTTGCTCCAATAAAGTGCACTGTCTTTCCATTGGTCAAGCTTGAGAAATTTGAGGTTGTTGCCAAGAAAATTTCAAAGGCCTTGACAGCAGCAGGGATTTCACATATTATCGACATGACAGGTACATGACCAAATAAGTAGACTTGCGCTAATGTTCTATGGCACTTCTTCATATTTTATTAGTTATGTTTGCAATTTGTACATTTAAATATTTAATAGATAAGACATAGCTCTCCATGTTTTGTCGGTTGATTGTTAAATTGTTAATGTCTCTTAGGCCCTGTTTGGACCCACCTAACTAACTATTAGTTGTATTAGTGGGGAGAAACCAACTAGTAGCTAATTTTTAGTGCGGATGGGCATGTGAGCCAATGGCGAAGGCTCCAAGGGAGGAGCTGGCCAGCAGGGGTTGGATCCCCCGTTCCACATCTGCCCTCCTGTGAAGGGCGCGCCAGGTGGTGCTTTAAAAAAAATTAGCTAGTTGTTGGCTGGGTTGATAAGTAAGACATTAGCTGGAGCTCAGCTAATTTTTAGCAGCTAACTATTAGGTAGTACGGAGTACGTGGGATCCAAACATGCTCTTAGTAGTTCAGTTTTCCAGAATATTTTGGTTGGATGAAACAAAGGATGGAATTTGTTCTTTGAGATAAAAGTTACTGTGGTAGGTCCAATGCTGCATTTGAAGGTCTAAAGTTTCAATCGTTCTGATCCGTGGATGCTTTGTTACAGGTAATACAATAGGAAAACGGTATGCAAGGACGGACGAGATTGGTGTCCCCCTGGCGATCACGGTAGATAACACTACGAGCGTGACAGTGCGCGATCGCGACAGCAAGGACCAGATCCGAGTGGAGGTGGACGAGGTGGCCTCGGTGGTGAAGGAAGTGACGGACGGGCAGAGCACCTGGGCTGACATCATGTGGAGGTACCCGGCGCATACCACCTCGGCCGCCGACGAGGAAGAGGCGGAGCCCTGAAGAGGCGCAGCCACACCACCACCCAACAATCGTTGGTCACTGATACATTTCCTTCCTTGCTTAACAGAAACAGAATGCATTGTCGTGTAATCCTACAGTAGTCATCAGATAGTAGCTTCTTTGTTATGTTGGTCTCGTAAATTATGCTACTTCATGCCATCTTTTTCTCACCCTTGAATGGACTGATGTTTGCTAGCTTCAAATTTGCACGGCCCTGATTGAGCAGTCACGGAAGAGCACCAGCAGAATTGCAGTTACGTTGAGGCTCCACTTGTCATTGGTACAAAGCCTCTTTATTTTGTTGGGGGAAAAAGTCCGCTTTTTCTCCATCAACTTTTACAATAGTTTGATTTTCCTTCCTGAACTCTAAAATCAGACAAATCATCTCCCTTAACTTTTGAAACTGTGCGTTTTACCTTCCTGGCCTTGTTATAACTGGTTTTGAAGGTGGTTTTGTCTTTTTTTCTTTTTTACTTATTTTGGCTAAATCTTTAAAAAATTATAGTAAATCATAGAAAAATTATAAAATAGAAAATTCAATTTTGTTAGACACAGTAAACATATAATATGGTATACTTTAGTATATTTTTTTCTGTTGATTTAGATTTATTCTTTTCTATAATTAATTTGAATAATTCATAACTGCAGTTTCTATGTTCTAATTGTTGTGAAATCTTTATGGTGGTCTAGTTATTGTATGCTTGAACTATAATAAAAATTTCATACTCACTAAATCATGTATAAATTAGTTATAGATTTATTTAGTGTTTATGCTTGTTAAATTTAAATAAATCAATAACTAATGTATACTTTGATCTAATTAGTATAAATTTTTACTATAGTTTAAGCATACAATAACTATGCCACCATAAAAAATGGACCATAGAATCTGCAGTCATGAATTATTCAAATTAGTTACATAAAAGAATAGATACAAATGTACAAAAAAAATTTGTACTAAAATATATAATATTACATGTTTATTGTGTATCTACCATGTGGATTCCAAAAAAAATTTATTTTCAATTTTATGTTTTTTATTTACTATGATATTTTAAAGGTTCAATCAAAATAAATCTATACCTAATAATAAAGAGGCAAAATTTCTAGCCATTTTTTTGGCCCATCCATTTTTTCGTCTCTTCCTTTGACTACCAGACAATATATAACCTATACTCATACAAGTTTGAATAGATCTTCTCTAACATGATTCAGAGTTCGATTCAAAAACCTATTGGGTTGTGTATGTGATCCGGACTCGAAAACAACCGGCTCTCCATACGAGTCATATTCCAACATGGCTCATGACGGAAGATAAATATTATATTTTTCCTAGCGGATTTCTTTTCAAAAAAGAAAATCAATTTTCCAATAGGAGTCATATTCCAACATGACTGGTAATGCCAAATATATAAAACTAAAACCAGGCAACCAATGAGATCAAAGTTTAGAATACATGCAAACAAAAAAGGAATAGTTATGGAATCCATGATAGAATCTCTCTATTTCACTAAGATGCTCAGAAAGAAATAGGGAAAAAGAATGTCTCATATAGAGAAAAAATAGGAATAAATAGCAATGAACTTTTTGATAAACTTCTCTGGTTTCTAGGGCAATGACATAGATTTTAGAGAAGAATAAAATAAAAATGAAAAATAAATATAACTTGCAGGTAAAGATTTTTTTACCCGTTGTAATGTACGGGTACGTTTGCTAGTAGAAAAAAAAAGACAAGACCACTTATAACAGGGCGAGGGAGGCAGGTGGTTTGCCTGGTTTCGAAGTTGATGGAAAAAAACCTTACTTTCTAAAAGTTGAGCAAGAAAAAGTGGACTTTTTTTTCGCTGCAAGCAGGTAAAGTATAGCCAAAAGCCCACATAGCCAACTGGGCTGCTGATATTGGGCCAGCATAGCCCACCGCCCCCAATATTTTTTTCTCCGCCTCTCTCGTTTCCACCAGTCTCTCTCTCTCTCTCTCTCTCTCTACCTCCGTGCGTCGTGCGTCCAGGCGCGAACCCTAGCCGAGATTAGATTGGAGGCGAGCGCCACCACCGGAGGAGGCGGAGGAAGAGGACGACACGATGCTGCGGGTTGCGGGGAGAAGGCTCTCGTCTTCCCTCTCCTGGCGCCCCGCCGCGGCTGCGGCCAGGGCCCCCCTCGCCGGCGCTGGCGCTCCCGACAAGGACGACGACTCGGCTCACGGCCGGAGCCAGCCGCGGTTCTCCATCGACTCCCCCTTCTTTGTCGCTGCCAGGGGTAAGCGCGCGCGTCCTTCTGCCTGATTTCCGTGTCTCCGTTTAGATTTGGCTCGGACCGGGATCGGGATCCATCGGGCTTGATCTGCGATACGAGGATTCCTAGTTTTGCTAAGTTGCGGATGATTGTTTGGATTCTCGACTCGATGATGGCTTAGTTCTGTTTCGAGGCCTTCCTATTTAGTGATCCATGCTTAGCGCCCCAACGTGATTGGACGAATTTTGTTCGTTTGTTTCCTTGTTTTATAAGCATTTTTTTAGACATCCATTTCTTGATGTGCAGCTACCGAGCTGTGCTCTAACATAAACGAATGCCTCCTGCCCTTTGTGATTAGCACTGTCACACGGTTTTCCTGCCAACTTGGTGATGAGTTGGGTTGCTAGGATGGGAATACTAGTAGAGGTGGGAGGGGAATTTTTTAAGCCAATATGTTTACTCCCTTAAATGCTTTTATGCTAAGGCAGCAAGGATATCCTTATGAAAGAAAAGGCTAGAATCTGAAGTAGTCTACGGATCTACCCTTATTACTACATTTTTCAGACTATTTGACTCTATTACTGTTTCCAGTATGCTTTCTATTGTTTCAAAATGCTGTATGCCACTCATCTTATGTGGATTGCCCAGTATCATACTGCATCTAGGGCAAGGATCTTGATAATAACTCGCATTAAGAAATGTTTGATTATGCTGGGTTATTTTGAACATATTTATGATGAATTCTATTCTGTTAACCTAAAGCCTGCATTGGGTATGCTGATTGTTACTGTGATAATATAAAGAGTTAACATTTCATTGATAGAACACAAAGTCCTGCCTTCTCATGTTGATTTGCGTTGGATGGGAATAAGGACCTCAAGTCTGTAGGGTTCCTTGTTGAAACAAGTATACCTTTGAGGTGTGTGGTATATGTTCTGATGGATGCCCTACTTTACCCCCAAAAGCCTTGACATTTGTGTTGTTGGGCCTTTGCACTCACCTGTCTTCCCATTACTTGTTATGTTGTACTCCCTCTCCCAAATTATAAGACATCCCAAGAATCTTGGAGAGTCAAAGTATCTCAAGTTTGACCAAACTTATATGACAATATAATAACATTTATGATGTCAACTAAGTATCATTAGATTCTTTTATAATATGACTATTTGATGTTATAAATCTTTAGAATTTTCTCTATAATTATTGGTCAAACTTGAGATGCTTTGACTCTCTAAGATTCTTGGATCAACTTATAGTTTGGGATGGAGGGAGTAGTGAACTAGTGATCATTCTATTATGGATTAGTCTTTCTACGTGTGACGTGTCATTGTAGTAGTGGACTTTATTTTATTTTAAATTGAGATATATTACTAAAATCTGCAATGTGTTGTTACCATGGGAAACTGTGGTGATTTTTTGCAATCTGAATCGGTCTTGTGAATGATACACTGGGTAAAAGTTTAATTGCTACAAAAAGGGCATATCTAGCTCAAAGCTCCCACACGAGCTGAAATTTTGTAGGCACCGTTACCCTCACTATTTTTTCAAGGAGGCTGATTTGAAGCCAGGAACTCCATGAAACAAATGACAGACTCTTAGGCCTGCCCTTTGTATATGGCTAAAATCTGAACTTTAAACCGCAAGGTTTGTTGGCACCAGAGAGCTTCCCCTTTCTTTACACCTACACTGATCCCAATTTCTGCTCATCTCATCCTATAAAGTCTCACTAAGGTGTAGTATTTATATAGACTTATCTGTTTCATATTCTCCATTAACTAGCATCTATTCACCCAGTTTATTTGTAGCTTCTCATATAAATGAGCATTTGGAGTAACTAGAGAACACACATAATATATAAGGAAGATCAGAAATGTACATGAGAACTATGTGTACTAATGGTGGGAAATTGGGAAGAGAAACATATGTATATTTAGATGCTTGGGAGGTGGTGCATCGACTTTATGATATCTTGGCTACAAAGATCCTTCATCGGTGGAAGTTGAAACCGCGAGGTAGTATTGTTGTGTCATGTCGTCTTGAGTAGTAGGGCCGAAGGAAATCTCTTTTAACCATACAAACACTCCCACCAAAATCCCTCAGACCACAATGGTAACCCTTCACCGTTTGACCTCCTTGGGTGATGATGGGGTTCTTTTGCTTAAAAAAACAACATTTCATGGTTGCAGCATCATCTCCCAATTCTCCAATATATGTTTTTTTATTCTTTTTCTGTACATATAGCTCTCCCATACATTTCTGATCCTTCTTACATACTACAAGTTTGTATTTTATCTAATACTAAATCTTTTCAATTTCTACGAGAAGTTGAAACTAAACATGGTGAAAATTAGGCTAGTTAAATGGTGCTTTGATTGTATTTTATCTAATACTATATCTTTTCAATATCTGCAAGAAGTTGAAACTAAATATGGTGAAAATTAGGCTGTTAAATTGTGCTTTGAGTAAACAAATGGTCTGTAAAGAACTAGTTTTAGAGCTTTGTCAGTATATTTAGAGGATGTTTAGATTAATGATCTCCTCAACTTTTGTGGAGAAGCCGTTATCTGTTCTGTTGTAATTTATAAAGAAAGTGGTATTAATTGAGTTATTAAGAAGCTCTCTGGTGCTAACAATACTTGTATGCAGCTTCAGATTTAATTGATATTCCTCAGTTTCCTTTTTTTCTCTCGAAATGCAGGATAGCTGCGCATCACTATATTAAGAAGATAAAAATGGTACAAGAATCCATACAAAGCAACACAAAACCACACACACACACACACACACACATCCACTGCTGCTCCTCAATTTTCTTTTGAATGATTTGACTCTTAATTGAATGACTTGTGTTGCTGTCCAGAGGCCCTCTTCGTTGTAAGTATATTCCATTGGTTTTAGAATGTTGGTAACAGTTTGGTAAATTGATTCTCTTCGTAGTAAGTATATTCCCTTGATTTCAGAATGCCGGTAACAGTTTGGTAAATTGATGGTGATTGGTGAATTTGGTTACTATCATGACAGTGCTGTGCTATTACATTAATTTGATGGTACAGTTACGGACCTAGTCCAAAATGAAAACTACTATCTGAACTTCTGATTTTGCAGCATTTGTCATTTTCTTTATGTCTAATTTTACTGCTTGGATGGTTTCCCTTGTTTCCTTATGTTCTAGAGACCTACATATGCCTGCCGTTTCTTTTGCCATGTCATCTTTGGTGATTTACTAATATATTATGTGCTGCGAAATGACAGTCCAGTTGGCAAAGACCACAACAGTGGGCACTGTCCTAAAGGTTAAAGAATAATTTATGGTGCTGGCTTGTTTTAAAAATATTCCTCATATTTTTCAGTTTGTGTAAAAACAGTTGAGATCTAGTGCGTGCCTCTTATAACCAAGATCAACAATATGCCAAGCAAAAGAATACTGAAGCATGGTTTTTGAGGCGTTGAGGCATACCTCAGGCAACTGCAGGACGCCACAGGCTTTTAGTTACCTAGGTTCACCTAGAAGGTGCCTGGGCGTCCAGGCATACCCCCAGCACCACGGGACACCGCAACACCTCAAAAACCATGTACTGAAGCACATGTGGTTTCTTCATGTTCCAACTTTATGGGACACACATATTACTCAGTGTTGGCATTCAATTACATGAAATGCTTCACTGGATGATCCTAATGTTGTCAATGTCATCTATCTTTTACTTGGCTGGAGGTTGAATGCTCTGTTATCATTGTTATTTGCTTATATCTGAACCAGTTTTTTTCTTACTCTGTTATGTAGGTTTCTCTTCGACTGAAACACTTGTCCCAAGGGACCAAGATGCTGGCATAGCTCACCTCCCATCAACTGTGGCTGCTGTGAAGAATCCTAACCCTAAGGTGGTTTATGATGAGTACAACCATGAAAGATATCCTCCTGGAGATCCCAGCAAGCGAGCCTTTGCTTACTTTGTCCTGAGTGGTGGGAGGTTCATATATGCATCACTGCTGCGTCTCCTCGTATTGAAGTTTGTCCTGAGCATGTCAGCAAGTAAGGATGTGCTTGCCCTTGCTTCAATCGAGGTAGACCTCTCCAGCATTGAGCCAGGGACCACAGTAACTGTGAAGTGGCGTGGAAAGCCTGTCTTCATCAGACGCCGGACGGAGGACGACATCAAGCTTGCCAACAGTGTGGATGTGGCATCCCTGCGCCACCCAGAGCAGGACGTAGAGCGTGTGAAGAACCCTGAGTGGCTGGTGGTCATTGGTGTGTGCACTCACCTCGGCTGCATCCCACTACCGAACGCCGGAGACTTTGGCGGCTGGTTCTGCCCATGCCATGGTTCCCACTATGACATTTCTGGGAGGATCCGCAAGGGCCCTGCACCATTCAACCTTGAGGTCCCAACCTACAGTTTCTTGGAGGAGAACAAACTGCTCATAGGCTAAGAGCTCAAAAACTACCTGTCTATCTATCTACTTCACTCAGGTGAATCCCTGCTGTGCTGTTATATTGTTTCTTCTTTTTATGGCCTGGCTAAATTTTTTGCTTCACAAGGATCGTTGACATGCCTTGATGGTCGACTGTTATCTGCCAAAGTGCATTTTTCAAGTACAAAATAATGTGATACTGTGCTGCTACTAAAATGTAAGTTGGAAATCATTTGGAACTTCATTTCTCTGGGATACCATAGGAAGGATATTGGTTACTTCGTTCTGGCACATTATCGTGTGAAGAATAAGCACTCGCTATTTTTTTTCCCATTCGTTTGTCTGATGTGAAGTCACTGAATGAGCTGATTACTGGTTATAGTTTTGCTTTGGATGTGTGGGGTCGAATTACATGAACTCGTCTGATTGTTCTCCGTGTTGATGCTACTGTGGATTGACATGTCCTTCCTCTGTTTCCATTACACGTTATTTTCGTTCTCTACTGTGCTTCTCCAACTCTGGTGCTCCTTCCTCGTACGACGTGCCAGTATGCCACGTTCGCTGGCGTCGAATGCAGCTCCGCTGAGGAGCAGGAGCAGGCAAGTATTTTTCTTGCGGTCTCGCCACGAGCGGGGCGCACCTGCTCTTACTGACCACCGGATCGGTAAAACCTGTCTAGTATCTCTACCGTCCATGGTCGGATGCTTCCTACTCAACCCGTCCCTACCATTCACGGTTGGATGCTTCCTCGCTGACTCAACCTATCCCTACCACCCACAGTTGGATCCACGGTTGGATGCTTCCACGCTGACTCAATACCATCCAGGTCTTTCCTCGCCGATCCAGCTAACCTGGGTGGATTTTTCCTCGCCTCGCCGACTGACCCAACCTGGTCGGATCCTCCTTCGTCGACCCAACACAACCAGTCTTGCATCCCTACCACCTAACACGCAATAGGGTATTGTAGAAAAGTGTGGATCCTTCCTCGCTGACTCAACCCATTTTGCATCCCTACCACCCAGTTGGATCCTTCCTCACCGACCCAACCCAACCTGGTTGGATTTTTCCTCGCTGACCGACCCAACCTAGTTGGATCCTCCTTCGTCGACCCAACCCAACCCATCTTGCATCCCTACCGCCCACGGTTAGATCCTTCCTCGCTGAGCCAACCTAACCCACAATAGGACCGTAGACAAGTGAGGGAGGGGTGTGTCTGTCCTCGCTGATATCTGCTTCATCCCAACCACCGGCTACAACACCTGTCTTGCATCCCTATCACTGGCGGTTAGAGCCTTCCTCGCTGACCCAACCCGGATGGGGTGCTATAAACGAGGGAGGCACGGTGGAGGAATCCATGGCCTGCGGTTCAGATGCGGATACCACTATTTAACATATTTTAATTTGAATACGGATACAGATATTTTTTATACTAATATAAAATAGATATCTCAAATTCATATATCTATTTGATTTTGAAGATAACATGTATCTATTTGCTTGTCGATAGATAGTTTCGTAGCTTAATTAAATCACTATGGATGAAGGAATTTAATATAACTATATAACACTATGGATAAAGACATCTACAAAAAATAAATTATTTTAATCAGTATTTTGATAATTAAATATATAAAATACAAGAAAAATAAGAGATAATATATATATATTTATTTATTCTAGAAGTACATAAATAAAATATAATAAGTAATATTATTAGCTAAGTAGACTTTAGATTTATACCCCCTCTATCCTAATATAGTGGACGCTCTAGCCTTCAACAAGACGCACAATTTATTGCCTGAATCTGGACGTGTGCGTTATCCGCATGTTTGGCCTCCCCTCTGTACTTGACGCTCAAAAGCATTGCCAGAATGACTCTCAATTGCAGGATGGAGATAATATATCGCTAATAATATTAAAATTACATTAGCCATAGATAACCTTTTAAATAATGGTAAATATCATCTGTTATATTAAAACTATTATCATTTACATAGTCATAATTATGGTACTAATTCCCGATAGGAAGTAATTGAGCTCGATAGAGTTTTGGAACAAAGACTCGTTCTATATACCTGAAATTGAACTCAGATCAAGGTCATATCGTGCTTAGAGGCTCGGAAACCTTGTAGATCTCGAGTTATTTAGCCGCTATGCATCCATCGAGGTGTTGCTTTTTTTAGATAAAATAAACAGAATCTGGTTTCATCCCTATTAAGCAAGAGAAACTCACTACAGTTTCATCCCTAGTAATCAAGGGAAACTTACTATAAAAGTTTAACACAACACACATATAACAAGCATAACTTAAAACTCAATTATATGACCATTTGGTTATTGTTAAAAAAAAGCACAAAATGCATTGCAGTTGCTTCCCGCGCTCGACAAACTTAGAAAATCTGTTTATCATTAATATTGTTGCAATTACGTCTAATAGTATAACCACTAAGAAGTGTGTTACCCTAACAATTTCTATCTTGGGTTGCTAAATACTACACGCATATATATGGAAACATAAACGTAAACAGAAGGCAAAATATTTTCTAGGGATCGGAGAGTATACATATATGGTGCATACGTGGCAAAGTAGAATTACGTATCGTGATAACGAAGAAACTGGGTACTCAAGCCGCACATGGCAACTCGATGAACTCGTCAAGTGTCAGCCAGCGCGTCCAATTCGACGGTCCAAAGGGGAAGGCGTCAACGGCAGCGTCAAGTAAAAGCGTGCCCATGCTGAATTCCGGGTGCCATCATCGATGATTGCAACAATAATATATGGATAATTGCGACAATAATATGATTATGAAAACATGTTCAACGGTAATCGATATATGTCAGGACATCTCTAATGTATATCAAAAAGATTGTAACGTCATCGTCTACCCGATCACATCAGATTTTGAACCTTCTCACGATATGAATCATCCTCTGCTTGGAGCTCAAACGTCCATGTCCTATCTGGTTTCAATACAAAGACCGAATTTATATGTCCACGTCGCGTATAAAGTCCTTAGAGCTCGTGCGTTTGCATCCGATTATTGAAGTCCAATCTAAAAAATCATGGTTCCAATGCAACGCACAAATATATATTTAGTCTCTATACATTTTAAAAAAATACTCTAAAGTCATCATCTACTTGGTGATACCAAATTTTAGCTTCGGCTCACGTGTCCACATCTGATATCAATTATTTTTTTTAGTGTGAAATCCGATATCAATTATACTCCACTCTTAACTCACATGTCCACGCCCTATTTAGTTCTGATACCAAGACACGATCAATGGCTCTGCTCGTCTACACTACTTCAGCACTACTTTCAGTGAACGGACAATGTTTTTCTCTCATAACAAATAAGCATAAGCATTCAACATAACCTAAATTTTAGTGCAACGAATAAGGCTAATATATTCGCATTCGATACAAAATTCTTAGAGCTCACGCGTCCGCATCCGATTACCATGGTTCAATTTAAAAAATTATAACCATAACGCAACGTACGAGCATATATCTAATAAGTATTTATTCATCTACATGATAGAATAAAGGAAAGACATTGTGAGGAGACTAGCCTTCCTTCTCATTTTAAATCCACAACATATATATTTTAGCATGGCCCAAAGTATAGCATAAAATTATAATCTCCGTACGATGAGCAGTATGGCATGGCTTGCATCTTAGGGTGTGTTCGGGGTAAGTATAACACGAATTTACACATCTAATGATACTTGTCTTATAGATTTCACTCATCAAAGACACACTTCATATCCATGATTTTTTTGAATGATGATGTTATGCTAGACCATATAAAAGATAAATGCTAGTAACTAGACATTCGTATCTACAACATCATCTAGAATATCCACATAATCTATGGATCTTGACACAATGACAAGCTAATGATTGATGTGCGGATGAAAAAATTAGTATAGTGTCATCAAGAGTTAGGCTAGCAGGGCACAAATGTAAGCATGTTGTCATGCTATCACGACCCGATGTGTCTCATGTGGCTAGAATCACGCTCAAAGTAGCATAAAAACACTAGAGGGCCAGACATGGCATGGTGAAAGGTCCTAGATGGCCAGAGGGGGAGGTGAATAGCCTATAAAAATTCTACAAACCACTAGAGCAAAGGATTAGATAACACTAAAGCGAAGCTTTTTGCTCTACCTCTACTAGAAATGCAAAGCCACCTATCCAAACAATTCTAGTTAGTTAAGTGTCTAACAAACAATAGCAAAATCCTAAGGCACTTAACACAAGCTAGCAAGAACAAATAACACAAGAACTAACTAGCAAGCTAACTAGACAAGAAATGAAGAAAACAAATACAAGGATAGGGGTGATTGTTATACCAATGCCTTGTGATGTATGGATGTCAATATGAAGAACCAATTACAATATGAACACCAAGAGTAGCCGGGAGACAAAGTGACACAAGATTTTTCTCCCGAGGTTCACTTGGTTGCCACCAAGCTAGTCCCCGTTGTGTCAACTACTCAAATGGTGATTTGGTGGCTAATAGGCAATCACAAGCCTAGCCCACTATCCGGGCGCCACAAGAATCCACCCAAATGAGAGTAACTCAATGACACGAGCAATTCACTAGAGTTACCCTTTGGCGCTCCGCCGAGGTGGGTACAAGCCCTCTTACAATTGATGAAGCCGGCCACGAACAATCACCAACACATGCCGAAGCTTCTCCACAATCGCCAAGCCGTCTAGAAATCCCGCGGCGATGACGATGACCAAGTGCCAGTAAGATGCAATGCAATGATCAAGCACTTGGTTCACTCAAAGTCTCATGAATATGCAACACAAGCAAGGAGAGATGAGTTGGGGGCAATCTCAAGCAAGCACAAAGAGTGAGAATGAGTTAGAGGTGCAAGAGAGAGCCCTAGGAGCCGGCCACAAGTCTTATATAGCAACCCCAAACCAACTAGCCGTTTTGCTCCTTGATCACAGCTTTCTGGGGAGCTTTGGACGCTTATAGGCAGGGGGTCCGGACCATTGTTCGTGCGTCCGGACCCTTTTTGATTTGAACCAGTTCCTTCGCGCCTTCGCCTGAGCCGTCCAGTGTCTCCAGACGCTTGCAACAGTGCGAGTCCGGACAAAAACCGCCAACGTCCGGACTCTACACAGAACGAATCCAGAGAGCTCCAAACCCCGGACGCTGCGTCCGGAGTCCTACGTCTAGACTGCACTTAGCGTCCGGACCCTCTGCAGAGAGGTTCCAGTAAGCTCCCTTACTCCAGACGGTTGTCTAGAGCTAGCGTCCGGACTAACAACAGCGTCCGGATCTCTTGTACGCCGAGGCTGAGCCTTAGGGTTAGCTTCTGGATGCATATCCGATGGTCCGAACGGCATCTTGCCAGCGTCCGGACCTGCGTCCGGAGCTCTTCTGAGTGCCAAACCGAGCTGTCTCTTCTTATCCAAGTCTTCAAGTGCTAACACCATGAGATCCATACACTTGTGCTCTGTGTTAGCCTTCACATTATATTTTCTTGGATTTGTTTCACAATTTTAGTGTCACTTAGGTTCTTTTTAGATATGCAATGCAAACCTAGTGGCACATGATAACCACAATCGACACGAGTTTTCCCTTCTTGATAGTACGACTATGTATCCTAAATGTGATCACACTCTCTATAGTGTCTTGACCACTAAACCAAAAATGGCCCTATGATATACCTTTGTCTTGAGCCTATTTTTGTTTTTCTCTTTCTTCTTTTCCTTAGTCATGGAGCACTTGATCTTATCATGATCCTTCATCTAGCTCCACATGTCAAGGTGGACTACCCTAGCTTAGATCACACTTAGCAAGTAGGGTTAGTCCATATAGGTTTCATCAATTATCCAAAACCAAACTTGGGCTTTCAATCTCCCCCTTTTTGGTAATTGATGACAACCTTTCACAAATGAATATATTGAATAAAATTTTCAACTTTGGTAGTATTAGCTCCCCCTACATATGTGATATATGAGTTTGGTTCATTTTGATCACATATGCATGAATAGGAAATGTGGGAGAATGAATGCTACCAAATGATGCTAAGGTATAAGAGATGGACCTTTGAAGCGTGATACCAATCGGAGTGCCATTTTATACCATCCTTAGCACCATGAATGCCTAGAAACCACTTGAGAGCAAACTTGAAATACCACTAGAAAAGCTTTAGCTCACAAGAAGAATTAGGCTAAAACCTAAGCATGCTAGTACTTCAAGCATCAAGTCACTTATGTTTTAGCATTCACCACACAAGCATGTCATGAATTTAAATACATATGCAAGCAAGCACTTATGAATGCACAAAGATACGCAACAACTTTATTCATAGGCTTGCTCCCCCTACTTGTGTGCTTTCATTTTCAAAAAAATTCCCTTTGTAGTACTTACTTCTCCCCCTTGGTCATCTATTATCAAAAAAGATGTGCTCAAAGAGTTGATTATTGGAGAGAAGCTTAGTTGTGGTTCAATCTAGATTACTTGCCCCAAATATTTGACTCGGTTTAAACCATGGACAAGCTTGTTCACACATCCTAGAATGGTTATCTTGCCCATGTTGAGCTAAATACTTGAAGTTCATATTCTAGATCAAACACTAGGATTGCAAGCCTACAAATATGTCATATGCTACCACTAGATCATATCAAGCATAGAAGCAATAGTGGTACCATATAAGCATCAAATTCATTTGATTTTCATGAATGACCCTAATGAGTTGATGTCTAGATGCACTGACACGTCCTAATATTGGATGAATGACATGTCAATCAACTTTCACCTTGCTTTGCTCAAAGGAGAGGCATGTCATATACGGGGGTGCATCAACACATATTTGAGAAGTCAAGAATGTTCATTTCATTCCTTAGCTTGCAAAATCTCTTCTCATCAAGTGGTTTGGTGAATATATCGGCAAGTTGATCATCGGTGCCAAAACTTGTAATTGTGATATCACCCTTTTGTTGATGATCCCTTATGAAGTGGTGCCTTATGTCAATATGCTTGGTTCTTGAATGTTGAACCGGATTGTTGGTTAGCTTCACCACACTTTCATTGTCACATAGCAATGACACTTGCTTGAAATTGATTCCATAGTCATTCAAAGTTGCCTTCATCCAAAGCAATTGAGCACAACAACTACCCGCACTTATGTATTCAGCTTCGGCGATAGAGAGTGTCACACTATTTTGTTTCTTTGATGACCAAGATACAAGTGACATGCCTAGCAATTGACATGTGCTCAATGTGCTCTTTCTATCAACCTTGCATCCCGCATAGTCAGAGTCTGAATATCTAATCAACTCAAAATTAGACCCCTTGGGATACCACAATCCAACATCTTGTGTATGCTTCAAGTATCTCAATGTTCTTTTTGTAGCTTTCAAATAACTTTCTCTTGGAGAGGCTTAGAATCTTGCACACATGCATACACTAAACATGACATCTGGCCTTGAAGCGGTCACATAGAGTAGGCTTCCAATCATAGACCGATACAACTTTTGATCCACCATATTTCCACTAGCATCACTATCCAAGTGTCCATTAGTGCCCATTGGAGTGCTAATGCCTTTTGAATCTGCTAGCCAAACTTCTTCTTCATATCCTCGATGTACTTGCCTTGACTCACAAAGGTGTCATTCTTCAATTGCTTGATTTGAAGTCCAAGGAAGTAGCTAAGTTTATCAATCATTGACATTTCAAACTCATTTGCCATCATCTTGCCAAATTCTTCACAAAATTCTTGATTGGTTGAACCAAATATGATGTCATCAACATAGATTTGTAGCACAAATAGATCCTTGCCAAACTTCTTGGTGAAGAAAGTAGTATCAACCTTCCCCATGATGAACCCTTTGGATAAGAGGAAATCCCTCAATCTTTCATACCATGCTCTAGGTGCTTGCTTCAAGCCATATAAAGCCTTCCTCAACTTGTACACATGGTTGGGCTTCTTATCATCTTCAAAACTGGGAGGTTGCTCAACATATACTAGCTCATTGATATATCCATTCAAGAAAGCACTCTTCACATCCATTTGGTATAGCTTGATGTTGTGTGCACATGCATAGGCTAATAGAATCCTTATTGCCTCTATTCTTGCAACTGGTGCATAAGTTTCTCCAAAGTCAAGACCTTCAACTTGTGTGTAACCTTGAGCTACAAATATTTGTTTGTTTCTCACAACTATACCATCTTGATCTTGCTTGTTTCTAAATACCCATCTTGTTCCAATCACATTGTAGTTCTTGGGTCTTTCAACTAGCTCCCAAACTTGATTTCTTGTGAAATTGTTGAGCTCTTCATGCATTGCATTGACCCAATCAACATCTTGTAAGGCCTCTTCAATTTTTGTTGGATCTATGGATGATACAAATGAATAGTGTTCACAAAAGAATGCCAATCTTGATCTTGTTTGCACACCACTTGTAATGTCACCAACTATTTGATCAATGGGGTGATCTCTTGCAATGTTGGTTGGTTGGAGGATAGGAACTTGATTGCTTGAGCTTGGTTGAGATGAACTAGCAACTTGTTGATCTTGCACTTGAGAACCACTAGCTTGCACATGAGGTGAGTTGAGCACTTGATCTTTGTCATCTTCAATGTCAATCACTTGTCTTGGTCTAATTTCACCAATATCCATGTTCTTCATAGCCTTTGACAATTGAGGTCCACTCACATCTTCTAGATTCTCATTTTCAACTTGAGAGCCATTGGTTTCATCAAATTCAACATCATGAACCTCCTCAGGAATACCACTAGCCGAATTCCATACTCTATAGGCTTTGCTTGTGGTTGAGTAACCAAGTAAGAACCCTTCATCACATTTCTTGTCAAACTTCCCAAGTCTTGTGCCTTTCTTCAAGATATAGCATTTACAACCAAACACTCTAAAGTATGCAATGTTGGACTTTATTCCATTCAATAGCTCATATGGTGTCTTCTCCATCAATGGGTGACAATACAACCGGTTGCTAGAGTAGCAAGCGGTGTTGATAGCTTCAGCCCAAAAGGAGTGACTCACATTGTACTCACTAAGCATAGACCTTGCCATATCAATCAATGTTCTATTCTTCCTCTCAACAAGGCCATTTGATTGTGGAGTGTACTTGGCCGAGAATTGATGCTTGATTCCAAGCTCATCACATAGCTCTTCAACTCTTGTATTCTTGAATTCACTCCCATTGTCACTTCTCACTTTCTTGATGGTGATCTCAAACTCATTGTGGCATCTCTTAATAAAAGATTTGAATGTGGCAAATGTATCACTCTTGTCATTGAGAAATAATACCCAAGTATATCTTGTAAGATCATCCACTATCACAAAACCATACTTGTTGCCTCCAATACTTGTGTATGTTGTTGGTCCAAATAGATCCATATGCAACAACTCAAATGCTCTACTAGTGCTCATCATGCTCTTCTTAGGATGGGTGTTACAAACTTGTTTGCCGGCTTGACAAGAGCTACAAAGTTTGTCCTTCTCAAACACAACATCTTTCAAGACTCTCACTAAGTCATGCTTGATCAATCTATTCAATTGCTTCATGTCAACATGACCAAGTCTTCTATGCCATAACCAACCCATACTTGATTTAGTGAGCAAGCAAGTTGACAATTGAGACTCACTAGCATTGAAATCAACTAGGTAGAGGTTCTCATATCTAAAGCCTTTGAAGATCAAGTTTGAACCATCTACATTAATGATCTCAACATCATCTACTCCAAATATGCATTTGAATCCAAGATCACACAATTGAGCCACGGATAGCAAATTAAAGTTCAAGCTCTCAACTAGCAAGACATTGGATATACTCAAATCATTGGATATAGCAATCTTTCCAAGATCCTTGACCTTGCCCTTGCCATTATCACCAAAAGTAATACTATCAATGCCATCATTGGTGTTGGAGTTGATTGATTTGAACATTCTAGAATCCCCGGTCATGTGTTGAGTGCACCCACTATCAAGCACCCAATGCCTTCCTCTAGCTTTGTAATTGACCTACAAAACAAATTAGTTCTTCTTAGGTACCCAAACAAGTCCTCCAAAGTTAGTGACCAAGGACTTTGGCACCCAAATTGCCTTCTTCTTTGGGCTAACAATGGACGTGCCAACATACTTAGCCATTATACCATCTCTCCCTTTGGTAAGCATATAACATGAATCAAAATGCATGGAGGTGGATTTAGCAAACTTGGTTTGACTCATGTTAAGTTTGCAATATTGGTCAACATGCCCTACTTGCTTGCAACTATTGCAATACCGACCATTGCTTCTCACAAAGCTAGGCTTTGGAGTCACAAAGGCCAACTTACCCTTCTTGGGGGTATAGCCCAAACCCTCTTTGCAAAGGGAGAACGTTTGGCTACCCAAGCACTTTAGCAAGTGGGCATCTCCACCATATGCCTTACCCAAAGCATGAGTGAGTTCATTAACATCATGTTTTAATTTTTCATTTTCTCTCACTAGTGTAGCATCAACCTTTGAGCTCTCACTAGTGGATGTGCATGTGGAAGTGCTAGTGTCGGTTGGTGCAACAATAATAGGAGTGAAAAATGATTCATCTAGAATATCACAAGTGACTCCAATATCACCTGATGCAACAATCTTATCCTTGTTTTGCTCAAGGAGGGAGGAGTGAGCTTTGTCAAGCTTCTTGTGAGTCCTCTCAAGCTTCTCATGGGCTTCCATTAGCCTCTCATGAGAGCCATTGAGCTCATCAAAGGATTATTCAAGAGCCTTAAGCTTCTTGTTCAATTCTTTGCACTCCTTCCTCTTTGTCTCAAAGCAAGCATAAGTTTGCTTCATCATATCTATGAGTTCCTCCTTGGAGTACTCCTCCTCATCATCACTACTATCATCATCACTATCACTATCATCACAAGATTGTACCTTAGATGGCTTAGCCATGAAGCATGATGGAGTGTAGAAGATGGATGACTTGTTGTTGATAGCAATGCTTACCAATGCCTTTTTCTTGGACTTCTTCCTCTCATCATCACTAGATTCATCATCGGAGGAATCACTACTATCCCAAGTCACCATATATGATTCACCTTTCTTCTTCTTGGTGAATGATAGCTTCTTCTCCTTCTTTTCATGCTTGCTCTTCTTCTTCTCATCATCATCACTATGATTGGGACAATCCGCAATCATATGATCGGTGCTCTTGCGCTTGTAGCATCTCTTCACATACTCTTTGCTCTTGAAGTTATCTCTTCTCTTTCTAGCACCATAGCCCTTCTTCTTCATGAATTTGCCAAACTTGCGCACAAAGAGGGCCATCATTTCATCATCAATGTCACTTGCTTATTCATCATCACTTGATTCTTGCTTTCTTGCTTTGCTCTTGCCTTTGGATGAAGAAGCCTTGAATGCTAAGCTCTTCTTCTTCTTCTCTTCTTCCTTGACCTCTTCTTCTTCACTTTCTTCATTGTATTGCTCTTCGGTTATGATCTCTCCAAGTACTTCATTGGGAGTGATCTTGGTCAAACCATCTTTCCTAATTATTTGCCTCAAGGTTTTGTATTTCTTGGGCAAACAACCAAGAAACTGGTTTGAGAAGTCCTCATCCTTCACCTTCTCACCCAAGCTCTTGAGGTCATTGAAAGGATCAAGATGCCCAAGAGGGGGTGGGTGAATTGGGCTTCTTTTAAATTTCTAAAGCAAATATGAAAACCTATCAAATGTCAATCACCCCCTAGTGCCTACCGTTCGTGTGTCCTAGCTAGAAAGCGGTAGCAGTTCATGGAATTGAAGAACAACCTAAGCAATTCTAGTAGGACAGATAAGAACACAGCTCAAAGTAAATGCAATAAAGTAAAGAGCTAGGGAAAGAGATTCTCAGTGACGCAGCGATGTTTTTCCGAGGTATCGAGGTGTCGACACACCCCCCTAGTCCTCGTTGGAGCACCTCGCAAGGTATCGCTCCCCCTCTACCCGTGCAAGGGTGGAGTGCTCTCTACGGGCTGATTCTTTGCCACTCCGACTCGGTGAATCGCCCACAACCGATCACAGAAGCTTGGAGAAGAGCCGCCGACAATCTTCCAGCGATCACTTCCTCCGAACACCACCAAACCGTCTAGGTGTTGTCTAACACCAAGAGTAACAAGCACAAGACCTTCACTTGACCAACTCAAGGCTAGGAAGGTGGATTGATGCACACAAGTCACTCCTAATCACTCTAGGAGGGAAGAACAAGATGAACTCTCTCAAATCTCTCCCTCACTAGGCACTTGGCTCTCCAAAGGTTCTCTCAAGGTGTAACCAGCTGAAAAAATGGCCAAGGGAGCTCCTAAGGACGAAGGGGGCAACTATAAATAGTCCCCACCTCCAAAACTAGCCATTTTTTGCTTTTTCTTTTCTCTGCGAAGCCACCGGACTAGTCTGGAGCTCACACCACCGGACCAAGCACACTGGTTCGAAGCTCACTCGTAATTCAAACTCAGGCACCGTCGGACCACTTGCCTTAGTCCGCCGCCCTAGTCCGACGCACTGGTCCGGAGCCAGGGTGTTCACTGAGTGAAAACATTTTCTCTCCTTCGAACCACTGGACCACTCTCTTGGTCAGGAGCCCTGGTCCGACGCTCTGGTCCGGAGCCAGGGAGCTCTCTGCATGGAAACGACCTGCTGACTTGAAGAGTCGGACTAGTCCGGAGCCTTCTCTCAGGCTCTCTCTCTCTGACAAGAACCATCGGACCACTCTCCTATGGTTTGACGCTCTCCAGACAAGTGGTCCGGAGCTTCTCGAGCTGGACTTTTGCCTAAGTCAGGGACCGTCGGACCACTCTCCTTGGTCCGACGCCTACTTGGCAGACTGGTCTGGAGCCTCTTTCTCCCCCTGTTTCAACTGTTTTCTCTAAGTCTTTTCTAGGGGTTTTGCTCCTACCATTTTTAGGGTTAACCAAGGGCTGAAAGCAAGGTCTCTAGGATTAGTTGTGACAAGTGTGCATATACCCACTTTCCTAAACTCTCCTAGGTCAAGCTACTAATCTCATACCCCATTAATAGTACGGTCAAAGGAAAAACAAAGCCCTAGCTATACTTAGTGCCCTTCTCAACCTTATGGCACTAAGAACTAGCCGAGTCTTCAACTTGTATCATCATCCTTTGCAACCGAAACGATTTCCATCTTGGGGGCATGAATATCCATTAAGCCCATTCAAATTGTATCACTAATGACCTAAAACAAATGACTTTGCCTCTGCAAAACACACGTTAGTCATAGTGACCTAGCATTGTCGTTAATCGCCTAAACACAAGGGTCCATGATTCTTCAATCTCCCCCTTTTAGGTGATTGACGACAATACAAGCTTGAGTATATAATAAAGAGTGAATTTTGATAAGAGAAAAACATGACTTGACATGAGATAGGCATGGGTTAGTGATAAGAAATACAAAAACATGCCTAACCATTCAAGCCATGACAAGCATAGTAGATATGAGTAGAGCATAGTACTTGATTTCATAAAGGATATGCTATAGCCAAAGGATCATAGATTAGAGCGGAAGCAATATAGCATAACCAAGTGATATGATATATATAAGTAAAGGTCAACACATGTCACACAACCATCAAGTCTCAACCATCACACATATCATACAATGCATAAAAGACGGTAAATGTGATGCATGATGCGATAGAGTTAATACACATCAAAAGAACGAATCCTACGAGCTCCCCCTGAAGCTAGCCCATCTACTCGACTCTCCCTCTCCCCCTTTGGCGTCGAAGCACAAAAACTAAGCATCTGGAGGCGGAGTGGAAGCAACCATGAAGCGGTCAAGCACCCTGAAATCTGCCAAGTAGGCCTCATCATCTGAGTCCTCCCCCCTGAGAATCTGTCGCTAGAAGTGGAGCGGTCTGGGGGACAGGAGCTGACATGCCGACTATCTTTGCTGTCGAAGACTCTGGAGCTGTAGCTGGGGTAGGATGAGGAGCAGAATCCTGTGCCACTGTCTCTGCTGGAGCCTCTAGAGCTGCGGCGTCCGGTTGGGCCTCATGCACGGACTCGACTGGAGTCTGGATAACCGGAGGCTGCAGAGGCTGTACTGGAGTTGTAGTAACAAGAGTGGCATCGGTAGCAACAGTAGCTGTGGGTGAAGTGGACACGGCTGGAGCATAACTGTCGTGTGTAGCCTCAGAAGAAGCAACTGAAGAACGGTGCTGACTAGCCGTCGGTGAAACAAGTCCGGCCTCAATCTCTGCTGCTATCTGCTGACCAGTGGGGGACGGCTGCTCGGTGATGTCGCTGAACGACGCTGAGAGATCTCTGGCAGTAGCACCCATCGTAGCAGACATCGGCGTGAAACTGGTAGTGAGAGGGGTGAACTGCTGAGTTGGGCCGAAGGTATCCAACCACTGTGTGACCTGAGTCGCCGGGGACTGGAACGGGTGGTCATTCCGGCACCCTGAAGTCCACTGGACTGTATGGCTGGGGTGGGAGTGACGGTCTGTCCGGCGGAACTTGAAGGGGCCACTGAGGGGCCAACTGAGTGTTGTGGTCCTGCTAGCTGACCAACTGACTGAGAGGGCTGTGATGTACTCATCATCTGGATCTGAGGTGCAACTGGGAACTCAAGAGGAGGTGCACCCGTCCACTTCATCATGTGAGCCATAAAGACCATGTTCTGCTGCTGAAGCTGCTGAGACTGTAGTTGTAAGCGTTGTGACTCCAACTGCATGGCAAGCATCTGTCGCTGCATCTCAAAGTGGCGCTCCTCAGACTGCCTTTGCATCTCATCCTGTCTCTGCTGGACCTGAGTAACTGCAGTGACTAAGGAGCTCTGCTGCTCATTGAGACGATCAAGTATCTTCAACATTATAGTCTCTGTAGCGGAGCTAGAGCCGCCAGCCTCAGTGTCGTGAGCCCGTGGGGGCATAGGAGGAACTGGCTGGAAGTCGGCATCTGAGCTATCGGAAGAAGTATCCTCAGGAGTCACATCAGCCCTAGTATCCAAGTCATGAAGCTCCTGCTGCTCAACACCTCGGATCGACTCATCCTGAGTATCAACATCATCTCTGTTGGCTGGAGCAGTCCTCTCCCTGACAAGGCGTAGCACCCGGTTCCCGAACCGGCTGTCAAATGAACCTAGGATTCTGTATGCTGGGAAGGAAGTCGGTGACTGATCCAGCAAGTCACGGAGTTCGGGGTTGGCTCCCTCAAGCTCAATAGCTATGATAGAAGAAATCCAGTGAGCATATGGAAACTGACGTCGTGCCCTCATACCATCAGCGATCACATCCTCAATCTCTCACACAAGAAAATCTGCTATGTCGAATGGTGTCTGAGAGACGAGGGCCTGAAGTAGTAGCTGCTGCATATTAGTCAATCCTTCCTTGTAACCAGTGCGAGGCAGCAAGGTATGCCGGAGAACTTCGTTCAGACGGTGAACGGTAGGACGGAGCTCTGCCGAGGTACGACGTGAACCCTCTGAGAAAGGTGGCTTGAAGAGAGGAGCAACCTCCTGAATGGTCAACATACGGCCACCTCGAGCTCAGCGAGGCACAGAGACGCCTCTGTAGCAGTCATAGTGTAGGTTGATCTCTCCGGCTGTCTGAGTGAGGTGAAGGATCTCTCTGAGCCGAGTCATATACAGCCTGTAGTGCTCTCCTCTGAAAGTATACTGAAGAAAGTGATGCTCTGGATCAATCCACACTGAGGCATAGAACTCGTGGACCCACCTCTCAATATAATTCCCGGAACGACCAAGGAGGTCGGCGAGTCCCGGAAGATATGTGATAAAGGGTCGTATCTCCTCTCCAGCCAACTCAACAATGCTCTCCAAGGAGCAAACTCTGTGAGGTCTGATCTGGATGCTGGTAAGCTGAGCTGCTCTGTAGAAATCCTCCATGAGAGGGGTGTGCCATCCTGGTGAAGCTCTGGGGTCACGTTGATCAGGGCACCACTTTTCAGGAGCTACAAAGCGAAGCTTCTTCACCTGCTTTGCTGTGAGGTTCCTCAGATCAAGGTGAACTGACGATGAGGATGCCGTAGGAGCTGCTGAGGCACTCTGAGGTGACTGAGCTGCCTGAGAACGAGTAGCTCGCCCCCAGGAAAGAGGTGCCAACGGTGTACCAAGAGCTTCTGTGACAAGCTCTTGCTCCTCTGGAGCTTCCTCGGTCTGTGACTCAGTAGGAGGAGTAGACGGTAAATTCCGCGGAGGGGTGCCAAGTCTGACTGAACCTCGGCGACCACCTTGCTTTGCACGGGCTGCTGCATCTGCCACTGCCTCTGCTTTCTCAGCCTCTGTAAGCTTTCTCTTCTTCTTCTTGGGCTTCTCAACAACTGGCTTCTTGCCCTTGTCCCTTGAAGGACTTGGTGGAGGAGGAGTGTCATCACCAGAACCACTGACACGAGAACGAGAGCCACGAGCCATCACTGATCAATCAAAGGAAGCACTGCCCACTGATCGAAACCACTGACAAACACAAGAACCACTGCCAACTGCAAGAACCACTGCCCACTGATCAATCAAGCAATAACTGACAGAGAGGCTTGCAAGCCACTGAACTGAACCTTCTGAGGCTTTGCCTCAATCCTTACTCACGAGCTTTGCCCCGAGTTTAAGTTGCCACTGACTGCTGCTAGATAGAATAGACAGGATATATATAAGCATATATAAAATCTAGAGATAAGAATCCGTATGGAAGCAAGCATCTAGATAAGAAATAGAATGAAATCTGTCATGATACCTGAGGTAAGCGAGCGTATCTAATCAGAGCAATTCAAGTTCCAAACCACACTCCAAAAGAGATTTGCCAACTGTGGATTATAATTGACACGATGAATTAGAGAATTAGAGTGAATATGGAATCGAATGAACTAAGGCATGAGTTGATCGATAGCTAGACGAAACGCTAAAACCATGATCAATGACATACCCTAGAGACAATGGAGCAAAGTCGATGACGGTCGAAGAAGAAAGCGAATCGATGATGAATTACCCAAACCCTAGGTTTAGGAAACCCTAAGGGGGGGAACCTACTTGCCTTAGCATGCAATGGCAATGGAGAAGGGGATGAAACCCTAGGTTGATGAACTTGTTGGCAGGGTGGAGGTGGTGAAGCAGTTGATCGTCGGTGAGGGGGTTCCTCGGTGGCGAGGTCGGTGGAGGTGATCGGCGGCCACGCTGCTGGGCAGGGGAGACACAGGGCGGAGAGGTGGAGGTGGCGGCGCTCCGGTGACGGGGCTGGCCGGCGGCGAGGATGATGTAGGCAAGCGTGCGGGTGAGCGGCGGCGCAAGCACAGGCGGGCGGCGGCGATTTAGGGCGGCGCGGTGTACGGACATCAGAAGAAAGGCAACTGCCGAGAGAACCAGCCGGTGCGGGGGGGGGGGGTTATCACAAAAATTCCGAGCGTCGGACCACTATGCATGGTCCAGAGGTTGGTCCGACGGGTGGTCCGACGGTACCAGAGAAAGAAAAAATCCATGCAGGGAGCACCCGACCACCGGACCAAGGCGTCGGACTACTCGCCGGACTGGTCCGACGGTGCTTTGACTGAACTGTTGGGCGCTGACAGAGGCACCGGACCACTTGCCTATGGTCCGGAGGAGCGTCGGACAGGTGGTCCGACGGTTTCTGTGACTGGAGAAATTTTATGCAGAGAGGGACAGGGCGTCGGACCACTGAGCGTCGAACCATGCAGAGTGGTCCGGAGGGTGGTCCGATGCTTGATTTTGCTCTGAATTTTCCTATTTTTCTCTCCAATCTTTTCTCTTAGCCAAGTACCAACACAAAAGAGCAAAGAGGAGCACTTGTTGGACTTAGCATAAGAACCATCTCTCAACCCCTCAATTTAGAAATAGTCTGCCATAGGCTAAGATTAGTTTTCATAGAAAAATAGTTCAATAAAGCTCCAAGGGTCACCATAGGGGCACAAGAGGGGTATTAGCTGAAGCTAGAGCGTTGAATTGCTCCCCTAAGTGACGGACCTAGAGGATGACCAAAACTTAACCGAAAAGAAATGATGAAGCAACACACATGCATATGCTATGCAAAATGGAATTTGAATCTAGCTATACTTAGTGCCCTTCTCAACCTTATGGCACTAAGAACTAGCCGAGTCTTCAACTTGTATCATCATCCTTTGCAACCGAAACGATTTCCATCTTGGGGGCATGAATATCCATTAAGCCCATTCAAATTGTATCACTAATGACCTAACACAAATGACTTTGCCTCTGCAAAACACACGTTAGTCATAGTGACCTAGCATTGTCGTTAATCACCTAAACACAAGGGTCCATGATTCTTCAGTCATTGATGATTACTTGGAGCCTATGAAACATCTCCGAGATGGATTCATCATCCTTCATCTTGAACTAAGATAGCTTGTCCTTGAGCATGCACAACTTGGCATTCTTTACCGTTGAAGTGCCTTCATAAGTATCTTCAAGTCTCTTTCACACTTCACTTGCCTTCTCAAGATCTTTGATTTGCTCAAACACTTTTGAGTCAATGCCATTGTAGATCAGATTGAGAGCCATAGTGTTGCATTGACGATTCTCTTGCTCTCTAGGTGTGGGATGGTCTTCATCAAGAATGACAAAGTCATGTTCGGTCACACTCCACACCTTCTCATGTATTGAGCCTAGATGCATCTTCATCTTCCTCTTCCAATAATCAAAGGATGTGCCATCAAATATTGGTGGTTTGCTTCCAACATGGTTGAATTGTATTTGAGCCATCACTAACACCGAAGGTTGTTAAGCCTTGATAGTAGCGGTGACCATGGCTCCGATACCACTTGAAAGGTTCTAGATGGCTAAAGGGGGGTGAATAGCCTATAAAAATTCTACAAACCACTAGAGCAAAGGATTAGATAACACTAAAGCGAAGCTTTTTGCTCTAGCTCTACTAGGAATGCAAAGCCACGTATCCAAGCAATTATAGTTAATTAAGTGCCTAACAAACAATAGCAAAATCCTAAGACACTTAACACAAGCTAGCAAGAACAAATAACACAAGAACTAACTAGCAAGCTAACTAGACAAGAAATGACGAAAGTAAATACAAGGATAGAGGTGATTGTTATACCGATACCTTATGATGTATGGATGTCAATATGAAGAACCAATCACACTATGAACACCAAGAGTAGCCGGGAGACAAAGTGACACAAGATTTTTCTCCCGAGGTTCACTTGGTTGCCACCAAGCTAGTCCCCGTTGTGTCGACTACTCAAATGGTGATTCGATGGCTAATAGGCAATCACAAGCCTAGCCCACTACCCGAGCGCCACAAGAATCCACCCAAATGAGAGTAACTCAATGACACGAGCAATTCACTAGAGTTACCCTTTGGCGTTCCGCCGAGGTGGGTACAAGCCCTCTCACAATCGATGAAGTCGGCCACGAACAATCACCAACACGTGTCGAAGCTTCTCCACAATCTCCAAGCCGTCTAGGTGTTGGCAAACACCAAGAATAACAAGAAATCCCACGGCGATGACGATGACCAAGTGCCACTAAGATGCAATGCAATGATCAAGCACTTGGTTCACTCAAACTCTCATGAATATGCAACACAAGCAAGGAGAGATGAGTTGGGGGCTATCTCAAGCAAGCACAAAGAGTAAGAATGAGTTAGAGGTGCAAGAGAGAGCCCTAGGAGCCGGCCACAAGTTTTATATAGCAACCCCAAACCAACTAGCCATTTTTCTCCTTGATCATAGCTTTCTGGGGAGCTCTGGACGCTTATAGGCAGGGGGTCCAGACCATTGTCCGCGCGTCCGGACCCTCTATGATTTTAACCAGTTCCTTCGCACCTTGGCCTGAGCCGTCCACGTGTCTCCAGACGCTCGCAACAGTGCGAGTCCGAACAAAAACCGCCAGCATCTGGACTCTACACAGAACAAGTTCAGAGAGCTCCAAACCCCGGACGCTGCGTCCGTAGTCCTGCGTCCGGACTGCACTTAGCGTCCAGACCCTCTGCAGAGAGGTTCTAGTAAGCTCCTGAAAGGTCCTATATGGCTAGAGGGGGGGTGAATAGCCTAATAAAATTCTACAAACCACTAGAGCAAAATGTTAGAAAATACTTAAGCGAAGCTTTTTGCTCTAGCTCTACAAAGGGGTACAAAGCCACCTATCCAAGCAATTCTAGTTAGCTAAGTGCCTAACAATCAATAGCAAGAACCTAAGGCACTCAACTCTAGCTAGGAAGAACAACTAACAAACTAGACTAACAACCTAGCAAGAAAACTAACTAATCAAGATATGAAAGAGTAAATACAAGAGAGAAGGTGATTGATATACCGATGCCTTGTGATGAAGGAATGTCCATATGAAGAACCAATCACAATATGAACACCAAGAGTAGTCGGGAGACAAAGATTGACACAATGATTTTTCTTCCGAGGTTCACTTGGTTGCCACCAAGCTAGTCCCCGTTGTGTCGACTACTCAAATGGTGATTCGGTGGCTAATAGGCAATGACAAGCCTAGCTCACAACTTGAGCGCCACAAGAATCCACTCAAGTGAGTGTAACTCAATGACACGAGCAATTTACTAGAGTTACCCTTTGGCTTCTCCGCCGAGGTGGGTACAAGCCCTCTCACAATCCGATGAGACCGGCCACAAACAATCACCAACTTGTGCCGACTCCTCCTTCTTGCTCCAAGCCGTCTAGGTGTTGGCAAACACCAAGAATAACAAGAAAACTGCGGCAAGAACGATCACCAAGTGCTTCTAGATGCAAATCACTAAGCAATGCACTTGAATGCACTCAAACTCTTTTGGGATGAACAAGATTCAAAGAGACTAGTGGGAGAGGTGCTTGAGAGCTCACAAGAGTGTATTCCAAGTGAAAAGAACCGAGAGAGAGAGCCTCAAGCCAGCCACCTCATATTTATAGCTTCCTCTAAAGTCCAATAGACATGGGTCTGTTAAGTTGGCGACGGACGCTCTGCACGGGTGCAACGGACGCTCCGTCGCAGCGTCCGACGCCTTGTCAGAACTAGCCGTTGCCCTCTGTTTTTGAAATCTTCGACCGACGGACGCTCCGTCGCCAGCGTCCGTCGCCTGTCTCCTCAGTGTCTGACGCCTCTCAGCAGAGAGCTCGTTTTGCAGGGCTCTCTATTAGCTCGACGGACGCTTCAAACATTTTTCTCCAGCGTACGTCGCGATCGTCCGTCGCCGCGAGCAGAGAGGACCAGAAAGCACCTGAGAGCTTCACTTTCCGTCGGACGCTCAGCAGCGTCCGTTGCCAGGACTGCACTTATCCAGAGCTAGGGTTTGCTGTCGGACGCTCTGGGCCAACGTCCGTCGCCAGCGTTGCCAGCGTCCGACGCCCCTTTCTTCCTTCTTTTTTTCTTCTTTCTTTTCCAACCTTGCTCCAATGTGCCAAACACTTAAGGTACTTCCTTAGAGCAGATGTTTAGCATATATTTTATGTCTTTTAAGCAAGACTATGTTACTAGGTGAATTAATGCACATGCATGAATGACAACACCTAGTAGCACTTGATAACCACAATCACAACACGTTTTCCCCTTCTTGATAGTACGGCTATCTATCCTAAATGTGATCACACTCTCTATAGTGTCTTGATCACTAAACCAAAAATGACCCTATGATATACCTTTGCCTTGGGTCCATTTTGTTTTTCTCTTTCTTCTTTTCCTTAGACATGGAGCACTTGATCCATCATGATCCTTCATCTAGCTCCATATGTCAAGGTGGATTACCCTAGCTAGATCACAAGCTTGAGCCATAGGGTTAGTCCATAGGTTTCATCAATTAACCAAAACCAAACTTGGGCTTTCAGCTCCCATACTCTAGACGGTTGTCCGGAGCTAGCGTCCGGATTGACAACAGCGTCTAGATCTCCTATATGCTGAGGCCGAGCCTTAGGGTTAGCTTCCAGAAGCATATTCGATGGTCCGGACGACATCTTGCCAGCGTCCGGACCTGCGTCCAGAGCTCTTCTGAGTGCCAAACCGAGCTGCCTCTTCTTCTCCAAGTCTTCAAGTGCTAACACCATGAGATCCATACACTTGGGCTTTGTGTTAGCCTTCACATTATATTTTCTTGGATTTGTTTCACAATTTTAGTGTCACTTAGGTCCTTTTTAGATATGCAATGCAAACCTAGTGGCACATGATAACCGTAATCGACACGAGTTTTCCCTTCTTGATAGTACGGCTATCTATCCTAAATGTGATCACACTCTCTATAGTGTCTTAACCACTAAACCAAAAATGGCCCTATGATATACCTTTGCCTTGAGCCCATTTTTGTTTATCTCTTTCTTCTTTTCCTTAGTCATGGAGCACTTGATCTTATCATGATCCTTCATTTAGCTCCACATGTCAAGGTGGATTACCCTAGCTTAGATCACACTTAGCAAGTAGGGTTAGTCCATATAGGTTTCATCAATTATCCAAAACCAAACTTGGGATTTTACATGGAGAAGTCCCACCTCTAATTGACACACACAAGATACAATGTTAATATCCGAAATGTAAGGACTAAACGGACCCAAGAATTGGGTTGAACTAGTACTATAATAGGTTAATCATGATATATGAACCTTATCCACCCTACTTGTGGTTCTTGCCTAATGACTACAAGATTCACACTAATATCAAGTCCTTAGGGCCATCACACCAAACATATGTCCTTGAAAAATGGCAAATAAAGATATTTTTTTAGTTGTAGATTTAAGCCCTATAGCAAGAACAATCTAGTATGCAACCCTAGTTGTCACAAACAAGGTTCTTGCACACAAACTAGCACTAACACCTAAGTTATAACATAGCAAGACAAAGAGATAATGAGATTTATCCCATGGTATTGGTAGTAAAAACACAACCCTTAGTCATGTTTGAGCTACAGCTGTACACCAAGTCTCTTCTAATCACAGTGTACCCGATCGAACAAAGGCAATGAAGTCACACAGTCTCTCATTCCAACCAACTCTTCTAATCATGGTGTTGAACTACGACCAAACAAACCTAGTATCATGAATCATGGAGTCTCATAATTGACACCACTATCACATGATGTCGTCATTGTGTTGGATTGCAAACTGAAGACAGGTGTGAGTCATGAAGTCTCACAACCTCCACCCAATCCCGATCACCATAAGCTTCTCCACTGAGATAGGGGTCTCTTCATCCCCTGCACACTAATATGACATCGCTCCACATCACACAAGGAGAGTCTTCACTTAGAAGGACACATGTCCTTCACAAGAAGGTCGCTAAGATATCAAGTGCTTCGGCTCACGATAACTACACCCTCATTTCCACCAAACACTCACATATAGCAGGATGACTCTCATATATGCATGTGTGTCTCTCATGGCCCTAACACATTACATCTCACACTTGATCCTCACTTTGCTCTCCTCTAAGCTCATGTACTCTCCTTAGCCTTCTCAATGCCAAAAGGCTCTATAAGAAACCCCCTTGAGGAGTATTTATAGCCCAACATCTCCTTGAGTAGTTAGTTTAGGTAGTGTGATTAGTAGCTCTTTCTGTGGTGAAGTGCCTTAGCATAGAAGCCAATTGCTACTAGACTTGTGCAGGAGCTTGCTTGGTTGGACTATAGCTAGTGCTTGTAGTGGCTATTAGGATCATATCTTGTACTAACCACTTGCTCAAGTAACTGTGTTTTACAGAGCAATTTTAAGGCTATTCACCCTCCCTCTAGCCATCTAGATCCTTTCACTAGTATTGTTCCAAAATTCCAGTGCTCACAACTCTGGTGGCGCCATAAGATAACGTGCACACACTCGACAGTAGCCTAACAGGAGCACATAGACAAGCTCTAGTGCACACAGGAGGGCTCCGATAAGTGTTAAAACACTCTACCGAACTCCTTTCATCAAACCTTTTCAAATGGCCAAGTCTGAATAGGTTTTCCTCTGATGACCAACATTCTTAGAACTCAGTTAGCACTTTGCAAACATTTTTTCAAAGGGCTACGCCATTCAATCCTAATGCATATGTAAAATTAGATCATCCAAGTGGCACTAGATGAATATATTAGGGATTAGATTTTTCTCTCTTTATGGGGCATGTTCGCTTGACAGGATTATGCACTGTTCTGACAGGATTATGCACTGCTGGCTGATTTCTTGTGAGAGAAAAACACTGTTCTGGCTGGATTTAAACCGGCTGAAAAGCCAAGCGAACAGGTTGATGGTATGGCTACCTATTTTTATTAACCTAAGCATTTCCACTTCTCTAATCACATCATAGCCGGTGGAAAATAAAACCATATGCTATAGCTTTGCCTTGCATAAGTCATTTATTTTCTCGGCTTCTAGCACCCATTGCTTTCCATATTAGCTCTCAACTAGTTGATCTTTTACATGGCCTTGGCCATGCCATCTCTCTTTCATTGCCACCTATAGCCCAACCTTGCTTGTGGACTATTACTTTTACCTTTCATGTCTCATATAAAAAAGATTAGTCCTTATTGTATTAAAATCTAAACGGAACTTTCAAAGCTCCAACTACAGTGATTAGTTTGAACTTGGTTCACTCAAGTACTAATATTCATCAAAATTATGTAAAAAAAATAATGTTTAAACATGAACACATGAATTTAATAAAACAACATATAATATTTTTATGGATCAATCCATTTTTACAAAAAAATACAGGATTTAGAAAAAAAAAATTCCACGACTCAAAGGGGCAACATGCTATCCAGTTTAGCGCTCCAATGATAATTATATTATAATTCTTTATAAGATGGTAACAAACTTTGTCAACCAAGGCAAGAAGAGAACTTTTTAAGTAGGCATTCAGAACTAAAACTGTGGAAAGAGGATTGCAACTTCACTAGATAGGGGTAAACACAAAAAATACTAGTCACTATTAATTATTGCGAGTCTGGCGAACAAGATCAGTGGTTCTATACTTGGGGATCTAACAATTTTGCCTCGACCAAAGTCTACAAATTGTTGGTTGGTCATTCAGATATCCATCTGACCTATAAATGGCTTTGGAGATGCAATTGCCAACCAAAGCACAAAGTCTTCTTTTGGCTATTAATCAAAGATATGCTAAGCACCAGGAATATCCTTAGAAGGAAGCATATGCACCTTGACTCTTACAACTGTGTCATCTGCAACCGGTTAACTGAAGAAACTGTGGATTATCTTTTTTCAGACTGCCCATTTGCCAGACTGTGCTGGAGTTTGATTGGGGTTGACATCCCCTGAACGAGGGCTTCCCGAGCTGGTTACCTTGATAAGAGCTCAAATTAATTCTGTTTTTTTCATGGAAGCTCTAATCCTCCTCTGCTGGACTATCTGGAAGGCTCGCAACGACCTCATCTTCAGAGGCGTGCAAATGAATTTGGCTGATTGCAAAAGAGAACTCTTGAATCAAGTCAAGTTGATCGGTTTTCTTCATGGATACAAAATCTGGTGTAATTTGTTGTATTGTTCTGATTTTTTTTGTCTCCTTTGTTTCTTAATTTAGTCCTTCTCCTCTCCCTCTCCTCTTTTTTGTTCCCTCTTTTGTACTTGGCTGAGACCCTTTTGTTGTCTTAATAAAGCACTGTAGGGACTTCGGTCGGAAATAGATAGCTGTCAAACTGTGGATTCAGAGAGGCCGCTTCCGTTTGATAGCTCTGGACTAGTTGGTCAGTGGACCCATTCTCTCTCTCTCTCTCCTCTCCGCAGTCCCCCCTCCTCCTCCATTTGTCCCTAACAAAATCTCTCCTTTTCCTTAGTTTCCCCAACCTGCTCCTGTTTATCGAATTCCTAAATCCAATCTCCTCGTCAGACTCTCTCTTTGCTGCGGGAGGTCGAGGCCGAAGAGGTCGTCCGGGATGGGATCACGAAAGGGGTGGCTCCCCGTGGCCCTCCTGCTGTTGGCCGCCTATGCCCTCTGGCCGCCGGTCGCAGCAGCCGCCGCCGCCGCCGACGGCGGTGGCGGCGAGGCCGAACAAGCCGTTCAGCAGCATAGCGAGCGCATCTCAGGTGCCCCCACCTTCCTCCCCTCTTCATTTCCGAAGTTGATTCTGTGTGGTTTAGGAACTTGATTTTTTTTGTTTTTGTTTTTTTGATTGACGTGTTGCTTCTCGTATCCTACCTTGGAATCCGAGGCCTACGTACGTAGCTGTTGATTTCTTCGTTCCGTGTGATACTAATCTCGTGTAGCTGTGGAGTTGGAGATTGAATAGGTTGATTGCTGAATATTGTTAGTTGTTGCTGTTGATTGGACTTGTGGACTAGGACGTCTTTGAGGCTGATAGACAAATCTGTATCAGTTCAGCCCAATTTCCTTTCCATTTTTTTTTGGGTTTTTTTGAATCACGCCATTGCAATTTTGCAACTTTGGAGAAACACTATTACAGTTCGCTTATTTTGAAACACTCCATTACACTTTTTTCGCTTCCTACAGATATACCATAAAATACGTATGGCGATGATTCGGGCCAGCTGCAGACGAATCTGAATAGCCCTCTTCCCTATCACCGACGCGCGGACCCCACATGTCATCGTCTTCTTCCTCCTCTTGTCATCTCCATTGCCGAGTGCACCACGCAGCAGCAGCACGCCGCACGCAGCAGCATCAGCACGCCGCACAGCACGCAGCAGCAGCGGCACGCAGCAGCAGCAGCATGCGCTCGCGGCAGCTGCAGCAGCTCGCGGCACAGCACGCGGCACGCGGGTGAGCCGCCGGCGACGGGGCGCATGTGCGTGGGCGCGCAGCAGCTGCACGCGTGCGAGCAGCACCCGAGCTGAGAATCCTGAGATCCATGGTGGCCGCGAGCTCCGCAGACCGTGTGCGGCGTGCTGCTGTGCGGCGTGCTGATGCTGATGCTGCTGCGTGCCGCGTGCTGTTGCTGCGTCGTGCTCTCGGCAATGGAGATGGCAAGAGGAGGAAGAAGAAGATGACAGGTGGGGTCCGCGCGTCGGTGATAGAGAGAGGGACTGTAATAACGAATACGTATTCAGATACGTCTGCAGCTGGGCCTGAATCATCCACATACGTATTTCATGGTATATTTGAAGGAAACGAAAAATTGTAATGGCATGTTTCAAAATACGCGAATTGTAATGGTGTTTCTTCAAAATTGGAAAATTGCAATGGCGTGATTCCAAAAACCCCTTTTTTTTGTCTTTTCTTTTGACTTTTTCGCCGTGAAAGTTTTCAGGTTCAAGCTCGATCCTTTTTGTTATTAGTTGTGGATGGTACTATCACCGTTAGTTGTTAGCTGTATGGTTAATTTTGGGTGGCCTTCATTTAATCCACAAGATATTCTTGCTTTTGTTACTTGTTAGGTTTATCCCTAACAAATATCTAATCATGGAAAAGGAGCCTTCTTTCTATGCAGCTGTATACAGGTAGTTTGGGTTCGTTTGGCTGAAATGGTATGGAATCAAAGATGAGCCCAACTTAATGACAAGAATTGGTTCAACTTTAAAAAGGCCATTCTATCATAAGCTTAGACTGTAGTTAACATGGAGAGGTTGCTCGCAATTTTATGTAGAAAAATGTCCATATGATTGTTTTGCTCTTGAATTTGTTTACTTCATATTTTGTCCATGTCTATTGCTTGTGTGTACTGAAACGGCAATTATGAAACTGTAGGGAGTGCTGGTGATGTTTTAGAGGATAATCCTGTGGGGAGGCTGAAGGTCTTCATTTATGACTTGCCAAGGAAGTACAACAAGAAGATGGTCACCAAGGATCCACGGTGTCTCAGTCACATGTTTGCTGCTGAAATTTTCATGCATCGTTTCTTGCTCTCAAGTGCTGTCCGGACACTAAATCCCAAGGAAGCTGATTGGTTCTACACACCAGTTTACACTACTTGTGATCTAACTAATGCTGGACTGCCCTTGCCCTTTAAGTCGCCACGGGTGATGAGGAGTGCAATCCAATATATTTCAAACAAATGGCCCTTCTGGAATAGGACTGATGGAGCAGATCACTTCTTTGTTGTTCCGCATGATTTTGCATCATGCTTCCACTATCAGGTATCCATGTTCATCATGCTTTTCATTGTGTGCGATCTTGTCTTTTTAATGCCTTAACTTCCATTTTACTCAGAAGTTGTATGCATAATGATTGTATTGACATTTCCAGGAAGAAAAGGCTATTGAGCGTGGAATTCTTCCATTGCTGCGACGTGCTACATTGGTCCAAACTTTTGGACAGGAGAATCATGTTTGTCTGAAGGAGGGTTCCATCATTATTCCACCCTATGCTCCTCCGCAGAAAATGCAAGCTCACTTGATTTCCCCTGACACTCCGCGTTCAATCTTCGTGTACTTCCGGGGACTTTTCTATGACACTGGGAATGACCCTGAGGGCGGATACTATGCAAGGTAGCAATTGCTTTCAAGTTTGAACACATTTGATTTTGTGTTAATGTTTGATACCTTTATTCATTTCAATATTGTTGTGCAGAGGTGCGCGAGCTTCACTATGGGAGAACTTCAAGAGCAACCCTCTGTTTGACATTTCCACAGACCACCCTGCCACTTACTACGAAGACATGCAACGTGCTGTCTTCTGCCTGTGCCCATTGGGCTGGGCACCATGGAGCCCTAGGTTGGTTGAGGCTGTGGTCTTTGGCTGCATTCCAGTCATCATAGCTGATGATATTGTGCTTCCATTTGCGGATGCAATCCCATGGGAGGAAATTGGTGTCTTTGTCGAGGAGAAGGATGTCCCAAAGCTAGACACAATCCTCACATCCATGCCTATAGATGACATCTTAAGAAAGCAAAGGTTACTTGCAAATCCATCGATGAAGCAGGCCATGCTGTTCCCGCAGCCAGCACAACCTAGGGACGCATTCCACCAAATCTTGAATGGCCTTGCTCGGAAGCTCCCGCACCCGGAGGGTACGTACTTACAACCTGGCGATCAGCGTCTCAACTGGACGGCTGGACCTGTGGGAGATCTGAAGTCGTGGTAGAGAAGAGAAGAGCTATCTTCTTGGATAAGCTCTACCATGAGAACCCCCTAGGACTAGCGCATCATGAAATGCGTTGTGATCAAAATGCTGTGCTTTAGGTGCAAAATACACCTTGGCCGTGCCTAGTCCTTATGAACATCATGTAACTTATTAATTTCTGATAGAAATGAAATGGTATTTATCTTGCTATCAGAATCGCAGATTGCTTCTGTCGATCAGTTTTCACAGGAGCTGTATTGCTGTCTGTTTTAGCCGTGTGCAGTGCACCATGTATGTTAAAACGAAGAATGGGTGACAATAGCAAGAATCCAGCACTCTGAACAGCCACAGGACTGTAAGTAACATTAGATAGACAGCACGGTTACATTTTTCTTTTCATTTTTTTTTCTCAGATACTGCTATCCATGGCATGCGTTCACTCTGTACCATTATATTTGCAGGCCAGCAGGTGAAGAGGGTCTGTAGTTTTGCGCAACCTGTCGACCGCCGGCATGGTCATCTTACTGATCGTCGTCGTCGTCCGAGTCCAACTGCTTGAGCAGCGCGGCGCAGACGGGCAGCGGGACGTCCTTGAGGTAGCCGAGCGGGTTGGCGGGGCGAAGGCTGTCGGAGATGCCGACGTTCCTGGTGAGCAGGACGCCGGCGCGGTCCCTGAGCGCCTGCACCTGGTCGCAGTCCTTGCGCGGGCTCTGCACCAGGAACACCTGGCAGATGTCCTCCTCGTGGCTGTCCTTGAGCTCGATCGTGTACGTGCCGGTTGCGTCGGTCACCCCGTCGATGGCGCGCTCGATCTCGCCGGTGCCGAAGTGCTTGCACTCCAGCCGCACCTTGGCACCCGCGATGTACTCGGTGACGTTGGTCACGAACCCGGCGCGGCAGGTGTCGCAGTAGACGCGGCCCTGGATGACGTAGTCGGGGAGGTCGGTGTTGGTGGCGACGGCGGTGTCAGCCGTGGCACGGAAGAGGACGCATAAGAGGATGACGGCGGTGGTCATCGTCGCCGGAATGGAGGCCATGGCCGTCGGATGAATGTCCCCTCCCCCTGTGAATGAATGCCTAAAAAGGGCGGGACCTTATTTGGTGATGAGGGAGGAGGGTGAGACGAGCAACAGGGCCTGTGGTGAGGGGTGAGCTTAAATAAACTGGGAGACCCAAGTTTGTCTGGCTGCCCGTAGAGAACGCCGTTTTGACCATTCAAAAAATAGGAGAGCCGTTTTGACCTGGTTTTGTGGCATATTGACATGGCAAGGTGAAATATGGTGAAAATCTGTCGAGTTTATGCGGTCCACAAAACTTGGATGGACGACTTCTATCTAATATAAAAAAAGCTGCCACTGATGTAGAGAAGCGAGATGTTATCTAAAATATGACACATCACTCACATTCGTATCTCGACGAAATGTGAATGAACTCATTTTAGATCTTGTTTGAATGTACATATATCTATTTTAAACCAAATATGTTGAAATAGATCGAAGTGAAACTTAGTTTAAATCCACTTCAATATATCCGGACAACTCCTTAAGGAAAAACATAAACCAAGGGCTCTTTTCCAAGGTTTTATTGTGTTTTTGCATAAAACAGAAGCTGCAAATATGAAAATAATAATATGGTTTCTACCGTTTTAGGTTAGAATTTTTCAGCGATATCATACCTTTTTTTGTCTATATACCATCCTCCTTTCTCTTGTCTATTTGAATCTATCAGTCTACATGCGTGTATGAACAAGTTGGCTTATTGTTGCTACATATGGTGTTGTATAACCTTTTTCTTTTACTATGTCTTATCGATCACTGATCGATGTCGCGCTACTGTATACCGGTGCCGTATTCACTTTTTATGACATTTTAATCCTGTTTCCAAGAAAAAAAATGAAGACAAAAACAATTTAAGCGCGACTGTTTTCATCCATAGAACCCATAGCACACCCCGTGAGTGAAAAGCATAATTTCGCATGTCCAGCATTCTTTGCGCATCAGGTGCGACTCTCCTTTCCAGCTTGTTTGCGTACTGGAGCACATTGTCTGCATCCATATTCTAGAACATGATTACATGAAGTAGAAAGAAACTGCATTTCTTTTTTTTAAAAAAAAATAAATAACCGAGAGCTAACCATTTAAGCCATAGGTCCCGCTGTACAACAGCAGAAGACTCATGATTGGAGGATAGCAAGAGCAGAAGCGGGCAAGCACGACTCCACTACATCCCTCGAGATATCCATGTACTTGCATAAGGACATCAACCAAAACACTGCCTTTGGCGTCTGCAAAAAGTTTGCCATACAAGATAAATAACAAAGTTGACAAATACTTAAAAAGAAGAGGTAACAGAACACAAGGTGATAAGGATGTATTTCTTGACTCAACAAACCACTATCAGTTAAATTGCACGCATCAAGTGAATATTAGCATCTAGAATCACTAAATGACAGTATCCCATATTTAGCATAGTACTTGATAAATGTTGTGCAAGTTGTGTTCTTAAAAGACATGGGGGTTGATTAGGGTTGATACAATAAAACCTCACTAAATGATTTCATAAGTACAGAGATATCTGAGCATGTACAACCTCAGAGGAATGAGTAGCTCCCTTGTGTGCACCACTTGTGTCATTGAATGCTGCTTCTGTCGTCCGAGTGTACTGAACCATGAACTAAAACCCAAATAGATCATATGTTGTGAGGTCTAAAAAGGGGATCACATGATACAAGAACAGGAACCCAAATAGATCATATGTCGTGAGGTCTAAAAAAGGGAATCACATGATACAAGGACAGGATTACCTGAATATACTGGGTCATATAGAAAGAATCAAACTGCCGCAAGAGTGTCCCAAGCCCTATGATCTAGAAGCAGAGGAAAAAATGTGATTATTCAGTGACATAACACTATGCACTATTCAGATACAATTGACCTGAGTTCAGTACCACGGCGGAGAAATCGGCGGTGGACCTCTTTAGTGGACTTGCTAAATTGCCTAAATGAACATCAAGCACATATCTTGACAACTGCACTCAGCCAAATGTACATATAATTTCATGCACTTATTCAACATATGATCTCAATTCACAATATGCCTTAATTTTTCATGAACAAACCTGTGATATTGAAAAGAGGGACAGCAATCTGGTCAAGAACATTGGAGGCTCCTCCGAGGTATAGATAACTTGAAGAGGTGAAAATAAACCACAAAAGTTTTGCTGCTCCTTTATACCGTGAGGTAAGAATCTCACAGTTTGATCCTCTTCGCTTGTCTATATGAATGATCATACTATCAAATCAACCTATGAGTACCAACCAGATCTATAATGAAGTTGAATTGTTGGCATTGTTGAAACTCACCTCAGACTCTCCTTTCTGCACAGAAAGTGAAGACACCAAAACTTCAACAACTGAGGTTATAGTCTTTGCTTTGATCTGCCAGAGACATCACAAGACAAGGTTTAGACCAAAACAACAAGAGACTATATATGCAATGCAGAACAGAAGGGAAACAAAGAGAACTTGATAAATCCACAAATCAAGTTACAATGTGAATGCTTCAGACAAAAACGCATTATTAAAGATGAGTATAGCTGCCGTTGGGGCACCCAGCCTTGTCCACACCCAAACCCAGCTCTTAATCACCCATTCTCCACCCTCCCCCTTTAATCCAAAGCCACTTATCCAAACCCAATGGATAGCAGTAACCCAGTGGATAATGTTGCCACCCTGGAGAGCAGCAGCAAGATGGCCAACGACAGCAGGTACTCTAGCACCACGCAGTAGGCTGGGACGTCCGCTGCCACCATGCCGGCGCTGCCACTACTGGCCACCTGCACCAGCAGGACGTCCACTCACCAGCACCTAGCTCAGCAGTGCTTTCTCCATGGGGTCCACACCTTCTACACCCGAGCGGTGACGGTGGAGCTGCCTAGGGCTTGCCGCTCCTCCCCTCCTCCAGGGAACCGCCATTGCTGCCACATGTTGCATGGGCGACGACGAGATGGGGAACTTGAGAGCGTAAGAATGAGGCAGATTGTTGAGCAGTACCGCCATGGGAGTGGAGAGGAGGAGCAGAAGCCAATGGTGGTGGTGGACTTGAGGCAGAAGACCAAGGCAGCTGCGCCATGCTGCTCGTGGGCGCTGTTCCGCACGGAGCGAACGACCGCCGCCACCGAGAGCTGGATTAGGACTGGAGATTGGGCAAAGCAGGTGATCCCCTCCCCATACCCTCTAACTAGCGGGTAAATCCTAATGGGTAAAAAAATTTCTACCCATATCCTACCATTTGATGTGGATGTGGATCTGGGGGTGGATATTGATGCCCAGTGACAGGTATACATATGAGCGCGAATCTTGATACAAATCATGGTTCAATTTAGTGGTGCCAGAGAAGTATGACAAAAGATAAGATTATTTTGGTTTAAACTTTAAACTTACACATAAATTTGATTGAAACCTTACCAATCTGATTCTGCTTCAAGGAAAAGTTTCAGTTTTGAAATTCAGAAAGTTAGTATCTTTAATGGTCCTGGTTCACACCCGGAGGGTTAATCTAGTAGCTACTAATAAGTAACAACTTGAATTTGCCACCTCCAGTACAGAAAATGTTTAGGGAACAAGAATCTCCATAAAGAAGGCCTTGGAAGACGTTTTACATCATGGAAAAATAAAAGGTTGGCTTTCAATTTCCTTACCTTGCATGCTGATCTCAGTTTGAAGGCTATAAGAGTCCGAAGCAACTGCAGTTGTCCAATTGTTGCCAATTCCTCAACCAGTGGTTCCCATAACGAATGTAAAATCTTCACCTATGCACAACATAGAACTGACTGTAAGTTACTAGAGATCACATGTATAGATTGTTATGGCTTAGGCCCCGTTTAGTTCCCAAAAATTTTTGCATAGTACCCGTCACATCAAATCTTGCGGCACATGCATGGAATACTAAATGTAGACGAAAAAAAAACTAATTGCACAGTTGGATGAGAAATCGCGAGACGAAACTTTTAAACCTAATTAGTCCATAATTAGACACTAATTACCAAATAAAAACGAAATTGCTACAGTGCCCAAAACCCAAAAAATTTTGGATCTAAACACACCCTTAGTAGATAGAAAGGTAGCAAAGGGACAGGCTACTACGTGCTCTCAGCTGTGAATTGCCAAATTATGTGGTTTAAGCTTTATTTTTTTTCTTGGACATGCAGGAGTATATATTAAACAGGATTATTCTTTGTTTGATCTCAAATGAATGTGCCTGGTCTCCGTATATAGAGTTGGCCCTAACAAACTTGGCTAATGACTCGAGTTAACATGCTAACTCAATCATATCTCAACCAAATAACCAGCTAACAACTCAACAACTCAATTAACTTAAACTTATATCCGGCCATGGAATAGGCAGCATCGGCCTTAATCTTCTTATTTCTTGCTACAACGTCCACAATATAGGCATACTTTTTATGCCCAAAATGTTGCAGTATAGACAATTCACTTCACATCAGATTCAACATAGACTAATGCCATATTATACAGCAGAAAAACTCCACATATTATCGAGATCACTTCAAATAAATCAGTAAATAATACAGATACAGATTTAATTGTCCATCCTTTTAGTATTTTCCTCATCAAATCCTGCCATATGCAAGTAGAAAATTGCATAAAAAATGCAATCCTTTCAATAACTAAAATAGTACATTTGTGTTCACAGCTTAGGATTACTCGTTGTAGTCATACCAAACATGCAAACCATAACTACTTGCAAGTCTTGAAACAAGATGGCAAGGGTGCTTTTTTTTCTCGAACAGCACAGGAGAACTGCGCATCATTTCATTCTGGTAGAAAAAAGTTGCACGGGTCTAAGAGACCCAACTCACACACCCCACACTCTGGACACTAAGATACAGACTCGCCACACCAAGAACAGAAACGACCAAATGCCTCTGAGCATTAAGCTCCAGCAGGCAGCGACCCAAATACAAGATCAAGTTTGGAGGCCCCTACCGAGCACCAGAGCCCTCCCTTCGAGTTAATAGCCCTAAGGACCTCTTGAACACTTGGCCTTTTATTATCAAAGACACAAGAATTGCGATGCTTCCAAATCTCCCAAGCCACCAAAATTATCAAGGAGTTGATGCCTTTACACGCTTCTTTGGGGATAGCAGCAGCCAGCAGTAGACCTTTTCCAACACCCCAAGAAGCGAGTCACAGTAGGCTGCGGTAAAAACTGAAGCAGCCCTAACTGTTGCAAAACCAGAGACCAAACTTGTCGAGCGAATACACAGCCTACTAGCAAATGATTTATTATTTCATCCTCTTGATCACATAAGGGACAAGACTCAGGACTTTTTATCTGAACCAAGGGTGGTGCCTAAACAGTTTACAGGTTTATTTTCAATAAAATTATTTCAATGCAGACATTTGTGCCTGGTACCACCCACCAAACAAAAAGAGACTGCAGGCCAGCAGAACAAAGCAAACAAAATGCATAATTTTGCACAGTAGTTATGGGTTACATGTAACTTCCAAAAATATGACAGAAATCATGAGTTTCCAAAGCATAATTTGCATGTCTACCATTTGCTTATATGATGACTGACCCATCAGAGGAATAGACGCAGGAGGGCCTAGAAAATCATCCAGCTTGGCCAGATCCTCCTGGTATTTAGCATCAACCTGAAGCCAAATGTTGCAACCTTGTCATCAGTGTTACTGAACAAAAACAAAAACAAAGAATAACATAAGCTTCATTATCTGCAAGCCGTGCCTTGAATTATACAGCATACCAAAGTATGTAAATCTGTCATAGTATTCTCTATGCTATGCTTTATGAGTATGTGTACCAAGGAGTCCAAGCATGCTAACCCAACCTGTCCTAAACTGAAAAAACAAGCACACTTACATGTCAGTTCTTCTGAGCTACACAAAGAAGCAGATATGTCTTTCTAGCAGAGTGCAGAATAAAACAAATATGAAAATCATTGGGCAAGGAGAAGAAAATTTCAAATTTATTAACATTAGGTTATTTCCAGAATAAAGCACCCCCCATAATGCATTAAGCAAACAATCATGACTTATCAGGACATGTTTGGATAGACATATTTCACGCAATTCCCTACCATGGGCACAAGAGCAAACATTATCTCATCCCCTATAAAATGATAAAATGCAAAGATGTTACCATAATTCCAGATAAAAGGTAAAGATGAAATGTTACCATAATTCCAGAAGGTTAAAAAAACGCATGCCAAGCAATTCATGACCTCCTGCATCAAACCTGGAGCAGAAAATCACAATGAACAAATAGAAAAATACATAAAGGGGAGAATATAAATCACAGATATGTTGAAACTAATTGTAGCAAAAATTTGAAAATTGTAATTTGGAAATGCTTTGCAGCCATCTAATAAAAAAACTACCAGCCATGTCTAGGTGCAATGAAACAGTAAAAACCACATTACAGCATGCCAGTTCTAGACAAGCATCCAGGCATTTGTTAGGACTTAAAACTTAAGCATGTTTCCAAATTGTGAATGTACTAGACTATACTTCTGTTGTAAAGCTATTGTGTATAAATAGTACACCATGTAACAAAATAACACTTACCAACCAATCGTGGCCTCTATAAACATGGAGTGTGACGGATTCGTCAACTGAACTATATATTGCAGCAAGTTGCCTGCAAATTGATGACGTTTAACAGTAGGAACACAGAGAAAATGTCCTTGAATAATTTGTGCTATTCTAAACTGTGAAAAGGGGGGCATTTTATTTAAATTACAAAACATTCAGCAGCATCTTTGTTTTGAATATCTTAAGAATATTGTTACATGGGATTAAAAAATAATAATAATGTTACATGAGAGCTTATTGCCTTGTTTAGCAGCAATCTTTCAATAACTTTAAACCTTTGAATTCTAAAAGTAGGGATTTACAAGAAAAGGTTGATGAATTCATTATAACTTAACACATCAAATTATGAACTGAAGCCAGCAATTTCTTTTTTAAAAAAAATGTATGCCTTATATTTATGCGATGGAGGCAATATGATGAAATCATTTGCTATCACACAGGTAGCACTAATTGATACAAACACAGTACCATACAGCTACAACTTCGTTATCCAAAGAGTGCAGAAACTTGGGACTCTAGCAAATACTACAATAATAAATGTGTCAAACTGGTGAAGGTGATCAACATCCAGTGAGCATCAAGGTGTAGTCATGTAGAAGCATCTTTTTTTCGGAAAGGGTGTAGAAAACATCCATCTTGCATAATGGACCACAGGCAATGGCTTATTTGATGGTCTGCTAGATAACAAGCAGAACAGATTACGGGCCTGTTTGGCAAAGCTCACAGCGAGAAGCCGTGGAGTGCTGCCAAATGCCACCACTCTGCATCCGGTCCTGGCCCTTTGCACTGCAGGTGGGGAGCAGAAAAAACCTGCTCTCCACATTCCGGTCCTGCTCTGCCTCCCTCACCCTCCTCCCGTCGCCTCCTGAGTTGCCTCCCCCATTGCCTCCCCTGCCTCTAGCAATGTCTCCCCATCTCTGCTGCTGGCCCACCGTCGCCGCTTCCCATCCTCGCCGAGACCGAGCCCACCATTGCTGAGCTCGCCGAAATCCAGCCCGCCCTCACCGACACCTAGGCAGCCGCAGCTTGCCCTCCTCTTTCTCTGCCAGGTTGCAAGTGGGAGCTGTCGTGGGAGCTCCACAAAACGACGTCGCTCTGATTCTGAGTCTGGAGACAGGGGAACAGAAGCAGTGGGGAGCTGGAGCTGGTGGGGGTGGGAGTGGGTTGGGAGCTCTGCCAAACTAGGCCAGGGACTCACTCTAAGGTGAAGACACAAGCTGCCATCCTCAATAACATCGATGATAAATGATAGGACTTCACTACATGGAAATTGCTAAGGTGCAATAATATATACACCTACATTTTGGCAAAATTGAAGATGTGACACTTGTATCACAAAAGTTCAAATGTTCCTAACATGCAAAAAGAAATGACTTCTGCTATTGGCAGCCAAAGGGGAAGAGAACCATGCTTTACTACTACAAATGTCACTAGTCAAACCTACAAGGAACATGCTTCTTTGACAGGTACAGATCTAAAAGATTACCAAAAAATGTGCTTGGGCTAGACATCTTATTCAACTGTTTCACCACATTAGCTGACTTTTGCATGCATGCCATAAGCTCCAGAGCCTCCTATCAGAGACTCAAAATAAGAAGAAAAAAAAGAAAACAAGAAGTATAATGGTTAATCTAATAATATGACAAGAGAAACAATACAGCTAATAGGGGTGATCCTGGCATACTTTTTTAGCACACCGTTCCAACACAGTAGTGAATGTTTCTTCCCAGATTGAGGTCCCATCAATGTGCAGTATGTCCTGCAACATTAAACAAAAGAAAAATCATTTTTGCCAGCTCATGAATAGTAAAGGGATGAACTTAACTAATTATGTCATCATTCCCTGGTACGCTGTAAAATGTCTCTGCACTCAATAACAAATGTTACAAACTACAGATACACAAATCCAGTCTGAATGGGGTTTGTGTTAGTCAAACACAGTCGTGTTGAACTAGGCATATGGCCAACTATATCTCAACATAATTGAAAAGAGAACCAAACCTCCGTTTATCTTTGGAGATTTTTTTTTCTGAATGCACATTTGTGCGGGAAAGGCTGCAGGCTATTTCCCTTCCCCAGACCCCGCAGTGCGGGAGCCTACGGCACTGGGTACGCCCCTTTTTTTTTAAAATACTCAGGTTCATAGCTAGCATCTAGAAACCAGAGAGAGAATGGCAGTATAAACAGTATGTATGGTCAATTTTCACAAAAGCAACTGCAATAAAGACATGAAGTATTAAAAAAAACTAAACACTAGGTAAAGGGCAGGTTTAGAGTCACTTTCAACCATAGGGTAGGAGTATAGGACAATAGGCGGCCATGGACCATGGCAGCTTGGACCTTTCTGTCACTTCACCATTTCCACTCAGCTAGGGGTTCATCCTCAAATGACACTAGATGCAAGGAAAAGCACATATGGCAAAGCAAGTCCATAGCCTCACAAATGGAATTCACCATCCTGGAATCAAGTGATCCACTTGCTGTCTATACAAAAGGCGATTTCACCTTTTGTACCTACACTTTCCACGGGGGCTGATGGGATTGCACTCGTGAATCCTATTATTAAAACTTATGTCAAGGCTCTACCTTATGAAAAGCATTTCCTCATCAGGTTACAACTTATTCAGTAAGAACTCAGGTGTTAGATGAACCAAACCAAACACCAAAATTTTAAAACAAAAATAACTAATTCATCTTGATTTGAAAAACAGCTAATGCAATGTTCATGGGAAGATAAAGATCTATAATTGACTTCTACATCAAGGTTCTCTAGCTGGTGGTGCAATGCTATTATGAGTATTGGTAAAGAGATGTGCAAAGGATCAATTCTCTAATTATCCTATTCTCTTGGGAGGTGAGCACAGGAATGCTTGTGTGTTTGAGGGAGGCCAAATCTTCAGACCCTGCTGTATTTTGTGGCAGAGGAAATGCAGTCTATGGTGCTTGGCGGGTGCTACTTCACTGCAAGATCTTCTCCTTAGGTCTTTTCACCCAGTACCTTAGCTTCTTGGTAGTGGCCTGGCAGTTTTTTTTGGTAGTGGCCTGGCAGTTTTTTTGGTAGTGGCCTGGCAGTTTTTGGTCGTCTCCTTTGTTTCGTCTGTGGAGTTTGTTAAGCCTGCTTTTTTGTACTTTTGTTTTGTTTAACCTGGAGGGGCTGTTCTAGCATCACCCTTTGTACTTTATCTCCTTTCTTAATGAAATGACACACAGCTCTCCAGTGTTGTTTGAGAAAAAAATCTAATAGTATTATTAGTTTAATTTCTGTGATTGATCACCCTTATAAATAAACCTCACTGATCACTAGAATATAGCTGCTTTAGTTGATAAATACAAAATAACTCTACTTTAATTCAGGTTTCATAAGAGACTCCATAATTTTAATTTCCCATACATCCATTGCCAGAAATGTCAACATGTTCCTGTGCATCTTAAATAGGAAAAAAATAGTGTGGAACATAACCATGTAATTCCCAGAGAATTGTCTTCTTATCTTAACTGAAAATAAATGTGACTGATAAATTTCAAAAAGGAAATAAAATAATAATTCAAACAATCACCTCAATGAATTCCATCCTCTGCATCTGGGAAAGCATAAAGTTTGACAAAGAGTTGAGGTTGGCCTCCATGTTACCTGCCAGCAGTGTAGCTAAGAAAACACAACCAATCCACTTACTCAAAAGCAAAACTACAAATTCAAAAAAAACCTGTGCATATAATTCCTAAAAGGATGGCATATATGTATGTATTATTTTCTAATACATAGCCACTATCTCATTGAAATAAAAGATAAAAGTAAATATCCAGCAACTAGTTGCCTCATTCACACCCTCAGTAGCAGGCTCGCAGCACATATAAGATTTAATGAGTCATATTTAGGGTTGATTTGAAGCTTAGATGTGTAGTACTCTCTCCGAACCCAATATAATTTTACATATAACTTTCTCTCAAAAGCACAAAATATATGTCCCTTGTAACTCCAATGATGTTTTATGCCTCATTATTCATTGCCTGCCAATTCAAATATGCACTAATCAATGAAGTAAACCTGCCATCTATCTTTAGTAACTATTAATGGGAAATAGGGTCAGTCACCTCGATTATTGTCCCAAGTCCAAATGGACATATATAAGGTACATGGGCTGATTATATAGGGTACATGGGACTAACACCTCATGTGACTAGACAATATGGTACTATTCCTATTTACTCTAACAGGCGACACTTTAGTCAACTTCCAAGTAGTCAATGAAGAACATATATATAACATGGTAAAGATTTTTACTTAGGTGAATCAAAAGACCAGATAGAAAAAGAAAAGTTCTTACCACTGACAGAATATTTGTTGCCTCTTGGTTTAGGTTAAGGACTTTTATCATATCATGGAGATTATCCTGTATTTTGGAGAAGCCTTGCTTTATCTGCACACTCTCTTTGACCTGCATCATTTACTCAAGAAACTTATTCCCTCTGTTCAAAAAGGTATCACACTTTGAACAAGGCATGCTCTCCAGCATGAAACTTTGACCATCACTTCCCAATTTCCCATAGCAACACCCCAGCAAAAATTTACAAATATTATAGTTTCAAAACACAGGAAGCTAAGCTAGCTCAGTTGGTCAAGGCTGTGGATGTAGACCCAAACCACCCAGATTCAAGTCCTTGTCAAGGAAAACTTCGGTGCCTATTCTCTTCTTATTAAAATACCACCTAGTTCCTCCTAGGTTTGTCTAGTTTTTTTTAGTTTCAAAACATGTATCATAATATATATCATGGTTACAACTTCATAGTTTAATATACTCCCTCCATTAAGTCATTTTATATTTTCTAGGTACATAGTTTTTACTATGTATCTACACATATTGTATATCTAGGTGCATAGTAAAAAAAATATACCTAAAAAAGACAAAACGGCTTACAATTTGGAACAAAGGGAGTATATATATTTATCTGCAATAATGGTCATTGGTCGAAGGTAAAGGCTGTTATTTCAGAACATATGGGGTGATAATAACTATGGATATCTAAAAGACTAGGTCAAAGAAACTTCATAGAAAAAGAATCTACAATTCAGATGCATTCTAACACCATCAAAAGGCATGGTGGCTTATTACTAGATTCTAGCAATGCCTTCTCCCTAGCATTTAACAACGTTTTGGTACTGTGTTGTCTACTTTTTCCATTTACTTATTGGAATACATACCATATTTTAGAATTTAGACCCACTAAATGCCAGAGTATTCAAGCCTAAGTTGAAATCCGAAGCAACTAAACCTATGCTATTTTCTTGTGGAAATAGTCAAATATGGTATTGCCATCATTACCTTTTGCACAAAAAATTGGAGACTTAGAAAAATATTACTATGGTTATACTGATTACTGTAAAACAGATTACTAAGCTTCTACCTGGTGGATCATCTCCACATCTTTTAGTGTAGACAACACTCGATGGATTGTCCTGCCACAACTTCCAATGGAGGTGTAGTTCAGGGAAATAAGCTGTCAGAAAATAATCACCACAAATTAACAAAATTCTACATATAAAAGTTGTCATCCTCATCAAATAGTTGCCAATGCTGCATCTTCAGTAAATACAAGTAAAGGAAAAATAAACAGTATTGACCTCTGACAACAATTGCTCCAACCAGTCTTTCAGAGTCTTATTCTTGAATTTGCATGATGCAGCCTATGTAGAAAGTCAGAAGAAGAAAACATCATCATTCTTATGGTACTCATTCACATTTAAAGATAAACTCATAGCGTGATATACATGTGCAGACCCTAACTTAATTCAAGTAATAAGCCCAATAATAAGAAAAGTAACAGAGAATGAGACCAAAGCATCTACAGGTGAATGTCTAGCAAGGTATATTTGAAGTTTAGAACGTACCCAAGACCCAATATAGTTCTGAGACAAGTCCTTCATACATTCCAAAGCATCATTCTTATTTTCATACCACATACTTTCTCTAGTTTTCAACAGTTCAATATGCAGTTGCTTCACCTCAAACTCTAGCTATAATATATACAAACAAAACCGAGGAACATTGGAATCAGAAAAAAAAAATCATAACTTTAAAATATTCAATTTCTTTGAGAATGGTCTTCACTTTAGCAGTCTTCAATAAAAGTTGTAACAGACTTCCTTCATCTACTTGCTGCGATGACCCTACAGAGATCACCAGGTCCCTTGCCTTCTTATCACTGGTCTATGATATGGCATGTTAGAATGTAAAGTAACAAAAAGACAAGCATAACTCTGGTTTGCTGCTTTACAAGATGTATAACAATAATTAATGCAAATATAGTGCTTTACCATGAGGTGAAGCAAAAGCCAACGGAGAGTGAAATTGCATTCTCTAATGACAGAAAGAAGACTCTGAGAATTATCAAGCACATACTCCTTGTTTATGGCATGCATATTAATATCCAAATCAGCTAAAAAATAAGGAACCTGGAGTTGAAAAAAACAGCATGCAGGAATCAAAAAAAGGAAAGTGAGAAAATATCAGGAAAAGAATACAGATAGTCAATCCAAGATGAGCAGAGAAAATTACGAGTTCAATTAATTTTAGAATTAGAGAAAAAAGTAGGTATTGAACTGCAATTCACAACCAATCTAAAACAGGAAAATCTTTGATATATACTCACCTTTGTATAATGGTGAAGACTGATATCACGAATAGAAGTGGGAGAAAGGCAGGAAACTAATGATGACTTTGCTTCTTTGTATGCATCCCAAGAGACAAGTAAATCCACTGAGAAATGCAAGAATATGGGAACCACCCAGTTGTCTTTGAAGAACCGGTCAACAATCTCCCGCATAGCCAAACCTCTGTGCAGAAGGTCATGAGAGTAAAACAAAAGAACATACAGATGTCCACCTTGCAGGGACAGAGCAGTAGTCCGGTGCTGCAGATCAGGATAGAAGCCGATGTTGTTGTACACATCCCCATTCCTCAAGCAGGTTATGACAGCATTCACAACAGGTTTGGGCAATGGAAACCTCCTGAGTAGGTCCTCAGGCTTCTGAATTGAAATGATGTAAGAGCTAAATGGAGATGAACCATAACTAGCAGAAGTACCCAGGGTAGGCACATGCCGACGACAGAGCTCACATATCTGCTCCAGATTAGGATCACTAAAACAGCGTTTGTACCGCAGGTGTGCCACGAGGAGCCTCTCACGCAGCAACCCACCAAATTTGTGTTCCATTATAAGAATCAAGCATCCGAACAGAGTCATTGACTCCACAAGTAACTGGCATGCGCAGTTATTCTCCAACACATGATCTAATGTGCAATGGGCATATAACCCTTCCTAAACAAGAAAGAACACTCATTTAGTGTCACTAAATTTGGACTGGGGGCATCATGTTTGATGCTCTTGTTCATCTAAAAATATTTACCAACAATGCCAACAAGTTACAAAGGCACTGTGCAACGGCACAACTGAGCAGAGTAGCCTAACCTGCAGTCATTCAGGTAATTGCAGAGCTCTCCATGGTAAGTGACGGCGCCATCCAGAAAGGAGAAGAATCTCTGCATGTAGGAGCCGCAGGAGTCACGGAGCTGATCTTCCAGTGCTTCCAGCTCGATGTTTCCCTCGATCCTCGCCTCAAAATCGCCCGGGGAATCGAAGTATCTTTGCCGCGAGCGAAGTGAACCTCAGTTATTAAAACTTAAAACTACGGTGGCTACTCGAGTCTCGAGATGTGCAGATTTATATCTACGAATAGGAGGAGAATTCACACAGTTGCGCTTTCGCATTGCGATGGTTCGGAGTTTATTATTTATGGCAGAGAACAGAGAGAGTAGTCACCGGAAGTCGAAGAGGACGGGGTCGAAGCGGCGGTCTGCGAACAGCGGAGGTGCGTGGTCGAGAGCAGGAGTAGCTCAGCGATGAGGGTTTCCGCGCGCGCGCAGAAACCTAGGAGCTCCGGGAAGTCGCCTGCGGCGGTGCCAGAGGCGGGCGGGCGGCTTGTCCCAGTCTCCTCCATGGCTGGTTGTCTGGTTTAGCTCACGAGGTCGGATCGGTCGGGAAGAAGAACGCCGAGAGGCGAAGTATCTACTGTTACGCAAACCAACAGCGGTTACGAAATGCAAGACATTCTCCGCTTTATGATGAAATTAAACAAGTTCTCAAGTTAACCATGATTCTAATTTCATCCATTTTCAATTTTAAAATGTCAACCATATTTATTCTGAAAAAAAAACTAAAACTAAAAATAATATTATTATGTAAAGATTGGTGTCATATATTCCGATGTTATTGACCTATTTTAGACTTTGAAACTGACCTCTTTGTCCTATTGATCTTGCTTTATGTGGATTACATCAACTACCTATTGGGTCGACTCATCAACTTCCTTTCCAAATCATAATATAATAATATGTTTTTAAGATAGGTCTATTATGTAGAATCTACTAGATACAGTATATATCTAAATATATGGTAAGAGTTATATATCTAACAAATTAAAAATGTCTTATATAGTTTGGACTTTGGAATGAAGAGGATATGTAATATTTATATTAAGAGAGAATATGCATTTTCCGAGGGCTAAACTTTCACTGATGAATAGTATAGACAAAATAAAATAATTTCAACATTCTCTCTTTGCACAAAGGACACAATCTTAACGCACGAGAACGTGAAATATGACCACATTTCTGGTTCAACAAACGTTGTTTTAAATTTAGGAACAGATGCATTTCTACGGTGCAAAAAAATTACAAAAGTATCATAGCATTCTTGTTCCTATTTTCATAAACATGGCTGCTAGGAGCCCAGCATAAGTGTACTTCTTTCATCCCATAAACAAAGACCTTGCCTGGCATTGAAAACAAACAAAAGAGACATTTTGGAGGGCATCCAAACTGTCTACTAGTATTTTGTAAAGGGTACCCAGGTCATTTTGCCATAATCCTTAATTTATGCTACAAATCCTATAATGTCTTTCTCTGAGTGCATAATAGTTTATCCAATAAAACTAAAACCAGTGAGCTTACATGCCATAACCACCCTGCAATATGAGCTTTGCGCTCTCATATTGTCACCGTCATTGCTCCTATGGGGCCAAAAAGATGTGCATATATATATAGCACACATGTTTGACAGAAGCCCTCACAACACAGCTTCCAAACTAAATCCATGAGGAGCTATATTAAACCATATTTTTCATAGAAGTTGAAAAATGCGTAAGAGAGAAACTTGTCTAGTTGACAAAGACTTAATAGGTCTTGTTTTGAAACCATACAATGTGGTAGCCAGTGGCGGATCCAGAACAAGATTGAAGGCGCACACGGGCGCCTCGTCGGGGTGCGTGCCCGCGCGCCTCGTGGCGCACCCCATCGCCTCGGTCATGCACCTCATCGTGCAGTCCAGGATGATCCTCTGGTTGTCGCGCGCGGCGTCCGGGTCGGCCTTGTCGTCGCCTGTCTCAGCGGCGGATGCCATGGCGATGAGGAGGAGGAGGAGCGCGGCGACGGCCGGGGCATACCGCATGGTAGTGGCACCGGCAGAGGCCATGACTTCTCAGGGGATCTGTGGCTGTTTTAATTGGCGTGTTTCGTTTGTGTGTGGTTCAACTCAACCATGCGACGAAAGTAAAGTAATGCAGAGGAGGGGAGTGAAAGTGAAGTATGAAGGGTGAGAAGTGTTTTGTACGTAATAGACTACTACTAGGATCGATAAGCATGAGATGGATGGAGCTCGGAGGAGGGTCGGCATGAGGAACGCGTGAAATTAAAACAAGGCATGGCTGGCGCCGCTCACCCGGTCATCAGCTGCAATGCTGCAAGGATTGCTTCCGGTCATCAGCTATTTCGCTCTACTACAGTCTACAGTCCTCGATATCGACCATCTGCCGCTCGACACAGGTTGTTTATTGTTCTTCACATGCTAGGCCGGCTGCGGTGGTCCGGCGCCATCTCCGCTTTGACGATGACGTACGATATCTATATAGCAGGCCAGATACGACGACGACGTTTCGATCGGAAGGGGTGATCAAAGGAGGGATAGGGATCAGTACGTACAGGTCGTACAGTGATGTAGCATCACAGATTCACAGTAGCTAGCCACACACGTACTGTAGTTATAGTACATACATCAGTTCATAAACTTGGAAGTTGGAACGAACTACTATGTCTGCATATATATGCGCTCACACACTACATATGAATACATCGAGTTCTACTATTGTCGCTTGGTGCGCCGCGCTCCAGCCGCCTGCCTGGATACACATACACATACACATACACGCCGTAACGTGACGGTGACGAGCGAGAGAGAGTCACCCCAACCCGCGCTGACGACACGCCCCACGCATGACGGCCGCCGCGTGCTTCTCCTCAGCGGCAACGGCAGCACTCCCTCCTGCTTCTCCCGCGCACTCCATGATCTCCATGGCGTAGCCGACCAGCCGCGAGGCGCACCCCACCGCGCAGTCCATGGGGTTCCCGACAACGACGCCCGCGGGGTCCGGGTCGGGCTCTCCGGCCGCGCCATTATTGGCCACGGCGGCGAGGGCGATTATGGTCATCGCGAGGAAGAGCAGTGAGCTGCAGGAAGAAGCGGACGCAGGACGGACGAAGACAGCGGCCATGGTTTTTTTTTTTATATGAATATATGGTGATCGATCGAAGGGCATCTCGCGGCAGCCGAGAAGGGCCAAGGTCTTTTTATACAGCCAGCAGAGCCAGGAAAATGCAGAGGACTTTGTATGGCTTCTTGGGCTGGATTGAAGTGCGCGCATACGACACGGGTGCTTTGCCGGCAGCATGCCACGACGAACGTGTGACGGTTTGTTGTTATACTCTGTAGTCTGTACTGTATAGTACGCAGTTTATAACAAAAAAAATGTTTCAAATCCCACTCTCAACATTTTATCTTTTTTTTTATTTTACCTGTAATCAAATCACACTCTGAAGAATTTATTCCTTTTTTTTCATTTTACCTGTAATCAAATCACACTCTGAAGAATTTATTATATGTTTTAAATTTATCTGCATTTGTACCTAGGAAAAAGTCATTAACATGTCAAATCACACTCTGAAGAATTTATTATTTGATTTCAATTTATCTCCAGTTTTACCCAGGTAAAAGTCATTGACATGTCGACAGAAAAACAAATTGTTTGCAGCAGCTCTATATCTTCAATTTCCTTCACATTTAAACTTGCTCAAATGCCTTTAATAAACATATTATTATTAGGGACAGAGGGTGATAGTACATAACACATTATTGGGATTTGAAAGGCAACTTTTCATGCTTGAGGTTGATTTAAGGCTTGTTCTTCACCTAACAAAAAGAGTCTGTCTATTTAGCACTCGGGTGATTTGAGCCATTTGATCACTCAAGCAATTTGAGGACACAAATTAAAATTAATGAGAAAACAATATTCATGTGATTCGTGCCCTATGGTCACACACGCAAAAGTAAGGATCAAATCACACAAAAAATGAAAAACCAAAATTCGAGTGAGAATAAGGATACTATCACACTAATTATAAATTACAGTAAACAATACAGTCATAGTAAATCAAATATACATATAAAGAAATATTTCTATGAATTGTAAATAACAAAAATAACCTGGGACTGATTAACAAGCCAAACATACCTAATTTAATCAAAAATTTGATTTCATCAAAAATACAAAGAATCAAATATTCTATGAATTGCAAAAAACAAAAGGAGCCGAAGGACACTGATTCAGAAGTCAAACATACCAAAAAACCAAAAAAAACTAATTACATATATAATCTATATAAATTACACCTAATGAACAACTATAAGTGACACTGAAGCACACAATAACTGTATTATAAAAATAAACAATCATAAGAAGGACCTAAGAAAAGATTACACCAGCAATATATTATAATTACATCAACTAGAGCAAAAATTTACAGGCTATAAAACTAAAAATATAAGTAGTCATATGTACAACTGAAACTGTTTGCTGTAAAAGTGAAACTTATAACAAAATAAAAAGAAATAAGGCATTAGAAAAGACATGAGAAGTAGCCATTAAAGATCACTACTTGCCACACTCAGCTCTTGCTAACAATTTGCAATCCAAGTCTACTAAGCAGACACCAATGGTGATACATGCACACAACATATAACTAAGCAAACTTAGAACAGTATGCCTTGAACAGCCTGAAGATAAAACAAAGTTATCCTATGCATCAACATTTCTATGAAATGCAAATGAACCTGAGAATGATTGACAAGGCAAACATACCAAAAATTTGGAAAAAAACATAATTTCAGCAAAATTACAAATAGCCAAAGATTTCTATGAAATGCAAGTAGCAAAATGAGCCTAAGACTGATTCACAAGACAAACATACCAAAAGTTTTGAAAAAAATAAAAAATTCAGCCAAAATATAAATACCCAAAAATTTCTATGGAATGCAAATAACAAAACAAACATGAGATTGATTCACAAGGCAAACATACCAAAAAATTCAAAAACAAACAAAAACAAAGAACTAGTTACATACATAATCTATAGAAATTACACCTTACGAACGACTATAAGTAAAATTGAAAAGTATAATAACTGAGACTAATTCACAATGGAAAGATGCTAATTTCAGTGTGTAATGCATGTGATGAGATAATCATCCGGCTTTTTGAATTATTAACTAGTCGTGCTGTACAGCTTCTTTGTCTTGCAGCTAGCAGTTTGACATTTCTACTTGTGTTGCTCTGCTCTATCGTCGTAAGCAAAACATTCCCTTCCGTGAAAACGGGGATGGAGACAGACAGAGAGGTGATCGTCAGGCACGCAGCCACTCCACTTCATAATGAAATTTTTGGCTGGGCAAGCCGAAATGGAAAAGCAAAATCCTGTAGCAGTTGTCACGTCACACTGTAGTAATTTTGTTTTTATTTGATAATAATTATCCAAACATTGATTAATTAGGCTTAAAATGTTCGTCTCGCAAAGTACAACAAAATTGTGCAATTAGTTTTATTTCATCTAAATTTAATACTTTATATTTGTGCCGGTATTTCGATGTGATGGGGAATAGGAATCCGATGTGATGGGGATGAGATGTTATTTTTTTGGAAAGTTGAGGTCCTAAACACAGCCTATGTTACTTTGTGTAATGCATGTGGCATCCGGACAAAAGCGGGGCCGGAAACCAATGCAATGGACAATGCGACACCGACCACACGGGACGGATGGAGCAGATCAAAGCCAGCACACATCCGACGGCCAAAAAAACTGTGTGACGCAGGCCAACAAATCACACGGGCAAATGATAGCTTTTGTCAAAAAAAAAATCATGAACATCTTTGAAGAAAGATCCATCGGGAAGACACAAAAGAGGGTGCTTTATGATCCGTAAGGTCACCTAAAACATCGAAATATCTTGTTTATGGGCATGCTGGGAAAAAACATTTGGAAAGTTTTAGAAGATACAAAAAGTAAAAATAGAAGTATTTCGACGACTAGATAGGTGGATCTTCTAATCACTCATGATCCTCTTATTTAAATGGAAAGGTAGTTTTATCCTAATACGAAACTTATTCTATGCGTAATTTACATGTTCATATGAGATCTCAGATCGATTGCCAAAGGAAACACAAGTTGGAACTTTGGACTGCCAGAACTTCATGTCGGGGTTTTTCCAAGCCACCACGGGATTAGCCGCTAGTTTTTCTAGAGTTTTTTTTTTTGTAATTTTAACCCAATTTCATCATTTTTTGTTTATTTTCTTGTTTGCATCTGATCTTTGATCCTCCGAGCATATTTTTGGTTGTCAACTATGTGTTGCTTCGGTCAATTTGCTCAATGGTGGTTACGTGGTGGGTCTTTTAATCCATATATATATTGTGATACACATGCACCGTTAGTCATTGATCTCCAACCGACTTAGAATCAAGGCTGCATGATGTGTAAGAGTATTTCCTTGCTATGGACTATAGTTATAGAGTAGATTGGGCATAGTGGAGGGTCGGGAAACCCTCTCCTAAGCCAAATTTGGCCTATTTTCAATAGGTGGTCTCTATATGCATGTGAGTACTGTCCCAAATTTATATTTATATCTTTTTTAACAGTATATGTATGGGATATATTATTATCTTTCTTAATCTTGACATATTTGATGGTTGGATTGATCATGTAATGACCATCAACAAGCTCCTCCGCACTTAGCTCTTTGTTGGTAAATATATTATGAAACCTAACTTAAAAAAATATGATGCTAGCTAGTGGCAAAACCAGGAGTTTTAGAGAGCCTGCGCTCACATGCTTAAATGACAAGTCACAAACATAAATACATAAACATATTAGACCAAGCTATGATTTCTTGGCATAAAAAATCAAATAAAGATTGTGTCCTAATTTTTGTTCAGCGTGAAGGTAGAGTATGTGTTAATTTAGATAACCAAGAGAAAAAAACTAACTTGTAACGGGTAACCAAGAACAAAAAAAAACTGATCTATAGACAATAGATATGCATGAAACACTATTGATGAAGAGTGAGATTCTTGTCTCGTTTAAAGGTTTATATAGATATCTAGAATTATACAACCATGGTAGTTTAAATTAAAATAATCCTCTAGACACATAAATAAAATTACCCTGCTTGCACTTTTTGCTATAACATGCAAAATGGTTCGCCGTTGGCTCCCCTCCCCTCACCGTTCTACTCTTATCCCACAAGCAACAACAATTTGGGAAAAATAAATCCATATGTTTGGATTATAGAGAAAGAGAAAGAGACAAATGAGAGTTAGAGAAGGAGAGTTGGGGCTGTGAGTTTGGTGGCAACTGGGCGCGCTGCTTCGGGCTCCCCCGCAGTGATGGTACCTTCAGCTTCCTGACCTCTCTATGCTTAGATCTCAGGATGGTTGGGCCTTCACTACGTCAAAAACGATTTTGCGCAGCGTTGTCAAAAAGATCTTAGTGGCGAACACCAATTGTTGCCCGCTGAGATAAATCTCATGATTTATCGCAGCGGACATTTTTTATTTACCGTGACAGACACTTTTACCCGTCATGGTAAATAGATTTACCGCCGCGGGCTTTTTAAGATGACCGTCATGGAAAATACGCTATTTACCGTGGCGGACGTCTTAAGAAGCCCGCTGCAGTAAATTGATTTACCGTAGCGGGCATCCTATAAGGCCCACCACGGTAAAAGGCCGAGGCCCACCAGGCCCACTAGGCCCAAGATAGGCCCGCTTGTCGTCTTCATATATATATACGAGACCTAGGGTTAGACACTCACTCCCTCTCTCTCCCTCCATCCATCTCTCCGTTGCTGCACGAACTGTCTCCCTCCCCTGCCCTTCCGGAGACGACGGCTCTCCCCTCCCCTGCCCCGCGGACGGCGACGCGGGACGGCGGCTCTCCCCACCCTGCCCTGCGCGCGGCTCGCGGGACGACGGCGCGCCCCTCCCCTGCCCCGCGGAGTGTGGCAGTGTGACGGCGGCAGTGTGACGGCGGCGCTTCCCCTCCCATCCCCCGGCGGCTCGCGGTGCTTCCCGTCCCTTCCCATGGCGGCGGCGCAAGGAGCTCCCCCTCCCCTCGCGCGGCGGCGAGCGGCGCGCCCTCGGCCCTCCCCTCCCCTTGCAGGGCGCGGCCCTCCTCTCCCCTGGCTGCGGCGGCGCGAGGAGAAGAGGCGCGCGGCAGCGCTCGCGGGCGAGGCGAGCGGCGGCGCTCGCGGCCCAAATCCCTGGTGGCGGCGGCTCGAAGCCCAGATCCCGGCCCGACTGGGTTAGGGTTTTGGGCTTTTGTTTTTTTTTGTTTTTTTCTACGGATTAACCGCGACGGGCATCAAACGACCGCTTCTGTAAAGCTTCCATTTACCGTGACCTTCCCGCGGTGTCGGACGACTTTGCCCGCCGCAGAAAACCGTTTTTGTCCGCTGCGGAAAACCATTTCTCACTAGTGCTTGCTCCGCCTATGATGCTAGCATAAAAGTTATTGAAAGAATTTTTTATGCACCATTATAAAAGATCATATTTTCTTCTGTGCCATCAAAAAAAGTTTAATAGCCTTTGACACCATTGCTTCAAACTTTTTTTTTGCCCTCCATGCCATTGCTGTTAGACTGGACTCTAATGGTGTCAAATTGTAGGTGTGAAAAATCGTAAATGCGCTTAGGTCTAAATATGCCACTAATTTTTAAATGTCTTAACGGCTTCAAACAAAAAAACTCAATACTAGAAAGTTGTTTAGATCTTGTCGAGATCTACAACTTTCATATAAAAATTATCTTCATTTAATTTCACAAAAAGTATATGATTTGATATGATTAATATGCCTTCGAAAAATCATATATTGTTTGTGGAAATAAATGAAGATATTTTTTATATGAAAATTATAGATTTTGATGAGATCTATAACTTTCTAGTTATGAGTTTTTTCATTTAAAGTCATTAACATGCTAAAAAAATCAATAGCATATTTAGACTGGGGTATTTTTAACTTTTTACACATACAATTTGACATCGTGAAAGCCCAATTTGACGGCAGTGATGTTGTGGAGGACAAAAAAAAATTAGAACAGTAGCGCTAAAGACCACCGATCTTTTTTGATGGTACAAAAGCAAATACAATCTTTTACGATGGCGCACATAGAATTGACCCAAAGTTATTCCACGGTATTTCTTATGGATTTGAAATGGCTACCATATCATCTTAAGCGGTTGTGAAGCGGAACTGATTTGACATAAAGTCATCATTACCTTTCCAACAAGTATACCTTTTTATATTTTATACAATAAAAACATAACTCACATTTTTCTCCTAAATGGCGCTCTAACAGAAACTGGTAATGGCTACCCAGTACCTTCTCTTCAAAAATAGGCACGAATTAAAGTCGCGCAAAGGTGTTTGGCACCATTGTTTTGTCTCAGATCCTACTTAGATTTTGACCCTTCAGCCACATTCTGCATTGCAACGATACAAAATTGGTTAAAAACTTACAATACATAGATGTTATTGCCTATTTTTTTAATTTTTTATGAGAATAGTAACAATATTGCTATGATTTCCATGAAAATAATGGCTCGCTTAAACTTACCAGCTTACCAGCGTTGTTTTTCTCTCATGACAAAACATTATTAGTCGGCATTTAGAACATCACCACGATATGATCTAGTTGTAATGATTTTTCAGTGCAATTTTTTTCAGTGGACAGGTAAAGCTCTAAAACCCGCAATTGAAAGTGTCGGAGCCTATTACAACCATCCTTTGCAAAGGATCAGAATTCGCTAGGTCAGATTTCAAAATAATCAGGACAGCAATGGTAGTCACTCTTCCTCGCCAAATTTTACATATATAAGATCAACTATTTCAACTTGCTTGACCTTCTCCAAAAGATCGGACCAACCTAGGATTACATTGGTATCATTTAAGTTCAATACTTAGACATCACTTGGCATTCTTTCGATAGGGTGGTTTACCCCTCTGGCTGTTCTTCCCTCGTAAAATTGCCATTGTCGGGCCAAGGGCACTGCTCCTGAGGGCTCTGTAAGACCAAGCTGACGTACTAGCATTTTGTTTCCATGCTCCCCAGCCATTTTCCTGAACATCTACCTTATCACTGGGCTCATCATTATTTTCCCAAACCATGCTTTCTGATTTTCCTGCACAACGTATCCGAATTATTGTATAACAAAAATGCTTGGTATGAAACCAAAATACTTCAAGCGGCAGTGCTTGGTATGAACTATTGTACCTAGTGTGCGTTCTTCATCTTTACTGTTGTTTGCCACCAAGGGTGGTTTCTGGCTCTCAATATTGCCTTCATTTTTGTGTAAGGTAACTGGCCTTCCGGCCAGAGCCGATCCAACTTTATTGCATGTTTCTGCCAAGGGAGTACTGGCAGCCCCTAGCACTGGCTCAATACCCTTCAGTAGCCTTACATCAAGAAGTGAAGAGTACTCGATCTGCAGAAGATATTAAACATGACACTTTCCAGACTAGCTGGTAATAAGGCTAGAAAGTAGAGAAATATTGATTACCTCCAAGGAGCCATCTTCCATGTATGGTGACAAGTCCGCAAGCATATCTGACTCGTCCTTGTTTTCTTTTTCATCAGTGATGATTGGATACTCTTGAACGGGTAAGAGAATGATACGCGATGATATGGGATCATATATAAGAACTTTTCCGACCTGAAATAGCAGGGTGACATGACTTAGTTTTACCAAAATTCAACCCTGCCAATTAGTTCAATATTCGCCATGCTTTTTATTTACAAGTTTTCCCAAGCCCCAAAGATGCAAAAGGTTTTCAGTCTAGTTTGCTAATATATCACTTCCGTTTCAAACAACCCTGATAAAAAAAAGTACTTAGGCAATGCAAATGAAATTATATCATACACGGTACGAAGACAGCTCCGGACACAACATGGAAGACAGCTCAACCAATCGGTAGGCAATCAGATCTCCCTCCTGCAAGGTCCAAAAGACAGGTAAACTCTTGAATGAGGGAAAAAAACGTAAGGAAACTGTGATGTTGCCCCATTATTCAGTTTCTTAAGGATATACTACCTCTGTCCCAAAAACGAATGTAAAAAAAATATAAAAATCTTTAGTAACCTTGTGCCTTAATTTAGATTCTACCAACAGCACTTCTCTGCATTCAAGCATGAGAACAGATAATGATTTTGGAATCTCTAGTCCTTCCTTCCAATAGAGAGAGAAAATGCTCACTGTAATGTACTGACTGGTTGAAAGTAACGATATCTCACAATTACTTCTATGATAGAAAAATTAACCCCCAATATTATGTATTAGACAGCAAGTTTGCCATTATCGTGATCCTATGCCCTGATACACCACAAAATTTATACAACTTCAAGCATAGGAACAGACAGCCAATTAGAGGTTTAATCTCCAAACTGTTAGTCATCCATTTTCAGTCATTATTAATATTTACTTTAGTACATAACATATGTTGATTCGGGGTAAGGTACAAATTATCAACCAATTGCATATATGACAGATAAGTTAATTCTCAACTGATCAACGTATGGTAGACATGTTCAATTGTTTCATAGCAAATCTTAGAATCAACACAGAATTGTATCTTCTACCTTTGTAGCAAGATTATCCCTTATTCCCTCACGTATAAATATAAGAAAAGCCTATCTATAACCATGTTTTTGCAAGACAGCATCTTATTTCTGAGTTTATATATTGGCAAATGTTAGAATGGACGTAGAACTGTATCTTCTATCCTTGTAGCACAATTATCCCTTATTCCCTTATATATAAATACAAGAAAAGCCTATCTATAGACTATATTCATGTTTTTGCAAGGCATCATCCTCTTTCTGGGTTTATATATTGATATATTATCCTATTTAATTCATGCACATGTGATGTAATCAGTAGCCTCCCATCCCAATTAAAACAAATGAAATACCTTTGGAAGTCGTGTTAGGGGGTACAAGCTCTCAAAATCGAAAGGTTCACCACTGGACTTTTCTTCATTAGCAACAGTTTTCGCACTGGACATCTCAATATTACTGCCTTCATTGTTCCTTCGATCACTGACAGCACAAAAGCCATTTTCAGTAACCTTAATGTCCATCACATGATTGTTAACTTCTGTGCTGCTTCCAGCTATTCCTGCATGATAGCCAATATCGGACTTTTTCTTGTTTGAGTTATTCAAACCCCACTTCTGGCCCTTCTTTTTGCTCATTGTTCCACTCCATTGGAATGTGCCCTGAAACCACAAGTAAACATTAATGGGACAGCAGGTCCAACCAATTGCTGACCATTTTTCCATGTTTTCAGGGTATGGAAGAAATTGCAATATTTCGTATTATCTTGAGCCCAAAATATCGTTAAAACCTCACCAATGCTATTGACCCCCTAAATTTTCTCAATAAAATGATGGTATCATTATAAGCTAGAGAAAATATCAGACTACTGGCTAACATACATAGAAACTTAACCTTGTATACTAGATCAAACTTGAGTGTGGCCCAAGTGAGACGTGAGAATACCTCCTGTTGGAGTATATGTATCTAGGCCCATGAGGCCCATGTATGACTACTATATTGCTACCCTCCTAGGGTTAGCCCATTATCCAATTTACTGTTTCAGCATGGTATCAAGCTAGTTCTTTTATTCCTCCCTCCTCCAGCCGCTACCAGGCCTGCCGTCGCCGGCAGCCGTGGCCACCATGGCCGGCGGCACTCCTCCTCCCCCTCCTCCCGCCTACTCCCCCTCTCTGCCCGGCACCTGGGCCCAGGTCGCGTCCGCCAACTTCACGCGCCCGGCACCTTCGACCAGTGCCGCCGTCCTGGCCGCCGCCGCCGGCGCGGATCCGCCCGCCCTGGACGTCGCCCTCCCTCTCCCGGGCGCAGGGGCGCCAGTTCCCCGTGCCGCCGCCGCCGCTGCTGGGCTCGGCACGCCCCTGCCGGGCGGGCCACCGCCGGGCACCCTCCTGCCGCCGCTCGGGGCCCTCATGTGCACCCTCCTGCCGCCGCCGGGGACCCTCGCTGCAACCACCTTGGGCGGCCCTGCCGCCGCCGCTGCCGCCGCCGGGCGTGGGAAGCAGCCGCTCACTGCAGCAGCCGCCCTTGGGCTTTCTCCAGCGGGCATGGGTGCCGGGAGCTCTTCCCTTCCCGCCCCGCCGGGGTACGCGACCTCTGACTCGGCGCTCGCCATCACCCTCGCTGCTGCCCGAGCCGCAGCTGCGGAAGGGCAGGCTCGCCTCCGAGCGGCTGTGCTCAGGCCTGGGAGCGCGAGCGTGATGCGGCTGACCTCCTCGCCCGTCAGATTGCTGAGGCGGAGCAGCTGCTTGTCGGCCCCCTGGCCCCGGTGTACCACGACACCAGTGCCACCTCCTCGGGCTGGGCCGCTCCTCGTTCGTCCCCAGTCGTGGTCCACTGGCCCGACACGGCGGATCCCTTCGTCGCGCAGCTACACTACCAGGCCGGCGGCGTCCAGAACATCCGGAGCTTGGTCCCTGTCGTCCTCGACCCCGAGTCGTCCTCCTACCCTCGCTGGCGGGACCTCGTGCTCCTCATCCTACGTCGCTACACCCTCGACGACCACGTCCTCACCGACACTCCGCCAGCGGCTCAGACCGCGGCATGGCTTCGCCTCGACAGCATCGTCCTGTCCTTCCTGGATCCTCGGGAATGTCTCCCTTGACCTCCACGACCTCGTCCGCAGCGGCCCTAAGAGCACGGCGCGTCGTGCCTAGCTGGCTCTTGAGGGTCAGTTCCTGGGCAACGCCGAGGCCCGGGCCCTGCACCTCGACGCGGCCTTCCATACCTTCGTCCAGGGTGACCTCTCTGTCAGCGACTATTGCCGGAAGATGAATACCATGGCCGACTCCCTCGGGGACCTCGGCTGGCCCGTGGAGGACCGGATCTTGGTCCTCAACGTCCTCCGCGGCATCAGCGAGCGCTACGGCCACCTCCGCACGTGGATCGCCAGGACGAAGCCCTTCCCCTCCTTCCTGCAGGTCCGTGACGACCTGTGCTTGGAGAAGATCACTCAGGGTGTCCAGCCTGGGCCCCTTCCTGCTCTTGGGGTCTTCGTCCCCCTCGACAGCCCTCGCCGCCACTCCACCCCGTCCTACCGCTACGTCTGCGTCCTCCCTGCTGGGTCCTCCTCCTCCCGGGCCGAGCGGGGGTGGGGGGGGGGGCGTGGTGGCCGCCGTCGACGCGGCGGGGGGGCGTGGTGCGGGCCGTGGGGCCACTCTGACACCACCACGGGGCGCATCTTGGCCCACCTTCACCAACCCCTGGACTGGGCACATCTCCATGTGGCCTTTCCAGGCTACCGGGGGCGAGCCTCGCCCACCGGCGACCATGCTCGCCGGGGTCCCGTTCGCCCCGACCTCGGCTCCGTGGACTCCACCTCCCGGGGTCACGCCCGGGCCTGTCGGTTGGGACCCGACGACCTTGGCCCGCTCCTTCGGCACCATGACCCTCACTCCTCCAGTCGGCCAGGACTGGATCGCAAACTCAGGTGCCACCTACCACACCACCTCCGACCCCGGTATACTCTCCTCTGTCCACCCTCCTTCTTCCTCCCACCCTTCGTCCATCATGGTCGCGAATGGATCGTGTCTTCCTGTCACTTCCGTGGGTGCCGCTCACATTCACGGTCCGTTTCGGCTTCCTGATGTCCTAGTTGCTCCCTCTATGGTTCACAATCTTCTTTCCATTCGTCGTTTTACAGCTGACAACTCTTGTTCTGTTGAATTTGACTCTTCTGGTCTTACTGTGAAGGATTTGGCTTCCCGACGTCCTCTACTCCGCTGTGACAGCTCGGGGCCCCTTTACACCCTTCGGTTTCCTGCATCCACTTCTTCCGCTTCGTCCTCCGGGTCGTCAGCTGCTTTCGCCACCACTTCTTCCTCCACTACATGGCACCGACGTCTTGGGCATCCTGGCCATGCCATTTTGACACAGCTTAGCAATAGATCAGACATACCATGTACTCGCTCTCATGATGAGCACCTTTGTCATGCTTGTCAGTTGGGTCGTCATGTTCGTCTTCCTTTCCCTACCTCTACTTCACATGCCACCCGGATTTTTGATCTTGTAAATTGCGACCTATGGACGTCTCCTGTCATGAGCATTTCTGGCTATAAGTACTACCTTGTCGTGATTGATGATTTCTCGCATTATTCTTGGACTTTTCCTTTGCGTCTCAAGTCTGATGCTTTCTCCACGCTCCTCCACTTCTTCGCTTGGGTGTCTACTCAGTTCGGCCTCACCATCAAGGTCGTCCAGTGTGACAATGGGTGCGAGTTCGATAACCACACCTCTCGCGCCTTCTTCCTCTCTCACGGTATGCAGATCCGCATGTCGTGTCCCTATACCTCCTCCCAGAACGGCAAGGCTGAGCGCATGATTCGTACCACGAACGACACCATGCGCACCCTTCTTTTCCAGGCTTCGCTTCCTGCTCGTTTCTGGGCTGAGAGTCTCCACACCTCCACCTATCTTCTTAACCGCCTACCTTCTGTTGCCTGTCCAGCACCCACTCCACACCACGCTCTCTTCGGTACCCCTCCTCGTTACGATCACCTTTGTGTCTTCGGGTGTGTGTGTTACCCTAACACCACTGCCACCGCTCCCCACAAGCTGGCACCCCGGTCAACTCTGTGTGTCTTCCTCGGATACTCCCCAGATCACAAGGGGTACCGTTGCTTCGATCTCACCTCTTGTCGGATCCTCATCTCTCGTCATGTGGTGTTTGACGAGTCCGTCTTCCCTTTCTCCACCACCTCACCACCCACCACCACCTCCCACCCGGACCTCTTCTCCTTGGTTCCCACTGACACGGTGGACCAACCACCCTTGTTGTTGTTTCCTGCAGGTACTGCTCCTCCGTGCCCCTTGCCGGGCCTGACCACCGACTTGCCGTCCTCCGGCCCCTCGCCAGGTCCAGACATCGGCCCGACACCCTTCGGTGCTTGCCCTGCGCCCGATGTTGGGCCTTCGGATGCGAGACCGTCGCCTTCGAGACCCGCTGCTTCGGCGGTTCGGCCGCGTCTACCAGTGCTGACCGCGGCCGTCTCCGGTGCACCCGGAGCCGGCCGCCCCGCCACCGGTCGCCTCACCGGTGGCCTCCTCTTCGCCGGCGACGCCTACACCGCCACCTCCGACTACACCCGCCATGCCGGCCGTGTACCACCCGCTCCTTCTGCACCGCCACCCGCGTCATGCTCATCCCATGGTGACGCGGTCTGCGGCTGGTACCTTGCCGCACCGGGCTTTTGCGGCGATGCCCGGTCAGCCGCAGGTCTCTCAGGTACCCTCTTCGGTTCGTGACGCCTTGTCGGACCCTCACTGGCGTCACGCGATGGAAGAGGAGTACGCGGCCCTCCTCGCCAACCAGACATGGGATCTGGTGCCTCGTCCACCGGGCTCCAATGTCGTCACGGGCAAGTGGATCTGGACACACAAGTGGCGTGTTGATGGTACCCTCGAGCGATACAAAGCTCGATGGGTCCTCCGGGGTTTCACTCAGCGCCCTGGAGTTGACTACGACGAGACCTTCAATCCAGTGGTGAAGCTGGCTACCGTCCGCACGGTTCTCTCACTGGCTCTCTCCCGCTCCTGGCCCGTGCATCAACTGGATGTCAAGAATGCCTTTCTCCATGGTACTCTGACTGAGACGGTCTACTGCAGTCAGCCGGCAGGTTTCGTTGACTTCTCTCGCCCTGATATGGTCTGCCGGCTCAACAAGTCCCTCTACGGCCTCAAGCAGGCGCCTCGGGCTTGGTACTCTCGGTTTGCTGCCTTCCTACTCACACTTGGTTTTGTGGAGGCCAAGTCAGATACGTCTCTGTTCATCTATCGCCATGGAGATGAGATTGCCTATCTGCTACTTTATGTTGATGACATTGTGTTGACTGCCTCGAGTCTGTCTCTCCTCCGGCGCATCATCACCTCTCTTCAGCGGGAGTTTGCTATGAAGGATCTGTGTGTGCTGCATCACTTCCTCGGGTCACAATTGAGCCTCGTCCCACCGGACTCTTCCTTCACCAGCGACAGTACACTCGTGACATCCTGGAGCGAGCTGGGATGACTGACTGCAAGCCCTGTTCCACTCCAGTTGACACTCCGGCCAAGCTGTCCGAGGCCGAGGGCACCCCAGTGACTGACCCCACTGCTTACCGGAGTCTTGCCGGTGCTCTTCAGTACCTCACCTTCACCAGGCCGGACATCACCTATGCAGTCCAGCAGATTTGTCTCCACATGCATGATCCTCGCGAGCCACACCTCACTGCTCTCAAGCGGCTCCTCCGCTACCTCCGCGGCACCGTCGACTACGGCCTTCTACTCCACCGGTCCTCCTTCGCCGAGCTCGTGGTCTACACCGACGCCGACTGGGCCGGGTGTCCATACACTCGGCGCTCCACTTCCGGCTACGCCGTCTTTCTAGGCGGCAATCTGGTGTCTTGGTCGTCCAAGCGCCAGCCGGTGGTCTCCCGCTCCAGTGCCGAGGCGGAGTACCGCGTTGTGGGCGCTGTGGCTAACGGCGTGGCCGAGGCCTCTTGGCTCCGACAACTTCTTGCTGAGCCTCCCGGAGCACGCTTGACTACTGCGACAACGTCAGTGCGGTCTACCTCTCCACCAACCCAGTTCAGCACCAGGGGACCAAGCATGTGGAGATCGACCTCCACTTCGTTCGGGATCGGGTCGCTATCGGCGATGTTCGGGTCCTCCACGTTCCGACCACCTCGCAGTTTGCCGACATCTTCACCAAGGGCCTCCCGTCCTCCACCTTCTCCGAGTTTCGCTCCAGCCTCAACATCAGCAGTTGCTAGTTGCGTCTGTGGGGGGCTCGTGTGTGTGCTCTTTGTTTATTTCTTGTCCAGTCTGCAACTCCGCTGCGCCGGTAGTTGAGACTGCGGGGGAGTGTTGGAGTATATGTATCTAGGCCCATGAGGCCCATGTATGAGTACTATATTGCTACCCTCCTAGGGTTACTGTTTCAGCACCTCCATCCCTCCAATTGACCATTTTCATTTGACATAAAAACTAAGGAAGAAGTCTAATTTTGGTCATCTAACTATAAAACCAAACATCTTTGGCAAGCAGACAACTTTGGCCCTCGATTGGTTTTAAATGCGGTATTGCTTATATATGTATTTTTCTCAAAAAATACTCCCTCTGTTCCATATTTAAAGTTGTTTAGACTTTTCTAGGTACATAACTTCAGATACACATCTAGATATACATTACGTCTATATGTATCTAGAAAAGCTAGAACAACTTAAAATTTTGAACAGAGGGAGTACATCATTAAACCTCCAAAATTCATAACTAATTCATTTTAAATGAAAAATACAAAACCATATTTTTATAAATGTGGTTGATCTAGAATAACATAGCACAAAATGATAATTTAAATAAATAACAGTTATGACTACAAGCAACAAAACACTAGCAACAGGAACAAGACCCCAACTTACACAAGTAGATAGAATGCATTTTTACCAAAAAATGGTATGAATATTTATATTTAAAAATGAATTTGTTATGATTTTTTAGAGATTTCATCACATTATCCTTTTTTAGAAAAATACATATGTAGGCAAACCCAACTTTGAAACCAATCGAGGGGACAAAATTGTCATGTCCACTACCAAAGATATTTGGCTTTGGAGTTTGATGGCCAAAACACAACTCGGACGATTGTTCGATGGCCAAAACATAACTCGGACGATTGTTCTATGGCCAAAAATAGGCTTCTTCCTAAAAGGCTAAAACTAATAAGTTCTAAGAGAAACTCCAGCAATGTCCTTACATGGGCTCTCATCCTTAATTTTGAGGGCCGAGGGGCAAAACCATGTCTACCAAAACTCCTACTTAGGCCCCCTAACCACCAAGGCCTATTGGAAATAATCTTGTCCTGCCTACGAGCGCTGCCTACGAGTGCTCCAGGAGGCCATGAAGTAGTGGTTCATCGGATGGTGAGGGGTGTGGGAGGAACCCAATGCTCACCAAGTACAACTAAGCCGAATGAGCCATGCTAATGATGGAAGTGATACTCCAAGCACGCGTTTTTGAGAGGTTGTGGATCCAGACGATGTAGACAACATCGATGGCAATAGAGGCCATCCTTTGATCTGTATTATCGGAGATGGTGTGCCCCATAGCGAAGAAATCGATGATGAGGCAGGCGATGGACACTATCCGTATCCTATCGTATCCTATCCGGCATGGTTGACACTATCCGTATTTGAATCCGAACACAAATATGAAAACAAATGTAATATAAGTGATATCCGTCCATATCCAATCCGTTTTCATCCATGACTAAGGGCGACGGAGGACCACGTCAAGCTAGACTAGGTGTTGCCATGTTCAATGGCAAGCTACTCACGGAGGGGCAGTGACTCACATGCCAAAAGGAGAGGCAAAAGAGCGATGGTAGGAGTCGTCGCTCCTGCAACCCATGCAAGAAGGGCGGCAATGGCAGTGCACTAAAGGCGCAATGAAACCGATACGTGCCACAATTGTGGCCACACAAGTCATTGGGCTCACAACTATCACTAGCCCAAGCATGCTCAAGCGCACCTTGCACAGGAAGAGAATCACAAGCTTGGCAGTGCACGATGCCCCCATGCCGACATCGACAATTGTCCACCTCATCAAACCGCAAGCGCAAGTGTCCCTTGGCAAGGTAAACACAAGCAAGATATAGGAGGGGTTGATATCTCGACACCGGCACCAGCTACATGACAGATCGCAGAAGCGTCTTCTCCAAAATTGATCGTGTAGTCCGAGGGACCCTTCGGATCGATGGTAGCTAGACTCAACAATGGTCAACTTGATGAATGTAGCTTGAAAGTGAATACAAGGATGGTGTGATGCACATCGGATCAACGTCATCTTTGTTGCTAAGGTGAGCCGCGGGTGGAATTGACACCCTACACACCCTATTAGTCTCTTGATGCAGCATGGCGATGAAGTGTGGCATTGGCATGCTCTCTACGGCCACATCAACTTTGGTGCACTATGACAGCTCAGCTAGAGGCTGCTGTGGAGGCCGAGCGCAAGCAAAAGCTCCGCGTCCTACACATGGACGACGACGCTGAGTTCACCTCTGTCAAGTTTGCACGCCATTGCGAGGAACGTGGCGCATAGTGGCACTTCTTCGTGCCGTACACGCAACCAACGTGGTGGAGGCATAACCACTTAACCAGTCAATCGTTGCTACTGCGCCCACTCTCATGAAGCAGGGGGAAATGTCCATTGAGTTTTTTAGGAGGTCGTAGGCATGGTTGTCTTCCTCAACCAAGCCCAACAAAGAGCCTCAACAACAAGATGCTCTTTGAGGTATGGTGGGAGCAAAAGCCTCTGGTGAGCTTCTCACGTACATTTGGTTGTCCTAGTAATGTGAAGGACACATGACTAAACTTGTGCATGCTTGAGAACAACAACACCCGACGGTCTTCATCGGCTTTAACAATGTCTCCAAGGCGAGTTGCATGCTCCAGCCCTAGTCTCGGCATGTTCATATCACTAGTCTGCCCTTTCATGCACACTCGTAGGACCATTGCCAAGGCAGCAGATGCACCTGCAAGGCGACTTTTACTATCGCGCACCCCTAGGTACGTACTCCGCACCAGCCCACCAGCAGAAGTCGTGCTCGTGAAAAACGTGCCACAAGCGCCCCTAAGGGCACCAACCCCACCAGTCGTGTGACTCCAACCGCCGGCTATTATGCACTTCATAATCACTAATGCGCTATGGAAGTATGGGAACCTCGGTACCCTCGGATATAACCTCAATCACGTATGCCCCAACAAGGCACCCATACTTCTATAGTGACTAGAACGTCTACTGCATTGCCTAACCCCCTCTCTGCGCAAGTCAAGGCGCACGTTTCGCCCATCCCTACAAGGGTGTACGGGTCAATTCCACCTCAGCACGTCGCTACAGTGGACGGAGAGGCCACGATTCGACAACCACGTCGGACACCCACCCCGGAAGAAAAGGAAGACAACGCACTCCCAAGGCCTCCTTTTTTGTTTTTCTCTTTCTTCCCCAGGCACTTTTTACATTTACCGCATGTTGAAACCCAAGCCCTCCCCTTCAAGCTATAAAGGGGGAGGCAGGCCCGCCAACAAGGGGACCAGCACAAACACATCGAAAACAAAGCACACCAGAGCACAACACCCACGCTTAGCGAACTTTCGAATACTCCACGCCAGAGACTTGGGACCCCCTCCCTCTATTGACCTCTTGTAGCCCCTACTACGAGCACCTTGGTGCAACACGAGAACCAAACACCACCGAACATAGAGACATTCCGGAACCAGTATACATCCGTATGTCCACTCTGTGCGACCATTTGAGCCTAAACGAGCAGATACAAATTTACCACCGGGTCGTCTAGAGTGCTATTCTAGACATCAACACGTAGTACCGTTTGGTTTAGACCTGATCCAATGCCTGAATGGCCAAATGGACAGACGTTTGGTTGATAGTTTGCATGTATTGATTGATGTTGGAAAAGGGATTAGTGAGCATTCATTGGAGACATGCAACTCCGAGAAGATCCCAGGTGAACGATTTTGATGGACTGGCGCCAGGCAACACATACACAGTCAAGCAAATATCTCAGGGTTTGAACCAAATATATCCCAAGAAGATCCTAGGCAAAGATACCTAGCAATCATTTTTGGTCGCGCACGCATCGTGCATCCTCCCAGGACAAATAAGGACGACCACCTAACAAATCGCAAGGCATAGGTGTGCAACAATCACCCTACAGACCATGGAGTCCTAGGGTGCCTCGATCACCTCCGCAGGGTCCTAGGGTGAAGCATCACCCCTTGGACCACTCCCCTCGCAAGGTCAAGAGGCTCTGGACCACTCAACCACTGCCTAACTCAACAGGTAGGCGTACGGTCGTATCAACCATGGGCATGCAAACTCACGGCCAGGAGCTAGTCTCCTTGGAACTGACCAGGCCAAAGAACTCTCGGTTAGGAGCAACGCCACGCCGCCCTACCACGACCGGGGAGGCTCCCGGTCAACAGAGGAAAGTCGTCCTCATGCACTGGCGCCACAACACCCCAACCAGGAAAACGGTCGCAGGGACGACCATGACCCACACTGTGCCGCCATGGGATATCATGCCTCGACATGGATAGCTAAAGGACAGCCACGACCAACATAGTGCCACCATAGCACACCATACCTCAACGTGAAGAACAGGAGCCCCATGACACCTAAACATGCAATAGAAGCTAGTACAACACGCAGGAGACCCATGGACCGAGCTCGCTAAGCACCCCCCCTCCCCTCGGGCTGTGACACGGCCCCCAAAAGTATATAAGGGGAGTCGGGCCTTCATTCTAATTCTCTTTAACTCCCACGCACTCTCTTGAACCCTCTCGCATTCTCAGTCTCTCATGCTTACGAGCGCCCCCGTTGTAAGCCTACTGAGCACTTGAACCGAGGAACACGAAATCGAACCCCCGTGAAACCCCTTGTCTCAAGTGCTAGCCATCAATTCCTAGAGCAACGCGACGTTTGATTTACTGGTCTGTCCATGAAACATCGACAAAAGTTTTCTATGAGACTATATTTGCCTTCAGATGACAACATGTATGATATTTGGAAAATTATGAATTGCCATCAAATGAAATTGTGAATTTAAATATGTACCATTTGTATGAACTACCAATATTATAGTTTGAATTGATGTTGTGTTAAAATAAGAGAATACATAGAGTATGTGTGGAAATGAAGAGAAAAAGTACGAACCCTTGCTAGATTTGAGCTTAGAAAACATGGCACCCTCAAAGTAGGGGATTCCTCAAATCAAAAGTAAGGGGCCTTGTTTTAAGGGCTATTGCTAGAGTTGCTCCAAGTCAGCTCGAGACGGATGATGGAACTCATCAAAAGTAAGGGGCCTTGTTTTACGGGCTATTGCTAGAGTTGCTCCAAGTCAGCTCGAGAGGGATGATGGAACTCACAAACCCCACTCAGATCGGATTCTACATACAAGGATTTTGTGGGCATATTCACTAATGCACTATTATGCACTTGATATTTCTTCAATAAGAGAAGATGACAATCTCAACAAAATTAAAAGAAAATTGTACATAAAAGTAAGGTCAATTTCATAATGACGTCCAAAGGTCTAAAAATTGTTAGCTATTGTTGGAAAGGCATGAACCTATGAAGAAGAGAACCAGAGAAAATGTGAAGAACCTGTGATTCCTTTGCTGGTGATTTGTCGGGTTCTCCACCTGCAAACAGAATATATATATATGTTAAGTTGCCTTTAACACAACACATGGATATCAAGTAGCAACTGAAGATTTTAACATTGGTCCATCATGCCAGCCATAACAACAGCTTCGACTTCCAACTTCCATCCAAAACGCTTAGGTTTCATACAGTGCACTACTAAAAAAATCAAACTTCTTATTTCTTAATTTCAGCTGAAACACATGCATTATAAATGAGAACACAATTAGGTATCAATGGTGATAATTCTTACTGCAAACAAATCAGCAGCTCACAACACCAGAGTACTGCAATGTGTAGGAAAATTAGAGGCCTTATGATAGTCTCAAGAGAATTGTTATGAAACTGACTATGATATTGTACTTACCTGCTATCAGTGGTGCTGTATTTTTCCTTGCCAACACAAAGAAAATAATGCTGCTTTGTGCCACTTTTAATTGTCAAAGTCATTGAACTGCTAAATTTGCCCGTTGCATTCCCTATATGCTCATCTTTTACTCGAGAACGTAGTTTTTCTCCTCCCCCCCCCCCCCCCCCCCCCCAAAGTGTACTACTGTTAAATATTAGTAAAGCATGACATTCAGACACAAAATAGTTCTAGCTGGGCTTGTTGTCTAAAAGCACGCTTTGTTGGTCAGATATTAGTGGTTTGTTTGCCACACATGCTAAGCCCTTTGCGGTTAAATGTGTGTGGTCGCCGTTTAGTGTCCTTTAAATTTTGTTTCATGCCACACATGCTAAGCCCTTTGCGGTTAAATGTGTGTGGTCGTCGTTTAGTGTCCTTTAAATTTTGTTTCATGCAATTCTTGTAATTCCATTGTTGTGAAGTAATGAAATTCAGGATGAAAAAAATGTTATGAAGACAGATGTAGGTCATTACATTTTGTATTTCCAACTACTGACAAAAACACAAATAACATGGCACTTTATTATCAGTCACAGAGGCGCATATAGAAATTGTGCCTGGTTGCATGCATATGGTGCACATACAAATATGAAGAAACATGAGGCAGTTATTAAAAGCATACGCAATCAAGCATTCAGGACTATCTGATCACCATTTCCCCCTCTAACAAGACCATGAACAGATTTCTCATGTGGTAAACCTAGCCAAGTTATGCATAGACTTGAATTAACATAAAAAAACAAAGAGGGAAAGGGAAGTTCTATCAAGATAGAGAAAGAATAGAAGATTAAGATGCAGCCCAAAAGTTGGCAAATTCCTGTAGATTCTTTATGGGTAGAGCTATACCTGCTGGTTCAAAACGAATGTGACCAGGCCGAACCACAACTGGGACAATCTCTTCTGACGTATCAGAATCTTCCTCATCTGCTTTGAGGCTTGAAAAATGAACTTGTGGTCCATTTTGATTGCTTGATGGGACAGGCAAGCCATCTTGATTGCTTGATGATGGAAAATCAGCAGCTATTGGTGGATCTTCATGCACGTTCTGCAGTACACATACATGAATATATTGATCAGCACAAGTGCACAACATAAATATAGCAGTTTGGTCAACAGAACATTCAGTCAGCTATTGGAATGTTGTTCCAAGTGCAAACCATGAAAGTCGATACATCCAATACAATAGAATAATAATGTTTTTCATAAACTGCAGTAATTTTTCACACTAAGATTTTCACATAAACCAAAAATCTCCCCCAATCCCTGCATGTCCACATGTGCAACCCCTACCAACTTCACCAGTCGTCAGAAACCCCACCATATTGTCTCCTTCGCTAAGGGAGTAAGATATGTAGGGAGACACCAGCAAAGAGAGATTCCATCTAGAAGGGGGACGTCCCTGTACCTGAAAATCTGGAGGACAAGCCCGTCCCCTCCTGATGCCGTTTGAGTCCGTCTGTGTGGGCATCGTCTAGACATGTGAACGGGGAGCAGGTGGGCAGCACAGTGGCGAAGTAGGGAGGCAGCGATTAGACAGAGGCAGCGAGCGGCACAGATCCAGGTCAGCATGGAGGAGGGCCATCATCGCTATAGGCGGGTAGGCAGGCGGAGGTGCACCGCCAGGTGGAGGCAGCCGGGGCAGGCCGACACCCATGCAGACGGAGGCGGGCTGGTGAGCATGCGGACAAAGGAAGGGAGGAAGAAGTAAAAAGGTGGCTGATAGCTGGGGCCACATTGACGGCAACCAATGGATCTAAAACAGTCCATCCATCCTCTCGCTTTCCATCCCTCCTACTAAACACAGAACAAGGACGACCCCATCCCCTCAATTAAGCAGAGATGGGATCATCCCAACCCAGAAAACTAGGATGGATCCATCCCATCCCGTCCCACCTTGTCCCCATACCAAACACTTACCTAATATCCTTTGACAGATACAACACATAGATGCTTTGAGTTCTGAACTTTTGCTACAGTATAAACGCTTAGGTGGCCTAGGTACGCCCAAACACACTTAAGCTATAGGCAGAAGGTTACCACTGGCATAGCACCTAGCGCTTTTTGGAACCTTGCCCCAAAGAGGTTGTGTACCATTTTCCATTGGTCTTATTGTTGTGAAATTAGTCTGGTGTGGGTTGTGTGTGCATTTTGTGTTGTGTAGTACATTTCAGTATTCTTTGACAAAATGACATAATAGCTCTCCTGCGCCGTTCGAGAAAAAAATACCTTTTCTGTTTGTAATTTTCCACTCTGTTTCATCAGCCTTTTAATTTTCTTGCGACGAGCACTTCGGCTCTCCAACTGACAAGGCAAAAATACAAAGCAAAGGGAGATACATATGTTAGCTAAATTAAAATATTTTGGCACAACTGCTACATCATAAATTAAGAACTGAAATTTCTCTATGTTGATTAACTCAAATGAAGGGAAATAGAACAGAGTGAAGCCCAGTATCAGATCTTAATGAAGCTGGAAAACGTGTGGGTCTCAGCATGCAGGAATGAACAAGATAGGACTATGAGAAAAAAAAAACTTAACCTTACCAATACAATAAACAAAACTACAAAAGATAACAAAAAACTTAGCCTTACCAATACATAAACAAAACTACAAAAGATAACCTGAATCAAGTATATGTGGAAGGGTTCTGGAACAATAGAACTACATAGATAGGTAACATCTTCAGTGATACAAGGAATGGGCTAATAGCAAATTCAAGAACTATTGCAGCAACACATGACTACTAACTTAGTTTTTGCCTGCCATTGCGTTTTAGAGTAGCTCTTCATTAGAAACATATTTATGGCACTCTTTTTAGAAATATTGGATAATTAGCAATAGCAGACTACATCGTAGATACATGCAGACAGTTCCACTACGTTTTTTTAAAATAATATAACTGTGTTTCACTGAACTAATTGCAAAACAAGCTAAGGTGAGCTTGATGTTGCACCAACATTTTTTAAGGACCTCTGTTGTACTTCATTTTGCACTTCTGCTAAGTGAAAACCTCTTTTAATGAACTAGTCCCAGAAGACCAACAAACAGTTGGATCTAAGTAAAAATGAAGGACCAAATACAATGTTAGCTTTCATCCTGATTAAGAAAGGGCATACTGGCATCATACTTTTAATATCAATAAAGGCAGCAAATATAAGAGGATTGAAAGCCTGGCAAAAAGGACAAAAGCATGTTTTATTATTAGAATTTAGTATTGATTCCTAATTCCTATTATGCGCCCATTTGGGAGACCATTTATACCAGCGTATCAAGCAGACCGGCCTGACAAGACCAGAAAAGTAGGACTCTGGCAGGAGCTGCCCATTGCCTGCATTTCCTTTTCCATATAAAACAGCAGAATGAAAGGAAAAATATTGAACTACTTCATACGAGAAAGAAAAGGCGCACATGAAAAGATAGCATTAAAAGGTAGACATGATGCATCTTTTGCAATGAGGTAAAATAGATTAGCCATCCGCATCACAATGGAATATATTCCAGGATAATTACCATCTACCAATAAAAAATTGGTGAGCATTACGCACAACCAGGAAATTGGATATAATCAAATAGTCAAACACTTAACATATCACGAGCAGCATTATGACTCATGCATACCTTTTTTGTGTCACTTTGAACATTATAGTCTGCCACCTTTGCCTCACATCTCAACTCAGTTTGATTGTTCCTAAAAAACAAAATATGAATTTCATGCAGTGATATGATGGAACAAACAAGGACCGATACAGTATATAAGCCCTTATAGATCCTTGCTGTGGTCAATATATTCCTACATCTCATTTTTATTTACAGACCATGCCATGTACAAACATTCCCCAACTCCACAAAATGACAAAATAAACTTCGCATGCAATTTTATTTGCCACTCCTGTCATATTCCATCACTCTTCACATATCCTTGTGCTATGTTGAAGACTATCCTGCGTGTTTCTTTTTTTCATGAGCATGTCTGGTTCAAGACTGATCTTACCACCACTATATTTAAGGAGCACAGCGCAAAACACTTTATGAGGCGAAGAAATCATCACAACAATTGAGACAATTCGGGAAAGAACACGGAACCTTTTACATTTTTAGAGCACAAAAAAGAGCCTCTGGCACGTAGGATTGCTACAGATATAACAGTGGACCACTGCCTAAACAAGTCAACTGTCTTAATTCGGCTTGGCAAAGTTCACCCATGAACAAAACAATGCAACATAACGAAACCAGGGACTTATAAACAGGGTTCTAAGTAGCTATATATAGATCTTTACAGTCCTTGTTGTGAAGCAGCAAAAACAACAGGAACCCTAAATATTGTTGTAAAAAAAACAAACAAAACAAAACAAAACAGGAACCCTAAATATCTACACTTCTACAAATAGCTAGCTATGTTTACACTACATGGTATAGCTGTGCAATAGCTTTTCTGGAGCTATACTGGGAAGCCATGAGAACCAAAATTTAAAGGGGTATACTGATTTACACCATTCTAATATACACAAATTTTACTTATTGTTATGCCAACTTTTTGAACAAAATTGTGATTTATTGAATTGTCCTTAACATTAACATGGTTGATACCAAAACAAAATCAACTACAACACAAATCATGATAAAAGTATCACTGAGATCAACTGTCATTTGTAAGATTAAATTAAAAATATATTATGTTGCTGTGGCTTTCCATTAAAATCTTGTTCAGATTAAGACTATTACAATTAAGGATCTTGTAGATATAACCAACAAAGTGGATTGCCACATGTTACTGGTGCTGGAAACTGTTGGTTATGATCATTTTTTTTTCCAAACAGACAACTAATTTGCATTTCAAAACAGAAATAACAAGTTTTGAATCAGAATTTAGCAGAAAGAAGGCCTTAAAAGAGAGGCACTGGAACCAAGTAGGAAGCAACCAACTCAACAAGCTCTTAACCTGAACTCTAGAATAAGCGATAACTAGGATTAAACTCGCTAGGAACGCACTGCTACATGGTTTTAAAGCAACGCATAACAACATGAAGGTAAACAACACAGGAATACAATTCAAACTAGTTATGTTCAATGGGAACAAAGTTAGAACTATTTCTCAAACCAGAGTGCCTTAAAACATACAAGCAGTAACTGGCATATGCCTTGAGAATTGAGATAATACCCCTCTGCTTTTTGCTGCTCCACCAAGGTAGTGGTAGTTTCATGTTGTGGAGTTGCTTTCTTAGCTTCAATATCAATAACTGACAACTTCAACTTTTTAGATCCACTCTGTGCCTCCTTGTTGTCATCTATATGCTTTCCAGAAATTTTCACCTTCAGCCTTTTTCCCCTGCATCGAAACACGATGAAAAAGGATAGACACATCACTTAACGGAACATAGACGCGGACATCAATAGTTGTTTCATGGTTCTAGCAGAAAACTCCATAAGAGCATAAGTCAGATTATTTGCATGAGCAAAGCTGGTTTTGGGGATTCAAAACTCATGCAACCCAGATGACATAAAAAAGAGTGTATTTCATAGTTGGAAAAAGAAAAATGCTAATACTACAACAAATGTATAGCCGTATAGAAGCATACTTTGAGCTCTCAGGTATTTCTGCAACCCCCTCATTCCACTTCCTCTTCGAACTTGTACCATTGTTTTCTATGCTATGGCCAGCAGTGGCGTTTTCTTCAAGCTGGTGATCATCATGTGCCTCTTCTTCTTGGTGTTTACAGCCATCCTTTTGATCCAGGATTGCAAGGACTTTGTCATCAACTGCATGTGGCCTCTTCTCTATTATCTCATGATCTTGAATACAGTGCACATCATTGTGCCCTATCTGCTTCGCGCAGGATTTTTGTTTAACCCTAGCAATATAAAAGAAAATTGGTGATTGTTGTCATCATTTCTGTGAGAAGTAGCCCACTGTTCTGTACTAAAGAGATGCATAATGCAAGGAAATATTAAATCAAATATACGGGAGGATTTTCTGGTAGCTAAAAATTAAAAGAGCCTTTAAGTGTAACCTTTTTTATAAGCCAAGACAGTATTTCATTCATTTGATACTGCATCTCTATGTTACCACTAGACATTATCTGCTCTTCGCTAATACACAATGGCCCATATTTGACATCAAAGAAAATAGTAACACCATATCATCCAGATTGCACTGCAAGTAATGACAGAATGCAAGATAATAGACACGAATGAAACCAATCAAACCTCCTAAGCTCCTACTCATACTACCCCCTCTTCCTGATAAGTCCTTTCTTCTTTGCCATCGACTTTAACACACAGTTGGTGTCAACACACCTAGGCACCTTGCTCACTACGACAATTTTCAACAATCCTACTACCACTCCTGTATGGTAGGTGGGCTTCATGTAAGGCCCTGTTTGGATTCATACAGCTAATAGTTAGCTACTAATAATTAGCCCCTTTGAATCGAAATGGGGTCCAGCTAATAGTCTAGCTAATCGATAGCTGAATACCCAACCAACAACTATATCACTAGTTGGGCCAAACCAGCTAATAGTTAGCTACCTAATATTAGCTATGAGCATTTTTTTTTTTTTGACAGAACTGGAGGGGCTTTCACCCCAACAGGGATATATTAAAATTTAAAGACAAAAGATTCGTACGAAGTTCTTGCCCTCAGGCTTAGGAAACAAAGAAAGACAGAAAAAAAAAAATGAAACTAAACAATAGGATTATAACAGATTCTGGATCCATTGATCGAATAAAATCAAGTCTTTTGCCTTAGCCCTCAGTGACAGGAGGTGCAATTCCTTCCTGTAAATCTCTTTAGCCTTTTCCACTTCTGGATGAAGGTTTTGAAATATGAAGTCATTTCTAACAGTCCAAATCGCCCAGGACATCAGAATTGCAGAGACCATGAAAAATCTGTTGCTGGATTGTAGCCTTACATGTGTGACAGCATCCGCAATTGAAATATTGCTTGGAAAAATTATGCCAAATGAGCTCCAGCATTCCTTGGCAAAGGGACAGTTCAAAAACAGGTGTGTAGAGGATTCCGCAACACTCAAATTGCACAACACACAGTTGTATGAAACCAACTGCATTCTTTTCCTTCTCAGAATGTCTCTTGTACTTAACCTGTCCTGAAGGAGTAGCCAGAAGAAGACTTTGTGCTTTGGTTCGCAAAAACATTTCCAAAGCCAACTAAAGGCTTGATGAATTTCCCTATGTCCAGATAGAAATTTGTATGCTTTTGAGGAAGAAAAATCCCCCCAGGTTGAGCTCCATTTATGTCAAAGGGAAGTGTTCTATTATGGACTCTATTGTTTGTGACTGGTTAAATGCTTCTGTTGAAAGAGGTAAGTTGAAAAGATAAAAAATGGAGTGTTGTTTGTAATGTAGATGGATATATTTAGGGATAACTAGGCCTTATGTTTTGCCAAGAGCTTGAGAGATTGAGGGAGACTAGAATTGTTTCTTCATAATTCCTTGCTTGCTTTCTAGTGTGCCTCGTGGGCTGATTATAAAGGGTACATAGGACTAACACCTCTTGTGCCTAGACAATATGATATTATTCCTATTTCCTCTAATATAGATAAATAACTAAGAGAGACACTAATTAACACTAATGGGCTTAAGGCCCAACTAGGACAACCGCGCCTGGCAGCCTGTTGGCTGCCCATGACATCTCCCCCGCCCTCGGAGACCCAACTCGTCCTCGAGCTGGATAGTTGCCACGGACCTATTTGACGCAACATAGGGTTAAGCCTTTTACATCTCGGCTTACCTTTGTTATTGAAGATTAAAATTGGAAATAAATTTGAAACTAAAATATAAATTTGGACGACAGCTACGTCCTCGTGTCCTCCTGGATCCCAAGGAAAGAACCCAACAGCTAGCGTCACGTGGGCTGAAAAGAGGAGGGTGTAGCAGCCGACGAGTCTGCTGGGCGCCTGAACAGATGAGACGGCCGCTGCAGTTCTTGGCACAGATGGAACCGCCAATGATGCCTGCTGCTGTGTTGCCATGGTCGTTGCCGGGAGACACCATACCTGGAACTCTACAGGGAAGACAAGCGGGCTTGTGTGGTCAAACCTGTTGGCTGTGATTTGCCATTGCGCCGTCGTGAGTGCCATGCGCAACGTACGCACCTTGCGCCGGACAATAAAACCTCGCACTGTTGCTTGTAGACGCACCGTTGCTTGCTCCTTCAACGCTGTTGTTGCATGAAGAGCCTGCGCTCGGCGGCGTGCCAGGAGTTCCCGTGCTGCTGCCTGGAGACGTGCAACCGCCCGGCGTTCACGGTCATCCTTGTCCTTCGCCTCGAGACGCGCCCTGAGGCGATCCAGTTGTGTGGACACCTCAGCAAGGATGCGCAGGGTGTTGTCGACGCCAAGGGCCACCCGAGTGAGCAGGTTGGGGCACGGGGGCGATTTGAAGCGCAGGTGCAGGAGCTTCGTGAAACGACGCAACGCTGGGGTGCCTTCGTCCTCCTGGACTTGGAGGAACCAAACCCGGGCGTCACCTTCCAAATTACGGGAAGCCAGCCACACTTTTTCTTCCTCCACGATGCGCTTCCGGCGGAAGGAGTCGCACTGGTCGACGAAGGCCACAGGATCCGATTTCCCCGCAAACTTAGGGAAGTCCATCGAGGCAAAGCGGCTGATGGCGAGCCTGTGGCGTGGGGTGAAGGCGCGGCGGGCGGCGGCTGATGGAGATGGAGATGCGGCTGCTGGTGGAGGGGACGCGGCGGCTGCTGTGGGGGGGGGGGTTAGGGTTTGCGGCGGATGCAGAAGGCGAGGATCGACGAGACAGCGGAAAGATGAGGATCGCTGGACTCTAGATACCATATGTAATGTAGATGGATATATTTAGGGATAACTAGGCCTTATGCTTTGCCAAGAGCTTGAGAGATTGAGGCAGACTAGAATTGTTTCTTCATAATTCCTTGCTTGCTTTCTATTGTGCCTCGTGGGCTGATTATAAAGGGTACATAGGACTAACACCTCTTGTGCCTAGACAATATGGTACTATTCCTATTTCCTCTAATATAGATAAATAACTAAGAGAGACACTAATTAACACTAATGGGCTTAAGGCCCAACTAGGATAACCGCGCCTGGCAGCCTGTTGGCTGCCCATGACATGTTGGTATACTGTATTAACTGATATCCACTTGCTCTTGGCAAAGGAATATAATTCTGGATAATCATCTCTGAGAGGTTGCTGCATCCAATTGTCTTGCCAAAAGAGACATGTCTGACCATTTTGCACAGTCACCTTGGTGAAGGATTTGAAAGCTTACAGCAGTTTTGAGATGTCTCTCCACCAAGAAGACTCTTTTCTGCTATTACCTGGCAGCTTTTCAATTGGATAGTGCTTTTCCCAAACCATTGTTACCCAAGGTATGTCTCTTTTATTCAGGAATTTATCCAAGTTTTTCATCAGTAGAGCTTCGTTCTGCTTTTGGAGATCCAGAACTCCTAGGCCTCCCTCCTCTTTTGGTTTACAAACCATTTCCCAGGCAGCTTTAGAAGGTTTCTTTGAATTTAAATCAGATCCTCTCCACAGACAATGTTTCCTGAATTTGTCGATTTGTTTGAACACGCCTTTGGGCAAAGCAAGGGCACAAAGGTGGAAGGTTGGAAGGGCAGTGAGAATCACATTTGTCAACTATTAGCAGCTAATGGATCCAAACAGATTTTAAGCATATGATACGATGTACAATATTGCTTGCCATATGGATGTCCCTGATTTTCCAAACAACTATTATTCTGGGACATAATAGATTCACTAGTGTTTATATCTGTTTGGTTGTTTATTTACCAAGCTGGGAATGGTACAGAATGAAACCTAGCACTCTGGAGGGCTCAGGCAGATAGATTCCCAGGCATTGGTCTGCACCCCAGGCAACCGAAATAAGATGCTTGGGGATGCATGGTGCGCCAATCTTGCCTGGGCCAGCCCCGTACATCAGCAGGTGCAAGCTGTGCTTGTGTTCTGGGCCTCCATTTTTTTTAGGGCCTCCAAATTAGTAAATACACTAAGTAGCAAGGAGAAATTAAATGATGGAATTCTTATTCTGGCCCATCAGCCCATGGAAGACCATCGGACTCCCCTGTCCCCATAGTCCATACGTAGATAGGCCTCAGAAACGTTTCATTTTCTTTGCCCAATCGAGATCGTCGTCATGCCGCTGCCCGCTGCTAGACCTAGACACGGCAGTTCGGCACGGCATCGCTGATCGCGGACGCGGCGATCGCATAAACCAGGACTAAACATCACCAAGACGCCACCATCGTCCGCCGAGAGCCAGCAGGCAACACCATCGACAGCTTAATTGGTACGCATACAGATTTCATCCCCAATTGTTTACTGTGTACCTTGAAAATCTATGTAGTCTAAAAATCTGCATTATAATTAGGGAATTTCATAGGAGATTTCAGATTTACATCATGTCTTCAAGAAATAGGAGGTTTGAATCTGGTCATGAAAAACGTAAGAAGAAACAGAGATTAGAAGCTGCAGCTCAAACTCAAAGGGGTGCTCTTGATAGATATGTTTTGAAAGATTCTCAGATTACTTCTCAAAATCAAACCCCTGATGCTAATGTTGGCGAGGGTCAAACTGCAGAAATTAACAATGATGCTAAATTGCTAATGTTGGCGAGGGTCAAACTGCAGAAATTAACAATGAAGGTACTGAACATGTTGATGAAGCACATGCTAGAACTGAAAGTAACAATGACAGTGAAAGTTCTTTCCAGCCTGACATTCATGATCCAAGATATTGGAATTCACTTGATTCTAAAATGATTGATATATTGCTGCAGAAGGGTCCTAAAAGAGATTTATCAATTCTAAAAGGTCCTAAAGATAGATTTTCTAGAAGATTTTCAGCAACATTTTACACTAGAATTCTCGCAAATGGTGAAACTTGTGACAGAGAATGGCTTGTATATTGCAAACCTCTAGATAGAGCATTTTGCTTTTGTTGCAAATTATTGAGAAAGGGTCATGCAAAAGGACAATTAGCAAATGATGGGTTCAGCGACTGGAATCATTTTGGCGCTAGACTTAAAGAACATGAAACTAGTGCAGAGCATGTTTTGAATATGGCTTCTTGGTATGAGTTGCGTCTCAGGTTGCAAAATGATCAAACAATTGACAGTGTTGCTCAAAGAGAAATCCAAAAGGAAAGGGAGCATTGGAGAAAAGTTTTGTACAGAATTATCTTGATTGTAAAATTTCTTGCATCACATAATCTAGCATTCCGTGGCAGTAATAGCAGATTATACCAAGACAGCAATGGAAATTTCTTAGGAATGGTTCAATTGCTTGCTGAATTTGACCCTGTTATCCAAGAGCATGTTTGGCGCATCACCAATGATGAAATTCATAAGCATTATCTTGGTCATGGCATCCAAAACGAGTTAATAAGTTTGCTCTCTGATGCAATTAGGAGTGAAATCATTAAGAAGGTAAAACAAGCGAAGTACTTCTCAGTTATACTTGACTGTACTCCTGATGCAAGCCACCAGGAACAAATGTCTTTGATCATAAGATATGTTGATATGTCCTCAGATTCTGTTTGTGTTCAAGAATCTTTTTTAGGATGTTTGGAGGTGAATGATACTAGTGGGCAAGGATTGTTTGATGTCTTACAGAATGAATTGAAGAATCTTGACCTTGATATAGACAATGTGAGAGGGCAGGGATATGACAATGGGTCAAATATGAAAGGGAAACATCAAGGGGTACAGAAGAAACTTTTGGATATAAATCCCAGAGCTTTTTATTCAGCTTGTGGCTGTCACAGTCTGAATCTAACATTATGTGATATGGCCAAGTCTTGTGGTAAAGCAAAAGAGTTTTTTGGAGTCATACAACGCATCTATATGACATTTGGTAAATCCACTAAGAAATGGCAGATTCTTTTGGATAACATTACAGGATTGACACTCAAGCCATTGTCAACTACTCGTTGGGAGAGTCGTGTTGACAGTGTTAAGGCTATAAGGTTCCAGATGCAAGAAATAAGGGAGGCCTTGCTGCAAGTGGCTGAAAGTGATGATGATCCATTGTCAAGTAGTGAAGCTAAATCCTTAGCAGACAATGAGCTTGGTAGCTTTTCCGCCGTAAATTTGGTCAGCAAGCAGCTACAGGCAAATGATATGATTATTGATACTGCCATTGAGAAAGTACAAGAGCTAATATCCTTTTTCAACGAGTACAGAGAAACGAGCTTTTCAAAGGCTTTGCAAGTTGCAACAGAAATTGCAATAGAGATGGATATTGATCCTATTTTCGCACCAAACGTAAGATCAAAAGAAAAAAGACAATTTGATGAGAGCCCTGATGATGCATCTTCTGCTTCGCAATCTGCACAAGATTTATTTCGGTGTAGTTATTTTATACCTGTTGTTGATCAAGCCATAGCTTCACTTTCTAGAAGATTTGAACAATATCAAAAAGGGGTGTACCCAGTGCCGTAGGCTCCCGCACTGCGGGGTCTGGGGAAGGGAAATAGCCCGCAGCCTTTCCCGCACAAATGTGCAGAGGCTGGGGCTCGAACCCTGGACCTCTTGGTCACAGGCGGTAAAGCTCTACTGCTTGCACCAGGGCCGCCCTTCATTTGAACAATATCAGGAATTCCAAAATATTTTTGGTTTCCTATTTACTTCAGATAAGCTGCGCTCCTTGGATGATAGAAAATTGCTTTCTTCTTGTGTCAATCTAGAAGCTAAACTTAAAAGTGGAGAACATTCAGATATTGATGGAAGAGAATTATATGTGGAGTTAAAGTTCATTCAAGGTCATATTGGCAGATCTATGGCCCTCTTGATATTCTGAAATATTTGAAACAACATGGTTCTTTCCCAAACGCCATTATTGCATACAGAGTTTTGTTAACCATTCCAGTTACTGTTGCATCTGCGGAAAGGAGCTTTTCTAAACTCAAGTTACTGAAGTCCTACTTGCGATGTGCAATGACACAAGAAAGACTCAACGGGTTGGCAACAATAGCACTTGAAAATGATATCTTGGAGATGATCAAGTATGAAGATATTATTGAAGACTTTGTTTCGAAGAATAATAGGAGAATGATGCTTTTCAGTAGAGCATAAGGTTAGTTTGTTGCTTAAGTATTTTGTTTAGTGTTTTGGCATCAAGATTTGATATGTTCTAAGTATTGTAAGAATAACATATATTTGAAACTTTATAATGGCGTAAAATTATGATTTTGTTATATTATTTCCTTATAAATTTTAGGGTCACATCTTGACATTCCGTTCAGGGTCTTCCAAATTGTAGATATGACCCTGCCTGGGCTTGAAGCAAACATGCCTAGTGCATTTCACATAGTTCCCTGGGTAGACACAATCCCACATCCCAACCTTTCCTCTAAGCCAAGTGCCAAAATATCAAGATGATATTGTGGGAAAAGGGAATGACAAAAGATGTCGAAAGAACAAATTAGTTCACCAAAGGAAACAGTTACCTTATAATGTCGTTGTCCCTGAAGATGCATGTTGACTCAAATGGCGGCAAGGTAAAGTCATCCATCTGCGCACAAGAGATCATTCATTCATAATTTATGCACAACGCTCGCCTTTATACAGAAAGGAAGGGAAAATCAGGAAGAAATGAAGCATCAATCGTCCACACGGAAGACCTTCAAACATTGTTGTACGAAGCCATTGGTTTTTTGGGGAAAAACGCAAGAATGAAGCAATCAGGTTTCGGGGTGGGGTTGGGGGAGGAACCCCTGCATCAATGGGGATGGGGGAGAAGAGAAAGGGGACTGATAAAGGAAGAGAGATGACCAGGCGACGTACCGAGAGCACAACACCCTGCGGGCAGGTGCGGCGGAGGCGGAAACGAGCTACGACATGAGCGGCGAGGTCGGCGATGGTGGCGAGCTCCGGGCTAAGGAGAAGCCAGCAGCGCCGAAGGCCTTCATCCCTCTGCACACGCCGGAGGAGACGGCTGTTTTCGAAGAGCAGACGGAGCCTCACCGAGGCGGTCGCCGCAGGCGGTGACCTCGCCATTGGTGGGTGCCGCCAGGTCGGGGCAGGAAGCAGGAAGGGTTTTGGGTTTTTTTTCCCAACCTTTCTTTTTCTTGTTTCGTTCAGAGGTTTTGGTGGAGCCGGATACGGGATACCGGATACCGGGATACATGGGTGTTTAGTTGTGTTTTATTTCAACCTGGCTAGTTTTCAAGAGAAAATAGGAATTTTGTGACGGAGGATGTGAGTTTCACTAGAATGTTATTAAACTTGTTGGGTTCCCTAAAATACCTTTATAAAAGTTGTGTTTCACGTTATTTTATTATTTCTCTTTTTTTGTAAATTTGTATATTTGTAAATTCTTGTGCTCATCTTTTGATCTGACATGACCATTTTGCCCCTGCCTTTTCTAGCTTATCCTCTCCGGTTCTCTTTTCTCACGGTCACAATATTATATTCCTCCTCTATGTTCTTTCTCTATCTCGCACTTGCACGAGATGATTGTTGCATTCCGGACCGAATTCCACCGTCGACCGCTACCCCCCACGAGTCGGGCCACCATAGGTGTGCCAGCGGCCGCCGCCGCCCCCACTAGTCGCGCCTCCCAGGCGCTCACCGACTACGGGCCGCACTCCCATGTGCGCTAGTGACTATGGGCCGCGCGTCCTAGGCGTGTCGTGGATCCCTAATCGCCGCCACATCCCCAGGACAAGCTCTTGTACACCTTTTTCCTTCGTCGGCCAGCTTCAATGTCGAGTAGTTTTCATTTTGATGGTGTACTCGATCTGTCAATTTGTCTTCTAGGTCTCAGTGGACTCCCACTCATTTCTTGCCCATATTGTGGAGTCGAGATAGTTGTTGGGGATATTACCTCGGCATATCCCTATGGACCTTATGGGCCTACCGACCAGAAGACGGCCCAACTCACGAGGCCTTGCGGCACGCGACCAGCCCGTCGTGCTCACCAAGGACCCCGAGGAAGTCTTGCTCGCCAAGAAAGATCCTAATAGATAGACTCGGATCCCATGCCTTAAGGGACCGATCATAATCTGTTAGGATATGAAAACTGTAACACTGCTCTCCGGCTATATAAGGCAAGCAGGGACCCCCTCGAAAACACACAACCTCTTAGATCTCATCTACACCTCGTGTAACCTAATACTCATATCAATCCAGCCACCAAAACACAGGACGTAGGGTATTACGACGATTTGTCGGTCTGAACCTGTATACATAGTCGTGTCTATGTTCTTTGTGTTACGCTTGATTGTCGTCGTCAAACCTCCGCCTACAATCTACTACCGTAGGGTACCCCCTAGGTAGACTGCGACACATATTTCGTCGACAGTTGGCGCGCTAGGTAGGAGGCGTGTGCATCGACTCCATGGCTCATCAAGCGGTCACCTTCCTGGATTCGATGGTTCTCCCGGCGACCGGCACCGTGCTCCAGATCGGATCCATATCCTGGTCCGTCGGATCTACACAACGCGGGGCAGACGCGCCCCTACCTGCACGTCGTCCCGCCACGCCGAAGTACCACCCGCGAAAGAAGATCAGCATCGACGATCTGGTCGACGCCATTGATCGCTCCAACACCGGTATCATCGACTGCATCAACCTCGTGCAGACGACACGACACCGACTTTCTGGCCATCACGGTCGTCGACCACGCCGCCACCGAACCCCAGCGAAGACGACGACTGTGACGACCAGGGGCATTCACCCTCCCCCGACGATGCCTCATGGGCTCAACAATCAGGCGGCAATCTTCCAACGCCAGGCGCTTCGATCCATCTCTGACCAGATCCACGCGGCACTCGTCGTAAACACTGTCATCACCTCCGCAATCCCCAGCGACTCCGAGCAGGCGGTGTCCCTCGATGGCACGATCTCATCGGACTCGGCTGCCACTATGAGGCTCGAAACTGCCGACTCCTCCGGATCGATCAGCGACTTCCCGGAGTTTCCTCCAGGTTTCGGAGGGGTGATTTTTCAAGTCTCCGCCGATAGCGGCCCCCGTGACAACGAGACGGACGCCGAGCACGTCGCGAGAAAATAGCACAACGTCGAGCGTGCGCAGAGGCGCGACCTAGAACGCCGCGAGCAGGAGAGGCGCAACGAGGAGCGTCGCGAGCAGGAACGCATTGCACGGGAACAGTGCGAGCAAGAGCAAAGGAATCGTGATCACCTGCCACGGCGCAACCTCCAGCACGAGTTCGACCAGATGGGTAACGTCCCGGTGTACCCGACCCCTAGTGCCAATCTGGCGGTAGCTGCCTGTGAGCCGTCTAAGCTCCCCGGCACACCTGAGATCGAGAAGATAGAGGCCCACATTATGGCGGTCGCGGTCCAGGTCAACAAAGCGGCTCACCCACCTGAATTCTCCGGTCAATCGTATAGTAGGAACAACCCCCAAAGCCCTCCGAGGGAGCACCGACGAAGATCCCCACGGCACGACGACGAAGAGCGCGACAGGGCCCGGCGTGATCGAACACCGGCACCAGTGCGTCGAAGCCCCCCGAGGGAGCACCGGCGAAGATCCCCGCGGTACGACGATGATGAGCATGATAATCCCCGACATGATCGAACACCGGCGCCAGCGCCCCAAGTCACTGGGGGACTGTGCCCCTTCTCCGCTCATCTGCGTGCCATCAGGTGGCCCCAGAATTTCAGAGTAACGTCGGTAGAAAAATACGACGACAAGGCAAATCCAGAACAATGGGCGTCCACGTACGAGATCGCCGTGTACGCTGCCGGAGGGAATCAAGACGTGATGGCCAATTATTTGCCAGTGATGTTGTCGACCTTCACCAACAGCTGGCTCCAAAAGGTCCCAGAAGGCACCATCGACACCTAGGAGGAACTTAAGGAAGTCTTCATCAAGACGTACAAGGCTACGTGTGTCCACCCAGGGACGCGTTATGACTTGGAGAACGTCCGCCAGAGGAGCAATGAAAGCCTTTGGGAATACATCAAACATTTCTCCGACAAGCGGTTAAGCATCGCAGAGATCTTCGACCCAGAGAATATCGTCATCTTCTCCAACGACCTGCGGACGGACGACCTCCGAAACAAGTTGGCTCGGAAGAGCATAACAACCATAGAAGAGTTGATGACGATCGTGAATCCTTATGCCAACCAAAATGACGCCACCCGCAGCAGTGAGAACAGGCGGCGCCATTCTCGTTCCCCGAAACGCGCAAGGGGTAGCGACCGCCGACCAGACTACCGTAGCGAAGGAAGGCCCAGCGACCACCGAGATTACCGGTCGAGTAACTCCAAGCGTTATCCACCGAGGTACGACTACATGCGTGACAACCGCTTCGTTGCCAACACGAACGCCCATCCGAGAAGGAATTACGACACCAGCTACGAGAAGATCCTCGACGGCCAGTGCCCCATACATAAAAACTCCAAGCACTCCATGCGCGAGTGTGATCGCCTTGAGTTAGCAATGCGGGGAAGAGGTGACAAAAGACCAAAGAAGGATGACGCTGATAAGGGCAAAGATCAAGAATTGCCCGCGCCAAAGTTCAGAACGGCCTCAAGGACATACTCCATCTTCGGAGGCGGCATGATCGTCGAAGGGGAGAGGTGATATCGCCAAGTACGCAAAGACATCTACTCGGTTGCCGCCACAGGAGACGATACAACCAATGCTCGCTACCTCGATTGGTCAGAACAACCTATCAGCTTCTCCGGAGCAGATGAGTAGACGAACTATAGATACCCGACCGCTTACCACTCATCGTCGATCCAACCATCGCTACATGTCATTTCAGGAAAGTATTGGTCGACGGCGGCAACGCCATCAACATCATCTTCGCCGATGCTTTCCGCCAACTCGACTATTCCAAGAAGGACCTCCTCCCGACGAATTTCCCCTTCTGGGGGATCATTCCAGATAAGGCATCGACACCGGTGGGCCAGATTACACTCCCCGTACAGTTTGGCGACCAGGACCACTTCAGGGTCGAGAACATCAACTTCATCATCGCCAACTTCGAAACAGCCTACCACGCGATCCTTGGTCACCCGACGCTCACCAAGCTAATGGCAGTCCTGCACTACACGTACATGGTACTGAAGATCCCGACGCCACAAGGCATTCTCAGTCTCCGTACCAACCTGAAGATCGCGTATGAGTGCGAGCAGCAGACAATCAATGCCGTCGAGAAGACCCGTGTCCAAGACATGTATAACTCCAATCCCAGCGACAAGCCCGCCGCAAAGAAGCCGAAGGAAGCAGAACCAGCAACGATCAGCGCCGACCCCTTCCGCAACTACATGTAGAGACCCTCAGCCCCCAGCGGCATGAGAAGTTTAAAAGTTTAAAGTGTTCCAATAAAGTTTGTACTATGTACCTCTTAATAAATAAATAAAGGTGTTGCGTTTTTCCATACTTCATGTAAACGCTGCAACTTCTACAAAACGCTGACAGCGTTCGGCGACTTCTACAAAACGCTCACGGCATTCGGTGACTTCTACAAAACGCTCACAGTGTTCGACGACCACTACAAAACACTCACGGCATTCGGCGACCTCTCCAAAACACTCCCATAGTGTTCGACAACCTCTCCAAAACGCATTACGACGTTCTCTCCAAACAGCCTGGCCATAACCGGAAGCCTTCGAATCTGGCCTACCGATTTTCATAACTCATAGAAGCAGCTACCCTATACGCTATGATCATATCGATAGACCTTTCAAATGACGTCTCTCCATCAACCGGGAGATATCATTTGTGTCAAAGGCCATGAGGTTATGTGCCTAGAATCTGTACACGACCACGGTACGGTCGACGACTCTACAAGCAGCATGACTTTTCGCCCAGCGTCTGCAGGAACGGTCTCCACAGGCCCTAGTCACGCCACGATCGAGCCTCTCGGAAAAAAGGTCATGTCCCTGGCATCTCCCTGAGCGTGCATGAGCTGCTCGCCCTCTGCGTCGTGGGTTGCCAGCAGCGTACCTCCCTGGTAATCCCTATGGCACCTACTCGTGCAGAGACTCCGGGCCCTACGATCTGGGCCATAGGGAACCCAAAGCCGAACGATTCATCGCTACGGCTCACGACTTAGTAGGCACGACAGGACATACAAGTGAAACAAAAGCTCACCGCCCGGATATTACACAACTTTGTATTTTTCACTTACAAGTCTGAATTCTTGTATCTGAGATACAAACTAGTGTTGTCCAGCAGCAAACAAATCGACATCATTAACCACAATCTCCGCTACGCGATCAGCATCAACCTCCAGACGGTCCGCCTCCTCGTCCGACGTCCCCGATGCAAATCCGGTCGCTACCCGACCAAGGTCAAGCTTCGGGTAGTGCGACTGCTACATAGCTAAGCCATGAGCAGCCACACTTTGCACCGCTGAAGTCATAAATGACCGGAGCCTGGCCCACAGACCGCGGGCCTTCGACAACACACCCTCCATGGTCGCTTGTTCAGCACGCTCACGAATGAACGCCTAGCCATCAACACACTCCACCACAGGGGCGATCTCCCGCGCCAACGACCAGAAGCTATCATAGTAAGCATCGACCTTTGCCTGCAGGTCTGTAAATTGAAGTTGAACGTGCCCTCGGTAAGCTGTGAACACAATAAACACCGGATAAGGCAGTCGCACAAACAAAGCGACAGATAAGAAAACACTACCTTCGTGCATCGCAGGCATATTGTAAACTTCCTGTTGGGCAGCGACGGCTTTTTCCTCCACAAGGCGTTTCGCCTCTTCAGCACCAAGCAGGCCTACACAAAGAAGCACAAGTCATCGCACGATCAAAGCAACAAGTTATCAAGCAAGAAAATAACAAAGACTTACGGGCGGAAAGCTCGTCGACCTTCTCAACATGCGATTGAAGCTCCGCATTTTCACGCTCCCGCTCCTGGACGGCGGCCTCCAAAACCTGTGCACGCCGGTGCGCCACCTCTAAGTTGTCCTCCAGCCCTGCAAACTGGCCCTCAGCACGAGCAACATCACCACGAAGACGCTCGTTTCTCAGCAGCTAGCTTCGCGAGTTGGTCGGCCATTGCCTTGCGCTCCCTCCCGGCCTTGAAAAGCCCCTGCGACCACATGACGACAATTCAATCAAAGGAGACACGACGACAATCAAAATCCGAAGAAGCGCTACAATTACCTTGACCCGCCCCAGCAAATTGCTCGCATCATTAAGGAAGACCGCCGCCTCCTCCTCGGCCTCATCGCCTTGACGACGAAGAAGTCCTCGCCGTCGCGGCGAAAGGTCCAAACCGGCGTCGGCTTCGGATCATCTCCTGTGCGTAGAATCTCCTCCACCGACTCCAGCTCCTCCAATGATGTCGCCACCTTCTTCCTCTTCACCGGCCTCGGATCCAGTACCGAGGCCACCAACGGGGTCGGCACATCAGCACGCCCCGGATCGGCAGCAGCATCACCCGTCACCGACCTAGAAGCAACATCATCAAAAGCCCCGATTACCGAGGCCTTAGCCTGAAGACTCTCTGCAAACATCGACCCGCCACACGCAGGATCACCGACGAGAACATCCGCAAGATCAGGATCCCCCCGATGCCGTGAGGAACCTGCAGGCGTCGGGGTGCCATATCCCTTTGGACCAGACCCACCACATGCACGCCCAGCGGCATCCGCCATATCACCATATGGGATAGTTGGATCCTCAGCATTTGGCGTCCTACCGAAAACCGCACCATAAGCAAGCAGACAAAACCGCCGAAGGATAAAGTGAAACAAGGATGGAGTACTTACAAGTCCGACTTCCGGCACTCCATCACAAACCTCCAAGCCGGAAGATTCCCCGTGGAACTTGGCGGCATAACCATCGACGGACGCTCCAACGCCGGGGCGACACCTTCCCCCACAGCAGCTCCTCGACAACCACTGACGCAGGCGACGAACCGGATGACGTCTTGCATAGGGGTGCTTTAGAGCTCAACCCAGACCCCCCTTCCCATCCAGATTCAATGCCGGCACATCATCTCCCTCGTCTGACCACTCGTCGGTCCAATCAGATAGCGAGGGTGGTGGCTGAGCAGCACCTTCATTTATACTAAATTTGCCGCCGTTATTAACTGACAGCTTCGGTTTCTTGGACACACCGTCGGCCAGACGTTTCCCCAACGGGTCGTCGCACGCCCGGCGCCTTCCAGCAAGAGGCTTGGGGACTCCTCCCCGACGAGAAGAACCAAGACCATCATTACCCACGTCACATGATCTGGTTGCCCGCCTCGGCGCTCGGTCGACACCTGCAGGCCACTCCGCCGACGGGACTCGGGAGAAGAAAACGGCGCAGCCCTGACCACGGAGCTCGGTTAGAGGCATCAATGGGACAACAAGATCAAAAGAGATAAAGGTCGATAAAAAAACAAGGCAAGGACGAACGCACCGGTGGTGGGGGGACTCCAGAACGAAACGGATCCCTCGGACTCCTCATGTACGGGACGCCAAGATCAAAGACCATAGAGAGGCGGTCAAGCCCCTCTTCCGGCTCCATCACATCCGATGTCTCTCGGGTGGGGTCGCGATGACCAGTATAAAGGAAGGCAGGATGAACCCTGTCCTTGCAAGGTTGACAACGCCTCATAATGAAGTTCCAGCCAACTGAAACCCCATCAAGCGACGCCCAGTCTACAAACACGAGTAGCTCCTTCACCTACTCCATTGTCGCTAATGAAGGAGTCGTCGACCAGCTAGGCTGCGACACCGGAACCTCCGCAGGGTCGCCACGCGCATACGACTCCTCCTGAGGAACGTAGAACCAACGGGACTTGTATTCCGCCACCTTGGAAGGTAGAGGAGTGGCGAGATACACATCCGCCATGCCCTCCTGGAGCTGAAGATACATCGAACCAACGACCCGGGACGCGGCGGTCCCATTGGGCTTGAGGCGGAAGAAGTAGCGAAACAACTCGAAATGCGGCTCAAACCCCAAATACGCTTCGCATAAATGTACAAAAACCGCAATATGCAGTACAAAATTGGGGTGGAGGCTGCACATCGCAATCTTGTAAAACTCTAAGAGACCGCGCAGAAAGGGGCGGACAGGAACCCCGAAACCACGCCAAAAGAAAGGCTCAAAGACGACGAGCTCACGGTGTTAGGAGTTGGGAACTCCTCCCCGTTCGCCGCCCTCCACTCGACAATGGACTTGTCCTGAAGGATGCCATCGGTGACAAGGAGCTGGATGTCTTCCTCCTTCAGGGTGCACTTGGCCCAATCCTTGGTCCAGTCTGGAAGCACATCCTCCATCCTCCTCGAGGACTTGTGTTGGGGATATTACCTCGGCATATCCCCAGGGACCTAATGTGCCTACCAACCAGAAGACGGCCCAGCCCACGAGGCCTTGCGGCACGCGACCAGCCTGTCGTGCTTGCCAAGGACCCTGAAGAAGTCTTGCTCGCCAAGGAAGATCCTAGTAGATAGACTCGGATCTCTTCCCTTAAGGGACCGATCGTAATATGTTAGGATATGGAATTGTAACCCTGCTCACCGGCTATATAAGGTGAGCAGGGACCCCCTCCAAATGCTCTCTCTCAGATCATCTATGGATCTTGTAACCTAATACACAAGTCAATCGAGCCACCAGAACACAGGACGTAGGGTATTACAGCGATTTGCCGGCCCGAACCTATACAAATCGCCGTGTCTACGCTCTTTGTGTTACGCTTGATCGCCATCACCACACCTCCGCCTACAATCTACTACCGTAGGGTACCCCCTAGGTAGACTGCGACGCATATTTCGTCGACAGTTGGCGCGCCAGGTAGGGGGTGTGTGCATCGACCCCATGGCTTATCAAGTGGTTACCTTTCTCGGATCCATGGTCATCCCTGCAGGCGGCGCCACCCTCCAGATCGGATCTATGGTCTGGACTATCCATGGCACCGTCTCGGTCTCCGAAGCTACAGGACCTGCGCGACTCCTCGCGCCGAACTCTCCTTCGATCGAAGATCCGACCACATGGATGACTCAAGGCGCTCCTGGTCGCGTCGCTCATGACGATCTTGCGAGCGTCGTCGACCAGGTTGACGAAAACTTCGCCGAATGCCTCAGCCTCATCAACGCCGCTCGCCACCGACTCCGTCAGCACGCGTCGACTGCACGAAAGAAGATCACCCCGGAAACACCACTGCGCCGATCGACACCTGATCCCGCAAGCCATAGCATCGAACGGAAGCATCGATGCAGTAACAGCCGTAAAGAGGTCCTCGACGGCCCTTGTCCCTTCACGAACAAGGAAAACACATCATGCGGGAATGCATCGCCCTCAAGGAGGCCATCCAGAGCAAGGCGGACGCAAAGCGGCAAGGCAATGGCCCTTCAAGAGAGGACGCGGCGGAGGCCCCGACCACCAACTTCACGAAGGCCACACACATCTTCCCCATATTCCGTGGGCGCCCAGATGGCAACGGTAAGCGCCGCCGGGCTTTTACTAACAGCGATAGCCTTCATGTCCCTACTCCAGATTGGACAAGACGCCGAATCGATTTCTCCAGAGACGATCATCGGGTACGACGTGATTACTCTGGTCGCTTCCCCCTGGTCGTCAGCGCAGCCGTCGCGACTAGCTTCTTCAAAAAGATACTTATCGACGGAGGAAGTTCTCTCAACATTATTTTCCCGAGTACGCTCCGACGTCTCGAGTTCCAGGAGAGCAACATATGTCTGGTGAATTTCTCCTTCCATGGTATAATCCCTGGTGAAAGCTTGAAGCTGTCCGGGCAGATCACCCTCCCAGTACAATTCGATTCCGACCATCTAGTATGTGAAGAACCTGTCGATTTTGTGATCGCCGACCTCGATACTCCATACAACGCCATCCTCGGGCGACCTGCGCTGTCAAGACTCATAGCGATACCGCACTACACCTACTTAGTGCTCAAGATACCAACACCACAGGGGGTCATCAGCCTCCACTCCGATCTACAGGTCGCCTACGAGTGCGAGCAAGAGACAATCAGCGACGCGACTAGGCGGGAGCAACAATGCGGCACCCAAGTCTGCCTGTCTGATGCGGCCAAGCCACGAGCAGGGGACTTCGACATTCCAGAGCCCCCGACCACACGTGCCTCGAAGAAATCCAGGGAAACGAAGACGGTGGCCCTGGACGACGACAACCCTGAGAAGACCGCCGAGATCGGCGCCGACCTCGACCCCCAACGAGAAAGCGTGCTCGCCAGCTTCCTGCGGCGCAACATCAACATCTTCGCCTGGAAACCGGCGGACATGCCAGGAGTTCCGCGCGACCGCGCCGAACATTCCCTAAACGTGGTAGATGGGGCCAAGCCGACCTGCTAGAAGCTTAGAAGGTTCGCACCAGACCGCAAAGTGGCTATTAAGGCTGAAATAACCCGGCTCCTAGCTGCAGGATTCATAAAAGAAGTAAATCATCCCGATTGGCTTGCCAATCCGGTGCTTGTAAGAAAAAATAATAATGAATGGAGAATGTGTGTCAACTATACGAGTCTCAACAAGCATTGCCCTCCCGACCCTTTTCCTCTCCCACGGATCGATGAAGTTGTTGACTCCACTGCCGGATGCGAGCTCCTCTCCTTCCTCGACTGTTACTCCGGCTACCACCAAATATCGCTGAAGGTGGAAGATCAAATAAAAACATCATTCATAACTCCTTTCGGCGCCTACTGCTACACAACAATGTCCTTTGGACAAAAAATGCCGGCACCACGTACCAGCGCGTCATACAAGAATGCTTGAAAAAACTCATTTCAGGGAAGGTCGAGGCCTACGTAGATGACGTGGTCATAGAAACACACTCCGCAGAGACGCTGATCGCCGACATAGAGGCAACTTTCGAGGTTCTCAACAAGTTCAGGTGGAAGTTAAACCTAAAGAAATGCATCTTCGAGGCATCATCATGAAACCTGCTCGGCAACATCGTCAGTCGGTCCAGCATTCGGGCCAATCCGGAAAAAACCACCGCTGTCCTCCAAATGAAGCCTCCATCTAACGTCAAAGATGTGAAAAAACTCGCTCGGTGCATGGCTGCCCTAAACCGCTTCATCTCCCGTCTCGGTGAAAAAGGCCTTTCGTTCTTCAGACTCTTGAAGGGCGGACAGAAGTTCGAATGGAATGACGAGGCCAATCGCGCCTTCGCTGACCTTAAGCGGTACCTCACCGAACCGCCTGTCCTAGTCGCGCCGAAAGAAGACGAACCAATGTTACTTTACATTGCCGCCACCAACCGAGTTGTCAGCATTGTCATGGTGGTCGAACGTGAAGAAAGCGGATGTGTATACCCGGTCCAGCGACCATGCTATTTCACAAGCGAAGTATTGAACGAGTCAAAAACAAGATACCCTCAGGTGCAGAAGCTCTTATACGTGGTCCTCATCACCGCACGCAAGCTCCGACATTACTTTCAAAGACCGGCTAAGGTGACAGTCGTCACCGAATTCCTGTTGGGCGACATTCTGCACAACAAGGACGCTATAGGGCGAATAATTAAATGGGCTGTAGAAGTGGGAACGTTCAACATAGCTTTCCAAGGGAGACATACAATCAAGTCACAAGCACTTGCTGACTTCATCGCTGAATGGACCGACATCCAGGTCCCAATAAACACTAAAGCACCCGTGCACTGGACTTTGTTCTTCGACAGCTCACTATCCATTCATGGAGCAGGCGTCGGCCTTGTATTCATATCACCATCCGGAGATAAGCTTCGCTACGTTCTGCGACTACTATTCCCGGCATCCAACAACGTCGCCGAATACGAGGCGGCACTACATGGGATCCGCATTGCGAGTGAACTTGGCATAAAACGCATCATCGTCAATGGCGACTCGGCCCTAGTAATCAACCAGCTCAACAAAGAATGGAAGTGCTCAAATGAGAAGATGGACGCATACTGTGCTGCCATCCGAAAATTGGAAGGCAAGTTCTTTGGGATCAAGTATCACTACGTCCCGTGCGATCGAAACCAGGCAGCAGATGAAATGTCCAAACTGGGATCATCACGATCTCCCATCCCGGCGGGAATTTCCGTCCAAGACCTACGCGAGCCATCAATTGTCGAACAACATGAAGCACCGCCTAATGACGTACCACCACAAGCGAACATGCTAATCACCGCAAGCACCAGCCGACCATTCGACTGGCGAGACGACTTTATCCAGTATCTCTCCAACAACGTCGTGCCATTAGATGAGGCAGAAGCAGAGCGACTAACCCGCCGAGCTCACAACTACGTCCTCGTTGACGGTACGTTGATGAGGAAGAACTCCAGATTTGAAGCACTACAAAAATGTGTCTCCAAGGAGGACGGCGCGACGATCCTACAAGACATTCACGCCGGCACGTGCGGAATCATGCTGCTGCGAAAACGCTGGTGCGAAAAGCTTTTCGAGCAAGGTTCTATTGGCCCACAGCCGTCGCCGACGCAGAAAAAATGGTGCGCACCTGCAAGGGATGCCAGTTCTTCGCCAAGCAAACTCACCTCCCCGCCCAGAAGCTCCAAATAATACCGGCTTCCTAGCCCTTCGCTTGTTGGGGTCTTGATATGCTCGGACCCTTCCGACCAGCACCAGCAAACTTCAAATGGATCTACGTGGCCGTCGACAAATTCTCCAAGTGGATCGAGGTTAAGCCCACCACCAAAGCCTCGGCCGGGAGCGCAGTCGCCTTCATCGACGAAATCATACACCGATTTGGCGTGCCGAATTCAATCATCACCGACCTATGGTCAAATTTCACAGGAAACCTTTTCTGGGATTTCTGCGAGGATAATGGAATACTAGTCATATACGTCTCTGTCGCCCACCCCAGAGAAAACGGCTAGGCCGAACGCGCGAACGGAATGATACTAGATGCACTCAAGAAAAGGTTATATCAGGAGGAAGAAAAGAACGCAGGTCACTGGCTACACGAGCTACCCGCGGTACTTTGGGGCTGCGTACCCAGCCCAGTCGTAATAATGGCGTCTCCCCGTACTTCATGGTGTTCGGCGCCGAAGCTATAATGCCAGCCGACGTCGCCTTCGGTTCTCCTCGGGTAGAGAACTACGATGAAGAAACATCCGACCAGGCTCGGGTTGACGACATCGATCGTCTCGAAGAACAGAGGCTAACCTCATGCATACGCATGGCCAAGTACCTAGAAGGCGTTCGCTGATATTAAACCGCAATGTCAATATCAAATCATTCACCGTCGGAGAACTCGTCCTCAAAAGGAAACTCAAGACCGAAGGCATGCACAAACTTTCTTCACATTGGGAGGGCCCCTACATCATCAAAGAAGTAACCCGACCAGGGTCTTATTGGCTCGCAGACTAGGAAGGCGTCAACGTACCTAACTCATGGAGCATAGAACACCTTAGGCGCTTCTATGCCTGATATACTTGTATCATTTGTCCCACCCATATCAATAAAGTTCGACATGCTGCCCATATACTTTTTTCTTTTCGGTGTCATTTGCTTAACGACTACATCGCTCGACGACCTCTACAAAACGCCTATGACGTTCGATGACTTCTACAAATCGCATACGGTGTTCGACGACCTCCCCAAAACAATCCCACAGTGTTCGACGACCTCTCCAAAAGGCAATCGGGCGTTTCTCCAAACAACCTGCCCATAACCAGAAAGCACCCGAAGCTGGCCTGCCAATGAATCATAGCGAATAGAAGTAGCTAACCTAAGCGCTATGACTACATTGACAGGCCTCCCAAATGATATTTCCCCAGAAGTCGGACGATATCATTTGGGTCGGGAGCCATGAGGTTATGTGCCCAGAATCTATATCCGACCACGGTACGGTCGACGACTCTACAAGCAGCATGGCTTTTCGCCCAGCGTCTGCAGGAACGGTCTCCATAGGCCCTGGTCACGCCATGATCGAACCTCTCGGAAAAAGGCCCTGTCCACTGGCATCTCCCTAAGCGTGCATGACCTGTTCGCCCTCTACGTCACGGGTTGTCAGCAGCGTGCCCTCCTTGGGAGTCCTAATGTATCCTACGCGTGCAGTGGTGCTAGCCCTACGATCTGGACCATTTGAGACCCAAGGCCGAACGATTCATCGCTACGGCTCACGACTCAGCTGGTACGAAAGGACATACAAGTGAAATAAAAGCTCACCGCCCGAATAAACAAAGTTTTGGTACATTTTACTTACACGTCCACACCAACCTTGTATTATATACAAACGACGGCTACCTCATAGCAAAAAACTCCATGTCAGCAAGCAGATCCCCAGCAATGGCATCTGCCTCCGCCTCCAGTCGACCAACATCCGACTCTGAAGTACCTGTTGCGTAACCACTCCGTACCCTCTAAAGATCGACTTGTGGATAATGCGACCGCAACATCAAAAGTCCATGGGAGAGCATCTCCTGCGCCGCCAACGTCGTAAACGACTTGAACGCCCATAGAACACTCGCGCCCTCGACAAAACATCAGCAATAGCCTCGTTCGATGGAGGAGTGGAGACGAAGGCAGCATTGTCCACACAGGCCATAACTGGCCCGACCTCTTCAATCAGGTTCCAAAACTGATTGCACCCAACAACAACTTCGCCATCTAGTTCTATAAACGACCAAGAATATAAGCACAAGAACAAGGCGACAACTCCGGGGACCAAACAGGACGTCAGAGCTAACCTTTCTTCGCCTCTGATAGCTGGTCGCGTAGACTCAAGTTGTCATGTTCCTTTTCCAAAAGGGCCTTCTCCAGTTCACGCGTCCGCAAACCGGATTCCTCCAAAGATTTCTCCAAAGACACGATCCAGAGCTTGTGTTCCCGACTCGTCCTCAGCAATGCCTGCGAATTTGTGGTTAAGCCTGCGATTAACCAAGGCAAAAGGAAGCCAACTACTCACCTTAACACTATCCAGGACGCCCTGATCACAATCAGAACCACCACCATCGACGAAGCCCTCCCGCGAGTGGGGCAGCTCCACGAAGTTGTCTTCAATGACAACAGAAGCTCGCCTTCGCCTCTTCCTTGAATGAGAACCAAACATCAGTGGCACACCGTCATCTTCCGAAGGAATCCCTGGGTTGCCCGAAGAATCCAAGTCACCGCCAAGCCCCGAGTGATCCATAGTCCAGGGCTCCGACCTCAGCGGCTTCTGATCGGCAATAACTATCTCTCCTCTGGGCAGCCCTTCGCCAGCCGAACCCTTGTCAAAAGCCTTCGACGCGACGCTGCGCAACGACCCAGACCCATTAAACGGTACCATATCATAAACCATGAGTCGTCCAAAATCAACACGTCAAGAAAGATAATCACCTGACAGGCACCTCCCGAGGAGAGAGTTCGGACACCCTAGGCGACTTCGAAGAGCTCGTCACCCCTGAGGTCCTCATGTCAAAACACGCGCCGAGCGGGACACCCCCATCCCAAAAAGAAGTACAACGTCTCTGGGTTGGTAGAGATGGAGATTCACCAGAATAACCGGAAACACTCGACTCCGTAGTGTCACCAACAGCCTGGGGCGTACAAAACTCTGGCAACAAGCCTGCGACCGGAAACATGACGAAATAAGAGACGTGACCTTCACCGTGGACCTGCACAGCCAGGAGCATATGTAAGTACGACGAACGCCAAAACAAAGCGACACAAGACAAGTTTGCAAAACCTGTGGAGGAGGACGACGAAGAGAAAAGGCCTTCCTCGAACGGCGCGACGAGGAATCCTTCGAAAGATCAAAGATGTATTTCAAACGCTTTTCAGCAACAGTTGACTCAATACTTTCAGGAGCCTCCCGAGTGCTATCACCCTTACCAACATACTCAAAAGCCAGATGCTCCCTATCCTTACAAGGCTGACATCGCCTGGTAATGAAACTACACACTACCCCTACGCCGTCAAGAGTACGACAATCAAGCAACTTCAGCAGCAACTTCACCGTATCCAAACCAGCCTCGGATAGCGGCTCCGACCAGGTCTCCAGTACCGTGAGCACCAGCGTGGGGTCACATGGTGCGAAGGGTTCTTCCTGATGAACACAAAACCACCTCGATTGGTGCCCAGCAAATTTGGAATGCAGCGGCATTGAAATATACTGACTAGACATGCCATCCCTGAGTTGAAGATATATTGAACTGATAACACAAGATGACCCAGTCCCATTCGTCTTCAAATGGAAGAAGTATTGGAACAAATCAAAATGGGGATAGATCCCAATAAACGCCTCACACATGTGAATAAACGTTGCAATGTGCACAATCGAGTTTGGATTCAGGTTGCAGAGCGAGATATCATAATACCGTAAAAACCTCGAAGGAAAGGATGGACTGGAACGCCGAAACCACACTGGAAGAAAGGCTTGAACACCACAAACTCACCAGTATTTGGCGTCGGAAACAATTCGCCGAACGCCGGTCGCCATCCCTCGGCTTCCTTATCAGGGAGTAGACCACCAAAAACCAAAGCATTAATATCATCTTCCTTCAGGGTGCTCGGAGTCCAATGCTCCGCCCAAGGCGGCACCACTAGCTCCTCAACCCTAACATCTGGGGGCGATGATGCAGAAGCTTTCCTAGTCGTCGCCGTCGCCCTTGCGCCAGCATCCGCTGCCGCGGATAGCTTTGAAACACTACCCTTCTTTGGCGCCATCACTACCAAGCATTCAAGCACCGAGATAGAGAACGAATCAAAGAAAGCGACGGGAGAAGTACTGGGAAAGTTATGGTGAAAGACGAAGAGTTTTCGCTGCAATGGAAGAATGGAAACCGCCGCCGCTAGACCTGCCCTTTATACCAAGCGACGCGCCGCTTCGCCTTCCAGGGTTTTTGGGAAGCCGCAACAATCAAATGAGGCACCGCCACGCCTACCTTTCGCGCCGTGGCTTGGGCCGCTAACTGTGCGGTTAATTCGGCCCATTTACTTTCTTTTTCGTTCTCCCCATATATTTACTTCTAAGTTATTCTTCCAAATTACGGCTAATGACTTCTGCAGTGTCACCAACGCTACAGTCCCGGGGACTGGACGCGCAACTTTGTTTTAATCTATTTCGTGCAACTACTGTAACATGGCTACAATAGTATGATCAGCAAGACACATAGAGATTATAACGATACTCAGGGACTCCGTCGATGGCAACCATGACTCGGTTGCCTGGTTGCATTCCCGACCAGGCTCGGGGACTCCGTCCAAAGTCATACCGAGCAAGGCTCGAGGACTGCGGCCACGATACCGAAGGACAGTGAGAAGATGAACATCACCCGGGGACTGACGCCCGGGGACTGTGAATAAAAATTAAATGACCCCGATGCAAGAACCTCCTAAGCTCCTTCCATCAGGCTCGAGGACTACGGGTATTCGCAGTCGTTTCCTATTATTTCAGTATTTCAATTTCCAAATATATGATCCCGATGCAAGAACCTCCTAAGCTCCTTCCATCAGGCTCGGGGACCACGGGTATTTGCAGTCGTTTTTACAAAACTCATTTTTTACATACCTTGTGCATCTTTTTATAAAGCATGGCACCACGTGCATACTTCACCTGCTACCATGCTCGGGGACTAAGTGGGTACACTTCACCTCGCGGTGAATGTACTGATTTTCTTCTTGACAAAGCTCTGCTGTTTTTGTGTTGTTTTTGCAGAGTCTAAGTGGGTACACTTCACCAGGAAAGGACTTTTCAAAATCTTTTTCTTCTTCAACACGTCACATCCTCCCAGCAAGCAGTCGCAACATTCGACGAGGCGACCTGCTCGCACATCAAGATACGACGTTCTCGACCAGCCCGACCTGGTCGGGAGGCTTCTCCGATCAGCACCTCAACCAGGCAGCCTGGTCGAGGCTTCACGATGACCACGACGTATGATGGCGACCAGCTGAATACCTTCAAGAACAACGCCGCGGACTCCGCCGGAAGAATATAATGTGCTCGGGGACTTGTTGGGGATATTACCTCGGCATATCCCCAGGGACCTTATGGGCCTACCGACCTGAAGACGGCCCAGCCCGCGAGGCCTTGCGGCACGCGACCAGCCCGTCGTGCTCGCCAAGGACCCCGAAGAAGTCTTGCTCGCCAAAGAAGATCCTAGTAGATAGACTCGGATCCCTTTCCTTAAGGGACCGATCGTAATCTGTTAGGATATGGAAACTGTAACCCTGCTCACCGGCTATATAAGGCGAGCAAGGACTCCCTCCAAAAGCTCTCTCTCAGATCATCTACGGATCTTGTAACCTAATACACAAGTCAATCCAGCCACCAGAACACAGGATGTAGGGTATTACGGCGATTTGCCGGCCCGAACCTGTATAAATCGTCGTGTCTACGCTCTCTATGTTACGCTTGATCGCCGTCGCCACACCTTCGCCTACAATCTACTACCGTAGGGTACCCCCTAGGTAGAGTACGACGCATATTTCGTCGACAACTTGCCCGCCTTCTTCATCGATGAACGAGTACTTGGTTTCCTCATGGGCGCCATCAACAGACCAAGACGGAAAAGGACTAGGGTTCGCAGTGGCGCACGGGGGCAAGAAGAAAAGGAAGTAAAAGAGGAATACAAAGCGCTCTAACACGAAGCAAGATGTGAAAACCACTGCCGCCGCTAATTCTACCCTTTATACCAAGCGGCGCGGCGCCTCACCTCCCAGGGTTTTTGGGAAACAGCGACGGCCAAAGACGGAACCACCACGTCGCTCACCTTCTGCGCCGCGACTTGGGCCGCTAACCGTGCGGTTAATTCAGCCCACTTACTTTCTTTTTATCTTTCATTTTGTATTTACTTCCAATTAAAATCCCTAACTCACGGTTGTTGATTTACAAAATATCACTAACACCACAATCTCGGGGACTGGGCGTACAATTCTGTTATGATCTTTTCTTCATAGCTACAGTAAACTGGTCGGCAAGACCCACAAAACTTCAAGTACAGTAATGCTCGGGGACTTCATCGACTGCAACCTCGACTCAGTCACCTGGTCGCAGACCCGACCAGGCTCGGGGACTTCATCCAAACTACATCGAGCAAGGCTCGGGGATTGCAACCGCGGCACAAGGAAAGGAAGCGCGAAACAGCAAAACACCCGGGGACTGCGAACACAACAATATGACCCCGATGCAAGAACCTCCTAGTTTCTTACATCAGGCTCGGGGACTATTCGCAGTCGTTTCTTACTAAACCTATGTTCCAGTCTTCAATATATGACCCTGATGTAAGAACCTCCTAGTTTCTTACATCAGGCTCGGGGACTACGGGTATTCCTAGTCGTTTTACACAAAACTCATGCTTCAGTCTTTAATTACAAATTTTATGCATCTTTTTATTTGTTATAAAGCTTGGCACCATATGCATACTTCACCTGCTACCAAGCTCGGGGACTAAGTGGGTACACTTCACCTGGCGGTGAATGTACTGATTTTCTTCTCGACAAAGCTTTGTTGTTTTTGTTTGATCTTTGCAGAGCCTAAGTGGGTACACTTCACCAGGAAAGGACTTTTTAAAATTTTTTCTTCTTCAGCACGTCGCATCCTTCCGACAAGCAGCCGTAGCAACCGACAAGGCGACCTGATCGCACATCAAGCTACGACGCTCTCGACCAGCCCTACATGGTCGGGAGACTTCACCAAGCAATATCTCGACCAGCCAATCTGGTCTGGACTCTGCAACGACGACTTTGCATGATGGTGACCAGCTGAACACCTCCAAGGTCAATGCTGCGGGCTCGCCAGAAGAATACAACGTGCTCGGGGACTTGTTGGGGATATTACCTCGGCATATCCCCAGGGACCTTATGGGCCTACCGACCAGAAGACGACCCAGCTCACGAGGCCTCGCGACACGCGACCAGCCCGTCGTGCTCGCCAAGGACTCCGAGGAAGTCTTGCTCGCCAAGGAAGATCCTAGTAGATAGACTCGGATCCCTTGCCTTAAGGGACCGATCGTAATCTGTTAGGATATGGAAACTGTAACCCTGCTCCTCGGCTATATAAGGCGAGCAGGGACCCCTTCGAAAACACACAACCTCTTAGATCTCATCTACACCTCGTGTAACCTAATACTCATATCAATCCAGCCACCAAAACACAGGACGTAGGGTATTATGACGATTTACCGGCCTGAACCTGTACACACAACCTCTTAGATCTCATCTACACCTCGTGTAACCTAATACTCATATCAATCCAGCCACCAAAACACAGGACGTAGGGTATTACGGCGATTTACCGGCCTGAACCTGTATAAATCGCCGTGTCTACGCTCTCTATGTTACGCTTGATCATCGTCGCCACACCTCCGCCTATAATCTATTACCGTAGGGTACCCCCTAGGTAGACTGCGACGCATATTTCGTCGACACTAGTAGAGCATGCATCTTGAAAAAGGGGGTGGCGAGGTTTTCTTCAAGTGCATGAACTACGACAAACTTGTATGTGGTATACGGGTGCCACATTGTGGAGTCGAGGTAGTAGAGCATGTTCCCTTTTTGTTGTATATGGGTGCCACATTGTTTGCATTAATTGGTTCGGCATTATAAGGTAGAAGGAGGCAGGGGCAAAACGGTCACACCATGTCAAAAGATAGACTTAGAAAATTACAAAGTTGAAAAATACAAGAAATGGCAAAATAGCGTAAAACACATCATTCATAAAGACATTTTAGCGAAGCCTATAAGCTTAATGGCATTCCAGCAAAACTCACAGAGGCAAAATTCTCAATTTCTCAGTTTTCTGAGCTAGGCTAGACTTAGCCTGCCTCACACAAGCTAATGCTAACTTGTTTAGTTTGAGGGATTGCTCAAGCCTAGCTAAGTTTCAATGTGTTTGGTAGGTTAGTTTGGCTTGAATACACTCATCTCTTTTTGAAGCTGGTATGTTCACCTCCTTTGAAACATTCGGTCGAACATGTGTGTTGCATGATGGTGGCATGGCACCCACGAGCTAATTAGCATGAGCCCTACACTCGAACCATGGTTAGTACAAGGAGTCGTGCTCTTTCATGCCACCGTTCGCTGTCTCCATGGCTAGCACCTCGACGAGCAGCTTCTCCATTGCAGTCTCCAGGATGAGGAGTCGTGCTCTTTCATGACGCCGTCCTCTGCCTCCATGGCTAGCACCTCGGAGAGTAGCTTCTCTATCATAGCCTCCTGGAGGAGGAATTGTGTTCTTCCACGGCATTGTTCGTTGCCTCCATGGCTAGCACCTCGGTGAGCAACTTCTCCATCGTGGCCTCCTGGAGGAGTTGAGCTCTTCCACGGCGTCGTGCTCTTCCGTGAAGCAAGCCTGGCTCTTCCACAAAGAGCTAGGGAAAAGAAAATCTCATGAACGCAGCGATTTTTTCCCAAGGTATCGAGGTGTCGACACACCCCCCTAGTCCTCGTTGGAGCACCTCGCAAGGTATCGCTCCCCCTCCACCCGCGCAAGGGTAGAGTGCTCTCTACGGGCTAATTCTTCGCCTCTCCGGCTTGGTGAATCGCCCACAACCGATCACAAGAGCTTGGAGAAGAGCCGCCAACAATCTCCCGGCGGTCACTTCCTCCGAACACCACCAAACCGTCTAGGTGTTGTCGAACACCAAGAGTAACAAGCACAAGACCTTCATTTGACCCACTCAAGGCTAGGAAGGTGGATGGATGCACACAAGTCACTCCTAATCACTCTAGGAGGGAAGAACAAGATGAACTCTCTCTAATCTTTCCCTCACTAGTCTCTTGGCTCTCCAAAAGATTTCTCAAGGTGTCACCAGCTGAAACAATGGTCAAGAGTCCCTCTAAGGACCAAGGGGGCAACTATAAATAGTCCCCACCTCCAAAACTAGCCGTTTTTCACTTTTTCTTCTCTCTGCGTAGCCACCGGACTAGTCCGGAGCTCACACCACCGGACCATGCACACTGGTCCGGAGCTCACTCTCGTTTCAAACTCAGGCACCGTCGGACTACTCTGCTTGGTCCGACGCACTGGTCCGACGCTCTGGTCCGGAGCCTCGGTGCTCTCTGAGTGAAAACCTTTCTCTCTTTTACACACCACCGGACCACTCTCCTTGGTCCGGTGCCTTGGTCCGACGCTCTGGTCCGGAGCCAGGGTGCTCTCTACATAGAACCAAACCCCTGTCATGAGGCGTCGGACTAGCCGTCAGACGAACCGTCGGACTAGTCCGGAGCCTTCTGACTCTCTGAACCAAGCCACCAGACCACTCTCCTATGGTCCGGTGCTTACCAGACAGGTGGTCCGGAGCTCCTCGAGCTGGAAAACTGCCTAAGTCAGGGACCATCGGACCACTCTCCTTGGTCCGACGCCCACTTAGCAGAGTGGTCCGGAGCCTCTTTCTCCCTCTTTTTCAACCGTTTTCGCTGAGGTTTCTTAAGGGATTTTGCTCCTACCATTTCTAGGGTTTATCAAGGGCTGAAAGCAAGGTCTCTAGGACTAGTTGTGACAAGTGTGCATATACCCACTTTCCTAAACTCTCCTAGGTCAAGCTACTAACCTCATACCCCTCTTTATAGTACGGTCAAAGGAAAAACAAAAGCCCTAGCTATACTTAGTGCCCTTCTCAACCTTATGGCACTAAGAACTAGCCTAGTCTTCGTCGTGTATCTCCATCCTTTGCAACCGAAACGATTTCCATCTTGGGGCCATGAATATCCATTAAGCCCATTCAAAATGCATCACTCATGACCTAACATAAATGACTTTGTCTCTGCAAAACACACGTTAGTCATAGTGATTTAGTATTGTCGTTAATCGCCTAAACACAAGGGTCCATGATTCTACACACCTCCATAGCAACAATTCAGCAAAGAAGGGAGCACATACAAAGCACCTCCATAGCATCAAGCTTAGCGTCACCCACATTAGTGCCCGCATATCTATGTCTAGCTTTGACGTACACACCAGCTATTTGTGTCCAGCTTTGATGTACACACCGCCTCCATTGAGACAGTGTTCCCCAGGTACTCTACGCGGAAGAAGGGAGTGCGAAGAAGCAGAGGCGAGTGGGGAGGCAAGTCGGAGAGAACATGGAGAGGGTCGTTGGAGACGGCACGGCCAAGGAGGTCTAGAGGCGAGCAGAGGAACAAAGGGCGAGATCCCGGGTGGTCACGAGACACCATTCATGGGCTTAACCAAGCTTGGCTCCCAAAGATCGGTTAGCCTCTGTGTTTTTCAAGAGACGAGCTTGGGGATGGTCACTGGCTCTATAGAACCTGGCTTCCTCCAAACAACCAACCAAACAGTTGAAGATGGCTTATTAGAGCTTGGTTGGGGTTAGCCACCAACCAAACAGGCTCTATGCTTGATATAGGCATCACTTCGGTATTTCCTCCATCTCACATAAGAATACAATCACAAGATCTTAAATTATGTCAAGTATATCAAATAGTAAATTGTGTTAGTATTTATGTCTCTAAATAAATTTATTATAAAAATATATTTTATAACTAATCTACTTAAAATATTTTATAACATTAATGTTAGTGTTTTTTTTATATAAATTTAGTCAAAGTTCGAACTTTTTGATTTCTCGAGAAGTGAGAACTACATTCTTTGTGAATGGAGAGAGTATAGTTCTATTTGTTTGACTGTAAGGGCAAACTCTTCGTTGAAAACACATGAATAAAATCATAAAGTTTTAAAACAACAGGACAAATCACCATTTCTTTCATAACGAGTTCATAAACGTCAAAGGTTCTTTATATTTTTTCATTCAGGTTCGAACTATATCTGTGTGCGATTGTAATTTTAATGTCAATGCTTATTTGTACTTCACCGTGACACATTTATATACTGCTACAAAATGCTTTTGCCTGTTTATTTGTCCTTTTTTTTAACATAATAGTAGATAAATATATGTTTGTTAGATCTCATTTGGTACCGGTCTGCTTAACTAAGTAAGGTGAAATTGTTTTTGAAAAATATTTGCTAAAATAGCTTTTCATGATAGATGTTGGAGAGATATAGGAGAAGCTAATATTTTCAAGTCTATCCCGCACCCATCCCATAAAACTAGTTTCAAAGAGCTCCACTTGAGCACATGTTTTTTTTTTTTGACGAACTTGAGCACATGTTTGATTTGGCAAAAGTAGGTCTAAACAGCTTCTAAAGCTATTGCAGAAGCTCTTTTTTTAGAATTGTTGCAAAAGCTCTTACTATGGCAGCCCATGAGCTGAATGCTTTAATATGACAACCACATTGAATTGAACGTTTTTTTTGAGACTGCAGCAATACCGTGTTCAGAGTCCAGGCAATTATGGAAACTATTATATCCAATGCTACCTCTCATAATCTTATATGCAAAATAACCTTGTGGTACATCTGGAAAGCTAGAAATGATAATCTATTCCACCAGAAAACTTGGACACCTATGCAGGTACACAATGCGGCAGCTGCTCATCTAAACACCCACACTCAAGTAACTCTCCCTCTAGCCGCAACGACAATATCTGGGGCCATTGTGCAGACACATACCACTCCTGATAGGCAAGTTGTACCAACTATCAATACAGGAACAACACCCCTCCAAGCTGAACCGCCTTCAACGCACACTCCAACACTTCCACTACAAGCTAACCACCCTGGACGATCACAGACCACTCCATCAGGTATGATAAGCTCCTTGCAACAGGTGACCATGACGAACAGGTGCACAATTGATGCTTTAGCTCTTCTCTAAGGAATCAGATGTTATGTGGATGCCTCTACATTGCCGGATCACCCCAGCACGCATAGTAGGACAACAGGTCTAGGTGTCTTAATTTTTAATCCACAGGTCCGTCCAGCCCAAACCATCTACATCAAGGCCAGACTCTTGGACTGCACTTCTGTGCTCATGGCTGAGGCAACAGGTCTGGCACTTGCTGTCATCACCATCCACAGATTCAACATTAGAGAATGCAACTTCCTATCTAATTGTGAGCAACTGGTGCATTTCATCAACTCAACTGACCATTTCAATCCCCTGACTAGAGAGCTAAACCTTTCACCCAAATCTACGACAATTTGTCCAGTATCATCTTAGCTAGAGTTCTCAAGGTCAACATGAACAACAATACCACAGCGGATGCTTTAGCACGTCAAGCTTTAGCCTCACAAGCATCAAGTTTACAAACTGTGTGTTCTCATCGGCATGGCTTTGACCAATGCTTTCTCTCAAGTTCTACAATCCATAGACTTACCTGATGTAATCATACTCGCAGCGCGTTGCTGCTAATAAATGAATTTGTTTATTGTTAAAAAAACAAACTCACTTTCCGGTGGTGGTGTGCTCCGGCTGCCATTGAAAATGCGTGTTTGAATCCACACTGCTAAAGTTTAGCCCTGTTATATGGACACTAATTTGATGTATTAAATGCAGATTAATTATAAAATCCATTATACAGATTAAGAGTAATTTTTGAAACGAATCTATTAAGTCTAATTAGTCTATGATTTAATAATATTGTGCTACAGTAAACATATGCTAATGATGGATTAATTATGATTGATAGATTTGTCTCATTAATTAGTTTGCTCCTGTGTAATTAGTTTTATAATCAGCCTATATTTAATTCTTTTAATTATTACAGTAAACATGTGCTAACTAGTATATTTACCCGTGCTAACGCTACGGGTTATATTAAGTCCAAATTTAATTTTACGAAATTTTAAATACTTCATTAAGATTTAGACAAAAGCATAATTATGTGGCTCCAAAACAACAATTAGAGCAATGCAAGTTCAAAAGGCATCGATGTATTTCAATCTCATTTCATAAAAATTCATATACGACAAAAATTGTTGAAATATATTATCCTCCTTAATCTTTATGTTATAAAATTTGTTGTCATAAATACCTCTTAGTTGAGAAAATTAGTGAATATTAGGATATGAATATTAGACAAAAGGGATGGATTCTTCTTTTTCCTTTCCCTACTCACACCTTCCATTGACGGACCCGGCAATGTCGTAGTCGGGGGACAAGTGCAGCCGGAGGGCCTCGTGCAGGCGAGGATCATACATAACCACCATGAGCAAACAAGGCAATGTACGTGTTCTTCTCCACCACGAGGTCCCCTCGACGTGGCTACACCCCGGGAACAGCTCGGCGGCCGGCATGTCGGCGTCGATGCGGTCACCGGGCCACCAATCGCCGAGGGGGGGGGGGGTCGACCTAGCATCCGCGGCCGACGCGGCGGCCTCCCGCCCCCGCTCGTTGGCAGCGCGAGCTCTTCTCGCTGCGAGCCCGAGTCGACGGCCGGCGATGGCCTCCACCTCTGCTCCCGCGGCTGGTGCCCCAGAACGACCTGCGGCGTGGCGGCATGGGGAGGGGGACAGGATAAGGCGTGGCAGCGTCCAAAAAACCCTAGCCGCATCCTGCCACATCAGAGGATGCGCGGTTGCGTGGGAGAGGAGTCACAGGTGGAATTTTTTTTGGTGGAGGATAGGCGGATGGACGTGATTTGAATTTTGAATTCGTTCCCTGATTATAGGCGTATAGTTACGTACGGATGGACTTATTTTCTATAATCATGTTCCCTGATTAACCACGTGAGGGCGCGTGAGGGGAGTGAGAAGCCTGGGTGTGGGTGGGAAGGAGGGTGAGAAGCCTGGCTGTGGGGTCAGGGGGTGAAATCCAGGCTTCCCACTTTTTTAGAAGTTTTCAATTATAGTTGAGTGTCCGTGCATTGCTACGAGCATATGTAAACTCCCAAAATGTACAACGACATAAGTAAAACATAAGTAGAATCCATTGAGTGTTCAGCTTGCAGCAGCTTAAGCAGAATTCTCACAAAGGATTGAAATTATTGCTTTAAACTGGTGGTGTATGTATGTATGAAGCGTCTAGGTAGCCACCTAAACCGATCGAAAGCTAAATCATTCTAATGTGATTTTTATTCCTACCACATTTATAACAATGCAAGAAAAACAAGAGCATAGGCCGAACACACTATGTTTTTACTAATAAAAAAAATGTAGGACACACATTAAAGCACATGATGGCCATTATTCTACCAAAGCAGCAGTGGATCAAAATTCACACATATATGGTCCAATGCAGGTTTTTCATATCAGCACAAACATTGGTTCAGAGTTTCAGACAAGAAAAAACATGGTCTACAGAACGATTGAAAATGATCCTTCCATTGTGGTGAAGCCTACCATTGATGCATATGTGGCAGCGTCCAGTGATCCCCTAAGAGCAACTCCAGTGGAGCCCATAAATAGGCCTCTATTCTAGATCTAGGGACTTGGTCCAAAAAAAATTCACTCCAATGCACCTCCTATTTGGGCTCCCATTTTAGGAGGGCCTTCAAAGTTTAGTTTTGGGTCCTTAGGAATAAGGCTCTCCTATTCCCCTCCCCCTAAATTAGGGACTATGGCTGGAGTTGGACTTTAAATTTGGCCCTCAAATTTTACAAACCACCTCCCAAATAAAAATGTAGGGGCTTGATTTGGAGGCTACGGCTGGAGATGCTCTAGCAAAAGCTTGATGGAGTAATCCAGTAATCCATGGTTGTCGGCCACCACTACAAGATCAAAGCAGTTCATATTTCGATATTATTCTGTGAAAAAATATAGTAATATACAAAGTAAGAAAGTTTCACATACAGCAGCACTGTATTTTTTCCTTGCCAAAATAAACCTGCAAGCGTTTTTCTTACAAAAGCATAAACCAATTTAAAGGAACTGTCGATTCCATATAAACTTAATAATGGATTATTCCACTTTAAAAATCATAGTCCACACCTTTGATCATCTTGTTTATTTTCACCATTTCTTTTCAAACAGCAATGTATGGAGATAGCTTCAACTATAGAGATTTAAAAGTTAAAACCCTCCTTAAACAGCTATATCTCTAGGGATAGCTTCAGCTATAGCAGGAGATTGAAAAGTTAAAACCCTACCTGTGATAGCAGCTATGCACAGAACAGTCTATGGACATTGTGCTAGAATTTTTATTCTGACTTGTGAGATATGACTGGAAGACTCAAACCAGCCACGAGAAAGTTTTATCAATAAAATGCTCATGAGTAGCATAAACCTGACTTGCTTTACAGCCTAAGCCCATGAGGAAGTTATCTGCCTTCATATCACAATGAAGAAAATCCTGCCTGTGACTGTACTCTATTCTAGCTATGAATGAAGAGATTAACTTGGAGAAAATCCACCAAATAAAAATCAAAGACTTGAGAATTTGGGCCATCAATTTTAAGTCAGGTTTATGCTACTCATGAGCATTTTATTGATAAAACTTTCTCGTGGCTGGTTTGAGTCTTCCAGTCATATCTCACAAGTCAGAATAAAAATTCTAGCACAATGTCCATAGACTGTTCTGTGCATAGCTGCTATCACAGGTAGGGTTTTAACTTTTCAATCTCCTGCTATAGCTGAAGCTATCCCTAGAGATATAGCTGTTTAAGGAGGGTTTTAACTTTTAAATCTCTATAGTTGAAGCTATCTCCATACATTGCTGTTTGAAAAGAAATGGTGAAAATAATACAGATAAAATGATTAAAAAAGAATGATATGACATGCAAGAGAAACTAACCATTTGATCAGCTAGATAATATTGTTTTAAGAGAACCTTTTGTTGCAGTAGTTGAACAAGTCTTCGAGAGTTGGACAGACACTTGTTCATAATAGCTTTGTAATTAATTGCCTTGTATTGGGAAGCTTGTTAATTCGAAATCAGTGGCATATGTAAGCAACAAAGAGCATTTTCAATTTTGAAAATCGATTGTATACACCGAATACCATATTGGTTGTTACTGACAGAACAATAGTTCATAGCTAAAAGACATCAAAATTAAAAGGGACTGCTCTAGGAAAAAACAAGATCTCCACCCTCCATGTCACAAACCTCATTTCATGCAGCTGCAGGTGAGCTCAAGACCTGCAGCCCCATGCTCCTAGCCCTAACCTGCGGTGACTCTGGGCTGCACACTCGGTGGCGACTGGCGAGTGTGACAGGCACGTGGTAATGTTTCTGAATAAATAACTTAACCATAACTGAGGGGTCTTATTATTCAAAAAAAATATATTTGAATAGCATCGCCATGCAGTTTAATGTACACAATCTATTTAAGTTGCATTGAGGATGTTTCAGTTTACTTCTGATTTTAATTCAATCCATTGCCTCAAGGACATTGGATAACAAAAAAAAATGGGATAAAAAAATACCGGATACACCACAAATATGTCCATATAAAATAATGCTAAAATTGTGATAATATAACTATGTTAAGCTAAAGACAGGGGAAAATAGAAATTGTTCAGAGAGTATTCAGTTTACTGAAATCTAGTATATTTGCTCCCACGTGAAAATCTGAAATGATGAAAAACGTGAAAAAGTGCAGGTATTCAGTTTACTGAAAGTTCAGAGAGTAAAAAAAAAGCAATAGACAGTAACAGCAAGACAAGGAGGAACCTCATTTTCGATGTTCTTCTTGACATGGCCTTGAGATCTCGGAGCTCAGCGGGTACACGGTGTCATCAAGGTCTGCAGGCAAGAACAAGTCAGAAAACCTTTGCATTCCGTGAAGAGGTAGAGGAAGAAGGCAATATTAGAACGAAACCGAAAAAATAAATTAAAAATAAGACAGTGTCTCTCCACATAAGCGCATAACTGCCTATCATTATCCTACACGACTTTCATTCTTCCATGAACCATGACTCCATGAGCACACACACAATCATGAGACCAGTTGCATACTTGTATCCAGATTCCAGGGTACGCAAGGAACTGACAGAATTCTCACCTAGGGGGCTTCCAAGGCCTGCCACCATTAGCACAAGCAGAAATGCCAAAAGTCACTTATGTTTCACCATCACCTGCTGCATCTTGAAATCGTAGTTGTCCCCAGACGAGATCAAGGACCTCCAGCTCCCACGTCTTCCACAGGTTCAGGATCGACCACCATAGGGCTAGTGTTCGTGCAAACTGGTGGGGACGTAGTCTTGGGTGGGGCAAACTGGTGAAACCGGATATGGAGAAGGGCACCTGGTAGTAGTCGTTCACGAAGTCATTGCTGCGTGCGTCAGGTGGATGAATCGCTGTCGCCTCCTTCGTCTGGCTGTCCGGCTCCCACACCACTGCCGCCTCCTTCGTCCCTAGTCGAGGCACATATGTTTCAATTGATATACTCCATACTCATCAGGAGAGGCATTCAATGCTTGAGAAAAAAATAGCATGATCTCTACCGTGGAGGAGGCAGAGGAGGCGGTGGTAGCGGCGGTGGATCTTGGTTCCTGCCGCTCCCTGGCCTCCTGAGAATCTTCTCTCCCGTAATCTGGATCGGGGCGGGGCACAGGACGTCGCCCTGGGCATTCGGTTCTAACCGAACAGATCGGTTCGGTTCCTCGGTTTCTTGCAAATTTCGGTTCTCTAAAAAAACTAAAATTTGTCAGAACCGAGCACTTCGGTATTCGGTAAATTCGGTTCGGTTCCGGTTCCAAACCGAACTAACCAATTTTCGTTGTGATTGCATTTTGCCAATAAAAAAGGGGGAGAAAGCTCCGTCTCTGCGCAGACCGCGTGCTGCAGGTCACGCCGCCGCCGCGCCGATAGGGAGCTGCCGCCGCAGTCGCGCACGCCGTTGCCGCCACCGCTGCCGGGGAGAGGAGAGGAGACGGCGCGCCACCCTATAGCTTGCTGTGGTGGCGCCGACGGCAGAGAGGACGGGGCGCTGAAGGAGTGAAGGGTGTGGAGCTTGGAGGAGTGGAGGACTAGGGGAGAGCGTGGGGGTGCTGGAGGGTGTGGTCGTGCGCCGACGGGGAAAGGGCAGGGTGGCGGCCGGTGTGGGCGGGCGGGCGGGTGTGGAGGCGAGTCGCGGACTCGTGCCGTCGTGAGGTCGGGGTGGGAGACGAGGAGGCGCCGCGCGAGTGACGGGGTGAGATTGGGGAGGCCGGAGGCCGACTCTGTGTTAGCTGCTAGGGTTTCGAGGAAGTGAATTTATAGTACGCATTAAGTTGGGTCGGTTATTGGGCCTCCTTTGTATTTGAGCTGGGCTGTTTATTTCTAACTTCAGTACTTCGGGTAACCGTGTCCCAGAACCGATTTTACCGATGGAATTTCGGTTCCTAAGAAATGCTAACCGAACTGGGAACCGAAATTTCGGTTCTCGGTTAGTTCGGTTCGGTTCTCGGTAAATTCGGTTCGATTTTCGGTTCTCGGTAAAATTTGCCCAGGGCGAACAGGACGTCTTCATCGGATCCTACCGCCGGCGCCGCACAGGACCATCGCGTCCCCGTCAAATCCGCCCTGCTTCTGTCGGATTGGAGCGCCACCATGCCAGATCGGGGGTCCTCCTGGTCGTGGGAGCGGGCGGCGGTTCTAGCGCCGGCGTCGGGCGGTCGTGGGCTGGGCGCCGTCGTTGGTGAGGGGAGCGGGCGGGCGCACGTGGGCACAGGGTGAGGGAGAGGGAGCGGGCGGGCGTGGGGAGCGGTTCATGCGCCGAGAGAGGGAGCGGGTGGAAGTGGGAGTCAAACGCTCTTTCACGCGGAGAGGTGGGGCGTGGGTGAGGAGGAGAGTGGGAAGTCTGGCTGTGGGGTCAGGGGTGAGATCCAGACTTCCCACTCTTTTAGAAGATTTCAATTATAGTAGAAATGATGGATCAATTATGATTGATAGATTCGTCTCATTAATTAGTCTGCTCCTGTGTAATTAATTTTATAATTATCTTATATTTAATTCTTTTAATTAGCATTCGAACGATGGATGTGACACAAATTAAACTTTAGCCCCAGGATTCAAACACCAAAGAGACTAAAGTGTCAGGCATGGAGAGAGCAGCAAAGACTTTTATCTATGTATTATTAAGAAAGTTGAAAATTACACATAAGTCATAAAGAAAATGAGTTTTTATAGTTGTCACACCTTCAAACTCTTTTGCCCTCCACACCACCGTTAGATTTGTCTCAAACCATGTTAAACTGCAATGCAATTATAAAAAGTCAAATATACCCTTACATTTAAATACGTCATTAATTATTTTTAGCATCATAATGATTTTAATTAAATGGAAATATTTTTATATGAAATTATAGATCAATATACCCTTACATTTAAATATGTCATTAATTATTTTTAGCATCATAATGATTTTAATTAAATGGAAATATTTTTATATGAAATTATAGATCTTGACAACTTTCTAGTTCTAAGTTTTTTCATTTAAAGTCGTTAATATTCTTAAAAGTAGTTAATGGCAAATTTAGACATACTATTCTTTTCAACACCGTGTAAACGCTACATTGGTACTCCCGTTTCAGTTTAATCATCCGTCTAGCCCATTCAATTGACTGTTTAGCCCGTTTAATGGACGTTTAGCTGAATAGTGGCTAAATGCTACGTGACCGATGGTTACCGTTTACCATTTAGAAAAAACTGTTTAGATCTGTTTTAATCTAAGAGTATAAGAGTTTTTTTTTACTCTTCATAACTGCAATTGAACACTATTAGTGACAAATCTAAGATTAGTGGCGTGAAAAACAAAAAAAAAATTAAGCAGTAGTACTAGAAATAACTCATATTTTTTAATGATTTATATGTCAACTTTTTAATAGCACATAAGTAAAAGCCTCTGATTGTAAGCCTAGTCCAGAGATGGCGGCCCAAGACACTATGGCCTATGGGCCTGCGAAGCGCTGTGTAATGACAAAACGGTCACAGAAATCCGTAACCGTCTCAGTCTTGCTCCCTCTTCCCTCCTCAACCTGGTTCTGATTCTCTGCAGCTAAAAAGACTCGGACGACATCGTCTCCGCCAAACTAAGAGTAACTCTAACAGTTCTCCAAAAAATTACCTTCCTAAAACACTATAATGGGGTTCTGTTAAATAGTTCTTTTCCCAAAATCAATTCCTCCCGCAACAGTTTCCCAATATTTCCCACCCCAAATTTTATAGTTCTCCCACATCGCAATGAGTAGAACGCAGATCAGAATAGTTGGATCGATGGTAGCTGTATTTTCTTGGTTGACAAAATGACTATATCATCAAATTACCTAGGCTTTGGCCTTTGTTTTTTTCATGCAAATATTTTAGTCACATTGCAATTAAAGATTGACAGCTGGTTATCTGCATCATCGCCAACAACGAGCACTGATCGAGGAGCATCACCACTGCCCGCACGGGAGACTTGCACACAGGCAAAGGCTCACCGAATTTGCAAACACCAAAGAGGATTGGGGGAGCTTCAGTGTGTTGCAAATATGAGGGACGCGGAGCAGAAATTTGGAGGCGTAGTAATTTTAGGGAAATAAAGAGAAGTTGTAGGAACCTGGATTTACATCTTAACTTCTAAAATTTTGTTTTGGAGCTGTAGTTAGGCATCTCTTAGAGTTGCTCTAATGGGACCGCCCGACTCCTACATCGCGCTGCTTCCCCCGCGAAAACAAAACAACCGCGCCCAATCGCACACGACCCCACGGCCCACGCCCAATCCGCACGCGACCCCACGTCTCCGTCAGCCTCTGCCGTCTGCCCCATCGCGCACGGACGCACCCGGAAGCCCGCGATTCGGTGGCGGCGGCAGCTTCGTCCGCGACTGACGTAGCTCCAGCATCCCTGTGCTACGGCTGCCTGTGGCACGACCTCGCCATCCTGCTCGTTCGCCCGGCGCGGCGCGGCGGCTCGGCGAGGACGCAGCTTCGTCCGCCCCCCCCCCCCCCCCCCCCCCCCCCCCACACACACACACACGGAAGCCACGGGCTCCGGTGTCCCTGCGCTACGACCGCCAGCGGCACGAACGCCGCTGCGAGAGCGCCTCCCAGCGCGAGCTTTCTCCCAGCACGAGCGACCCCAACATCCGAGAACAGCTGACGGCCGTCTGCGATACCTTCTCCACCAGGTGACGACTCCCTAAAGTCACTCGTATTTGATGTGTGCTCTTGTGCTAATTATTGGTCTGTTAGATATGCTATTGTAGTTTATATAGTTAGGAAATGGAAAAACTTTCCTGTAAACAAAGTCAAAATTTTTAGTTCTCAGATGCCACCAGTTTAGAACAGAATACAGCTGGTTCTTGGCGCACCATCATTATTGGGTAAAAACATGCTGATCACACGAGAACACAACTAAGTTAGATAGAAAACTGAACTAAATTTACATGGTCTCTAGATGGAGGATTATGGGGTCTGCTAATAATCATGTATCATGGTTCACCAAGTGGGTACTAAATTTAGTTCAGTTTGAGAAAAAAAACTCTTAATCGCTTTTGATAAAGGTACACTGATGAAAAACTGGGAACTAAATTTGAGGAAAAAAAAACATTACAGAAAATTCTTAGCTCAAATCTCACAACTGAACTTCTTCAAATCATGTTTGTATGACAGAGGAGTAGAGCATTCTCAAACATATAAATTGTTCATAAAGCTAAGAAATTAATTAAGTAGCCACTACTTAATCATTGCTTCCAATTGCTCACATGGAAAGGGCCTAAATATTAACGTCATGGCACACACAAGTTGGCTGCCATCATAACTCAGACCAAACCAGTTCCTAAGAGGCATTCATCCAAGCACAAGCAATCTTATTTGTTTGATTCAATATTGGTTTGTGAGAAAGAAATAAGAGCAGATTGGCAATAATTGTCCTAGAGAGGCGGAGACTAATTTCAGAGCTGATAAGGTGTTATAGCCCTCCAGCAACTCCATTTCTTTTTCGATTGCTTATTGGTTATCTGTTCCCTAGGTTTCAATGTGACCGTAGATTCAGACAAGCTATGAGCTTAAAGTCAAATATGAAGGAACAAAGCGAAGACCAATCACTCACGAAACCTAGCATCGTTTGTTTTCAGTTCAGGTTCAGGGACACATGTCATGTACAAGGACATTGTGGACTAACCTAAAGGTACTCAAGCAGTAAGGGGCCTTGTATATGTACTTGTGCTGATACTACAGTTGTATGAAGAAACAGAAGCTAGAAACTTTGAGCTTTCTACAGGCATAGCAGCCAAATAGAAAGATAAGAATGGTGCCATGGCCTTCATCCTGTTGCAATATATGCTGACCGTCAGTTCTTTAGTACTGTGATTGGAATATATTTTACCCTGAACCATAATCAGGGAGTATGCAATGCTAATCACTACCGTGAACCATATAGTTTCTAAAATGCTCAAAACCATTGACTCATTAAATTTCAACCGAGCTACAGTTGGTCCCAAAAAATAAAGTTCCTCAAAACCATTGATTCTTTCATTGCGCTCTGCATTTACATAACTATCCTCTGTACTATCCATCTTGCTCTTCCCTGTAATATGGCAGCAAGGTCTCAAGTTCTTCTAGACATTATCTGATCCATAGCCAGTATATACTACCCATAGAAAGCTATATCTGGGCTCTTCTTCATGCTCTATGGAACTTGTGATCTGATATGGTGATCAATTCAATATTTGGGCTTGTTATATAACTATTAAAATCCTATTATACAGTAAGCTATATCTTAATGTTGTTCTACTGTAGTCATTGTAGTCATTGAGTCCTTGCTGGTGCAGGAGCCAGGCTTTTGATCAGGCATCATGAAAGAATAAATTTCTTACATTTGTCTATTATTACTTACAATTGTTGTACACATTTGTATTGCAGGTAATAGAGGAAGTCTAAAAAAATGAAAGACAATAGCTTATGACTTATTGACATGTTCTTGATTGAATGTACAGATTACTTATAACTTGAAACATGATGATTATATTATTTTTAATATGTTTTTTATCGTATGATTAATAATCAGCTTTCTATATAAAAAAATATTAATGAGTGAGTGAGTAACGTTGGTTGCCGTCAAAAGAAAAATAGTGTACGCTAAAAAGGTGATTTTTTTTTAATCTTTGAGAACTTTAATGTTGATCACGTCACATTTTATATCATGAAGAGATCAACTAGTAGTTTCAAAAAAAAAGAAAAAAAAAACCAGGTTCTGATCCCGATCAAATAAAAAACCTGGTTCTGATCTGTTCACTGTTCTCCCTTCCTCTCATTCTACTCATTCCCGTAATGTAAAGTGTCAGATCCAAAATTTTGACACGTTTCGTTTGTATTTGGTAATTATTATCCAATTATAGAATAACTAAGTTTGAAAGATTCGCCTTGCAAATTACAGATAAACCGTCTAATTAGTTATATTTTTTACTTATATTTAATATTTCATGCATGCGTCCAAAGATTCGATGTGACGAGAAATCTAGAATTTTGAAGGTGATCTAAACAGGGCAGTGTGAATCATCAACTGGGAACGTAACACTAACCGAGTGAGGTGTGCTCCTCCGGCCACAAGGGCAAGCAAGGTGTTCGGTTTAAAAAATCACTTCATTCTTGATGATGAGATAATGCGCATTACAAGTTAATTTTTAAAATTTTATACAACTATTTGTATCTCATGTCAATAATCCTAATATTAACTTGTGCGAAATAAAGTACCAATAGATCAATTCATTCTATTCTGTAAACCTAGTGCTCCATCAGTTCTAAATTAAGTCATTCCAATATTTTTTAGAGTATATTTTAAGGTCGATTAAAAATTATAAGAAAAAATATAAAATTTATGATATCAAATAGATATATTATGAAAATATAATTAATGATTTGATATTATAAATGTTATTATTTTATATTATATAAATTTAGTTAAACCTAAAATAATTTGACTCTTCGAGACTATTAAAATGATTTTAAAATTTAGGATGGAGAGTAGTAGTTTTTCAGCAGAATGCAGTCTAGCTAAAAGTTTTGTTATTGACTATCGATCTATCATATATGTAAACCCATGCCCCGGGCTTTTGATGTAGTACACGCTATGCTACTCTAAGCTAGCTGGTTGACATAGAGCGTATGTAGCCTCTGATTAGGATTAGGAGGTGTTTGGTCTTCACCTCGTAAAGTTTAGTTCATATATCATATATTTATACACTAATTTAAAGTATTAAAGAAAATCTAATTAAAAAATTATTTGTTTAAATTGATACTAATTTACGACAGGAATCTATTAAGCTTAATTAATTGTATATTGACAATATAGTGCTATAGTAAACTTATGTTAATAATAAATTAATTAAAATTAATAGATTCATATTACAAATTAGCTATAACTTTTACACTTATATTTAATTCTTTTAATTAACATTTGAACCCTACACTTTAGTCGTAGATCCGGCTGCCGCCAGCAGCAGCCAGGTCTCAGACAGCCGCTCGCGCAGCTTCGTGCTCGCTCCTTCGAATATAATGCATGGGATGGGATGAATGGATGATGAACCCTCGCGCTGCGAATGTGAATGCGATGCTGCTGCTGCCGGCGACGTCTGAACTCGGCAGACTCTCTCGTAGGCTCGTAGCGGCGCGTCCATCAATATAATGCATGGGACAAGACGAGCGAGGCTCTAGCTGACAGCGACAAGTTAGCTCCCAGAAGAGAGATGACGAGTAGTTAATTGCGCTGCTTGCCAAACAACGTGCAGGGAAGCCCACGGGTTCGTTGGCTGTAAAATACTACCGGATTTGGCAACCGGTAGTTATGTCCTGTATCGGCTCGGCGTGGCGTATGCGTATGGCGTATGGAAGGACGCGAGCCAGCAGCGCAGGTCATCCATCGGCTCGGCATGCTTCCGGACGCACACAACAGTTGCACTTGCATCTTGTGATCCTGTCGTCGTCTTCGGCCGTTGCCTGTATGCTTTGCGGCTGTCCCTGACCGATGCGCTGCTCCCCGATGCGCTGCTCCCTCGCTTCAGCCTGCTTGTCGCATAGTACTAACTAGCATAGGAGAACGCGCTCGTCAGTTCTTACTAAACATTTATTGCAAGCAGTAAAGAAAGTTAGTTTTTTTATATAATGGAACAATATATGTATAATAGCATGGATAAGTACTTAAAATTGTTGTTATGGTCTAATAACAGACCAATATAAAGATACATGGACTTGGTCGAAATATTACAAACTCTTTATTGTCATGATCGATATGAATCACCATACTACACGTACTTTATAGCGTGTGATCGTTGCTTGTATAAAACAAAAGATAAAAAAAATAAATGAGAAAAAAGAGAATAAAAAAACTTAAATAAATTTGGCACTAGAAAATAATAAAATATTTTGGGAAGTAAAAACTTAAAAAGATAAAAAAATGCCTCTAACAGTTAAATATAAAATTATACTGGCCTGATAGAAAGACTACATGCTCTTTATTGCTATAATTGATATAGACTACCGCATTGCATGCACTCCGATGCGTAGGATTGTATAGGTATAAAACAAATGATCTAAAATAGAAAGACTATAGGATTTTTATCACTTACTTCGATTGATGTAGATTATACTATATACACTTCACTAAATAGGGTCCCTATTGATGTAGATTATACTATATACACTTCACTAAATAGGGTCCGCTAAATAGGGTCATGTATAAATCAAAAGATAAAAATAATTAAGATAAAATAAAGTAAAAATAAATAAAATTGAAACTAAAAATAAAAGAATATAAAATAAATATAAAATTTAAAAATTACAATATAAAACTAAAAATAAAAATAAAAAATAAAAAAATAAAAATAATGTCAAATCGGTGAACCATGTCCGAGGCCCTGTCCGGACTCCATTTTATTGGCGTACACGGGATATATATATATATATATTATATATATATATACTGCTCTCTATAATATATATAGATATAGAGAGACCATAGACTCACTAATAAACTACTTGCGATTTTTCCTGCTCTATAATATATTCTAGTAAAAGAGTGTGTTCAGCCACTTGTGGTTTCATGCTCTCTTTCTCTCTATGTATATATGCTGGAAACCTGGTTCTTAACAGTATATAGTATACTACTAATAACAATTTATATGCTGGAAACCGTTCACGTTCCTAGTAGTGTAGTTTCAGATCCTGCCATGGATCGTCGGTTAAAGCTGTTCATTGCGTTTCATTATAAACATATTTTGGAGAGTTAAGATATCTCTGGATCCCATTTTTGTTTGGGGTTGTATCTTACTCTTGTTTCGTCTAGAGGGGTTAGTTCAGCTCACTATTACATTAGGACTTTTTGGTTAGGAAGGGTCTTTAATCCCGGCAGTCCTGATTCCACCAACCGGGACTAGGAACTACAAGAAGGGTTTTTTGGCCCAGTTGGAAAGGGCTTTTAGTCCCGGTTCCACCAACCGGGACTAGAATCTAGTCCCGATTCCACCAATCGAGACTAGGAATCCGGGACTAAAGTAAACGCTTCCGGTTGGTGGAACCGGGACTAAGACCTCCCACACTACCTCACGCGCACGAACCACCCCACCTAGTAAACACATATATCAATAGAGCAGACTCTTCCCTTTTGAACCACTTATTGAAGGACCTTTAGTCCCGGTTCGTAACATTAATCGGGACTATATCTTTAGTCCCCGTTGATATTTTCAACAGGGACTAAAGATCTATTAGTCCCGGACGTAATTTTTTTTTTGAGACTATAGCTTATTTTGGATATCAACGAAAGTCTTATTCTCTAGTAATGGCTACAAAGACTAATTTTTATGTGAATTTGCCTTTACATGTATTTTTAGTACCATGTGATTTTAACCTTTATTTACAAACCAAATATCTAGACAGCATGTTGAAATAAATTTTATAGTAAAACTTGCAAATATTTTTAATCTAAACGAGGGTACAACAAGTAGTACATGCTTAGACTGTGTTTGGCAGCTCGGAACGGATTCGTTTCTTGCGTGGAACTGCATAATCGCTGCCAAACAGAAATGTCGAGTAAATCACTAGGATGGATTCTCCTTTTTCTACATACCAACCATAAACAACCATCGAGTAGTTTCGTATATGTCAAGATGGGAATGGGCTGACCCGGACCTGATTTTGGACCCGACTCCGTGGCCTCAAGGTCAATTTTAGGGGTCATGGGTTGACTCATTTTATCTAAAAGCTATGGCCTCATTGGGCCAATAAGTAACATGGGTCGACTCAAAATTCTAAGTTATTAGAGCATCTCTGAGAGTTTCCTATTTGCTTTTCTAATCCTTGCTTTTTAGGAATATAAGATAAAATCATTCTCTAACGGTTTCTAATATATTCTCCTAATATTTATCTTACCTCCATTTTGTGTAACTATGCGCCGATTAACGGTCGCGCGGATATGCGTTCGCACGTGCTGTCCTTCTTCCCGCAACTGACGCCGATACATCCGTTCGCTAGCTAGAGTAATCCATGGTCGTGGCTGTAGTACTGTTGCTGCTACTAGATGGCCGGCAAGCTGCTGATCATGGCTATGCTGCTACTTAAGCCAGGCAACTACTGGTGCTGCTCCAGATGCCAAGCGTGGGTTAGGAGACGCATCGCTAGAGAAACTCTTGCACATTCATCACCTCTCGCTAGTGGCTAGCTGCTCATTTTGATTATGTCAAGCAACCAAAGCCTCTCACACTCCATTGACTTCTAACTCGGTCGGTGCCAAAATTTGAATTTATTCTATTTTCCATATTTATTTCGAACAACAAAAACATCAAAAAAATTAAGAAAAAAATAATATTTATATGATGATTGGGTCAACCCGTCATACACAATGGGTCACTAGGTTCCGGCCATATTGACTTATTTTAAACTTTGAGGCCGACCCTGGTGGCTCATTGACCTTGCTTTTATGGGTTGGGTCAACTACCCAACGGGTCGACCCGACCCATTCCCATCTTGGCGTATATGATTCAGTTTCTTAGCTCCCTGTACTTAAAGTCTATTTTGTTATGATAATTTATTTTAAGTATAAAATTAAAATGAGTTGTATATGAGTTAGGCCATTGTCAACCAAAAAATTTTACCTTTATTTTTTGAAGAGTGTTATTATTTATGATTTTTAATAGGAAAATAAAGTTTTGTTTATTGAATCTAGATCCGAAAAGTTTTTACAAGAATCTAGATTTCTACCAAGCTCACTCTAATCAATCATCGGTGGAAGACAAAAAGGTTAGGATAAGATCAATGTTAATAAGTCTCATCTTTTATTTTTGAAAAAAATATTTATTTTTCTCTAATTTATTTATTTGGTATTCAGCTAATTAACAGAGTTTAGAATAGGGACATGCGATGGTTTGGGATTAAAAAAATAAGGGTAAAATCGTAAATATAGAAAAACGGGTAAAATCATGATTGGCTTTTAAAGGACAAAAACACCCACCTCCCTTTTTGTTTGTAAAAATATGTATCCATTCTTTTACTAAACAATTTTCAAGGTCAAGCTTCTTTTTCCTATGAATGGAGTAAGTCTTTCTAGCTACTTTGTTTTTATCTCTTTATTTATTAGGACATCAATTTCCATCTTCTATCGTTTCCCCTTTAGGGATGAACTGCAACTTCTTGTCAGGAGAATAGATGCACAAATTTGTGATCATTACCTTTGTCATCACTTTCTCAAGTGGGGGTGAGGAACCCCATCATAGATTTCCATTAAGGGAAGTTTCCTGGAAATCTCCCAGAACCTTGTAGTGGGGATGAAACCCTAATCAAAATATGGAGCCGATGGAAGCAGAATACACCCTTCCTTTTTCTTTCTTCTTTCTCATAAAACACTGAGACGATGCCATGCACACGAGGGCGCGTTTGGTTGGAGATCAGAACTTGTGCCACGCCAAAAGTTAGTCATGTCACATTTTCTTTGGCAATTATTTGGTTTACTGTCATAACTATGACACATCACACTTTCTTAGCACTCGGTCTCATATGTCATAGACTCATTTTATGCCAAACCTTGCCATAAATGTTACTCTAATTTTACTCGCCACACTTTTTGTGACAGCCACAGTTTACCGAAGGTTAGGCATGGTAAGTTTATCACCAACCAAACATGCCCACATTTCTCGCCAAAATTTACACGGTGTGCCAAGATGCAAACATAAAGAAACGACTGATGCAAAGCCGAGGTGTATACTAGAAAAAACTTCAACGGTATAGAGATGGAACCATGTTACAAATTATGTTCAAATTTTCTATAGTACAGATTTTAGGTCTATTTGGAACAGAGGAACATGATACTCCTCTGGAAATTTAATGATGCCTCGTAATCCAACGGAAATTTATAGGCCGAAGATCACAGTTCTTTTAATTTTTTTTATAAGTTTCTTCCGCTTCTACTACCTCCGGTCAATTTCTAATGGCATCTTAAGTCAAACAATTTAAATTTTACTACAAAAGAGTGGTAACATTTATAATAAAGTAGTATAGTACAAAAATATATTCCATGTTGTATTGAAGTATACTAGTTTTATATCATAAATATTAGCTTTTTCTATATAATTTGGTTAGATTTATTTATTATTTTACTTAGGACAACTTCAGAAGTTGATTTATATATATTTAGAAATGGAGAGAGTATGTCAGTAAAAGTGGTAGCTTATAGAGGGATATGTATAAGAACAAAGTAGACGAAAATGGTGGCCAATGGCCAAGACGATGTTATTATTTTGATCACGACGTAACGATGCGCCCTTCTGGTTATGTCTTGTCGGCAGTTCAAGAGGTGTGTGCTTATGATCGTGAATGAGAGGCGCGGGCCGGGTTTTTGAATTTATAAGACACATCCGTTTGGAACTTTTGATGTTTTAGTAACCATTAGTTTTATGCTACGACCAACATCAGCGACTTGAAACAAATGCAACTTGATCATCATTTAGTTTAAGTTGCCGTCTACGTTTTACAACGATATATAAGATTTAAAATGTACACATCACTTTCAAATCTATCAAAAGATTTCATAGCCGTTAAAAAATATGTTGTAGTCTAAAGGGTACCAATCAAATAATGCATAATTTTAACTTGTTCTCTGTTGAATATGATTTTCTGAATGTAGACTGTGCATTGTACATACGCATGATTGTCACGTGATCCGTATAAACCTTTGTTCTTGTTAGGAAGCTGAGCATGGCTCGGTTGGGTGAGGTTGTAACAAAGCATTTTGTACATCTCGGTGCTATTTTCTTTTTAATATTAATATAAAGCAACTTAGTGTTAACTAGGTTGATCTGTTATTATATTTTAAATATGTTGCTCCATAAGCGCACAACAACATAGGCATGATCGATAATAAAGGTTTGTTTAGGAGTGCGTAAGCACCTATCAATCATGGATGTATTGGAGCAACTCCAAACACATATTTTCTAAGGCAGACAACTTCATGGACCAACAAATTAAACCATTTAGTTTATTTTGGTGGAGCGAGGCACTCTATGGATTCTGTTTCTTGGTGGAGCTAACCCAATGTGACTTTTATGGAGGAGAGTGTCTGGAGCAATCCCAAACAAGACTTAAGCAGGGAGAAAAAAATTTCTTAGGCAAATTTTAGGAGGTTGTTTTGCGAACAAGCTGGTAGCAAAACTTCTAAAATATATATACATGCTGAAGAGAGACTCCATCACGCCACAACACCCCTGCCACCCATTCAGTCTCCTTGTCATCGCCTAAGCCTTCTGTCGGAAGACCGTGTAGCGAAGGTGAAGGTGATAGAGTTCTAGGATCGTCTAGGAGCGGATCCAATGGATAGAAGTGGTTCGGATAGATAGATGCAATTCATATGTCATGCACACACACACACAGAGAGAGAGATGCAGACCAGAGGAGTCGGTGGGAGGAGGTGCAGTGGCGGCGGCGGTGTTAGGGTTGGAGCCGCCGTCGGCCATGGGCGTCGATGTCCCGTTGGCGGTCGCGTCAGTCGTCATCTAGGTACCCCGGGTGCTCGCCGACGTCGGTGGAGCTTCCCGCCGCTGACAGCGCTCCCTCTAGATCGGTCTAGGGTTTAGATGTAGGTGGGGAGATGGCGGCGCAGGTGAACCTCGTTTCACGTGCCTTGCGCCCCGGCCCCCACCTTATCTTATATAGCACTGTGCGACGGGGGCCCACCAACCTAGGGCCCGTTTAGGCCGTTGGGCCTAAACGGTGAAGATCTAATTCCAACATTCTCCCCCTAGATCTTACACAACTCTTATTCATTCTTCAATTCTCATTCGAGTTCAATATTCTAATTCTTTTCAATTCCATCACAGATTAGTATATAGAGCATGCTTCATCGTCACAACAATTTATGTCGTTAGACTGACAGCTACTACATACCTTTATATTTATGGAACACCTTTTCATTATTCTGGGCCCTTCTTATTCTTCAGGAATCATAGGCTCTCCCTTAAACCCATGCCGGCTATCTGTCCTCTGAACACACTGGGTGGAAGGCCTTTTGTGAGCGGATCCGCTAGCATCTTTTCTGTTTGTATATGCTCAAGATTTATGATATGATCCCAAAGTTTATCTTTCACAACATAGTACTTTATGTCAATGTGTTTGGCAGCACCACTTGACCTATTGTTGTGAGCATATTCTACCGCTGGGTTGTTATCACAATACAACCGCATTGGTCTTTCTATACTTTCAATTATTTTCAATCCGGGTACAAATTTCTTCAACCAATTTACCTGCCCCGAGGCCTCATAACAAGCTACAAACTCAGCGTACATTGTCGATGATGTAGTCACTGTTTGTTTCGAACTTTTCCACGATATCACTCCTTTAGCAAGAGTAAAGATATATCCTAATGTGGATTTTCTTTCATCTCCAGCATAGTCGGAATCTGAATACCCCTCTATGTGCAGGGAATCAGATTTTTCATATGTCAACATGAGACCTTTCGTACCTTGCAAATAACGCAAGACTTTCTTCACTAATTTCCAATGTTCAATTCCTGGATTCTTTTGATATCTGCCAAGTAACCCGGTAACAAAAGCTATGTCAGGGCGCGTACACGTTTGAGCATATTGCAAACTTCCAATTGCCGAAGCATATGGTACCGCTTTCATTTGATCAATTTCATATTGGTTCTTGGGACACTGATGTTCCCCATATTTATCGCCCTTGACAATCGGAGCAGGAGATGGACTACACGCATGCATACTAAATTTCTTCAAAACTTTTTCTATGTATGCCTTCTGCGACAATCCCAATACCCCTTTTCTTCTATCTCGATGAATCTCAATTCCTAAGACAAACGAAGCTTCACCGAGATCTTTCATATCAAAGTTCGAGGACAAGAATTTCTTCGTCTCCAATAGTAGGTTGACATCACTACTAGCAAGTAAGATATCATCTACATATAGGATCAGAAATATGTATTTCTTATTCTTAAATTTCACATAGACACAATTGTCCTCGACATTTTCTGTAAACCCAAAACCCTTTATAGTTTTATCAAACTTCAAGTACCACTGTCTCGAAGCTTGTTTCAAACCATAAATGGATCTTTTTAGACGACATCCCATATTTTCTTTTCCTTTTACGACAAAACCTTTCGGTTGTGCCATATAGACATTTTCATCCAAATCCCCATTTAGAAATGCGGTCTTTACATCCATCTGATGTAATTCTAGATCATAGTGAGCCACAAGTGCCATAATAATTCTAAAAGAATCTTTACAAGAAACTGGGGAAAAAGTTTCATTGTAATCAATCCCTTCTCTTTGGGTAAAACCCTTAGCCAGAAGTCGTGCTTTGTGTCTTTCAATATTCCCTTGGGAGTCATATTTCGTCTTGTAGACCCATTTGGATCCTACTTTCTTATCTCCTTTAGGAATATTTTCTAGAACCCAAACCTTGTTGGTGTTCATAGATTTCATCTCATCTTCCATGGCCTGAAGCCACTTCGATGAGAATTCGCTTCTCATGGCTTCTTCAAAAGTTATAGGGTCATCTTCCATATGGAATTCTTCAGTTTCATAAATTTCATAATCATCTGGAATAGCTGACCTTCTAGTTCTTTGAGACCTTCTAGGGGCCTCTGGCACTTGGTCCACTATGGGTTGTTGTTCTTCTTCCTCATAAGCGACATTTGGTTCTACAGGCTCCTGATAGATAGGTTCCTCTTGTTCATTCGTTGTCGCTATGGGAGAATTCACAACAGGCGTTGTCACCACAGTGTCCTGTACTGCTAGTGCAACATCGGTAGCAGGTAACATAAAGTATGGTTCTTCAACCATCGGAGTAGGTACGTGTACCCGCTTCTCCTCAAGTCTAATTTCACATGTTACCTTGCTCCCCCTAATCATATCATCCTCCAAGAACACAGCATGTCTTGTTTCAACAAATTTCGTGTATCTATCAGGACAATAGAATCGATATCCTTTTGATCTTTCTGGATAGCCAATGAAATGGCAGCTGACAGTCTTGAAGTCTAACTTTCCAATATTTGGGTTAAAAACCTTTGCCTCAGCTGGACAACCCTACACACGTAAGTGCTTAAGTGAGGGTTCTCTTCCTGTCCATAATTCATACGGTGTTTTCTGCACCGACTTGCTTGGTACTCGATTAAGTATATGAATGGCGGTTTTCAGTGCCTCCATCCATAAACTGTGACGGAACCTCTTAAGATAGGGCCCACTTGTCAGGATTAACCACTTAATCCCAACAGATGATCCAAACCTTAATTAGCCCATCAGGTGTCGCCACTTTGCAGCGGGTCATCCACCTCTTTCCGAACAGGATCACCTCATTACAATCATGACAGAAGTAATACGAAATTTTTATATTACATCAAAGTAGCGGAAATTTAAAGTCATATTACAAACCATAAGTTTTGAAACATAACTTAGTGTCATACGATACGGTTACATCAAGCTGCTGATAGAGCGAGAACAAAGAACCGAGTTACTCTTGCCCAAGAGTCAAGCAAAGACAGGTTATTCTTCATCTTCATCTACATTGACCACGGTCATGCAGCAAGGAGCCACACACACCGGGTTGTGATCCTCATCTGCAACAGGGGTTAACAAACCCTGAGTACGGGAGTACTCCACAAGACTTATCCGACAAAGAAAAGTATTTGGTGGACAAAGCAGTATGCAAGTCATAGGATTCAAGGTGTGGTTTGCAAGAATCAAGTATTTTGCATAAATGAGCATTTATAAAAAGAATTGAAATCATTTATGTTATCCATAAGATTACTCAAGTATCGACCTGGAGGTATGATCGATAACAAGGTAATAACCATCCACGAAGGGATCCAACAAGTATCCAGTTAAAGTGTATTACTATGAAGAAGAAAACAGGGTCATGTTTCCATATCCGAGGAACACGACGATTCGAATCGGTTTATCCCAGCTGGGGCTTCCCTATCACACGACATATACAACCGCTTAAAGCACGCATATGACTACCTTTCCCTGGATCCTCTCGCCAAGACCGGGGTTCCGCCACCCGAGAGCACAGTACACCTCCATCCAGTTCGCTAACTTGGAGGGTACACACTACTCTCGCCATCTCTCCACTCCCAGTGCGGGTTAACCGTTCTTCAAGCGAGAATAGCCAGAGTCCAGCTTCCCGGAGTATGTGATAATTACTCCAAAGTCACAACCCTAGTCATGCATCATCGGACGGTTCCTAATCGACACAGGCGGAAAGAACCCGCTCACCAGATATCCATACCTGGTGGCTCTCCAACACCGTGTCCGCCCGGTCTCAGATTATTACTTCCATCAAGAGGACATAGCCATTCGCCGCAGCAATCCGCTATTCGTCTCGAAAACAGAACCATTGCCGAAGCAAACAGTTTAACACCTATTCTCGCAGATGACAGGAAATCATCTGACTCTATCGGTCTAAGCATTGCTAAGTAGCATAAAGCAACAACCGTATTTTGAAAACAGTGTCAAGGTACAGGAATAAATAATTCAAGGTAAGGCTATGCATCAAGTAGGAATTTGATTGAATACCGTAATGCAATAGTATAACATAAGTGTATTTAAAGCAAACATTTTAAATACAAGGAAGTGTTTGAATGCACCGGGGCTTGCCTTGGTGGGAGGGATAAACGAACTCGGGCTCAGATTCAAGAGAGAAGACCTCTGCACTGGAGGTATCCAACCCAACCAACGAACAATCTACACGATACAATGACATGTCTTAGATGATGCTTGAATCGTAAACATGATGCTCAGCACAAACAAACATGCTTATAAGAGAAGACTAAAACAGATTACACCTAAAAGAACTGAGCACACAACATTACATCGAGCATGTCTAACTTGTGTTTGTCACTGGACAATGACCATATTTATCAAATAATCCAAAATCACTCAAAGCCTAAAGTTATTAGGGTTCCTAAACATTTTATAACTAAACAGGGCATTATTACAGAACTAAAAACAGGAAACAGGAAGAACTCTGCTCAAGACCCTCGGACGGCTGAGACTCAACCATCAGCGGCACAGAGGCTCGAGCGGTGGCGTCGAGAACCACAAAACACGGCGGCGAGTCACCGTCGATGACCAAACCGAACGGCTACCCCTCGAACTTGCTTCAGCTTGCCGAGCCGAACCCAAAGAGGTACGCTATGACTCAAACAAACCTTCAGAGACACCTCATCGAGGGTGCTGGCGAGCTGCCGAGGCTCGACCGATCGTGCACCATCGAACACAACCCTCGATCGGAGAAACTAGGCCTCGATCGACGAAGACAGACCTCGACCGAAAGAAACGAGGCCTCGATCGACGAACTAACCCTCGATCGCTGACGAGAGACCTCGATCGAAAGGAACTAGACCTCGATCGATGAAACTGGGCCTCGACCGACCCTCGATCAGAGAAGCTAGGCCTCGATCGACACTCGATCATAGAAACTAAGCCTCGATCACGACTCAGAAGACAGCCGTGAGCAAAACGCTCACAGAAACAAGACTAAAAACTACTCAGCTGACCTTGTCGACGGCAATGGCGGTGAACCGAGCTCGACCGCACACACATGCCGACGGACATAGGCCTCGATCAAAGGAGCTAGGCCTCGAGCAGAGACACTAGGCCTCGATCAGACCTCGATCGACCCTCGATCAAAACAACCAACAACTCTAGCAAGCTAAGCGGCCCCCAAACAACGCGAAGCGCAAGCCAAACAAACACAGGGCTAAAAGCAACACCCTCGACGACGGCACTGGCGGTCAGCGGAGAAACTGCTTGACGCGCGCCGAAGAGAACACGCACGCGCTCGAGGGCAACTACCCCTCGAGACTGACTCAGGACGGCTAGGCGAAGCTAGCGCGAGACTCAGATCTTGAAAAGATCAACTACAACGACAAGGCGACAAACACACCGCCGCGTCGAACAAGAACAGCGGCGGCGCTCGAGGACAGAGCGCTAAGGCTCGATACAAGGACAAACGAGTACAGCGAAGAGGTCGAGGAGCTCACCCTGGTCACGGAGCGTTAGCAAGCGTGGCCGGAGATGAAGCAGAGACGACCGTCGATGGAGAACGTGCCAGCGGAGACGAAGAACTGCGCGGCACGAAGATGTTCCCGGAGCTGTGGTCCACCATTTGCAAAACGGAGAACCCGACAAAACTCAGAGATGAACAAGGAACAAGAAACATAAGACAACAAGACAATGCAGCTCCTGCGCAGCCCGGTCGAAGATGGACCAGAGCGGCGGCGGTCGCGTCGGAGCTGAGGAAGACAGAGCCGCGCTGGACGAATGCGGGCTTGAAGGCTTCAACCAACTTACCCCGAAGATGCGCAAGGTCAAGGCGAAGGCAATGACGAAAGATTGAGTGATTGGCAGCCGCTAACGAGCTCGGACGAGTTCGTCAATGGTGAAGGTGGAGTGCTCAGCGGAACAGAACGGAGCAGAGCGAAGCGATGGAGAAGAGTGGAGCAGTGTGGAGCAGTGGCGTGGAAAGGAAAGAAGAGAGGACGACGTCCCGCTTTTAAAGACGGCAACGGGTTCCGTGAGATCGCCACGTACCCACGACAAGACGGGAGTCCCTGGACAGGTGTCGGCGTCGGGCACCGTCGAGAACGACCCGCCATGCAGCTGCTCGAGGAAAAGACAGAACTAACCCTGCTGCTCTTTTGCAAAATGCACAAGCCTTCAGGGGTTTTCAGGAAAAACTTTGAACACGAAAGATGTTCAAAACCTCAAGATCTACAACTTTGCTTAAACAACCACAAGCAAAAACTTTATAGATTTTGAAAATCGTGTTTAGGGTTTAATCCACCCCATCGAAGAAAAGGGTTTGGATTAAAATTTTAAATTTTGAGACTTTGAAAAAGGTGACCTGCATTCAAACAATTGATCAAACATACGCAAGTAAACTCATTTTAGTTCAATGCATAACCAGGTTTCCAAACAAATGAATGATGCTTAATGCATATGATGACATGATCAAATTTTTAATTAAGAGATTAACAAGGTTAACACCCGGGGTGTTACATAAACCAACCGGTAGTGTAGAGTAGCTCATCATGCTTCTCACCATATCCATTAGGGTACGGTTTCTTCTTTTAGCCACTCCATTCTGCTGAGGCTCCCCCGGTGTGGAGTATTGAGCGACTATGCCATTTTCCTGTAGGAACCTTGCAAAGGGACCTGGAATTTGGCCATACGGGGTATGTCGCCCATAATACTCTCCACCACGGTCTGATCGAACTATCTTTATTTTCAAGTTGTGTTGATTTTCAATTTCGGCTTTAAATATCTTAAATTTATCCAATGCTTCTGTTCTTTCTTTAATTGGATAAATATAGCCATAACGAGAGTAATCATCCGTGAATGTTATGAACGAATCATAACCATCCACGTTTTTCATTGGGAATGGACCGCAAATGTCCGTGTGAATTATTTCTAATACTCTCGTGCTTCGTTTAGCATCTTTCTTTATTTTCTTAACATATTTTCCTTTGATGCAATCAACACATTGTTCTAAATCGGAGAATTCTAAGTGCGGAAGAATCGATTGTTTCACTAAGCGTTCTATTCTCCCCCCCCTCGAAATATGGCCCAAACGACAATGCCATAGTTTCGAAGAGTCGCTTTCATTTCTCTTCCGCTTCTTATTCTCATTTGTAGATTGGGAGACATTCACAACATCACATTCATGAGTCAGATTCTCAGCAAAAGATAATAAATAGAGCTTGTCTTGTCGGAAGGCAAGACCAACACACTTATCATTATTATCAAATATTTCACATCTGCCATTACCAAAATGACAGCCAAATCCATCATCATCGAGTTTCGAAACACTTATTAAATTCCTACGCAAAGAGGGAACATAGAGTATATTTCTAAGCTTAAGTACAAAGCCATCTTTTAATTCTAAAGCTAGATCGCCAATGGCTTCAACTCCAGCTTGTACTCCATTCGCGACTTTAATCGTTCTTTCTCCTCTTTGCAGGGTTCTCCTCCCACTTAACCACTGTAAAGAATTCGAAACGTGAATTGTTGCACCTGAATCAATTCACCAAGAGGTGTTCGAATAACATAAAAATAGGGATTCATCTACAAATGTGATAGTATCATCACATTTCTTTAGTAGCTTTTTCAGGTAGACAGGGCAATCTCTCTTGTAATGCCCTCTCTTGAAGCATTCCTTGCACTAGTCTTTTTCAGCATTGCCATATTTTCTGAAGTCCTCATCCTGAGAGTCCTTTTCATTTCCCTTTGCAAGTGTATTTTCTTGTGGCTTGGAGGGAGAGCCTTTATTTCACTGGGGTTTTCCCTATGGTTTCTTGTAGTAATTCTTTCTTTTATTGTCCTTGACAAGATGAGCTGATTCACCCTGTGCGGACTTGATTCTCTCTTCCTCCTGGACACACATTGCAATGAGTTTTTCAATGTCCCAGTTTTCAGGCATCATATTGTAGTTCACAACAAAAGTTTCGAATTCTTTTGGCAGAGAAAGAAAGACCAAGTGAATGAGGAACTTATCATTGATCCCCAAATCCATTGTCTTTAATTTTGCTGCCATTGTATTCATTTTCAATATGTGCTGATGCACATCACCACCATTGTATTTCTCAGATACAAGTTTATGTATCATGGTGCTTGCTGTGGCCTTGGAAGACCCAGTAAACTGACTCTTTACCCTTTCGAGGTAGTCAATGGCGGTGATGCATTCTGGGATTGACCCTCGGATTTGGTCTTCAATGGTGGCTTTCGCCACCAACAGACATTTTCGATTGGATTGAATCCAACGCCTGTGTTCAATATCATATTTCATTCTGATTTCAGCGAAGTCACGCTTTCGGGCGTGAAATGCTTCGTCAGTTTCATCAGTTCTCTTCTCCGGTTCCTCTGGTATAGTAGGACACGGGGAAGTAATGGCAAGATCAATCTCTGCCAATGCAAGTTCCAACTCGTATTTCTCCCGCCACACACGGTAGTTGGTACCGTTGAGCGGAGGAATGTTGTTTATGTTCACCATTCCTTTAACTCCTGAAATTTGTCCAAAGAAAAGTGAGAAACATTCATCATATAAATTGTATGCCTGAACTTAACGTTGGTCAAAATTAAAACATACAATTCATCTATGCAAGAATTATACATAACCGTTGGGAAGAAGTAGAATTAATGCATAGCAATTCATTATAATAATGTTATTAACAACGTTGGTCAGAAAATAACAGTATTATAATTTCATCAAAATTATCGAAAATTTATAATTCACTCAAAATTAAATTATCCCGTTGGTTCAAATTTAATTAAGAGAGAAATTCAATATTTTCTTCGCAGCGGAAACAATAAAATTGTTCATATTCTTATTTTCCAGAAAGATTAATTCATATTATTATTCTGGACGAAAATTTATCGTTGGATAAAATTTTGAACAGAGAATAATTCATCAAATTTCAATGCAAATTCATTCAAATACAAAAGGAATTCATAACTATTTCTGGAAAATAGAATAGATGAATAAATTGTTCAAAATATTATTTTCCAGAATATTATTCATATTATTATTCTCTTGAACATAAAATTTATCGTTGGATAAAATTTATGCATCAAAATTCGGTTCAATTTCATTTAAATTCAAAGTTCATCATTTTCTGGAAAATAAAAATTGCAAAACCATCATTGTTCATTCGCGAGCGTGGGCAAACTAATTGGCCCAGAGGCCATTTCGGCCCAGCCCAGCACGCGCTCGGGGCTCCCCCCTCCCCCCAGGCCGCAACGTGGGCCTGGGCCGGGAAAGCGGCCTCCCACCTGGGCTCAAAGGCGGCCCAACAGGCTCGGATCGGCCGCGACCGTCGGATCTAGGGTGGATCCGATCGGACGGCTGCGCGTGACTTTCGCGGGATCAAAACCGGTCGACGGCCGACTCCCCCTGAAAACCCCAGTTCATTTCATTCTGCTCCCCTCCCTTTTCTCCTCTACGCGGCGGCGAGAGACAGAGAGGCGCGGCGGCGGCCCACTGCCGAGCGCGACCGGCCGGAGAGGGAGAGGGCAACACCGCCGCCGCCGGCCTCCTCGGCGGTGCGCGCGCCCACCGATGAGTGGACGCGCCGCCGTCGAGCGGGCTAGCCGCGGTGGCCTCACACCGCAACGACAGAGGTCGCGCGGTCGCGTGACCTCACCGGAGGTTGCGTTCTTCCCACGCGCCGGCGATGGAGACGGCCGGCTGCGATGGAGGGACGGCCGAGCCCCAGGTAAGGGCACTGCTTCTTGGTCGCCCCTTTCATTTAGGGTTAGGGTTCAGTTTCGTTCATTTGGATTCGGATCGGGTGTCCCTGTGTGGTTGGGGTTTCGATTTGATTTTCGTTCATGCCGATCTGATGTTCGTTCTTGTTCTTCTCCCTAATCCTTCTCTGTTCTTGGGATTTAGGGTTAGGGTTTCGATCGGTGGAGCCGATTAGGCTCTGATCCGAGTGGATCCCCTCCGTAGGAGGCGTCTGATACCATTGATAGAGTTCTAGGATCATCTAGGAGCGGATCCAATGGATAGAAGTGGTTCGTGTAGATAGATGCAATTCATATGCCATGCACACCCCACACAGAGAGAGAGAGAGAGAGAGAGAGAAAGAGATGCAGACCAGAGGAGTCGGTGGGAAGAGGTGCAGTGGCGGCGGCGGTGTTAGGGTTGGAGCCGCCGTCGGCCATGGGCGTCGATGTCCCGTTGGCGGTCGCGTCAGTCGTCATCTAGGTACCCCGGGTGCTCGCCGGCGTCGGTGGAGCTTCCCGCCGCTGGCAGCGCTCCCTCTAGATCGGTCTAGGGTTTAGATGTAGGTGGGGAGATGGCGGCGCAGGTGAACCTCGTTTCACGTGCCTTGCGCCCCGGCCCCCACCTTATCTTATATAGCACTGTGCGACGGGGGCCCACCAACCACATGGTTGGGCGCCCCCGATCAGGGCGCAGACCTAGGGCCCGTTTAGGCCGTTGGGCCTAAACGGTGAAGATCTAATTCCAACAGAAGGTAGTAGTGAGGTCTCAGTGCTTAGGCATCTTTATGGAAGCAAGGTGCATTGGACGTCGACTTCTTCTCTGGCAGGAGTCACCTACAGTCAGATTTAGGATGCTAAGATATCGTGTGATGGTAGTACGTATCGATATTGGTGCCCATCACCACTTCCAGATCTACAACGATCAGTAGGGGTAGTGGTGCCAGAGGGAACTGGCAAAACATCCACGATTATGCACACTTATTACAACGGTGTTTCATGTTGACACATGGTCCATGTTGGGATTTGGGTGTCAGCACATGCAGTGTGCTGAGGGTCTAAGTGCGTTGTGTGGCTACACACTATGGTTTAGCACCACCACCAACTTTGTAGCATCTGAGAAGATCTTGATGCCAACCCAAGAGGGGAGGGGCGGGGTGAAGGATCTTTTGTTAGAGTTGGTATGATATTATTTCCTTTATAGGAGGCACCAATGAGGAGAGGGTTTATGGACATGTTGCTATGGTTGGTGGTTGTCTTGCTACCGGTACCATTTGTGGTTGGGCTTTTGTTGTAATTCTTATTGTTTTGTCTTTTCTATGTTAAGATTTTGTTTGGATGTAGTCGGATTCACACCAATCCATATGTGTTAGAGTGGATTAGAGTAGAATTTAAACTAAATTCGATGCCAACACATATGGATTGAGGTGAATCCGATAACATCCAAACAAAGCCTAATGTGGTTGCTAACTTTTCCTATAACTAATGAATCCAATCATAAATTTTGTAATCGACTTTGAGATCAGCAATTGGTCTAATTTATAATGTGTGCACAAATAGTATGTAATCTATGATAATTACCTTGACTCCCAAGCGTCTTGGGTTAGTACTGCATGTGAGGGGCCAATGAGAATTCAATTGATATCCACGGGAGCCAATTAAAAGAATTTGCAACTTGAAACCATCTCTTTGGCCAGACATGGTACTGTCTTGACTTGACAAAATGGAGCCGAAGGTCACATACTCACAAACGTACTCACAAAATGTTACCAGCAAAAGAAACTTTGCTGGCAAATAGGAAGTCAGGTTAATGTATTTTTTTTTCATAGAGAAAGATGCCGATATCAACATATCCGTATGTAAACATATTTCTGAGGAAATTGGGTGCTTTTTTTTTTTGAAGAATCAAATTGGGTGCTTTGATTTGGACTAGCAGCAGACTAGTACGTTAGCTGGTAGCTTGAAGGTTGAAGCAATCATGTACAGGATGGTGAGAATCATGAACAGTTGTTGAGCTCAGTGGTTATGTTGGTTCCAACTGACTATGTTGATGTGATTGAAGATTCAGTTCCTAACAAGATCTGAACTGCCTAGAAATCATTGATAGGCTGGTAGCGATAAGTCTCGGACATCATGTTGGCACTTGGCAGTGTGCACGGGCTCACAACCGAGAGTCTGGAACATTATTTCAGGTTTGGAATACATTTTCCTTATTTATGGTTTGTTTGATTTGATCAGCTAAAACAAATGGTTTACTAACTAATGGTTGGATGTGTAATTGTTAATTACTTTGCTAAAATTAGCTAGCTTGCTTAATACTTCCTCCGTTCCAATTATAAAATATTTTGCTTTTCTAAGTACATAGCTTTTGCTATGCACTTATCACTAGTACATAGCAAAACTATGTATCCAAGTACACACACTCTTCAAAAAGTGATGATTTGTTTGTAAGGCTTAGGTTTATTATTTAATAATAAGATTACACATTTCGTTAGTTATTGAAAAACTCAAGCTAGAAAAAAGTTCATAGCGCGTTTCCAACTGCACCTCGCTCCATGCTTTGAGATAAAAACACACTTATTTCCTCAGCCCAACTAAAGAGAAATGCACAAAAAACTAGGATGAATCCTAACCAACATGATGTAAGATGATGAAAGAAAAAGGATTAATCTAACCTCCAAGCTTAGTCTTCTAGAAGTTAATAGTTTCTATATTAGATGTTCATTTTCTAATAAGCAATGAAAGAATTAAGTGAGGTTATGGAAATACTTTTAGTGGGGAAGTCTACCCCATTTATTTCGAGAAGGAAGGATTTTAGGATTTTATTAATCAACAATCATTAAGTCACGTCGATGCAATAATTACGAACCCACTTTCAACTTCTGCAAAAAGCACAGAGCCTAAATCAAACAAAGCAAGAAACTAACCGGGCCTAAATCCACATATGAGATAGTTCTCATATAAATTTGTTTCATTCAGTTATTAGTTACTCTCACCGGCCGTTCGTTAAGCGCCTTTGAGTTTTAAAAAATTCTTAATAGACAGCGAGCAAGGAGTTTTTATTTTGCTGTTTAAGAATGTCATGTCATCAAAATGGACTTCTGTTGGTAAATGAAATAAGGTCTATGTTACACAGATTCAGTCTGGGGTTCCATAAGTAGCCATAGCATTTTATTATGGTGCACAAGATTAAGTGCAGTTGGATGAAATGAAACTCTCCTGCCCTCAATGCTAGAAACCCATCTGTTAAAAATCAAAATGAGACTCTAGATACATTTTGTTCGGCTGGTACAAAAGTCGGCTGATTTCGACTGATTGAATATGTTCTATAAGAGAGAATAAGCTGAAACAACCTAAAACTAACTTAAAGTAGTTCAAGCGAAAACGACTTATAATTTAAAAGGAAGAGACTATCACCGAGAGTTGTGCTTAGGCTGGCATAGTGTAAAGTCGGGTGAACATACCATGTGCCATACTTGTGTCAAGAAAAGACCTAACATTTCAAGTAGAGCTGCTCTGTTTCTCATTTTTGCACTGCTCTATCGGATCAACAAAATACTGATTTATCATGTAAACTCTTTTTGTTTCTTTGCCTTATTTTATTCTACAACTATATATTTCTGATTATAATCTTCGTTTTAGTTTAACAAGCTATATTTAATTTGTTTTTTTGTCACTACTATACAAATGATTTTGCATGATAGACCAAAATTTAACACATGCATACAAAAAAATAATTTTTTTGAACCATATTTTTATTTATATGCTTTTTAGAAATATGTATTTACTTTTAGATCAGAATTCAGCCTACTAACTAAAGGTCTCATAAAATGATTATAATTTATTATATAAAATATATTTTTATAACAAATATAAATTAAAACATTTTAAAAAATCAAGATCCCATATGCTAACTATGATAAGTGTCTCATGGATCACAAAATCGTCTAAAGACAATCTCAATAGTTTTTATGTCATGGTTTCCAAATCGTCTAAAGACAATCTCAAGAAGTTTCTTCATGAAACTTATTTTATCTTCATAGAACTTTTATCATCTTTTATCTTTATTGTGAACACTTGGTTGATAAATGTATATGTAGTTCAGTTTTATGATGAATGAATTGCCAATATGAAGTCATTTTAGGTTGCAACGACAAGTTGAAGGTTAAGTAGAGATGTGTCGTGCCGATGGACTGAGAGCGGTGAAGGGCAGACGTGAAGTTTGGACTGAGGGACCAGAGGGTCGGAGGACTAGCCGCGGTGGCTGACACTTTGGGCATTGACAAGTGCAAGAAGACATGGAGGTGACCGTGTTGACACAAGTGGAGACGGTGGACGAGTAAGTCGAGCGGGAAGGCTCCAGAAGACTTGGCGCTTGGGTGGTCGAGGACAAGGTGACACGTGTCGAGGAGCGGGGGCGCGTATGGAGTATGCTATCCATGAGCGGTTTGGTGGTTTGGGTCTCAAAACCATCGGTGGCGGGTTTATGGGTTTGGGCCTCAAAACCCGGGCAAAGCTTCCAAGGAAGTAGGGATAGCACATGGCAGAATCTTGGAAGTTGCGTCAAGACGACGACAAGTTCAAGCAGGATGCGGGGCTGTCCGATCAAGATGAAGGAGTAGGTTAGGGAGAGCTGGATCACAATGTCTCAGAGCTAGGTGATTCTCTCATTTATCAGGGGGTCATTTGTAAATAATCAATAGACCCGTTAAATAAGGATGGAGGGGTATTCTCATCCTTACCTCTTGCATTTTTCTCCTCCCACCTCATTTTCTAGGTTTTCCCCTTCCCTAGTCTCTCTAACTTGAGGTCCGCATAATCATTCGTGTAAACACTTGAATTCATGATCGAGAATGGAGGCCTTAACCTCCTTGTGTCCTCTGGGATTCGATTGTTGAATTGCTTGTGCTTGTGTTCTTCGTGTTTTTGCAACTTTCTTTCTCGGTCTGTCACCTGATCCCTCACCGTGCTTGATCGTTTCATGATCCGTTTGTTGGAGAAGGTGTTGTGATCCCTTGTGAGGATTTCCATAGAAGGATTCATTATTGGTTTGCGGTGAGCACTTAGATCAATCGCTTTTTGTCCACTTTTATTTGATTCCGGGATTTGTGAGGGAAGGATAATCCTGATCTTTATGGAGTAGAGTCACATCTACCTTGCAAACTTCCCCACAAAATCTCAGATCAATCGAAGTTGAATCAAAAGAGATCCGATGATATTTAGGTGATTCGCCGTAATTTTTCGGGGGCACCGAACGCTCCCCCAAGCACTGGACGCGTCCGTTAGCGCACGTGATTCACACCGGACGCTAGCACCGGACGCACTCGTCCCTGCGGTCCAGCATCGATGTTGTGACTGTTCCTAGGTTGTGTGCGAGCATCGAACGCTCGAGCGTCCGGTAGGTAAGCACCGGACGCGTCCTGGAAACACATCAGACACCGTGCACCGGACGCATCTAGTGCTACGGTAACTGCGTTCGGTGTATACTAGTAACCTGTTGTTTTGCCCGTAACTTTCTCGTCTGGACTCCGAATTAAGTTTTGTTTATTGCGTTGGTTTCGTAATCACGCAGAGAATTTGATGAAGTACTTTTGAGACCAATTCTTACAATTATTTTTTATGTGTGCTCTTGTCTCTTCTCTCTAGAGGTTGAGAGCATCACTGCCGGTGTTCAGTTCGAGTTTGTGGTTTCCGGTAGATCCGTTGTACCTCTTGGTCATTACCAAGGTATCCACCCTCTCTAGGGTCATGATCTTACAACTCGTGTGAGTTTGCTTCTTGGGATTGTTTTTAGAAGAGTTGCTCGAATATTTCCGTGAGAAATTTGAGACTCTAATTCACCCTCTTATGGTCGTGTTTTGGTCCTTCATTTATCAACACTATGTCATGAATGCTTATTTATTGTTTGTACTGTATAAAACTTCCATAAAACTTCTACTCCCACTGATCTAATATAGCAGCTCGACTTGTCCTTTTCTCTTGTCCCTCTATTAACCCTCTGCGTGTTAGTATCGATGAAAAAATAACTCAGTGTCACAAGCTTTGCGGCTGGGTGACTAGTTTAGGCTGTCCGCAGTGCATACAGGTAAGGGATCCTCCAGTACATTTTTAAAGAAAAAAGGGACACACCGTGTACGCCGAAGAATACGCTAAAGCATTCACCTCCGCTATCTGTAGCAATTTGCTAAGCCTGTGCCGTATGTACGTCACCAGCCTGCAGCTCCCTGATTTACATGCAACTTTTATTTAGACTAAAAAACGTTATAACTCCCAAACTTAAAATCCAAATTAAATTTCGTTTACACCATTAAATTTGTTTTTTAATAAATCATTCAAAACAAAATCTCACATGAATATATTTAAAGAAAGTAATAAGTAGATCCCACTGTTGATAGATGATATAGAGTATGAGATATAAAGAATGATGAGTACGGAAGAAAATTGTATAGAAGAAAGAATCTTAATGACTAAGACAAATAGATGATAAATTTAGAGGAATAGGAGTGCGGACGGTTTTGTAAAGGTGCATGTAGTATATCATATCATCTCCGTTCATCGCTGCTCCCGAAACGAAACGAACCACAAGCAGCCGCCTTCTTCTGGATTCCAATCTTAGGCCGGCTCGAGGTGCCGCCCATTTCAACGGGTCTCGCATTCTTTACTAGGGGGTACGTTACGTAGCAGTGCTCCTCTTCTTCTTGGGTTCTTCCTCCTCCCAAATCATTGTATTGGTATATGTATACTAGCCGCATGCAATTCTTTTATTTATAGTTCCTCTTGCCTCTGCACCGAAGCAGAGGAATAGTGGCTGTGTCGGGTTGGCCGGTGCTGGTGCGTTAATGGCGGTTGACCTCCTCTCCTCACCATAGCCTCGCGCCTTTAAATCGGGCGGGAAGCGTCTCCTACGTCGCCTCAGCTCCCTCTTCTTCTTCTTCTTCATCTCCGGCCGTGATCAAAATCAAACCACTGAATGAGAGCTTCAAACCCCTTCTGGCCATCTCTCATCCTTTCTTGAGCTCTGCTCTTCCATCGATCTCCTCAGCTGTTTGTCTCTGCTTGTTCTCGTCGTCGGCTCGTCGCTCGTAAGGTTTGCCATCGTAGTATACATCGTGCATGATTTTTCGTTTCGATCCTCTGTTTCTCTGCAGGAAAAAAAAAAAGAGCTTGAGTATCTATCGGTCGGTGACCAACCGTGTCCAGTTTTGGTTTCTTGGTGCAGGGCCTGCAGCAGATATAAAAATGGCGTCGCCGTCGCTATCAGCGTCAGCTGGAGAGAAGAAGAAGAAGATCCTGGTGGCGAGGAAGGGGCGGCTGCGGCAGCGCTACGACGGCGAGTACCGGCTGGTGGCCGGGTGCGTGCCGTACCGCGTGGGCGCCGACGGGCAGCCGCAGCTGCTCATGGTCTCCACGCCAAACCGGGACGACCTCGTCTTCCCCAAGGGCGGGTGGGAGGACGACGAGGACGTGCACGAGGCGGCCTGCCGCGAGGCGCTCGAGGAGGCCGGCGTCAAGGGCGCCATCAACGTATGTAACTACTCTCTTCTCTCTCACAGTCTCGCTCTCGTCTCCACGTCACGCTAGCGTTCTTCGTACCAATCTTGCTTGCTAGTAGCTCGATCCTCCGATCGAGAGTGAAAAAACGCACGCAGTTGATGGCGACGGGCGCCTGCCTGCTGTCCGCGTCGTTATCGTTACGTGGGCGAACATGATCCTAGCAAATCAGCTGCTGGCTGACTAGTTGCAAGATTATCCGCTTAAAAAAAAATCACTTGTCTTCATCCATCGATCGATGAAAGCTGCCTGCATCTGCCTGTCTATAGGAAATATATATATAATGGAGAAGCTCATGTCATGTCATGGTGCAGGTTTCTTTGTTTGCTTGTGACTATGATTATCTCTAGTTATTTAGCTGAAACCGGCCCGCTTCTTATTGATCTGAAAAAAAAACTCGCAGCTGGATTGAGGTCATTGACATCTAGTAGAGATTATCTGAGGATACACTTGAAAATTAAAAGCCCAATAGATAGGTGAATAATTCGACAGCGACGATGCTCACTCGATAGCGAAAGTGACAGGGAAATTTCCCTCACGAAAGATATGCTATTATTGCTGCGGGGGATGGGGATCGTCTCGTCAGAAACCAACAGTGTAGGAGACTTTGCCGTTGACTTGCTCAACAAAGAAGAAGTTTTCTGATGAACGAGTTCAAGATAAGCACGCCAATTGACTTTTTCAATTTTATATATTTTACAAAAATGGTGCTCCGGTCATCGATCGACTTGGGAATCCCAGATTGTCAATGATTGCTCGCTTTATTCGCCCCTGGCTTGGGCTTGTTTGTTGTCAGAGCCCAGAACTCAGATGGCGTTTTTTCTTTTGCTTTCAGAGATCTGGACCAGTCAACACACACACTTTTTTTCTTACTTCGCCATTCTATTGTATCCATGGCCGGCCAGTATGCATGTGCTGTGTCTCCTGCTTGGCAAACACATGTTACCCGTCTACAATAATACAGTAGAATATGTATAAGTAAAATGTTTTCTTCAGCAACGAGAACCAAGAAATCGAACAGCTGCTAAATACCTAATCAACTTTGATGAAACCAACCAACCCTGGATGGAACAAGGATTTAGTTAATTAACATACTGATGAATGAATGAATGAATGAATGCTGTGTATTTTTCCATTTTTTGGTTCCTCCCAGCGGACTGCGCTAGGGATGTGGGTGTTCAGGAGCAAGAGCAGCCGGTGAGCAGCGACGACAGCCCCCGGGGCGCCTGCAAGGGCTACATCTTCGCGCTGGAGGTGGCCGAGGAGCTGGAGCAGTGGCCGGAGCAGGACACCCACGGCAGGCAGTGGGTGAGCGAGCTGCTAAACCCATGCATCCATCTCATCTGTTCTGTTCTGTTCATTCATCGCGTACCAAAACCATTGGCAGAGGCGATAACTAAAAATAATCCGCCGGTGCTCTCTGGATCGATGTGCAGGTCTCCCCGGCGGACGCGTACCGCCTCTGCCGCTACGACTGGATGCGCGAGGCGCTGTCGGCGCTGCTGGACCGCCTGGCGGAGCGCAAGCCCGCCGCGGAGGGGCTCGGCGACCACGCCGCCGTGTGCATGATGATGGTCAAGGCTGCCGCAGCCACCGCGGATCGAGCGGTGGCGCTCTGCTAGCTCACCAATGCCAATGCCAATGTCAGTGACACGCAGCAGTCAGGAAAACTGACCATCTGAAGCTCTCTCTCTCTCTCTCTCCTCTGTTCGACTGTTCCTTGCAACTCGCGATCGACTTGTCAACCTTGTGCTGCATCGCAAATCCTCATCTGGTATCAATCACCTCAGGCACGGCTGTTCCTTCCTTCCAATGAACTCGGTGTCGGTTGCCTTCGTACAAAACGCTCTGGCTTCAACAAATGCAGTGTTTGCAAACTTGTCCGGTCAACCCCTGGGCCTGTAAATGATTTCGGTTAGGCAACGGATTAAATGAATGCAACTGTCAGTGCGTAGCTGGAGTTTGCTTAACTTTGTCAACTCATTAAGCTTTCCACTGTTTTAAAGTCGCTAACCTTCTTCTCAACTTCTTTCAACTATCCTCCAATATACAAATCTCTTAGAAATTTTGTCTTTTTTTCTTCTATATCCAACTGGGATAGATTTTTCTCAAAATTGCTAGCAAGTTGAGATTGCATGACTCACAACTCTATCCATACAATCTCATCGGATAATATGATTAGATGAAATTTTGCTACTGGACATTCACAATGAACTCCATTTGCTGCTGCTGAAAATAGTAAGATTTACTAAAGCACACTCTGTTTTTTTTATTAAATTTGCTGGTGAAACAACATGTCCAATAAATCATTTTGAAACAATTGATATAAAATCATATAAGTACCTAAAAAATTGTACTATAAAATTTTTCATGCTCTACCTGACGAGAACTGTACAATAAAAATATTGTTTTGTACTCAAATGATCATTTTGCCCCTCTTCACAAATAAAAAAAGTTAAACATTATTAATTTATTCATATATTTGTAAGACACTAAAAAACTTGAAAAAATCACAAAATATGTACACCACCAAATCATGACTATGCTAAAAATAATAGCTCAAAATAATAAAGTTTATAATGATATATTTAGTATTATTGAGTTATAGATTTATGTTATGTCAAGTTTAATTGAAATATTAAATTTTATTATTTTGACATACAGTATGCCTTATTCCGAAAAATTGAACCACCTACGAATCGACATAGAGTAACCACCTAGGATCATATATGTACCCATACATGTTTTTCTTTTAAAAAAAGGGAAATTAAGTTGCTCTGTCCTACTTTATCGAAAATACAAGTACTAATGTTCGCATGGCATATCAGTCGAATAGTCTTTGGAATTAAGTTCATCACCGCTGAAATGTGTGCTCTTTTGTGTGTAGAGACTCTGTTTGATCTATGTGTCCTTTTTAACTAATTTTATATTAAAACTTATTAATAATTATGATATATAATTAATATTATTAGATAGATAGTTGAATTTATTTTTATAATAAATTTATTGGAAAATATCAAAATATAAATGTAGCATATTTTTTTTATAAATCTAGTTAAATTTAAAGTAAAAAACAATAGTTATTTAGGAACCGGTGCGAACACATGGTTGATATGTGCTCATGATGTTCAGTTTTGTGATGAGTGATTGCTCAACATTTAAGTGTTTCAATTTGAGCGGTTTTCACTAAGCTTGCTGTGAAAGCAAAAACTGTGTGTCTGTCCACGGCAGGCAGTGGGTGAGCCAAGCTTCTAACTGTCTAAACCCATGCATCCATCTGTTCTGTTCATTCATCGCGTACCAATACAAATACCATTGGCAGATGCAATAACTAAAAAGGAAAAAGTCTACATAACCCCCCCAACTATTAGGGGTAGACTACTTAACCCCATGAACTATAAAACCGGTTATTCTACCCCCTAAACTATCAAAACCGGTCAAATAACCCCCTCTAGGCGGTTTTGAGGATGATTTTGTCTTTTTCTTTTTTATTTATTTCGGTTAAATCTTTGAAAAAACATAATAAATCATAGAAAAATCGTAAAATAGAAAATTCAATTTTGTTGGACTCCACATAAGTAGATCTACACATTGAACATATAATATGATATGCTTTAGTAAAAAGTTTTTGTTGTAGATTTAAATCTATATTTTTCTATAATTAATTATTAAAATTCATAACTGCAATTTTTGTGGTCCAATTGTGGTGAAATTTTTATGGCAGTTTAGTTATTGTATGCTTCAAATGTAGTAAAAATTTCATACTCATTGGGTCATGTATAACTTAGTTATAGATTTATATATGTTTATACCTTAGTTAAATTCAAATAAACTCATAACTAAATTATACATGATCCAATGGGTATAAAATTTTTACTACAGTTGAAGCATACAATAATAATCCCACCATAAAAATTTCACCACAATTGGACCACAAAAATTACAGTTATAAATTTTTATAATTAATTATAGAAAAATATAGATCTAAATATACAACAATTTTTTTTACTGAAGCATATCATATTATATGTTCAATGTGTAGATCTATTCATGTGGAGTCCAACAAAATTAAATTTTCTATTTTACGATTTTTCTGTGATTTATTATGTTTTTTCAAAGATTCAATCGAAATAAATAAAAAAAGAAAAAGACAAAATCACCCACAAAACCGTCTAGAAGGGGTTATTTGACTGATTTTGATAGTTTAGGTGGTAGAATAACCGGTTTTATAGTTCAGAGGGTGAAATAGTCTACCCTAATAATTGAGGGGGTCATGTAGACTTTATCCTAACTTAAAATAATCCACTAATAGCTCACTGGATCGATGTGCAGGTCTCCCCGGCGGGCGCGTACCGCCTCTGCCGCTACGACTGGATGCGCGACGCGCTGTCGGCGCTGCTGGACCGCCTGGCGGAGCGCAAGCCCGCCGCGGAGGAGCTCGGCGACCACGCCGGCGTGTGCATGATGATCGTCAAGGCGGCCGCAGCCACCGCGGATCGAGCGGTGGCCCTCTGCTAGCTCACCAATGCCAATGCCAATGTCAATGCCAGTGCCACGCAGCAGTCTGAAAAAACTGACTATCTCTGCAGCTCTCTCTCTCCTCTCTTCGATTGCATCGCAAATCCTCATCTGGCTGGCACGGCTGTTCCTTCCAATGAACTCGGTGTCGATTGCCTTCGTAATCAACAAATGCAGTGTTTGCAAACTTGTCCGGTCAACCCCTGGGCCTGTAAATGATTTCGGTTAGGCAACGGATTAAATGAATGCAAGTGTCAGTGCGTAGCTGGAGTTTCCTTAACTTTGTCAACTCATTAAGCTTTCCACTGTTTTATCGTCGTTTGTTGTGGTAACCTTCTTCTCGACTTCTTTCAACTGTCCTCCAATATATAATCTCTAATTAGTTTTGTTTTTTCTTCTTCTATAATATCCAACTGGAATAGATTCTTCTATAATATCAAAAGTACTAGCAAGTTTAGATTGCATGGCTCGCAATTCTGTCCATGCAATCTCATTGGAGAATATGATCAGTTGGTCTTTCCCTAATTGATTCGTGCATGTGGCAAGAGAGCAGGGGACGCGAGCGCCACGGCTGTGGAGAAACGGAAATGCGGCGAGCCCGGCTCCGCAACGGACTTTTGCATGTGTCGGGCTAATTAGAGCAACTCCAGACCAGCATGCAAGTTGAGTCTCTATTTTTTTCATTTGCATGCTGGCCTGCATACAATAGAGGCTCAAAATTGAGCCCAACTCCAGCCCAACACCAGCCTCCGGTGCCCCCGCACGCGCGCCGCCGGCGGGCGCCGCTGCTCTCCGCCCACGCGCAGCCAGCAACGGCGCCCCTCCTGCTCCTCGTCGCGCGAACCCGCCTCGACGTTGACCGCCCGCCGCGCGACGCCCTCGCGCTGCGCCGTCCCGGCCGCGTCCCTCGGTGGAGAAGACCTGCTCCATCTTAGGTGTGCCTCTTGCCGGAGCCCGGCCAAGGAGCAACCAAGCTCCACGACCTCCGCTCCGTCTGGAGGAACTACACCGCCGGCACACCCGACGAGCAACGCGCAGGCAAGTTCCAGTGGAAGCTCCCGGGCATCTGCATCCACTGACTCTGACTGAGTGAGGAGATCCAACATTGAGGGGTAGGGTAGGCTCCATTGTTTTGGTGTATGTAGAATCCTAGTATGGCTGTGCCATATTATCTGCAAAGGGAGTTCTATAGCACTATGGAAAGCTTTTAATGTTCTTCTGTTAGATAACCTGAGTTTCTCTGCACCTTGTTTTTCTGTAAAGGGAGTTCATGTCTCTGGTATCATGGTTATTATTGCAGTTTTCATGTGTCTGGTATCATGGTTATATTTGATTCTAGTATGTATACATAATATGAAAATCTTACTACGTTGTGCCGTGAACACTGCAATGTAGTTTTCAGGATTGGTCTTCTGGGGTATATTCAATGAATTCAGCATGTAAGCTGTACTGTGTAGTACTGTGTTTCCAAGAAGCACAAAGTTGCTCTCTTTTTTTTTCTTGCTGAGAACTTGGGTTTTGGTCCTATGGCTCCATTTGATGCGGCTCCATGCTTTCTGGCAATTGGCATGGCTGTCATAATGTCATCATGGAGTGAGAACTATGGAGATCCATCTGAAAGTAAGGACCTGATGGCCCAGTCAGATTGCAGATAACCAAATATACATTTGAATTATAACATTGTCCACTGAATCTTCAGATGAAAAGATTGCGCTCCTGGGAGCCATACAGTCATTGTTCGAGGGATCAATGTACACATTTGTCTTCCTATGGACTCCAACACTGAGTCCAAATGAAGAGAACATTCCAAATGGGGGCATAACCATAGTTGATTCAGATCATGATAGCATGTGCAAACTGACTGTGCACTGAATGACAGTTTTTTTTCTAGAACACACAAGATATCTGAACTGCCAATTTTGTTAGAGCCAGATACATGAGCCTTATCAATATGGAACTGAATGTCTGAACTGTCACAGCAGGCCATTCTAAATGTCTGAACTGTCACACAACCTTATCAATTCTGGAGTTTTACTCTAGTTTTTTGACTTTATCTTTTCACACAGCCTTATCAATCATCTGTCCTCTTGAATTCAGGTAATTGTGATAAACAGCCCTCCTGAAATGTCTCAATGCCTCAATGCAAGTGACAAACAGTCCTCTTGAGTAAATTAATTATGTACCCAAGATAAATTAGTTATGTACCTCAATGCCTCAATACAAGTACAGTTGTATAATGTGTACTGTACAAGACAGTACAGTTGTATAATGCCTCAATACAAGACAACCCTTCTGATTGTCAGGTCAGTAGTGGTGTAGCTAGGTACACTCCAGTTTTGTATCATGCTAATGGTTCTTGACCAGTGCAACCCTGTTTAACAAGCATCAGCTCATACACAGAATGACCAATACGGAGAGAAAAAAACACACAGTCACATAGAGAGAAAAATACACAGCCTGAAAATAACAGGTAAAAAAATAACACACCTCTAGCAACTTGTGATTCTTTCTTTCTAGGCCTTTGTGTACCTCAGAAAAGGACAACAATATCTTTTGATTCTTTCTTTGACTTCAAACATGTACAGTACCTCCAAATGGATATATTTGGGATCCGGGAGTACATCAGCAGCATCAGCAAAACTCAAGTGTATTTAGAACCTGAAGACAGTGACCTGAAGACCTGAAGACAGTGTGTGACATGAAGACAGACCTGAAGCTCCAAGCACATGCTGAAATCTGATTATTTTCAGGTTCAAAAGTCTGAAGAAGCCACATTAATAATGTTATCAGCTGGTAGGGGGAATGGTGGACTAATAGAAGGCAGGATGTAACTGAATGTGCACACACTCACACAAAGCACATGCTGAAAATCACATGTACATATATCACAGAGAAATCAGGGTCATAAAGATGTTATTATCCTCTCTACTTCAGTTTCATAAATATTTATTTATTATATTGAGGTGTTGAAGCTGCCAGAATATTTTTTCCTTTGTTGCTTTTAGATGATCTTGCTAATTCATGCTTGTTAATATGATTACTATACTCTTACCTGCATAGGTTCTTTTGATTGTAAGTGCTACTTCAGTTTTTCAGATTGTAAGTGCCTACAGCTTCCTGTAGCTAAGTGCCTACAGCTTCCTGTAAAATTCATGTTTTTCAGAGATATCCTTGTTTTTCAGATTGTAAGTGCCTACTGAAGCTATCGATTTTTATTTTTTTTGGGTGCACTGAAAGAATTACTGTAGATGAATCAAGGATCATTATATGTAAGTGAAAACACCATATGTGCATCCTGTAGATGGATCAAGAATTACTGCAGATTGTAAGTGAAAACATATATCATTGCTTTCTTTTTTTCTCTCTGACTGAATATTAGACAAGTTATCATTGGAGAAGTTATTAGACAAGTGAAAACATATGATTAGACAAGTTATCAAATCTAAGTAATTCAGTTTACTTAGATTCTGTATATGTGCATTTGTAACATTGGAGATACTGAAGAAGTGCACAGCCCTGTTACAAATAACAGTATTTCCTTCCAGCTAAACCACTTCACTCTTAGTATTGGACTGCTTTATTTATCAAATCAGGATATTGAAGGAAGATCAATACAGGAAGATCTTCCTCCAAGCTAGAGATATACTGGCTGCCAAAAGACAGGATTATAGATAGCCAAGCAGGATTAACCGAAACAAAACTGACAGACTCATGTGTCACCAAACTAGAGATATACTGGCTGCCAAAAGACAGACAAACACAGAACCACGAAAAACATGTTTCCAACATTATAGATAGCCAAAAATATCACCACCGCAGGCAACTTGATCAACCAAAGGATGGATACCATAGTTGATCAATTAACATCAAAACACATATGATACTAGCATATAGGTCTTTTAAACTCGTCTAGAGAAGTAGACAGACACCACCAATACACCACTGCTGTTCTTCTAAACAAGCAGATGCTCTTCTAAACAAGCAGATTAATCACCAAAATTCAGAAGGATTGATTCATTTGGTGTGGACATCAGATGCTCCAGTAGACTCATATGCAAGGCTTCTGAGCAAAATGGCACAATAAAGTTTCACTCATGCCAATTTCAGTGTGCCCACACAAAACAAACTAGACTAACAGTGTGGCCCAGGACAGTGAGCTGGTGCGTGCCTCTCCACACTTCTGACGCCCGGCACACCGACGCTGATGCTGATGCTGATGGGCTTGGCGTCGGCGTTGTCGGCGGCGACCATCACCATCACCATGCTGCAGATCAAGCAGCTGCTTCGTTATGAATTCCTCGAGGACGTCGGTGAGGAGAGCGGGGAAGGTGGTCTTGAGCTCCCGGTACTCCTCCGTCGCCGTCGCGGCGTCCCAGTGGTGAGCGACGTAGCCAATGCACAGGTCCTGGAGCTGGCCGCAACTATCGCGGCCGTTGAGCAGAGACAACGTGGAGATCGTGGTCCCGACGCCGCCACCGTCCGTTCGAACGCGCTCCCAGTGTCCTCTCGCACAGGAGCCTTAGCCTGTCGAGGCCATAGAGATCCGCAGCGACAAGCAGGTCCCGCGCCATGGCTTCCTCTGCCGCCTCCAGCTCGTCCGTGTAGATGAAGTGCAGCAGCGGGACGGGGAGGCAGCGCGCCTCCGGAGAAACCCGGCGTCGCCATGTTCGCCGGAGCAGGGAGTGAGGGCGACGGCGCGGCGCAGGCGGGCACGCGGGCGGCGGCGCGGCGCAGGAGGGGCGACAGCGCGGGAGGCAGGACGCGTGGCACCGGCGGGCTCCTAGACCTGGGGACCTGAGATTAAAATTTGAGGGGACATGTAAAATGAGGGCATAAGTAGGAGCTCCATTGGAGTTAGAATTTTGTCCAAACTCCTAAAATTTAGAGTAGGGGCCCAAATAGGGACTTGGGCTGGAGTTGCTCTAAGACGCTAGGCTCAACTCACGGTGCAAGTAACCAATTGTCCGAAGGCTGCATACCACGGGCCAGGTCAGGGCAACTTCTCTCAACTAGGTAGAATATACAAGAAATTACGATTTCCAATATTGTAATCCTAATAGGTAATAGGATTGCCAATATTGTTGATTTAGAATAAGTACATTAATATTGTCTCATAACTAGTCTCATATTGTGCCATATAATTTAAGAAGACTTAATAGACTATATGTACAATGGCTATCCTTTTAAGTTGTCTCAAAGCAACTCGTAATTCCTTAATTTATGCATACAGTAAAAATAGGATAGTGAGTTGTATGACAATGACGATGACTATACAACGGTACAATAGTTGTTTCATACTCCTAAATTTTAGCTCATGAGACGGTTGTTTCGTGAAACCAACAACCTCATTCTCTCTTCTCTCCTTCCCCATGTCATCAAAATTCATATGTGACACTTACGTGTAGCAATGTACCTTTCATTAGTTGGTTGCGGTCTGTTTGGACCAGCATGGTTGTGACTGGCCATGCATGTCCATGCTTAGCTCACCGTCACTGCGACAACCAGCGGATGGCAGCTCATTGAAGGCACGGCTTGTGCAGGGATGTTCGTTATTTCTCTAGAAGCTTGTGGGGCGTCGATACATTTGCTATAGTGTTGGCAGTACTCATTGCATGTATATATGGTGCAGGAATAAGATGTGGCTTCTCATGGTAGCTGGTACTATGCATGATGCTAGCGGCTGCTTTGGCGTGGTGGTAGCGGCAGGTCACACTTGTCTATGACCTCATCATTGCCACAAAGATCTCATGCTGGTGGCAGTTGCATTTCTATGGTCGTCCATGATTAAGGATGGCAACGGGTCGGATTCAGATCGAGTGGAGTCTCCGTGCACCCAAAACCGAAACCCGAAGTCGAAACCCGAAACCAAAACCGAAACCGATTCGAGTGGAAATTCATCACCAAAAACAAACCCACGGATACCTGAAACCCGAACGGATACCCAAAACCTGAATGGATACCCGAAACCCGCGGATATATATACACATTTCACATGTATAAACTAGAGACAACAAATAATAAATATTTTCATGAGTTAACTTTGAATAAATTTAATAATCTAAGTAAACAAATTATTATTAGTATATTATAAAATATGAATTTTAATTCCAAATGATTTATTTCGCATATCCACGGGTGGAAAACCAAACCCGAAAACTGTGGGCGAAAAACTACCACCAAACCAAAACCACTGGACCTGAAACCCGCGGATATCCGAACCAAAACCGTTTCGTTGCCATCCTTATCCATGATGTGGCTACTTTGGGCTTGGGTGTCAGGGTTGTCGGACGAATGGCCTATTAGGTCCTTAGCTTTGAGCGACAATGGTGACATTTTTTGTGGCACCCTGTTAGGTTCTTAGCTTTGAGGGACAATGGTGACATTTTTGGTGGCACGCCCCTTTGTTGGATGCATTGTTGTGAGACCCCTTACTCTCTAGGACTTTAGTTGAAAATTCATGGTTCTCCATTAAGTGTTGACGTTGTCTATGGACGTCGTTTTTCTCTTTGGAGGCATCGTGGTGGAATTCCCCCTCATTTTCATCGCATGTTCACTGTGACATACAAAGTGACGTTTGACAGTTGGTACTTCATAAGATCGTTAGTCTTGTTTCTTGTTGTAGTAGTTTTACAGGGCAGCAGGTGTAAGGGTTACTCAAGGCATGCATGTATTGGAGAGTTTTTTTCTTGATAGAATAATTGCACTTATTACATACATTCCAAAATAACTATCGTTCTATAACTTTAACTAATTTAATATAAAAAAGTATAAATATTTATGGTACACAATTATTATTATTAGATAGATGTTGAATATCTTGTCATTATAAATTTATTTAGAGTTGTAAATATTACATTATTTTTTAAATTTATGATACAGAAAGTAAAAACAACCGTTATTTTTAGGACGAAGGAGCATATGGTGCCAGGATTGATTGTTCGTGGGCTGGGCGGCCCACCAGCACTCCATATTGGTATTCCTCCTCATTAATACTTGGTCCGACGGCCTTTTAGAAGCTCTCCATTTTCCAAAAGGAGCCTTCAGACCTTTTAAAAGCTCTCCATTTTCCCAAATAATAAAATAAAATAATGGAGCCTGAGTTCTGAAAAACTTTATACTATAGCCTAAAGTTCGTCTGTTGCTAAGATGGAGAAGGGAAATTTGACTCTTCATTTTCACGATGAAAAACTGTACACAGCTAGAACCATCCGTGCAATACAATGCTGACTTGGCCTCAAGTTGTTCAGGCTATTTTGAAAAAGAGGAGTTCACGCTTTAAAAATCTTTCATAGTGGGGTTACCTGCACATCAGCACATGGCTGACTGGCCAACAGTATTGAACTTTGGTCGTGAACCCTTGGGTAACTAGCTTTATTTGGTTTCTAGCTTAGCAGTAGTAGGTCACAAGGGCAGGATGTGTGCATTTCTTTGCTCAAGCTATTAGAGCTAGTGGATATGCCTATTCCTATGGAACCCAAGAGTTCTGCAAATAATCTAGGCTGTAGTTAATCCTATATCCTAATCATCTCCAAATCTCTGCAGATAACTGAAAATTAAACCGAATCAATAGTAAATATATAATTTAAATAGTAGCTACAAAGTACAAACATGGTGCAACAGTATGTACAACATGGCATCTGCACCATACTTATTGGTTTAGATATTTTGCAGGCAATCAACCATATTAGGGACCAAACACCATCCTTCTTTATGCTGACAGTAATCTTAATGTGTGTTGGTCCATCTGGACAGTCAAGAATGATTATATTTCAAGGGGGTACAACCAAGAGTGTCTCCGGCCAAGGATATTTACACAAGGGAAATGAGGATCCTCTCGCTAAGAGCAAATTCAAGATTCTTCCAGATTTCTTATTTATGGATCTAAAATCTGTTGTAATTTTCTTGCTGTTCTTCTTTTCTTTATTTGTTTTTTTTGTTTCTTAATCTTCTGTATTAAACTTTGTTTTTACTGAATTCAATAAATTTTCTGTAGGGGCTCTGGCCCCTCCAGTTCCTTAAAAAACAACTAAATAGTAACGATCATTAAATATCAAAGGTTCTTTGCCTATCACCCTGAACACACCGTTTCAGTGCACGGTTTTTAATCGGACTCTTTCAACTGCTAAATATCTCTGATTTGTTCATCCTCTTGATAGTTTACTTGTACGTCTGATGAATTCACTTCTAGCCTTAGCAACAAATAAGCGCACAATAAGATTTCACGGGCAACTTGGTGAAAACAGACACAATAATCGTGAAGGAAGGGTGTGAGTTCATGGGTAAAGAAGTGGAGAGAGTGATGAAGAGGAGGGAAATGAGGGTTTTTTCTCGAGGTGGTCTGTACTGCCCGGATCATAATAGGTGGAGCTCAGTGGCTAAACAAACCAGTGATGGAAATCGCGATCACCGCCGGCTCGACATATGATCTGGTGGTGAAAACCGTGGTGATAATCACTGCTGGATCATATATATAGTAGCCTAGTAGGTGATAGCGATTGTCACCGCAGGCTTAAACGTACATTGCGTCCGTCTACCACAAATCGGTGGTGAAACTTCTTTCCTCCACCGGCTTGTGTGTGTGGGCAAAAAAACGGCGGTGGGTCAAAGTATGATCTAGCGGTGATCATATGCCGACCCAGCGAATGGGCGGCAAAAATGCTGTTGGTGAATAATTTCTGTAGTAGTGGTAGCTGCACCATGATTATCATCTCTTGATTAATTACTTTTTACTTGTATGAGATATTTAATTACTACATACATAACCAAATCAGCAGTAAACTCTGACTTTCAGGGTCTAATGCTTCAGGATACATCATACATTGCTTCTGCTCCTTTTCCAGTCCCCGATGCTTAGTTTGTTGAAGTTTTGGGGTCCGAAGTGAGACTTTTTACTAGTACATGGAACCTTGGTTCGTGCATGTGTGCAGCACTGAAGTGCTCGCTTTGTTTACCAGGAGACTGTACTGCCGTCTGAATAGGCAAATATTAGAGCATGACACTACGGCTCTTGAACAACAGGTTTGTTGAGAACAGGTTGCGTCAGGTCCAAATCTTTTCCTAAGAGCACATGATTTTATTCGTCTGAGCTTCTTGTTTGTTGCTCCTGGGAGAATTTGTTCGAAGTCATGCTCCATCCAATTTTTTTTATGTGTCTGCTTTTTGATCTGAGGAAGCATCGGCGAAGTCACAAGGATACCTAATCATAAGAGAGCCATAAGGATAGAGTTACAGATAGAGTAGTTTGCATTGTTTTCACAGTAAGCTGTTAAGATTTCAGTATACACCTTCTTTTAGACTTGAGAACATAAGTTATCATATCGCATTCCATTTACTACCAGCTCAGTTTTGTTTGTTTATGGTTAAGACTTAAGAGCAGTGTTTCTGCATTGCCGAATGGGTGATCTGTATGTAATTGTCAATTACTAAAATGATTTTCTCAAGATGCGTACAAGTTAAATAAATAGCTGGACTTTACCTGGCCAGGATCTTGAATAGTACTCTTCAGTTTCAGCACAGCAGCAGCAACTGAAAACAACGAAAGTAAAGTGAATATTCTAGGAAATGCACGGCCATTTCAAAACCACTAGTATCACCATACAATTTTTATAAAAAATCGTACACGATATTTGTTTGCTTGTAATATATGACATGGAGCTTTTGTTGTACTAAATCAGGATAGATCGTCAACGGTCAATTTTTCCAAATACTCTGCAGAATCAGACGTACAGTCTTTAATGTCATGTGAGTATTGTCAGTGTAAGAGGAGGATTGACTTGACCTGCATTTGGTTTATACAGATTTTTGTCGATAGAAGCTCCTAGTTTCAGATCACCGCTTTATTTAATTCTGAGGTACTATCTATAAAGGAAAAAAATATATTAATGCCTATACGATACGAGCAATAACTGCTGAATATTATGTCGTATATCATATCGTACATACTCTGCATCCATACTTGAAATGGTTATGTTGGTTGAGTTAATTATTTTTTCTCTCTTTTTTTTGAAAAAAGAAAACTCAACAGTGGAAGATTGCATCTCACATATATAACAAGCACAAGGGACACCTGAGGTCGTCTAGGATTCTGGATGGTTCAGCCAGAGAAGCACAAACAGAGATAAACTATACTGCCTTCGTCCCTTATTAAGTGTCGTTTTGGGTTTTCGTGTCACAACTTTGACTAGATTTATATAAAATATGTGTAACATTTACGTCTTTAAATAAATTTATTAAAAAACTAGATCAAACGATCTATCTAATGATATCAATTATGTATTATAAATATTAATAGTTTTTTTATATAAAATTAATCTAAGTTATTTCTCGAAAAGTGAGAAAAACAGTTATTTAGGGACGGAGGGAGTATACATGATGATCAGCTTCAAACCCAAACAATTCTCAAGATGCATTGATCCTGGCTAGCTATGACTGTTGCTGCGACGATAATAGTAAATGTAGTTCCAGATCTGGCAAAGATACACCTTTCACCTTTTATGCACATTGGATAGGGCGGAGATTGCTTGTGTCAGAAGATCTCTAGAAGATTAAACACATTATCAGAGAGTGTAAGCATAGTCTGTTGATCCATTGCCTTCCCATGCAAGATATTAGACTGTCCTCTACCAATTTGTTTTCAGAAGATTGCAGTGCCTTCCCATGCTACCGTTAGGAAATTCAGATGGGCCTCTTGGCTCACATGTTGCCCATAACTAGTTTGGACCCATTGGTAGCCTCTTGCCTTGATCTTACATCAATGCATATGTACGTTGGAGAGAGAGAAGAGTGAGGCATATGCTAATCTAGCCATGAGTGAGTTGAGATTAAAAGTGTTGTCATGGGGCCTCAAAGGTGATGGATGCTCATGGAAGTGACACATGATTAGTTTGGCTGAGATTGCAGGCACATGCATGGGGAAGTGGCAATGATAATGCCCTTATATTGTCAAAACCAGAAAACTAATAACCTGCATGATTAGTAACATGATGGGGGTGATCTAAAAGAGCCAATAGGATATCATACTGTAAGTGAAGATGGCTTCCGTTTTAGTTGGGATTGTTGAGTTGTGTTAAAATATCATTGTCGCCACACAAATTTTCAGTTAGTTATGATATAGGAGTACGCCATAAAGAAAGGTGAAATGTAGAATCTTTAATATATTCCAAGAAAGATTGGTGATGGTTCATAAACAAAGCAGAAGTGGTACTGGTACAGCATCCTATCATGCTACCACACATCTGCATCGATCATAACTGAAATTTGTCATGCGCCTCCCTTTTGAAATGACTTGCAATGATACTAAAGGGATGGATCGATAGAGAGATCTTGGGTTAATTTCGCTGGCCTGTACTATTTGAATATCCAAGATATAAACAACAAATGTGGCATCTTTCAGAAAATCTACTAGCTAAGATAGCTAAAAAAACTAATACAACTTATTCTTTGCCCCTTCCGTTCAGGTAGTCTACTTGGATGTATTGTGTCGGTATTCATCACATGGTTTCAACTAATATTTGCAAATCAAAGATTCTGTATGACTAACCTCATGATCCTCATATATTCAGACCAACTGCCATAACCTCCACTGGATTGGTCAACTGATTAGCAGTAACTACTGGATAAATTAACAAGCTACAGCATCTACTCTCATTCTTTGAAGACTTTGGTCATAGATTGTTCCCTCGACTCTTGAGGAATGAAGCAGAAGTTAAGAAATCGAAAAGTTAAGAAATAGAAAAGTTAGATCAGAAAGGAAGCTGGTCATAGACTCGCTCATAGTATTTGTTGAGAAGTAACATGGACTAAAGTATCTGCATTTCCAAGTGTCATGCAAGAATAGAGCCGGTACCAAATGCCACACAAGTCATTATACCTAATGCCCTAAGATACTATAAATGTCTTTATAAGAAAGTTGCTTCCATATATGCAAAGATCTTATTGTCAATTGAGAATAGGAGACGAAGAAGGCACATTTTATATATCATATTTTAACACAAACCTTTAGAGGTACAATGAATCGAAACATTACTTTAATCATGGGTATTTTTACGGCATTGAAGAAAGAGAAGAAGGGCATCTAATAAAGAAAGGGGAAGGCACATGCTAATCATTTATCTGAGCTCAACTAATCATGTGAGCTTACTTGTTCCTTTGGCCCCATCCATATTTATATAGCTAAATAATATATATGTAATTGTTCCTTTTTTTTTGCATCTCACAACTCACATCAAACATCTAAACCATCACTTTTGCTCATCATTAGAAGCTTCATCTGCATCAGAGGGCAATCATAAGCGGCCCGAAAGTGTTCAGCATGCATGATGCATATGCATCCACCCATACCTGGCCTTTCACGCGCAGGCACCTTGAATCGATCGAAGAGCACTAGCTTAGATTTTGCATCAATATTTTGAGGCGAAAGCTGTTTCTTAATGAAGGGCATTACTCATGTACTCACTTTTTTCTTGAAAAAGTCAACATCAGTTGGGCCTCTACAAAATGTAAATTTGAAAAAAAAAATCTGCACAATATATGTTTAAGAGGTGAAATTTAGTAAAACCAAAAATATTGACACACAGAGGTAATTTGAAGGCAAGGTATGGGTGGGTTTGATAGACATTCATTTCACATAGAAAAGTTTCATATCTACATTCTCTCATAAAATATTTGGGATGATGAATCCGACCCACTTTATGAAATTGTTTGGCTATTAGGCAGGTCTCACTTTTTTTTATAAAAAAACATATTAATGAAATATGAGTAGGTGAAATACAACCCATTTTAGCTTGTTACACTAAGAAGAAAACTCTGAGCTGAGGGTATGAGCTCCTCTAGATAATTGTTGTTAAGGTAGAAGACCTGAGCCATGCTGGCAAAGAAATCCATGTGTACCTCGACTGTTGTCGATCAGTGAGAGGATTATTAAAGAACGTGTAATTTTTGTGCATGCGAAGAAACGAGCAGTCAGTACTCTCAACCAGTTGGTTTATATGTACAATATGGTTTTCCAACCACCACAAGCCACTCGCTCGTTTGTGTTGCACCAAGAAAGGGTTATAACTGGAAAAACATATAGGTCATATTTGCTTGTGCTCTTCAGCCGACTTTAATTCGTACAATCTCACAACAAACTAACCGTACAAATCAACAAAAGCTGATTTAATACCAGCCAATGCATAATAGTGAAACCAGAATCTCTATGAAACTAGTACCCGCCATTTTGGGATCAATGAAGAAAACACGAATGCTTCCATATATATGTACCATTTGAGGTCTGAAATATATATGTACCATTTGAGGTCTGAAACATTTCATTATTAATATGTTTCGTATATATCCTACCAAGATATCCTACCAAGAAACGAAGAACGGAATTGATTCATGTTTCCAAATTAACATCCACTGTAAGCATATATTAGCCATGTTCGTTTAAACTTATTAGCTTAGCTTATCACTTATGATATAATATTTTTCTATAACAACAAAACAACCAAAACAATATTAGTCGGTTTATTAGCCACAGAAACGATCAACGTTGCATCACCTTCCATCTAAAATTTACATACAGAAATGTATATAGAAATCAAAACAGCTAACAAAAAAACCAAAGTTTTCTTTCATTTAACCCAAAAATTTCATGGCACAAGGACGAGGAGGCAAGCTCCAAGCATTAGGGGCCTGTTTGCTTTGCACCCTGGAAAAGCTGCCTGGCGCCCGCACGGCTCCCAGGCATCCGATTTTGGGCGCTTGGGGCCAGGATGCTTGCCTGGGAGGCCGCGAAGCAAACATGCCCTAGTTGTGTGTTTGGTTCAAGGTCTGAAAACTTGCTTGGGCTAGGCAATGATTCTCAAGCGTAGGATTTTGATCGCCTGTGGCTAAGATTCGTGCCTCGATAAAAAGCTACCTGCCAGGCAACAACCAAACATGCCCTAGATCCGGGTCCTTTGAGTCTGGATCCAATGCAACCCCACTTCGGATCTAGCACACGCGTAATGGGCACACAGACATGGTAGCCGACGGTTGCGCTGACAGAGTCGAGCAGTGGCAGGCTGCAGGCAGGCGGGCAGCTAGGTGGCCTCACCCTGCGTCAACCCGTGGCAGCTAGGAGGCCTTATCTCAATACGTGTCCCTGTAGCGCCAACGGCTAGGTGGCTGGCATTGTAGCCAGTCCCCTGCACCAACTGCCTATAGCGGTAGCGGCTGGTCGGGCTATGCTCCAGGCCAAGGCTCTAGCTAGGCGGTCCTTGACTGACCGAAGTAGCGATCCACTTATGGTGCAACCTAGCCCTTGAGTGTGCCTACCTATTGCAGCAGAGGCTGGTCGATCAAGGGCACTGGTCGGGCTTTGGCTGGCCAGGGCTAGCTCATGCAAGCTAGATCTAGCACAGGTGGTGATGAGGACATCAACACCGCACCTACACCATCGCCAGCATCACTTGGTCCTATTACTTATACTCGTGCCTATCAACTCAACCATCAAATATGTTCATTTTTAAACTCTTTTCTATCATATTTAGACAATGGAGACACGTGTATTCTTATTTTGCTTAGGAATGATGGAGAGGATCAGAAGGGGAGAGGATTGGCGCTGGCTAGATTCGGTATGCAGGACAACACCAACTTGTGATGGATGTCACGACTTTATACAGACTTCGATTGGGACATTCTAGCATTTTTTAGAAATATTATTAAGTCTACTTTCCAACTGATCTGAAGTCATGATATATCTTATCAAATGCTTCCGTGCTCATCATTTTGGTATCGAGACTTTTTTTTGTCCATAGTGTTGTGTCACCTTATTTTGAGCCGATAGCCCATGTATCAAGTTAGATCCATTAGAGACGCATCCTGAGCTTAGAGAAGGACCCCAACGCCCTTGTGGTCATCCTTCCATCTACTTATATGCCTCTAGATTCGCCGTAAATAGATTAGGTTCTGTTTCATCGAGTTAGCTATTGCTACCATCTTTCAGCACGCGTATTGTATCAACCGCCTATCAGATTGTCTTTAGAACCTCACAATCTTTTTGTTTCCATATTGAAACATTCATCTTTATTTAGCAATTGATTGCTTGTTCTTCTTCTTACTGGTTCTTCGATTGCTTGCAATATGGGTGCCCTAGTGGCTCGTTGTCAGGCTACAAGATCACGACGACCGTTGGAGGTGGTGTATCGGTTGCTAAGATGTAGTGTCCTTGGATGGTTGTAATCGGCCTATAAATGTTGTCTCCATCCACTAATTAGGTTATCCGTCATCTGTCATTGAAAGATCGGCCAAGTCATCATCAGTTGGTCGGGGCTCTTGCTAGACTAGTTGTGGCTAACCAGAGTGATGACAAGCTCGAGGCTAGCTGGCAGCATGGTAGACATCAACAAGGCCCGACATTGTTGGACCCCTTTGGCTACTACTCATTGTCTCCAAGGTTAGTTTGTAGCGTTGTGCTTTGGATGGGCTTTTGTAAGCATATGTAATCTAGGTGAAAACCCTACCTTGCTATTGCTCTAAACCTATGACGATGGATCAATTAGAGTCCTATCTCTCCATGGAGGCGTTGCTATAGATTCTAGTGCCTACTATCGTGAAAGCCAATATGAGCTTGCAGGTCTCAGGGTGAAAGCCTGTACAAGCATTGCTCTGATCATCAATGGTGGCATCTGTGGACATCACTTCTCTTCTTGAAGTCATTGACCTAAGCACGCCAGCTTCCGTCTGCACCCAATGGTCCTTATGCTCTCCTCGATTTCTCTCCCTCCCCATCGTGTTATTTGTCTGGCTACTCTTCTACCCCTTGACTTTTGCGCACACTACTTGTTGTCTTCTGCACACACACACACTACATGCTGTCAGGTGCTCGCAATCAACATCTTGCTCTGCCATCCTCTAGATCACTTGAGTTCTTTGCCTTATCATATGCTGGGTTGCAAGGACCTTGATCTCCTCTTTTATATCTTCTTGTTCTCCTAGTGATCATTTCCTTTTGGCGCTCCCTCCCCCCAAATGGTGTTGGTGGGTGTTGTCTGGATCCTAGATGCACTCTTAGGCGATCCAACTCATGGTTCTGACTCACTGCCTTATAACTTTCTTTCTATCATTTATTGGACCTCACTCAATGTCTAGCAATTGCATGTGAGCTAGAGTTCTTCAGAGTATGTCATTGGTGGCGGCACATGTTAGGAAGTAGTGCTTGCACTCGCTCCGGTTAGCAGGTAGAGCGTGGTAGCTGAATCATGTTGTTGTTTTTTGTTAATTGTTGTAATCCTTCTCTCTCACACTTGTTATGTACTTCTCTGACCTTCAAGGGTCATCCCTATATTAAGTGCTCGACACCTTCCATTCCCTACATCACCGGTAAGTGGAAATTAGGGTGCGCTTGGTTGAACCATGGCTTTTGAAAAGTAGCTATGGGCAGTGGAAAAGCTATTGTGTGATGTTGTTTGGTGGAGCAGCTTTGGCTTTTGAAAACAATGACGAGCAGACCCTACCTATCATCCACAGCACACCTCAGTCAATCCTTTCCCTTTACCAACGATGAGCGGACCCCACTCATGAACCCCTTCTTCTTTCTTCATACTCTAGAGACGAGGCCACACAAGAGCATAGATGGGGGGGGCGCGCCGGCCGTGGCCGCGGTTAGGGGAGAGGGCTAGCCGGTGGCTGCAATCTGGGGAAGAGGCTGCTGCCTTCAGATTTGGTCAGTGGTGGTGGTGGCGGTGGTGCGGGGCCTGGACTCAAGTAGGTGGTGGTGCAAAGTCTAGGGCGTTGTCCCCTATTGGCCATGGAGGGCTCAGCCAGTGCTCGTGTCTCGCCAATGCAGGTGCCCGTGCCCCCGCCAGCCATGGAGGGCTATGGAGGAGCTCACGGCTCAGTGGTTGGAGGCCGCACCGCCACCAGTCATGGAGGTGCTCGCAAGTCAGTGCATGGAAGCCGCCATCGGGCGCGCCGGGTAGAGAAGAAAAGGTTCGCTCGGTGGAAAGCAACGAACCAGTATGCATGAGGCCTTGTTTGTATGCGCATGTATCTCCCTCAAACCACATGTGTTGGAGTGTATTTAAACTAATTTCCACTCTAATCTACTTCAATCCATGTGGTTTGAGGTCAATACATGTGCATCCAAATAAGGCCTAAAAGATGGTAGGCGGGTAATTTCTTGGAAGTTCTCGTTTCTTAGCCAGACAAAGTCGCTGTGCACTAGCTATTGGATTTCTACTATCAAGAAAGCTGCTTTTGCTAGAAGCTATTGCGGGTTTGCGTCCTCTTTAGTTGGGTTTTTGGATTTTGGAACAAAAAGTTAGAGCTAGAATCCCAACCAAAGGCACCTTAATGTGGTGGGAACTTTTCGTCCTCTTTAGTTGGGTTTTTGGATTTTGGAACAAAAAGTTAGAGCTAGAATCCAAACCAAAGACACCCTTAATGTGGTGGGAACTTTTCGTCGCCATGATGTCGTAACAAAATTCAAGGATTGCCCGTCCCGTGTATTAGGAGCTCGGTGTCCTCCATTTCTTGCATCGCCTGTAAGTTGAAAATTATTCAGATGTAGGCTCCTGTGATGTCATAAAAAAAACACAGATAACAGTAATAATTAAATTTCCTTAAAAACAGTAATAATTAAATCTGGCCGCTGTACTAAATGAATCCTGAATTTGATTTTCCAATCCAACATGTTGCATGCAGAGGCATCCCAGAACATCTGGTGGTAACTATGAAGACAACATGTGAACGTCTGTACTAGCAGTGATGAGAGACCTGGAAGTCGCCCTGTCCTGCCCCTTGGCACATTGACCCTTGACTCATCATCAGGTAATATAATGCGTGCTCCTCCTGTATAATATAAATATAGTCAGTTATAGAATAAGTGATTATGTAATCACCTTCATTTATAATAATTTTATTTTATATATTAATTTATAATAAAGTAAATACATATTTACGATATAGTTACTAACACAAGAGAATATTTACCATAATATCGTAATGTCATAGTAAACCACGTAGTAAGAAGATACTATAATTCTGTAAATAAGTAGTTATAGAATAAGTTATTATACAGCCAACGGTAGTTTGTATATATATATATATATATATATATATATATATATAGAGAGAGAGAGAGAGAGAGAGAGAGAGAGAGAGAGAGAGAGAGAGAGGCATGCAGCAGCCGCAAGTTGGTAGTAGCTAGGCTCCTCGTCTCATCAGGGGGAGGAGGAGGAGGAGGAAAGCAGGCATATGGGGCATGGACCACAGCAGTTTGGTCGGTTGGGATCTCGTTGTACGAACGACGTCCCACGTTAGCGTGCGCCCCGGCCGGGCAGCCCTGCATCGATCTGCATGCCCGCCCCCATGCATGTCAATGTTCTTCGGCCGCCCAGTCAAAGGACACATGCTTTTTATATATATGCATCAGCTGCATGCGATCGAATTGATTGCCCCATATATACTGTTTTATACTACTGTATATTCTAAATTTGATCTTAGAGCTATAGCTAACTATAGATCGAGGGTGGGGGTTTAATTATATTATTACGCTTGTGATCAGCGACGGAAGCGACGTGACAAGTGGTGCATGATCGATGGATGGAGAGAGCAGCACCGATCCGGCGGATCAGAAGACAGTTTTGGCAGTTGCATCTGGTTGGACCGGCGGCCGACCCCGCTTCAAACAGATCTTGAACATAATTCTGACCGGCCCTAGCTAGCTATCAGATCAATCGATGATGGAACGTACGACGGCGACTGTGAGACGACGGGTCGATGATGATCTCCGTCGTCACTGACAAGCTAGTGACAATCCTGTCGATCGATGGATCGCGAGAGATGTGATAGCGAAGATCTCGGGGGACGGGCGGGCGGGACAAGGGCAGAAGGCGGCGTGCATCCATGGCATGGCGATGTGGGACGGCTAGCTGCAGGGGTCCGGCGGGCATAATGGGCATATGGCTGCTGCTGCTGCTGCTCCGTCGTACCACCGGTGCATGGATATCGTATCCTCGATCGTCATGTGCCGGCAGATGGATCTATCCATCCACGCAACAACTACTCCTCCGGGGAATTTAATGCCCTGACGTACCGGAAAACGATCCGTGTCTGGACGCTGTTCCCAGACATGAGCATCCCCTGCGTGCACCAGCAGCACCACGAGTAATGGCGGCGGTTGCTTGCTGCAGCCAGCAGCAGCTGCTGGTGGACCCGGCCGCCAGAAGCGCCCCTGCACTGCATGCAGACTGCACCCCTGCTGCTTGCCGCCATTGGCCATTGGACAGCGTCGGTACGTGTACGCGGTACGCCCTTGCCGGTGGCCAAGCAAGCATGCATGCATGCGCGCACGCACGTTCCTTCGTTGGGGCGCCCGGCTTCTTTGCCGTGTACGTCTCTCGGCTCTCCCACCGCCTCTCTCTCCTCTCTGCATGCGCGCGTGGGTTCGTTCGTCGTCGTACGTGGTCGTTGCCGTGGTCGGTGTACCGCGTCAGCGTTGCTGCGACCTTGCCCTTGCCGGCGATATGGTCGTCTGGTCGATTAATTCATGCCTGTGGGCTGTGGGCTGTGGCGACGGCCGGACGTCGATCGTGGCCCTGGTGCCTGGTGGTACTACTGGTGGTGGGACGTACTGCTGGCCCCTGCACCTGCATGGCCGCATCGACCCCCCAATAACGGCCGGCCGGGCCACATGCGCCGCCCACGACATGCCGGCCGGCCGGCCATGTATGCACACCGCCCCTCAGGACTCTCCGTAGTAGTACCATATTTTTTGACTAGCCAAAAAGGCAGAGTGTAGTTCAGTCTAGGGTGAAGATGAATACAGTAATTTGACAATCGCGAAATTTTAATAAACCATCTAGACTTGTCCCACATTTATTATTACAAGAAGTTGAAGCTGCTCAACTATGAGCAACAAAATTGGCTTCACGCCGAGCAAACATGATTTGAAAAGAGGAACAAGCTAGCTTGTCTCAGCTCTTGTATCTCAGTACCAATAGGACTTGCAAATGGAAGATCTACCGCCATCATTCGGGTTCACTTGATTTACCAGTGATCTCAAATTGCGTAGCAACATTTTCCTTAACATTATATTCCATAGTTAGTAGTTTCACAATCTCTGAAAAAGATTTACTGTAACTGTAAGGGGCGCCTGATTTGTGGAATGGGAGACCATCATTATCATCTCATTCTTCACTAGCTATTTTGTTTAGTTTACGGAATGGAATGAATTGATCCATCACCACCTTATAATTCATAAACTAATAATTAGTACCCTATGTGGAATAACGTGATTCAACTAAATTCGAGAGATAAGACTTATGATTCATCACCTCATCTTTAGAATGTATTGATTCCCCAAACCAAACACTCGATGAATCTATGAATATTATTGAAAACAAATTGTGGAATTACCTCATAGTGTGACTAGGGTGTATGTGAACCCGCTAACAAAAACTAGTCAACTTCGTGGGACAACAATCGCCACTGATCTTCTTACCACCACCACTATGATCGCCTCTCAATCGGTATCAATGGACTATCATAGCCGCACACTGGCAATACCAGTTGATTTGTTAATTGGTCATATTTTGACTCAAGTACAGTTGTGTGTTGGTTAGATGAATACTTCTAGTAGGGGTCACATAGATAGGATATGATCAATTGCCTGCACAACTTCTTCTCTAGCCCCCCTAATATAATTCACTCATGTTTGTTTACTTGCATAGGTGTTTTTTAGGTAGGGTAGGAGCTAGGCCTTTTAATTGGGGTCACCCGATTCCTGTGGTTTTTGATAAAGTCAGTAGAAATTGCTGTTATACATAATTTTATATTTTCTCTATTTCAAATTTTAAGTTATTTTGGGTTTTTGGTTCATTTATTTTGCTACGTATCTAAACATATTATTATATCTAGATGCATTATAAAATGGATATACTAAAAAAAATCAAATCGACTTATAATTTAAAACATAGGGAGTATCATGGAAGACCTCATAGTGCAGTTTTGAAGACTCCGAAGAATTCTCTATTGGTTTTGCCTCTGGTTAGCAATCTCCTCAAAGTAAGCCCAGCTTGAATCCAACAATAATCTACGTATCCAGCTATGCAGCCCTCCCTCATGCACCCGTTCTGCCCAAGGCACACTTCAAAGTGAACCAAAATGCAAACACATTGTATAGACTTGTCCATGTTAGGACTATGCTACATAACAACCTCAAATGCAAAGAACCAATAATTAGAATAATTAGACACATATTGCGTTTTAAATAGTGGACGCGCGTCACTAATTTTCAGCTGCCTCAAAACTTTCTTTGCTTCAGGAGTGGACGGGGTCTCTAATTTTGAACTGCCATATAAAACTTTCTTTGCTTCAGGCATCTCAAATTATCTCTGGTTTGTATATGCCCCCCCCCTCACACACATCAGTATCCAGTAGATTGAGTCGTTATAGGGTCAGTGTCTCTATATCAAAGTTTTTGGTATTCGAGTTTTATCTCCTCTTCTCCATCAACGGTAAAGGAAAATGGTGGAATCGTCTTCTCCATGGTGGCTCAGTTGAAGACGAGGATAAAAACTAATTCTTGTATCCTAAGAAAAAAGGATACTGTATCAGTCAGCAATATGCATTAGTATTATGAATACTGACACACAACTATTGAATTATACTGATTTTTTTCTAGTTTACACCTAGTGTATATATATATATAATAAAATTGTAGTTACTGTACGTATATGATTGATGCCAAATCAATGCCATGTACAATCATGTACCCGTTGCATCCACCGGTCCAAATCATTGGGTTGACCACCTTTGGCTGTCCCCACACAGAATCAAACCAACAAAGAGATCACTGGCTCACTGCTGCATGCTGTGCCGTTTCGTTCATCACGCTTCTCTCCCTCTTTCTCTCTCAATAATCATGAAGCCATATGATACGTACTGCTAATATGATTAAATTTTTCCAAGGAGAGTAATATATAACAGTATAGTAATAGTATTTAGCGCAGTGGCATATAACGACGGATCATCTTGTTAATCCTCTTTTCATGGCCAACCTCCACCCCACTAAACAAGCTACTACCCTTTTCGCTTTCCCGCGCTTATATATACTCCTGCCATGCAACCGCCCCATGCACCACCAATCCAACTACCATCTCAACCACCTCTGCTCTGACCTCCCTTCTGCATCATCTCTCTCTAGCTCTGTTCAGCTTGTCAACGACGAAGGGCACACACACCACTCTCTAGCTTAGCTAGCTCTCAGCCTCTGCTCTGTGGTCGACAGCATGAATTTCTCGTCGTATTTCTTCTCCTCCTCGTCATCCTCGGACAAGAAGTCGTCGTCTTCGTCGTCCAAGCGCCGGCAGCAGCAGCAGGCGGCGCAGCCGCAGCCGGACGCCAACACGACGCGGTACCTGGGCGTGCGTCGCCGGCCGTGGGGCCGGTACGCGGCGGAGATCCGCGACCCGGCCACCAAGGAGCGGCACTGGCTGGGAACCTTCGACACGGCCGAGGAGGCCGCCGTGGCCTACGACCGCGCCGCGCGCTCCCTCTGCGGCGCCCGCGCGCGCACCAACTTCGCCTACCCGGACCTCCCGCCGGGCTCCTCCATCACCCCTACCTCTCCCCGGACCTCACCTCGGGCGACAACGCCACGCAGCTCCTCCAGCCATTCTACGCCGACCCCGCCGCGTCGTCCCTGACGACGGCGGCCCCGGCCGCGAACAGCGCGGCGAGCTACGGCGGCGTCGCCGGCGACTACGCCTCTGCTTACGGCTATAGTGCCGAGGACATGTCCGCTCTCATGGACGACCTCGCCATACCCGACGACCTGACCGCCGACTACGGAGCCGGCGGCTCTGTGGACATGTCCTCCGTGTACAGCGGAGGCGGAGGCAGCGCCAATGCCAGCTCCGGCAGCGTCGTCGGCGGGGGCGGGTGGTGCGACGCGTCGGAGTTCAGCGCGTACGGTGCGTCGTCCGCCGCCTCGCACGGGGTTTACTTCGAGGAAGGGTACGTGCACAGCCCGCTCTTCTCGCCGATGCCGGCCGTCGACGACGCCTGCGCCGACGGCTTCCAGCTCGGCGGCTCCTCCTCGTCCTATTACTACTGATCGATCGTCGTCCATCTATCCCGGATCGATCGTCGACCGCCTCTGCGCCCGCCGGTGGTGGACTGTGGCGTGTGGTGAGTTGCTGGGTGCGCTTAGCAGTTTAATTACTTTCTAACAGTCGTGTCATATCATAGTATTATTATTAATAATACTTCTATGTACTGTCACTGTATTTTGTCACTTTTTGGGCCTCCATCCCCATTTTCTGGGTGATCGATGGGCCTTTCATATTGGGCCGTGCTGTGTTCTTTTTATGCTCCTTTCTCGTTTGTGTTTTGGGTGCTTGCATTGTATTAGTAGTGATATATATGTGTAAAGATGATCAGTCGGCACACACTCGTGTGTTGCTGGCGCTTCAGTTCAGTGTAATATGTTTTATTACCTGTTATTATATGTACATCTTTTCCCTAGCGTACATTTTATTGTCGTATATGGGGCAGTTCTACCATAATGTGGTCAGTCTGATTATTATTGTTCGTCCATTGGCTGTTCTTGCATTGACTCAGACTGGATACACCGTTTGATGCCGTGTGAAGCAGGCAGCGTCTAAATGGCCAAAAAAGAGCCAAATGGTCTTGGTGCAATTAGGCCACTCGTGTGAAGTTCACTGACCTATATATAGTGTACATGTGCCTGTGTATAAGTGCAACCGCTGAAGGCGGCACACTCTGCTATATATTCAGCAGTCATCGCTCGCCGTCGTCCATGCATGCCCATATACCTGCCATTCTGCACGTCTCACCCTCTCGTTCAGGTGTGCCTGATCAAATGATTGTATCCGCGCGCTCCAGCTCTGCAAAAGTAGTGTAGCCGAACACAAATTAAGCTTGCCAGAAAAAAAGAAATTAAATGTTCGAGTGGTTAGACATATATATAAATTTCAGGATCTCCAATAATTGTTCTTTGATATCGATGGTGTCTTCAGTAGCACTTCAATTACACCCGCCAACACATCATTTTACTACGCCTCTGTTTGGTTTGTCCGCCTGACCCAATACAAAACTATTTAAACTGGTTCACTTGCCCATATTAAGATTCTCTGTTTAATTATTTTGTTTTGTTACTACTAATACCACTATTTGTCAAAAGGTTGTTGGTGATTACTTACGGTTGATAATTATGTTTTGACATTAGGAGAATGCCTAAATTAGACTACCCAAATACCAAGTTCTTGATGGGCCACTTGAAGAAGAATTGTAAAGTCGAATAAAATATATTATTGGTCATTTGAAAGAAAAACTGCGAACACATAGTTGAGATGTGACCATATGTGTTGTGATGATAGGTGATTGTTAGGAGATAATCAAGTTTTGATTTTATGTTTGGACTAAACATGATGCGGTTGTGGTAGGCTTTTAAATTAGGCATGATGCTTAGGTTAAATAGCCCACCCTAGTATATTTATACATAGAGTCTAGTTTGGTTATTGAACCAAAAAATTGCTTGTGTAGATAATGGTTGTATATATGAAGTAACCCTTGCAAGAATTATCAAATTCTTGGGGTAGGTCCTTGAGATAAATTCATAATGGAGATAAATTAATCAAGACATATTTGATGAGCTTTAAATAATAAATGTTTCAAATCTAAAATGGGGCTCTTTTTGCTAACTGAACATGAATGCTAACCTTTCATTAGCATAGATGAAAGCCTTAGCTCATGGCATTAACCAATATCGTTTCAAAAACCTTTGTGAAGGCCCTTTGGGTTATTATTGTTCACTAACCTTATGTAGGGACGAAACCTTGATCAAAAGAAAGGTGAATCATATAGCTCCAAGCACAACAAACCCGCCAAGCTAGCGAAAACAACACGAAGATCACGATGTCATGGCAGGGACAATAAGTGCAACAATCCATATCCTCATCTCCGTGATTAGATAAAGTGCATTCAAGTTAAATTTAATGGAAAAGTTTTGGTCAATGTACTTAAAATGGTGAGCCCTTGCCCAAAGGTAAATCGATACACTACTAGGATTTGACCCTTGTAGCACCACTAGTTTTTGCAACACCACACATTTGGTTGCAATATTTATTTCTATGGCAACCAACATCATATTTGGTAACAATATATGGGCCTTACGGCGACCAAAATGTTGTGTTGCGTTAGTCATAAGCTCCATTGCAAGAAGTAGACACTAATGCCACAGCTGAACAGGTGGTTGCGAGTGCAGGTGCCTATTGCCACCTCTAGTGTTGAGTTGTGATAATATTCTTGTTGCGTTGTGATAGCTAGGTGTTGTTGCCACCGGTGTAAACGTGGTTCTAAGTAGTTGTGCATATGGCAATGAAGTAAGTTCGTTGTGTTAATTTTGACCCACGTTGCGATAGATCATATCTATATTGCATCCAAGAAATGATTAGTTGCAAGTATTTGCGAATATAGCCACGATAAAATTTTGTTGCCTTAATTTAGACTTAGGTTGCAAAAAGGTCTTATTATATTGCAACCAAAAGTCATCCGTCGCATCCGTTGAGATTCTATTGCCACCAACTTTATATGTGTGTTGACACTGTTTTTCGGCATGTGTCAAATGAGCTAAGACTTGCATTGATCGGTAGCCGTTTTCTATCGGCATCGGAAGGTCATCGGTCAATGTTACCGATGAGAATGAATGCTGCAAATGAAGATGAGTTTGTTGCCGATGGAAGCTGAACAACAAAGCAGAATTCTTGCCGATAGGAGTTAATTGGTAAAAACAAGTTACCAGTGGAGGTGAAGAGTTGCCGATTGGAAGGTATTACCGATAAGGAGATGATGCCGATGGGCACAGAGTGACGTGGTGGTTGACGTCAGCAGGGGATTGCCGATGGCAATAGAAGGAAGTTGTGGATTGAAGAGTCTGCCGATGGAAAGTTTCATCGAAAAGAAGACATAAGGAAACTGGTGATCTCATACCAGTATTGTTATAGAAGTTTGAGTTCGACTCTTGCATGAGTCATTTATTTCTTTAAAAAATAGAGGTGTTTGTTTAGGGAAATATTATTGTCTGACTCCTGCGCGACTCAGTTGTTTCTTTAAAAGTAGGAGTTTTGTTTAGGAAAGATATGAGTCGTGTCTGTCTACAACTCCTTTTGCTGGGGTATAAATATGTACCTAGGGGTCGTGGAACAACAACCAACATATATCAAACAAATTAATTACTCTTATTTACTTTTACATCAATTTACCCCTTTATTGCATTAGTCTTAGTTTATCTACGAGTTCTTCAAGCTTCGATGGGCTGCATCTCTTCGATCTCCGTCAACCCTTGCAAGTTCCGCGTGGGAGTAATCTGAGCTTTGACATCCGGGCGCATCGCTGTTGTCTCGTTCAGCTCTGCTCTAGTTATCTTGATTAAGTTCGAAGTCTTGATATCTGGGCGTATCGCCATTGTCTTGTTTGGATCTTGATCTAGTTATTGTCCTTGTCGATTAACTGGTCAAATCGACTAGCACACCCTCGAAAATCAAATTCGGGTATTAGCTCGAGGTGTTCGTAGATCCTGACGCTTTTTGCGCCAACACCTCTTTTGGCACACCCGGTGGGACCAATTATACATCTGCTATGGGTGATCATACTGACGTCAATCAGATGAACGTCATTGAAGTCTCCGAGGCCGATCTAAAAGATGATAAAAAACAGGCCATGGAGCGGGCTATGGAGGACTACAAGCAATTGTATCTGAAATCCTTCAGCCGAAGCAGGAGCGACGAAGCCATTCAGAAGCAAGATCCGTCGTTGCCATGGCAGGTCACGTTTGATGCCAATCCTGGTAAGTTGCAAGAGATGGTTAATTCTGCATTAAATCAAGCATTAATTAGCTACTCCAATGTGCTGTCCAATACTGTGTACAATGCTGTTATGCAATCTTTCAAAGAAGGACAAGCACCTCAATATGTTGGTCCAGCGTATCATCAACCTGGATCGGCATCTATAACCCCATCGGCAGCTCCAATGGCGTCTTCCACTCCTGTGGATCCGTCTGCCGATGTGGCTACACCATCAAGGCCAAGTCCTGAAAGCGTCACCAAGCTTAGTGCAAATCCAGTGGTATCGGCAATGTCAGGACATGCTATCCAGAATCATCCAGCTCCTGCCAACTGGTGGGGATACGGTATGCCTCCAAATCCATCTGCTGGTTCCAGTCTGGTGCAGGGAGATAGTTCAGCTTGGAAGGGCTCCATGACATCGACAATGCAATCACAACCGATGGTCCCTATGATGCATTGCTCTATGTCTTCTCCAACTGTACAAATGCCATCAGAAGATTTCCAGGTGGTGATTTCTAAAGTACCTCTGATGCCACCATCGGTAAATTCTGTGCCGATGCAACAAAGCATAGCAACTGGGAGTCAACCTATGCTGGTGAATCCTCAAGCCGAAGTACTAACACATCAAGGTAACTAATTTGTTGATTACTCCAAGGTGCAAGAGCAGCAGGCGCCAGTTAGCTATCAGCCATCGGTAAGTCACGTGCCGATGATTTATAACCCTGGATGGACCAACCAGCCGCCGGTTCAACAACCTGGCGTACTAATGTATCATTATGGAAGTCCAACAAACACTCAAAGCGGAGCATCGGTACAACAACCGATGAATATGATGCCACAACATAACCTAGTGTGTGTGCAAAGTTATCCATTGGTAAGTCAACCGATACATAATGTCCAGATGACTGGTGCTGCACCCATGCCAACTACTCTGAATCATCTTCCACCAAGACCTGAAGAGGCGCATCAGCCGGCTCCACCAGTCAACAATTAGCTAATGAGTCGGCAAGAACAGGATGCGTATTGGGCTGATAAAATTGCCGAAGTGATGAAAGAACAATTCGACATTAAACCCAAGGTTAATACATATTCTTATCGAACACCGTATCCTCCGGCATATGACTTAATTCCTCTCTCGAATCGGTACAAAGTGCCTGATTTTACCAAATTCTCTGGCCAAGATGACACGTCAACAATGGAGCACATCAACCGCTTCATTATCCAGTGTGGAGAAGCTGCCAGCAGAGAGGATCTGAGGATGAGATTGTTCTCATCGTCATTGTCTGGATCGACAATCACATGGTTTATTTCATTGCCTCCAAACTCGGTGATTACTTGGGCCGATCTAGAAAAACAATTTCATAAGTATTTCTTCGCGGGCGTGCATGAAAAGAAGCTTATCGATTTGGTCAAGTTGAAGCAGCGTAATGACAAATCGGTGGAAAGCTTTGTCCAGAGGCTGCGAGACATGAAAAACAAGTGCTACAACTTGGTTCTTGATGATCGGCAGTTGGCAGATTTGGCTTTCCAAGGGTTACTGCCGCATATCAAAGATAAGTATGCGTCTCAAGAATTTGAAAGTCTAAGCCACCTTGTGTAGAGAATTGCCAATCAAGGCGTCAAGACGTTTGATCCTAGAAAGACCTGGAATAACAAGGTGGCCTTCATTGAGCAAGAAGAGGATTCCGATGAAGAGCTAAGCATTGGTGCTGCCGAATGGGTAAAAGATAAGAAATCGGTGTTCTGTCCGTTTGGCCAGAAGGAAGCTGAAAGGTTCACCTTTGATATCACCAAAGCCGATAGGAGGTTTGACTTATTACTTCAAGAAGGGCGGATCAAGTGGGTGCCTAACTAAGTAATTCCATCGGCCGAAGAACTCAGAAAGATCAGGTATTGCAAGTGGCACAATGTGACTTCGCACAGTACCAATGACTACAAAGTATTTAGGCAGCAGTTGCAGTCAGAAATTGAATCTGGACGAATTAAATTTGAAAATTCTAAAGCCCAGAAGCCGGTGAAGATCGATCAGCACCCGTTTCCAAATAACATGGTGGAAATCAGTGGAAAGACTAAGGTGTTGACATCGGAAGCTGCCAAGAGAAGCGCATCGGTGGACCCTGAACATCAAGTAGCTGCGTATGCAGTGACGGAGAGGAGGTTTGCCAATGATAGAAAAGGCAAGAAAGTTGCTGATGATAGCAGCAGCACCGGGAAGTCTTATGGCGTCATGATGACGCATAGGCGGCCACGACAAGATTATCGACAATCGCAAGAGGAGCGATATCGGCAGGGAAAAAGAAAAACACCAAGAGTGGGTTCGGCATAAGGACCACTGGAAGTGTCCCTTCTTCGTTCATTGCTGGGTGTCACACCCAATTTTAAGAATAAAATTGAATGCGAATAACTCATGTGTGCCCAGAGATCAATCACACACATAAGCCGACAAATCTTTAAATAGTACCATCACTGAGTGCTTATTGCATAACGAATAATATTCTTAAACATAACAGCGGAAATAAAGATAACTCTCGCGACGAAGCTCCACTTCACAGGGAACGCTGACTGGTTGACCACTAGCCTATTACTCCTCACGGTAGTCTTCATAGCCATCTGAACGGGTTGAGAAAGCAAGAGTGAGCACTTAAAGTACTCAGCAAGAGTAACATAGGGTTATGAAGCTCAAAGGCTGACACTGTCTGAACTGCGATTGCTTTTAACTTGGTCAAGTTTTACCAACACTTAGCTTTAATTATGCATAACCCAATTAATAACCACATGATAAGATTAATAATCAACATTAACAATTAAACAACATGATCATCTACACTGTGAGTTTTCCAGGCCGCTCGTGACCGTGAGCACGGCTATCATGATAGATTTACACTCTGCAGAGGTTACGCACTTTACCCACAAGCCGTGTTGCCCATATGCCCGGGTTAATTACTCCCAAAACACTGCCAAGGTGAGCGGGCATGGAACACTATGAAGTCTTTCAAAAGCCCTTTCTAGCATGTAGCGGACCCTACGGACCCAATGCAAAGGGGAAAATGGGACACCCCGATGGTACCACCCGCAGCGGTCCCCACACAAGCTATACCCCATAACCAGCTCGACAAAGGTGCCTTTATAACACACAAGCATGCTAGTCCAAACTTCATACTTAACTAAAGCCAGAGCCATTATAACACTCGTGGTTGCATTTAAGTCCCAGCTTTTACCCTACAGTGGGGTCCTATTCCATGTTGCTATAAAAGCCAATTTTATCTCATTGTTGCATATATCATTAATCAATATTCGATTCAATATTCATCATGTAAAGCATAGCAAAGCTACCCATATGCATAGAAACCCATGGTAACAAGGTAAAAGGATAACAAAGCTATGGTTAAGATCTAAATAGGAATCAAATTAGACACATACAATATGACTAGATGAATTAGGGTGAATAGGTAACAAGGATGATCCCATGTTAAACTTGCCTTGATCACAAAGCTCTTGGTGATCCTGATCTTCTGCAAAGAACTCTTGCTCACCAAAGATCTCACCAGCTGTACTCGATCAACATCACCACACAATCATCCGAACAATCATACACAAAGCAATAAAGATATGATCAGAACATTACATCATAAACAATAAAGAGGCTTTGGAAAGGTTATAAAATAGATCTATATTATACTACGATCACAAAGACGCGAAAATCACGCTAAACGGATCTAAAACGAAGAAACTATAGATTAAACAAGATTTTGAAAAGGGAAAGATTAAGGCATTAAAAGAATTAATTTACTTTGATTTTCAAAAGTATTAACATAGATGAAATCTATACTACTGGATAGAGCATAAAATTATGGATCTAACGCAACTTGAACGGATCGATTTGGATTTAAAACAAGCAAAATATAAGCATTTAAAGATCAGTGGCAAAACTATAAATAGGGATTTTTATTTAAAATCAAATTAAACAGATCTAAAAAGGAATACGTTTCCCAGAGAAGAAAGCGTATAGCTGGATGGTGCCATAGGACTGCGGGTTTAGAGCTGGAAACCCGAGGGTCTCTTTAGCAAATATGCCACCCGAAGGGTATCGGCCGCTCAGGGCCGTTGGATCTGATCTGGGCGATCCAGATTAGAAGAGAGAGAGAGGGGCGGCGCTCTGCCGGAGCTGGGCGGCGCACGGCGGAGCCATGGCCGGCCGAGCCCGAAGCTCGTCGGCGTAGGCCGATCTGGCGCTATGGTGCTTGGTTTCCAAATCCGAGAGCACCGGGAGAAAGATCAGAGAGAGACGAACTCACCTGGGAGCTCGGAGGGGCTCGAGGACGGCCGAGGATGGCCGGCGACGTGGAGCAGTGGCGGCGGCTTCCCTGTGCACGGAGGCGCGGTCAACCAGCGTGCAATTGAACGGAAAAAGAGAGGGGGAAGGTGTTCCGCACGTACGCAAAGATGATGGGACGCTCGACGAAGAGCTTGCGGGGTCCAGTGGCGCAGAACGGCGGCGGACTCTGTTCGGCGGCGGCGCTGTTGCGGCTTGGCGAGACGAGGCGAGGACGAGGCGAGGAGCGGCACGGCGCGGTGCCATATATAGCGGTACGAGGACAGAGTCCTATGCGGACACGAGCGCGGGCGCAAGCGCGGAGTCCGCACGCGGCGCGATGCGGCGCGGCGGTTGCGGCGCGAGGCAGAGTCCGGACGGACTCGGGGAGGAAGAAGGGAGGAGGCTGACGAGCGGGCCCATGCTATCAGCGAGCGGGAGGAGGGAGGAGAGAAGCATGCCGACAGAGGCCTTGCGGGCGAGCTGGGCCGCGGGTGCGGGCGGCCGGCCCATGCGGGAAGGAGCGAGGGGGAGAGGAAACAGGCCGGGAACTGGGCCAGCAGGCCGAAAGATAGAGAGAAGGGAGAAAAGGGTTTTCTTTTTCTTTTGTTTTTCCACTTTGATTTTCTAATTGATTTTGAAATGTTTTCCTTGAGTTTTGTAAACCAAACAACATGAAGAAAATGCAGGGGCATGCAATGCACAACCATGTGGTAACCCTAGCATGTGATTTGTTTTATTATTTTCTTTATTTAATTCTATGATCACAAAAATGCTTGAAAATAAATCAAATTAAAGCAAATTCAAATCTAATTTCTATTTTCAAATTTTAGGGTGTTACAAATCTACCCCCCTTAAAAGAATCTCGACCCGAGATTCCCAGATTTTACTTACTTAAAGAGTTGAGGGTAGGTTTTTCTTAGATCTTCCTCTCTTTCCCAAGTGGCCTCTTTCTCGGTATATCGATTCCATTGCACCTTGCACATCTTGATGACCTTACTCCTTGTAATTCTTTCAGCAGTTTCCAAAATCTTAACTGGGTATTCCTCATAGGTCAAATCTTCCTTAACTGTAAGTTCCTCCAACGGTAACTGTTCTTCGGGTACTCGCAAACACTTCTCGAGTTGAGATACGTGAAACACATCGTGAACTCCTGACAAACTTTCTGGTAACTCTAACCGATAAGCAACTTCTCCACATCTCTCAAGAATCTTGAACGGACCAATATATCTGGGTGCTAACTTTCCTTTCATATTGAACCGTTTCACACTTCTCATAGGTGACACTTTCAAGTAAACATAATCACCTACTTCAAAAGACAAATCTCTTCTTCGATTATCAGCGTAACTCTTTTGTCGAGACTGTGCTATCTTTAGATTATCTCTGATTACTTGGACTTGTTCTTCTGCATCTCTCAGAACATCTGGTCCAAACACTTGTGTTTCTCCCGTTTGATTCCAGAACAACGGAGTTCTACACTTCCGTCCATACAAAGCTTCAAATGGTGCCATCTTAAGACTTTCCTGATAACTGTTGTTATATGAGAACTCAGGATAGGGCAAACTCTTGTCCCAACTGGTACCATACTACAAAGCACAAGCTCTTAACATATCTTCTAGCACTTGATTTGTTCTTTCTGTCTGTCCATCTGTCTGCGGGTGATAGGCTGAGCTAAAATTCAACACTGTTCCGAGGGACTCATGCACTTTCTTCCAAAAGTGCGAAGTGAACTGGGTTCCTCTATCTGACACGATCTTCTTTGGAACTCCATGCTGGCATACTATCCTTTCCATATACAACTCTGCTAACTGTGCTCCCGTATAAGTGGTTCGAACTGGCAAGAAGTGAGCTACCTTAGTCAAGCGATCAACTATGACCCAGATTGAGTCATAACCTTTCCGAGTAAGCGGTAACCCAACTATGAAATCCATACCAACTTCGTCCCACTTCCATTCAGGTATCTTCATCGGTTGCAACAGTCCTGTGGGTCTTTGATGTTCTGCTTTAACCATCTGACATGTATCACATATTGCTACATACTCTGCCACGTCACGTTTCAATCCAACCCACCAGTACTTCTCTTTAAGATCTAGGTACATCTTAGTGCTTCCAGGATGTATTGAGTAGGTTGACTCATGAGCTTCTCGCAGAATCGTCTGTCGAATAGACTTGATGTCGGGGACACAAATCCTCTTCCCATACCACAATGTACCATTATCATCTAACTGGAAACCTGGTGATCTTCCTTCCTTCATGTTCTCAACTATTAACTGCAGATTCTTATCCTGCAACTGACCTTCACGAATCTCCTTCTCTAGTGTAGGCTCCACTACCATCTCCACAGCATTAGCAACAATGCTCAAGTTGAGATGCTCAAGTTCAGCACACAACTCTTCAGACATAGGTATTGTCCGAATCTCATTAGCATAACTCTTCCTGCTAAGAGCATCGGCCACAACATTGGCTTTACCGGGATGATAGTGAACATCTAGGTCATAATCCTTGATCAGCTCCAACCAACGGCGTTGCCTCAAATTTAGATCTGATTGAGTAAAGATGTATTTCAGGCTCTTATGGTCGGTGTATGTCACACTTATGACCAATAAGATAATGCCTCCATATCTTCAATGCATGAACCACAGCTGCTAATTCCAAATCATGAGTTGGATAATTCAACTCATGCTTCCTCAGTTGTCGCGAAGCATATGCAACAACTCTTCCTTCTTGCATAAGCACACAACCCAAACCAAGACGAGAGGCATCACAATAAATAGAGAACTTCTGACTCAAGTCTGGCAAGGTCAACACAGGAGCTGTAGTCAATCTCTTTTTCAATTCTTCAAAGTTAGCCTGACACTTTTCTGACCAAACAAACTTGACATCCTTCTCAAGCAACACGGTCATAGGTTTTGCTAGCTTAGAGAATCCTTCAATGAACCTTCTATAATATCCAGCTAAGCCAAGAAAACTACGAATCTCACTAACATTGGTTGGGGGTTTCCAATTCAGTACATCTTCCACCTTACTAGGATCAACTGATATACCTCCATTAGACACAACATGGCCAAGAAAATAAACTTCTTTCAACCAAAATTCACACTTCTTTTAGCATACAACTGGTGCTCTCTAAGCTTCTGTAATACCAATCTCAAGTGTTCAGCATGTTCATCATCGTTCTTGGAGTAGATCAGAATATCATCAATGAATACCACCACAAACTTATACAGGTATTCCATAAAGACCTTGTTCATCAAATACATGAAGTATGCAGGTGCATTGGTAAGACCGAATGACATCACCGTATATTCATACAACCCATACCTCGTAGTGAATGCTGTCTTGGGAACGTCTGAAGCACGGATCTTCAACTGATGATAACCAAACCGAAGATCAATCTTGGAGAACACACAAGCACCCTTCAACTGATCAAACAAATCATCGATTCTGGGCAAAGGATACTTGTTCTTGATAGTTACCTCATTGAGTGACCGATAATCAACACACATCCTCTGACTGCCATCTTTCTTGTCAACAAAGATAACTGGTGCACCCCAAGGTGAAGAACTAGGACGAATAAAACCTTTATCCGACAACTCTTTAATTTGTTTCTTAAGTTCTTCTAATTCTTTTATTCCCATCCTATATGGTCTTTTAGCTATAGGTGCAGTTCCAGGTATTAACTCAATTATAAATTCAATGTCACGATCGGGAGGCATACCTGGCAAATCTTCGGGGAACACATCCGGAAATTCATCAACAACTCGCTCTGCTGGGTTGTCATTCTCCTCGAGCTGATTGACGGCGGCTGTCGGTGGAGGTTGCATAACCACCTCAACGCTGATCCTGCCCCCTGTAGGTGTAGACAATTCGACTATCTTCTTATCACACTTGATCACTGCATCTTGCTTTCTCATCCAGTCCAAACCCAATATAACATCAATCCCAACGGTCCTCAAAACTGTAAGCTGAGCTTTGAAGTCTACCCCCTTAGGGTAACAGTAACCGATGGACAATAACAATCGGTTCTCATGACCCCACCCGGTGAATTTACGATTATAGGGTTTTGCATTGCTACTAATGATGTTCCATGCATTCTAACAAAAGCTTGCGATATGAAAGAATGCGATGCTCCGGAATAAAAAAGAACATTAGCAAGGATGGAGTTGACAAGGAACGTACCCATCATCACCTCTGGTGATTCCTGAGCTGCTTCTGCAGACACATGGTTCACGCTTCTATTATGAGAGGGCGGCTGGTACCTTCCTCTCTGATTGTTGCTGTTCTGACTTGGAGGGTTTGGTGAGTTTTGCTTCTTGGGGTAGTTATAGGAGAGATGTCCGGGTTCACCACAAGCAAAACACTTGGTGGGGGTGTTGGGAACATTAATCTTTGCTGGGGTACTGCTGGATGAGCCTTGACGAGGTCCTGAGTAGCCACCCTGTTGCTGGAACGGCGGATGTTGCTGGTTCGGGTTACGGTTCCCGAAGTTGGATGTGCCTTGGTACCTCTGCTGGTAACCCTGCTGAGGATAGTTGAGACGCTGGCGAGTGTTGCTCCCAAAAGCTTGTCCCCTGAGCTTCCTCTTCTTGTCCATCTCCCTGCGTTCATTGTCCAGGATGATGGCACAGTTCACCAAGGATTGGAAATTCAGGTATGTATTACCTTTTAGCTACAACTGGAGTTCAAGTAGATCCCCTTTAAGAAGAGACGCTGCTTATCTGCATCATCCCTTACTTCGTTGGGAGCATAGCGAGCTAGCTGCGAGAACTTGTCATGGTACTCGCTGACTGACATCTGTCCCAACCGAAGGTTCCTGAATTCTTCTTGCTTTAGCTCTATGATTCCCTCAGGAATGTGGCACACCTTGAAGTTCCGGGAAAACTCTTCCCAGGTGATAGCGGAAGCATTGCCGGGGCGAGCATCTTGATATGTCTCCCACCAAGCTGAGCTGCACCTTGAAGTTGACCAGAAGCATACAACACTTTCTCTTGGTCATTGCACTGTGCGATGTTGAGTTGCTTCTCCACCGCACGCAACCAATCATCTGCCTCCAACGGATCACTGGCATGAGAGAAGACAGGAGGGTGTCCTTGCAGAAATTCCCTCCGCTTGTTGACAGGTGGAGCTCCAGCAGGTTGATGGGGTTGGTTCTGCATGAACTACATCATAGCTTGCATTGTCTGCATCATCTGAGCCTGCATCTGCTCTAGAGTCATTGCCGGTGGTGGAGGTAGAGGGTGCTGGTCATTGTTGTTGTTGTCACTGGTGTTGGATCCGGAGTTAGTCCTGGTGCGAGACATCTGTCACATAGAATATAAGAACATCTTTAAAACCTGACACGAGACAAGTCTGCAACTTTTCTGGATTTTCAGCACAACAGCAGTCTAGAAAAACAGTCATATCTGAAGTTCCCGAACTCAAACAGAGGCATAGCTTACATGGTTGGAAAGATAAGGACTACAACTTTCGTAATTCTGACTTTTTCTGATTCTGACATTAGCTTAATCATAAACTGCATTTAAACAGATCTCTCCAGATTACAAAACTGCACAGAAACATCAACTTGCAGGAATTGTTTCTCTTAACTCCGAACAGATATGAAGGTGCTTCTTACGACCACGGAAAGATAAGGAAGTCTACTGTTTTCAGTTAACTTTTTGTAATTTTAGGATGTTCAGAATTAATTAGGAAAAATTAACAAGACTGAGAGGTCTGGAAAGATAGATTAAAGAAAACTGCAACTTTATTTACTATTATCTTTCAGATAACCCATCCTAAGCTATGAGTGTTGTGGACAGGCCCACAACCTCAACAATCATTACAAAGAGCCAACTCACACATTAGCAAAAGCACAAGCAACAAAACACTTAGAAGAACACTAGCACACACGACTCACGAACTAGCGTATAAACTATAAAGGGACTCCTAGTCCTAGTTCTTCTTGATCTTCTTGAAGTTCAAAGGCAACCCAAACTCTTCACGAAGCTCATCTTGTTGATGGTAACTGCGCTTGAGCTCCTTGCGCAGCTCCCTTGCTTCTATTAGGAGATGACCATACATGCTCATCATGTCTTGAACGAAGTTGACGAGCTCATTCAGGACGGGGCCACCTTCACCATTAGGTTCGGCGATTATCCAACCTTGCTCCGCATCGAAACGAGGGATGAAACGGCGCCGGGTGTTGGCGATCCTTTCTCTGAACTTGTTGTGGATGGCCATATATGCAGAGAACGCGGCGTCCTTCATGCTTGCTTCCATGGTAGGATGAGCAACACAGCTATGGAAAGTATAATCCACACGTTCAGCTGCTTGCCCACCAACACTTCCACAGATATAGATCTTCGCCTTCCAGTAGGTGTTGGCGAGGGGATGTTTGTATTCCTTGCAAGTGTACATGGTTGCAACCTCGGGTCCTGGGTGGCATTCCCCCACAAGGTCCACCAGCTGGGATTGAGCGTAGCTGCTGTTCGCTCCTTCTTGGATATACTTAGTGCGGATCCACCCTGGCTCTTCTGGCAGATCTTCTTCGACAACCTCAGGAGTAGAGGAATTAACGTCAGCACTTGGGGCTTGGGGGCTTTCTTCCCCGTGGTACTCTTCACTACTGGAGATTTCCTGGATCTCCTCCTCTGGTTCTTCCTGAGATTCCACCATTGGTGCTTGCGGTTCAGAAGGGGCAAACTGCTGCTGAGGAACACGTTCACTGAAACTGAGATGAGCTGATCGGCGAAGGGTAGGCATCTTTAACATGATGAAGATAGAGATAGATTAGAATAACATTTTCACAATGGAATAAGTCAAGTGTAGCATAAACAGTTTGAGAAAATATATATACAAGAAGGTGAGCATGAAAAGAGAAGGTAAAGACAAGATAAGAAGACCATTCTAACTAGGCTTGCGTCCTACAGTCAAACCAGGCTCTGATACCAATTTGTCACACCCAATTTTAAGAATAAAATTGAATGTGAATAACTCATGTGTGCCCAGAGATCAATCACACACATAAGCCGACAAATCTTTAAATAGTACCATCACTGAGTGCTTATTACATAACGAATAATATTCTTAAACATAACAGCGGAAATAAAGATAACTCTCGCGATGAAGCTCCACTTCACAGGGAACGCCGACTGGTTGACCACTAGCCTATTACTCCTCACGGTAGTCTTCATAGCCATCTGAAGGGGTTGAGAAAGCAAGAGTGAGCACTTAAAGTACTCAGCAAGAGTAACATAGGGTTATGAAGCTCAAAGGCTGACACTGTCTGAACTGCGATTGCTTTTAACTTGGTCAAGTTTTACCAACACTTAGCTTTAATTATGCATAACCCAATTAATAACCACATGATAAGATTAATAATCAACATTAACAATTAAACAACATGATCATCTACACTGTGAGTTTTCCAGGCCGCTCGTGACCGTGAGCACGGCTATCATGATAGATTTACACTCTGCAGAGGTTACGCACTTTACCCACAAGCCGTGTTGCCCATATGCCCGGGTTAATTACTCCCAAAACACTGCCAAGGTGAGCGGGCAGGGAACACTATGAAGTCTTTCAAAAGCCCTTTCTAGCATGTAGCGGACCCTACGGACCCAATGCAAAGGGGAAAATGTGACACCCCGATGGTACCACCCGCAGCGGTCCCCACACAAGCTATACCCCATAACCTGCTCGGCAAAGGTGCCTTTCACGAACCACAAGCATGCTAGTCCAAACTTCATACTTAACTAAAGCCAGAGCCATTATAGCACTCGTGGTTGCATTTAAGTCCCAGCTTTTGCCCTACAGTGGGGTCCTATTCCATGTTGCTATAAAATCCAATTTTATCTCATTGTTGCATATATCATTAATCAATATTCGATTCAATATTCATCATGTAAAGCATAGCAAAGCTACCCATATGCATAGAAACCCATGGTAACAAGGTAAAAGGATAACAAAGCTATGGTAAAGATCTAAATAGGAATCAAATTAGACACATGCAATATGACTAGATGAATTAGGGTGAATAGGTAACAAGGATGATCCCATGTTAAACTTGCCTTGATCACAAAGCTCCTGGTGATCTTGATCTGCTGCAAAGAACTCTTGCTCACCGAAGATCTCACCAGCTATACTCGATCAACATCACCACACAATCATCCGAACAATCATACACGAAGCAATAAAGATATGATCAGAACATTACATCATAAACAATAAAGAGGCTTTGAAAAGGTTATAAAACAGATCTATATTATACTACGATCACAAAGACACGAAAATCACGCTAAACACATCTAAAACGAAGAAACTATAGATTAAACAAGATTTTGAAAAGGGAAAGATTAAAGCATTAAAAGAATTAATTTACTTTGATTTTCAAAAGTATTAACATAGATGAAATCTATACTACTGGATAGAGCATAAAATTATGGATCTAACGCAACTTGAATGGATCGATTTGGATTTAAAACGAGCAAAATATAAGCATTTAAAGATCAGTGGAGAAACTATAAATAGGGATTTTTATTTAAAATGGAATTAAACAGATCTGAAAAGGAATACGTTTCCCAGAGAAGAAAGCGTATAGCTGGATGGTGCCATAGGACTGCGGGTTTAGAGCTGGAAACCCGAGGGTCTCTTTAGCAAATATGCCACCCGAAGGGGTATCGGCCGCTCAGGGCCGTTGGATCTGATTTGGGCGATCCAGATTAGAAGAGAGAGAGAGGTTCGGCGCTCTGCCGGAGCAGGGCGGCGCACGACGGAGCCATGGCCGGCCGAGCCCGAAGCTCATCGGCGTAGGCCGATCTGGCGCTATGGTGCTCGGTTTCCAAATCCGAGAGCACCGGGAGAAAGAGCAGAGAGAGACAAACTCACCTGGGAGCTCGGAGGGGCTCGAGGACGGCCGAGGATGGCCGGTGACGTGGAGCAGCGGCGGCGGCTTCCCTGTGCACGGTGGCGCGATCAACTAGCGTGCAATTGAACGGAAAAAGAGAGGGGGAAGGTGTTCCGCACGTACGCGAAGATGATGGGACGCTCGACGAAGAGCTTGCGGCGTCCAGTGGCGCAGAACGGCGGCTCGGCGGCGGACTCCATTTGGCGGCGGCGCTGCTGCGGCTTTGCGAGACGAGGCGAGGACGAGGCGAGGAGCGGCGCGGCGCGGTGCTATATATAGCGGACCGAGGACAGAGTCCTATGCGGACACGAGCGCGGGCGCAGGCGCGGAGTCCGCACGCGGCGCGTCGTGGCGGTTGCGGCGCGAGGTAGAGTCCGGACGGACTCGGGGAGGAAGAAGGGAGGAGGCTGACGAGCGGGCCCGTGTTGTCTGCGAGCGGGAGGAGGGAGGAGAGAAGCAGGCCGGCAGAGGCCTTGCGGGCGAGCTGGGCCGCGGGTGCGGGCGGCCGGCCCATGCGGGAAGGAGCGAGGAGGAGAGGAAACAGGCCGGGAACTGGGCCAGCAGGCCGAAAGAGAGAGAGAGAAGGGAGAAAAGGGCTTTATTTTTCTTTTGTTTTTCCACTTTGATTTTCTAATATATTATGAAATGTTTTCCTTGAGTTTTGTAAACCAAACAACATGAAGAAAATGCAGGGGCATGCAATGCACAACCATGTGGTAACCCTAGCATGTGATTTGTTTTATTATTTTCTTTATTTAATTCTATGATCACAAAAATGCTTGAAAATAAATCAAATTAAAGCAAATTCAAATCTAATTTCTATTTTCAAATTTTAGGGTGTTACACTAGGAAGAAGGCATCAAGCTATCTACTGCCGATAATTGTCCTGAATGCAATGGGTACTACCCTACCGATCGATCAGAAAAGAAGCCTTGCTTTGACGATCGGACATCCAGGTATGCTAGGCCACTTAGAGAAAAGAAATCGGCACATGACCGACTGGGGGGCAAGCTCAGCGCGCTTAACAGGCTTGGCAGGCGTGTTGATCAAGAGGAACTTGAGGAGATGACCAATGCAAAAGTGCCCGATGAAGAAATATTCTCCAGAGATCCGAACATAAGGAATGATGCTGACACAAGCAGTGAGAGGCAACACCAGCCTGTTTGGAAAACCAAGCTTCCTCAATGGTTCCCTAAGGGTCTGACGAAGACTCAGAAGAGGAGAATCCAGCGCGAACGCCGAAATGACTTGTATGACAATGAAAATCCTTCAAGGGAAAAGCAGTGGAGACCAAAGCGCAAGGATAGAGATCCATCGGCAGAAATCAATATGGTTGTAATATTGCCGATGGAGTTCATGGCGCCTGTCAGTGACGAGGAAGAAGCTGCTGAAATGGCACAATTGGTGTTGGATCCGATGACAACTGTCTTTGAGAAGCCTACCGATGATGAAAGGCAACACCTAAGGGCTCTGTTCGTTAAGTGCAAAGTAGATGGACAACCTGTAACGAAGATGCTGGTGGATGGTGGGGCGTCAATCAACATAATGCCGTACATCATGTTCAGGAAGCTTGGGAAAAGCGACCAAGACTTAGTCAAGACGGACATGAAACTCAAAGATTTTGAAGGCAATGTGTCGCCAACTATGGGAGCCGTATGTGTTGAATTAACCATTGGCAGTAAAACTTTGCCGACAACGTTTTTTGTGATCAGTGGCAAAGGCACCTACAACTTGCTCCTAGGAAGGGATTGGATCCATGCTAATTGCTGCATTCCTTCTACAATGCACCAAAGCCTTGTGTAGTGGGTCGGAGACAAAATTGAAGTCGTCCGGAGTGAGACCCTGTCAATTGTTGCATCGGTAGAATCGGAAACTTATGAGCAGACCAAGTGCATATCAGGTGAAGCTTGGGACATAGAGTTCCTCAAAGTTGCCGATTACCGCATTACACCGATCCAAGCAGTCGGTCCTAAAGAAGATTTTTAATGGATTGATTCGCCGATGATGGAAAACTGGGGCATGGGTTCACATCCGCCGATGATTTATTAGAAATAGATATCGGCGATGGCAGTAAGCCCAGGCCAACTTTCATTAGTGCTAAATTAGATTCCCAATGTAAACAACAGTTGAGTGATTTATTAAAGGAATACAAAGATTGTTTTGCTTGAGATTATACGGAGATGCCTGGTTTGGACCGATCAATAGTTGAACATCGGTTAGCTATTAAACCTAATTTCCGACCTTATCAGCAACCAGCACGCCGATGCAACCCTATTATTTTACCCGACATTAAAGCTGAAATTACAAAGTTAATTGAAGCTGGATTTATTCGGTAATGCCAATATGCCGAATGGATTTCTAATGTGGTTCCTGTATATAAGAAAAATGGAAAGCTACATGTTTGCATTGATTTCAGGAATCTCAATAAGGCTACGCTGATGGATGGTTATCCGATGCCCGTTGCCGATCTGCTGGTTGATGCTGCTGCTGGACATCAAATCATTAGCTTCATGGATGGTAACGCTGGATATAATCAGATATTCATGGCTGAAGAAGACATATCCAAGACTGCTTTTAGATGTCCAGGTCATGTCGGTTTATTTGAGTGGGTTGTGATGACTTTTGGCTTGAAGAATGCCGGTGCTACTTATCAGAGAGCAATGGATTTTATTTTTCATAAGTACATCGACACGATAGTCGAAATCTATATTGATGATGTGGTGGTTAAGTCTGGAAATTTTGAGAAGCATCTTGCCTATTTACGAAAGATCCTGGAATGCACAAGGAAACATGAGTTAAAGATGAATCCTAATAAGTGTACGTTTGGGGTATCGGCAGGTCAATTTCTAGGTTTCATGGTGTATCAAAGAGGGATTGAGATCGGCAGAAAATCTATTGATGCAATTAATAAGGTGGTTGCCCCTACAAACAAGACTGAGCTGCAATCCTTGATCGGCAAGATTAATTTCATTAGGAGATTTATATCCAACTTATCTGGTAAGATTAAATCTTTTAGCCCATTGTTAAGGCTGAAAGCTGATCAAGAGTTTACATGGAAAGAGGAACAATAGTTAGCCTTGGAAGAGATCAAGAAATATTTGGTAAACCCTCCAGTCTTGGTTCCACCTCAACACGGGAAGCCTTTCAGGTTGTATTTGTCTGCCGATGACGGCGTTATCAGGTCAGCCTTAATCCAAGAATTTGAAGGGAATGAACGTGTGATTTATTATTTGAGTAGAAGGCTGGTAAATGTTGAAACCAGGTATTCGGCCATAGAGAAATTATGTTTATGCTTATATTTCTCTTGCATAAAATTAAGGCATTATTTATTGTCAGCTGAATGCACTCTTATCTGCAAAGATGATGTGATTAAGTATATGCTGTCGATGCCGATATTAAGTGGGAGAATCGGCAAATGGATTCTAGCACTTTCAGAATTTGATCTGAAGTATGAATCAACTAAAGCAGTTAAGGGTCAGGTGATGGACGATTTTGTTACTCAGCATTGCAATGTGGTAAGCTCTGTAGAGATTGCTCCTTGGACTTTGTTCTTTGATGTGTCTACATGCAAAGAGGGGGCATGTATCAACATTGTCTTAATTTCGCCCCGTGGACGGAAATATGAGATTTCACTGCCGATTGTTGCCACCTCAACAAACAATCAGACTGAATACCAGGCTTTGCTAAAGGGGTTGGAATTACTCAGGGAGGTACGTGCCGATGCTGTTGAAATCTTCAGTGATTCCATGTTAGTAGTTAATCAATTGATTGGGACATATGAATGCTGAAGTGAAGCTTTGATTGAAACCCATGAAAGGTGTTTGCAGTTATTAAAAGAATTCAAAGAATACCGCCTTGAACATATTCCCAGGTTGCATAATGAAGAGGCTAATCGGCTAGCACAGAATGCTTCAGGGTATCAGCCAATTCAAGAAGTCATGACATTAGTGAAGGTTGCCGATGACTGGAGAAAAGAGATTGCTGATTACTTAAGGGATTCGTCTAAAAAGGTTGAAAGGCGTCTAAGGTTTCAGGCTACCAAGTACGTGCTCCTTGATGATGAATTATATTATCGAACGATTGATGGAGTTTTGCTCAAGTGCCTTAGTAAAGAAGAATCGAAAGGGTTGATGGGTGAAATTCATGAGGGAGTATGTGGGGCGCATCAATCGGCGTTCAAAATGAAGTGGATGATTAGGCGGAATGAATATTATTAGCCGACGATTCTTGAAGATTGCTTCAACTATTTTAAAGGGTGCCAAGATTGTCAGAAGTTTGGTAATGTTTAGAGGGCACTTGCATCGGTAATGAATCCTATAATCAAGCCTTGGCCGTTTAGAGGATGGGCTATTGATCTCATCGGCCAGATTTATCCGCCATCAAGCAAGGGGCATAAGTTTATACTTGTCGCTACCGATTACTTCACAAAATGGGTTGAGGCGATTCATTTGAAGAAGGTGACATCGGCAAACATGATAGATTTTGTAAAAGAACATATTGTTTACCGATTTGGTATTCCTCAAACTATTACTACCGATCAAGGGACCATGTTCACATCGGGAGAGTTTGATGAGTTTGCTGCTGGTATGGGGTTCAAGGTATTGAATTCTTCTCCTTATTATGCCCAGGCTAACGGTCAGGCTGAGGTGACTAATAAAGGAGTTATTAAACTTATCAAACGCAAGACTGAAGAAAACCCTAGAAGGTGGCATATAGTGTTGAATGAAGCACTATGGTCGTGTCAGATGGCGTGTCATGGTGCAACCAAAGTTTCGCCGTATGAGTTGGTTTATGGACACGATGCTGTCCTACCTTGGGAAGTTAAAACTGGTTCTAGGCGGTTGTTTTCTCAAGATCAATTGACAACCGATGAGTATGATACTCTTATGAAGGATGAGTTAGAAGACTTAGCAAGTCATCGGTTGAGGGCTTTGATCAGCATTGAAGAAAATAAGAAAAGGGTTGCCAGATGGTATGATAAGAAGGTAAAGGTGAAAGAATTTGCCGATGGCGATCTGGTGTGGAAATTGATTTTACCGATTGGGACTAAGAGTTCTAAGTTTGGAAAATGGTCTCCTAATTGGGAGGGTCCGTTTTGGATAAGCCAATCTTTTCCTGGTAATGCATATATTTTGGAAACCCTCGAAGGGGTTGCATTTCCCAGAGCAATCAACGGTAAATACTTGAAGAAATATTACCCTAGTATTTGGGTAGATGCATAGAATACCCGTTGGAATGCCGATGAAAGAAAGAGTTATAAGACATCGGTAAAAAATGTGCTGGCGTTATATTACAAGCAGAATCAAGTATTAGTGTTATGCTTGCCGATACAATAGATTACAACAGATTACAACAGGGATTGAATGGATGTTATCGCACGCAGGTGAATCTGATCTGCTTCTTCTATCTCCTTGGTGTCATCATCGGTAGATCCTTCGACTGGCTTGATCTTTCTTTTCAGCAGAACAGCTTGCCGAGCGTTTGCATCTCTTTCTTGTTGCAGGGCTTTAATAGCATCGGGCAGTTGAGCTTTCTTTTGGTCGGCCACATTTACGGCTTCATCGACTTTCTTCAGTTCAGCCAACAACTCTTCCCTTCTTGCCGATAAGTGGGTGATTTCTTGCTCAAGATCGATGCTAGAGGCTTCCAAATGGCCGATGCCCTTGTGCTTTTCATCGGCAACTTGTTTGAATTGGAGCATTTTCTCTTCGAGCTTTGATTGAGCGGTTCTATCGGCAATACGATGAGAGGCCCGTTGGTATTGAAGTTGTCGGCTCTCAAGGAATGTTGCTTGGAAGAGTATTTCTTCGATATCGGCAGACAGACAACCTTGAATCTCCTTGAAAGCTACTTTCGCTGCAGAGGAATCTTGAACTAGGAGAGGTGTACTTTGTTGCGGTGAAAGTAGCAATACTTCGAGCTTGGACTTGATGTCTGCCGATATAGGGCTTGGAGCTGGAACAGAGCTTTCTTCTTCATTGCCTTCGTCGGGAACGATAACGGCGAAAGAAAATAAGCTATCAGGGGAGTCTTGAGCCTGAAAAGAAGAAAATTAGAATGTGCCGATCACAAGTTTATATTGCAAGTTTTATGACAGTTGGCCTACCATCTTGAAACGGACCTCTTGCTTGGGACTTGGGAAGGCAGCTAGCATGGCATCATCTCGAAGATCGGCAGCGGTTGCCGATGAACTTGCCTCCGTGGGAGGAGCAGTTGGTGCTGGTGGTGCTGTTGCTGGTGCTGCCTCTGTTGTGGTAGCTAGTCTCTGTGGCGATGACGCCGTCCTCTGGTCAGGAATTTCATCTGGTGTGGGTGCTGGTGCCGATGCCGATGCTGTCTCCATTGTTGCAGCTGGTTCCTCCAGCGGTGGTATCGTTTCCTGGTCGAGAATGTCATCCAATGGATGCTCAGGAATAGATGCTGATGTTGGCTCTGTTATTGGTGCATCGGCGGAAGTTGGTGATGCAGCTGGAGTGGCTCGCCTCAAACGTTTCTTCTTCGGGGCAGCAGTTGGTGAGCTGGCACGTTTCGGCTGCGAAGCTTGGGGGGCATTGACAGCATGAGTTGGAGAAGCTTGTACATTTGGATTAGCTGCCGATGACCTCGTTGCATGTAAAAGATATTTGGTGCAAGTTAAATGAAGTGAATGTTGCCGATGAGAGTTTGTAATCGGGGTAAATGAAATAAAAACTCACTGCAAAAGCTCGCGCCAAGATGGCGGCGGCGGCCGATGGAGTAGCGATGGTCCTAGCTGGTGTGAGCTTAGGTTTGAGGGTAACCTTAGGTACCCTTTGAGGTGTGAAGGCAGCCAATGTAGGAGCCTTGTTGCCAATGATTGATGTGGGGTTCATCATTCGAAGATTGAAGTGCTTGCCTCTCTTGCTCGTTCGGGGGATTGGATCGTCAACCTGTTAAGTAAAAGAGGGTCAGATGCCGATGGTAGAAGTAAATAATAAGAGATGCATTAGAGTGAAGAACTTACTGCATCGTCGGGAATGATGTGATCGGCGTCGATCAAATGCCGATAGTAATGCGATGATTTGGCGAACAGCTGGCTTCTCCATTCTTGCCACCAAGATTTGTATGACTCCGTGATGAAAGATGTTGGTGCCCAAGAGGATAGGTCAATGTTTGATGTATCCGCATAAGGAGAAAGATTAATGATCCTATTCCAGTCCATGGCACTGGAGATGACTTCTCTTGGCTTTATCATGTTGGCGTAGCTAAGTTTGATCGGCAATTGACCAAATGCCAGCTGTCTTGCTGCTGCCGATGGATAATAGGACTCATAAGATGCAGGAGCGTTCTTCCCGGTTCCAAAGATGTTGACTGGAATGGCTCGGGGAACAATGCTAGGCTTCATGATTGTTTCATTTTGCGGTACGTTCCAATCGGTAAGGTTGAATAACAGAGGGAATCGGTTGTTATCATCAACATAAGGCCACCAAAGCCATTCTACAGCAGGGATTCTGTTGTAAAGCTTTTGAAAGAACTTGCCAAATTGATCTGTGTTGGCATCGGTTCCTGGTAGCACTATGATAGCTTCCCCAAAATTGAGTGGGGACGAGTTGCCGATTCGTCATCATCATATTCATAGTCCTCCGATATATCCCTTGGAAATTGCTGATTGAACAAGTCGAATTGGAGGACCTTGTACATGTGTGTGTTTAACCACATATTTATAAACCACCAGGTACCTCCGAGGTTGCCGATGGGCTCGCCTAGCAATAACTTTCTGGATACCTGATGAAGGAGGTGATATACCGATCCGAGGAGGTATCGGCCAAGAGGAAGTTTTGCTCCATCGGCCAGAAGCTCTGTTGCGGGAAGGTACATGGTGGTAAGTCCAACTGTTCTGCCACAGAAGATGAACTTTTCTAACCACATGTTTAAGAAGATGGCGTGTTCCCTCTGATCTACCGATCCAGTCTTCTGGTTCTCTCGAATGTATCCAATCTAACCGATGATATTGCGTGTGTTCACTTTATATTCAACTTTCCTACCGAAAAGGTTGGAGGGATCGGCAGAAGAGACATCAAGGCCGGTAAGCATATGCATATCGGCAAGGGTGGGAATGCTGGTCCATGTCTGAACAAAAAGACATTCATTGTATTGGACCAGAAATAAGAAGCAACCATCATCATATTCTCATTCTTTGCCATATCGGCAATAGAGAGTCTAATGCACTGATCCAAGTTGCGCTCTGCCCAGTAAACTTGCTGTGTTCTGATTATTCTGAGATACCAGTTCTTCCATCCCTTGGTGGGTTTGGGCCATGAACGGAAAGCATCTTTCCACAACCCTAGACTAAAACACTCAGATCTGAAAGGGATGCGGTTGGTCTCTGCGTTAATCAGATTGGTGGGATCGGTGTTTCCCATTGGGCCTAGGCAGTTAAAGTTGGATTGCTCAATTGGTATTACTACCTTGTTGTACATTTCCTAGGTTTCGGAAAAAATCAAGGAAAGAAAGGGGAAAAGGATTATGAAATTGATACGGAAAAGAAACTTGCAGAAGATGAAGCGAGAAGAGAGCAGATTTACTCTGGGAACATCGAAGTGGATTGCCATTGAAGCTGGGGAGGTCCTTGCGATTCGTGCTCTGCTTGAGGAAGACGCCGTTTCTTGGGTTGCCGGAGGTGTTCTTCAGAGCCGCCACCGAGGTTGAAGATGAGGGCAAATGAAGGAATGCAGGCTCAGGGTGAAGAACAGATTGGATGGTGGTAACTTTTATAAGCCTGGTCAGGAGTATTTTGGAATTTTTTTTGCACTGAGCAGGAATATGGAAGGGTATGCAATAGGTATGCGCGACAATCGAGGAGATATGATTGGGCTTACAACTGTTCGCGCTGCAGTCGCGGAATTTTGTTGATAAATTGCGATTTTTACGCGCGGTAATCGAGGAGGTCATGCAAGTATCTTGGAGGAAAAGGTTACAGTAGAGAAAATTTCGGCGCGAGATACCAGTTCTTCCATCCCTTGGTGGGTTTGGGCCATGAACGGAAAGCATCTTTCCACAACCCTAGACTAAAACACTCAGATCTGAAAGGGATGCGGTTGGTCTCTGCGTTAATCAGATTGGTGGGATCGGTGTTTCCCATTGGGCCTAGGCAGTTAAAGTTGGATTGCTCAATTGGTATTACTACCTTGTTGTACATTTCCTAGGTTTCGGAAAAAATTAAGGAAAGAAAGGGGAAAAGGATTACGAAATTGATACGGAAAAGAAACTTGCAGAAGATGAAGCGAGAAGAGAGCAGATTTACTCTGGGAACATCGAAGTGGATTGCCATTGAAGCTGGGGAGGTCCTTGCGATTCGTGCTCTGCTTGAGGAAGACGCCGTTTCTTGGGTTGCCGGAGGTGTTCTTCAGAGCCGCCACCGAGGTTGAAGATGAGGGCAAATGAAGGAATGCAGGCTCAGGGTGAAGAACAGATTGGATGGTGGTAACTTTTATAAGCCTGGTCAGGAGTATTTTGGAATTTTTTTGCACTGAGCAGGAATATGGAAGGGTATGCAATAGGTATGCGCGACAATCGAGGAGATATGATTGGGCTTACAACTGTTCGCGCTGCAGTCGCGGAATTTTGTTGATAAATTGCGATTTTTACGCGCGGTAATCGAGGAGGTCATGCAAGTATCTTGGAGGAAAAGGTTACAGTAGAGAAAATTTCGGCGCGTAAAATATTCTACACTCCGAAATTGGGGGGCATGTGTTGACACCGTTTTTCGGCATGTGTCAAATGAGCTAAGACTTGCATTGATCGGTAGCCGTTTTTATCGGCATCGGAAGGTCATCGGTCAATGTTACCGAGGGAAATGAATGCTGCAAATGAAGATGAGTTTGTTGCCGATGGAAGCTGAACGACAAAGCAGAATTCTTGCCGATAGGAGTTAATTGGTAAAAACAAGTTACCAGTGGAGGTGAAGAGTTGCCGATTGGAAGGTATTACCGATAAGGAGATGATGCCGATGGACACAGAGTGACGTGGCGGTTGACGTCAGCAGGGGATTGCCGATGGCAATAGAAGGAAGTTATGGATTGAAGAGTCTGCCGATGGAAAGTTTCATCGAAAAGAAGACATAAGGAAACTGGTGATCTCATACCTGTATTGTTATAGAAGTTTGAGTCCGACTCTTGCAGGAGTCATTTATTTCTTTAAAAAATAGAGGTGTTTGTTTAGGGAAATATTATTGTCCGACTCCTGTGCGAGTCAGTTGTTTCCTTAAAAGTAGGAGTTTTGTTTAGGAAAGATATGAGTCGTGTCTGTCTACAACTCTTTTTGCTGGGGTATAAATATGTACCTAGGGGTCGTGGAACAACAACCAACATATATCAAACAAATTAATTACTCTTATTTACTTTTACAACAATTTACCCCTTTATTGCATTAGTCTTAGTTTATCTACGAGTTCTTCAAGCTTCGACGGGCTGCATCTCTTCGATCTCCGTCAACCCTTGCAAGTTCCGCGTGGGAGTAATCTGAGTTTTGACATCCGGGTGCATCGCTGTTGTCTCGTTCAGCTCTGCTCTAGTTATCTTGATTAAGTCCAAAGTCTTGACATCTGGGCGTATCGCCGTTGTCTTGTTTGGATCTTGATCTAGTTATCGTCCTTGTCGATTAACTGGTCAAATCGACTGGCACACCCTCGGAAATCAAATTCGGGTATTAGCCCGAGGTGTTCGCAGATCCTGACGCTTTTTGCGCCAACAATGTGGATATATTAGAGTATGTGTCGTTGCAAAAAGAGTGGTATTGCCACTAAAATTTGTCCATGGTTATTACTTATCTTGCATGTGAGCCAAAAGCGAAGGGTTTAGACCAGATTACCATCCTAAAGTTAGAATCTAGTAAATAGAAAAATAGGAAAAAAAATTACAACACACACAAAAGTTGGTGGCCCGGTCGGCAACCGGATGATTTAATTAGTAAACACATCAACACGTCGATACTCTACTACTCTGTAGGGCTGATTTAACATAACTTTTAGGCATTCGAAGCGACTGCGGCTCTTATACTACATAAATCAACGAATTTATTCTTCTATGAAACCTATGTCATAGTAATCAACAAGATGACATGAAGACAAATAGAGTAGCATTTCTCCATTTTTTTAATTAGAGTCTATAAGGTAATACAACATATGCAGATGACCTATATGCCTAATATAAAAAAAAACAAGCCACGACTTGTTGGTATTATTGTTCTTATTGTTCTAGTGGCTACTACTTTGGAAAGAAATGTGAATGCAAATGCACGATCAATAGTGGTGGCGTGTTCGCGAAAATGAAAATCACAATGACAATTAGGAAAAGGTAACATGGCATGAGGTAAATATAGAAGAATAACATGGAAAACTGGACTGAGCTTATTACTCCAAGTATTAAATTAGGAACCAAGCCTTAAATCAAACAAAGAATTGTACAACTCCTGAACCAAGTCCTTATATAGGTAAAAAAATCACACCAATACATATAGAATAGAATCATATTTATGTAAAAAACTCATCATCGTGTCCTTGGCCTAAAGAGTTGACAGGTGCAACATATCCATCGTCAATGTAGGTGTCATCATTATCATCGTCTTCATCAACTAAGTCTTCATCATTTGGTTCTGGCATAGGTATAGCTTTTTCAATGATGCTAGCATCTCCGGTTACTCCTTGGAGGTCATTCCTTGTCCAATTTGTCAACTCTTCATGTTTACTAGATATGGTCATAGTCTCCACACCGACATCAAGTGAGTCAATATCAATCTGTCCTTGCAATTCAGTCTCTTCAGATTCTGGCATGGAGAACAAAGTCCTAGGCTTCATTCTAACAACACTGCTCCAGTTGGATTTATTTGCGCATTTCACATAAAAAACTTGCTCAACTTGAGTCGCCAAAACATAAGGTTCATTTACATAACGACGGCGAGTTGTATCTATATCTATAATCCCATATTGATCCTTGCTATAACCTCTACTTTTATTCTTAGTAGCAGGAGGAATGTCGTACCAATCACACTCAAACAATATGACTTCTTTTTCACCAGGAAAATCTAGTGTGATTATCTTTTTAAGGACACCGTACCAATCCATATTTCCTGTACTATCATCACCCTTGACTAAAACTCCAGAATTTTGTGTACTGAAGTTGACCTCTATAGAAGCTGTTCGAAAAAGAAAATCATGGATGAAGCATCTGCTAAAAACACGAGCCATGTAATGAGGACCCTGAGAAAGGGCATATAGCTCCTCACTAATCTTCTTTTCTGCATAAACTATCTTCATCTGCACCCAATTCAAATAAATAAATAAGACAATTGATATAATTTTTTTGCATGTATATATGATAACATTACTCACCTTACGTTCAAACCAACCAACAAAATGCTCCCTATGTCGCTTATCGACGTTGTGTGCGCTAGTTCTTCTCATTACCTCCTTTTGCTCACTATATACAATAATCCAATAGATTACGTTAGTGTAACAGTAGTTATCATTACTATTCTAATCTTACTCATCTACTATAGTTAGGAGTGACCACACATATTCTGGTTGATTTTGTTTCAGTCCATCAATCAGATTTTCAACTAGTCATTAAATGACACATAGGTCGCTAAAAACCATATCAAAATCTGGTAGATAATAGGAAAAATTAAATCCAGAATTTACAGAGACACAACAAAACAATAAAAAGTGAATGACATTCGAACAATGAACACCCACATGCTCACGTGCAGCAACAAACCCAACAGGAATCCCACAAGAAAAAAAGATAACAACAGAATTCCAGTATATATTTAATGAAGAAATAACCAATAGAACTTGAGTCCTTAAAAAATGATAGAGGACAAAAGTTCAGCAGCAAGGAGCAGATTAAAAACCACTTGATTATGCAAAAGGAATAAAGCTAATTTTTTGTGATTAGCTAATGGCTATTTAAATAGTGTATTCACTATTGCATGAAAGTGACACATGCTGCTGCGCAGCACAAAATATTTTCTTCTATAGAGTTACTCAATAGAGTTTATGAAAATTGAATAAAACTGCAGTACAGAACACAAACAAACTACTAGGCATAGGTTGAGACTCAGAGCTACACTTAGTCACGACAAGGGAAAAAACCAATAGCGTGCTACTTCAACCAGATCAAAAGTACTCAAGGCATACTCCACTGATGCTCAACGAATGAAGCATAAGCCAGAAGATTTAGACAACGTGGAGTGGTACTACTTGATCCAATATTTTGGAAGTGAGAGATTCCAGGTTCGTCGTTGTCCAATTTCTTTTGTAATTCCACTACTAAGTACAACTTAATTATCGGAGTTGTACTTGTACACCTTTTGTAGAATATTAGCACCAAGAATTCTGGAAACCGACAGATTCATAAGACTAAGCATTTTACAGGATCGAAGCCATTTTCCCAAGTCAGTTTTGAACAGGTGATGACAACATTAACTAAGATGATTACTTACTTAAATATATGGTTGTTACCTAATGCTACGTTATATTGTTGCCATCTCAGAGAAACCAGACTGATGGTCAACAACTTACTGATTTGCATCTTTGGATGAAGACTCACACTAAGGATGGACAATGGTCAAATGACGAGTCTAGGGATGTCTACGTGAGTGCTTGTATATTATTGCAGCTTTAAAATTACAACATGTTTTAAACTTGTTGGAACTATTTGAAATTACATGATCCTAATTTATTTCTAATGTTCCACTTAGGAAAATGTTTGCATTCAAGTTACAACAGCAAAAAGAAGGAAGGGTAGGCCTTTCCTTACGGTTGAGGAGGAAAACACAGTTTTCCAACTCAGCTACTCTAAAACTCTTGGAACAAAATCATATAGATGTCATGGACGTGGATATATGGCCAAATATCCAACACAAAGAGCTTTACTAAAACAGAGAGAAGAAGATGCAGCCCATAGTGAAGTCTTAGCCCAACAAGAAAGAACACATCACGAACAAGAGGTTGAAGAGTTAAAAGAAAAGTTTGCAGATGAAATTTTAGCAAGGCAAAAAGATAAGGAAGAAAGTATAAAACAAATGGAAGATATTAGGAACGAATTTCAGTCAACACTACAACAACAAATACAATTGGTATTGCAGTAGGTACTAACTTTGGAGCATGATTCTCCTTTTTTTTTGGCTCCTCTACTTTAGCTAATGTTCCTTGTCTTTTGGGCTGTACAGGCTCTGACAGGAACCATCAACATCACACAGGTTCTTAATGGCCCAAGTGTCGATAACAACTTCATCACACCACCACGCATAGAGGATACAACTATAGAGGTAATAAAAATGCAGCAAAATTACTTACAAAAGGTGCACCATATTTATATATAAAATGCAACTTGTTTACATGAAAGCGTTCATTTTGGCAGAATAATGGACTAGCAAGCGTGTTGACCACAGAAAATGTAGTTGGTGAAGGCACTACCATGGCAACAAAGATTGCTGCAACCAGGCCTCTTTTCCAGAAAAACAATGGTGCTAATAGGTCACCGAATAATGTAATTTCTACCCAACAATTATTGAGGACTCATAATCAAATGAAGCAACATAAGGTATGAATACCAATGTGGTTTGTCTTTGAAATGGTGGTTATTATGCTATGTATGATGTATTAGTAAAGTTCATTAAACTGGTGGGGATCTTATCATCCAACTGGTGGGTCATTCTTAATTTACTTTATATCTTTGCCATGCTACTATGATCATTAAATTTACATCACCAAGGTTCTTATATTAAATTATTCTATTGGGCTTCAAAAAAATAATAAATTCTATTGTGTTCATGAATTGCAGAAAAGCACGGATACCCAAAATATTTAGAGAAAGATTTATGCCTATATGATAGTGACGGATAGCTAGAAGAATGAAGTGCTGATGGGCCATGGAGCATGGAGCGATCAATAAGCGGAATCATATTGAGTTCTATTTTATTATGTCATACTCAAAACATAGTTGCAAACTTGTATACAGAGATGATGTTTTTATTCTATTGTGATCATTGTGTTGTTACTTTGGTTGAGACATATATTAAAGTTAATGAAGGTTTGAGTTCTTATATGTGATGATGAAATATATAAACTCGTGGCATAACTATTTTGTATCGAGAATTAAATTTCTAGCTATGAAACAAAATAAAAAATGTGCTAGTTAAAATGCCCTCATCGCAACAAACTACCACTCAACCCCTATTTGTTGTTGCAATATACATTATTGCCACAAACTTTATGTGTTGCTAAAGGACCTGTTTACCACCAACAATGACTCATTGTATTTTTCATCTATTACCACCAACAATGATTTGTTTCATTTCCCATTTATTACCACCAATAATGATTCATTGCATTTTCCATCTATTACCACCAACAATGTATCATTGCATTTTCTATCTATTACCACCAACAATAAATCATTGCAATTTCCATCTATTGCCCCTAGAATGATCCATTGCACTTCCCACATATTACCACTAACAAATCACCGTGGCAATTTGAACTCTAGCCACCAAATTTGTTACATTGCAAAATCTCTATAATGCAATGGAGCATGATGCATGGCAATATGGCCATATTCCCACATAACTACAGAGTTGCAATAATGTTATTTTGCCATAAGTTCATCCATGGCAACACTATCATACTACAACCACGTGTTTCATCGCAATAGCAACTAGCACAACCATTCTGTTGGTTGCAATAGTTATTTTTGTGCATTGCAAAACTACTATATTGCAACTCAACATTCAAGAGGATGCAAGAGCCTATTGTACCGTTCCAAATGCAACCATCTCTCAACAACATTACATAGATGCAACTGATCCTTATTGCAACCAAAATAGCCATATTGCAACCATATATAGGCGTTACGACAGGGCTGGATCCTAGTAGTGATAGTTATCACACATTTGATGCATTCTTAATTTCAAATTTCAATTTTTGCAAATGCATCAATATTTTTTTAAAATAAAAATTTCCCTTTACTTAAAAATATTATCTAATGATGACAAAATTAAATAACAAAAAACACCTTTCAGTCACTAGAATTATTTTTCAATAATAATAATATATGTAATAATGTTTTTTTATTTACATATTAAACTCGTTTTAAGTCAGACTTATTTTTTTTAAAAAAAATAAAACTATGATCTCCTTTCCTCCCACAAATAAACAAAAGCTTGATGCTAGACCAAGTTCACTTTGGGTATTCTTTACCACTAACAATTATAAAAATGAAGGATGAACGATGTCTAGAAACATGGGTGCCACAATACACACTAAGAAGATGCACTAACATTCACACATGGTTTTTAATGTCAAATGACATAAAAATCCAAGTGTGGGGGAATCGATCCTTCCATGCTATCTCTCAAGCACGTTGATTTGCACTCCACTTTAATTTCTCACCCATGATCCTATAAGTTTGATTATGTTAAAATATGCCAAACATGTCAATCAACCTTAACTTGAGAGAAAATCTTGTCAAATTTTGAACTTGACTGTATAAAGATTGATCGGTATAAACTTGTCGGGTACAAAGGTAAGGGGTACCCTAAACCTGCAATAAACTAACGCTCAACATAGCAACCATTTTTAAGACATGATCCGATCAGCCGTTCAAGTCAATGGAGAAAGGCCCATCACGCAAAGGCCTCCCTCACTGGCGACAACAACCAGTCGTGGGCCGGCCCATTACTGGAAAAACAGACGAACTGGGGTTGAATGAACGACCCCCCGCCTTTGCCCGGACTGACGGACAGGGGTCGAACGAACGACCCCCCGCCTCTGCCCCGACTGACGGACAGGGGTCGAACGAACGACCCCCCGCCTCTGCCCTGACTGACGGACAGGGGTCGAACGAACGACCCCCCGCCCTTGCCTCGACTTACGGACAGGGGTCGAACGAACGACCCCTCCGCCTCCGCCTCCGCCTCGACCCCTCAAATGACGGACATGGGGTCGAAAGAACGACCCCTGAGAAGGAAGCTCGACCGATTTACCTGCTCCCGGTATGGGTTAAAGGGGATCCAATGCGCCTACCTGCCCCCGCCTAACGCCATGGGCGCCCACTACCACGGTCAAATCCATCGACTCACCGCCCATGCCCTGGACCTCCGTCAACTGTGCTGCCGCTGTAGCCACGTCGCAGGGATACGACAGGGTCACGCCGGCCTCAACCCCCCCTCGACCAGGGGGCTCGACCATCGTCTCCAACCACTCTGGCATGGGACCCGTCCTATCCGCTCCATCCCGCCTCAACTGTGGGACTCGCACCCGTCTATAGAAGGTCAACCCTGCTGCGCCGTGACGTGCCGCAACGTCCAGTCCGCCATCACCATACTCCGAAACACCGGAAGGACGGGAAGGCCACGCCGCTACAGCGATCGACGTCCCTTCGCCAGCATGGTGCCACGGACACGCCTCCCGTGCCGCTACAATTTAGGACTCTGTACTACCGTACCTCCCCTTGATCTATAAAAGGGGACGCCAGGATAGAAGAACAGGGAAGGGGGCGAAGACGAAGGCGCATTCGTATCGACAATATGAACACACATTCGTTTAAGCTCTGACCCGCATACACCACTCACCCGATTGCTTGATCGACCTCTCAAGCAATCAACCGACCACCTAGGGTAGCCCTGCTAGTCCTAGGCCTCAGCTCATCTTGAGCACCTCCATGTAAACCTACTTGTACCCCCTGTACGAGCACTTCGGTGCGAGATAATACAATCCATCCTCCCCCGCTGGACGTAGGGCCTTCTTTGCCCGAACCAGGATAAATCTTGTGTTCTTCTTGCATCACGTCTGGGAGAGGGAGCACGCAATATACAAATTTACTAGCCAGTGGTCTTGACCCCCCGGGTCATAACACCAACAAAACTTTATTCCTAGCTCATGCACTTGCTACTTGTGGATATACTATTAGGAAAACATGTCAACTAAGTTGTTGCAAAGTGAGACATGGTAAAAGACTAGAGAAATCCTATCTTTTCTATGTGAGCTCTTGGAGGTTTATGTTTGTTTATAAAACTTCAAAATTTATAGAAATACTTCTCCTCATTGGTGAAATAATATCCTACCAAGGCCAAACGTGTTCTATACAACTCCTACACTAGGAGACGACAAAAACATCTTTGAAAGATTTCGTCAAAGTAAATGCTCTCATCCTTGATAAATATTTCTCTAAAAAGTTTGGTGGTAAAAAGAGACATGGGGTCTTCAGAAAAATAATAATAATAAAATAGAATGGAAAAATGAATGAATGATAGAGAGAAAAAATGAATGAAAAAATGAGAATAAGAATAAAGATAGCCCATGATCTCACAAAATTCTTCCACGTTCCAATAAGAGACAAAAATGTTTCAAGGAGCATAATTGCTTATCCATCTATCCAACATATAACCACACACATGCACATCTTAATTTGATTGTATGCCATTTTTATCTATGGATCCATTGTTTGACTTAGCAATAAACGCAACGCAAGCATGCCTTATTTTTATCCTACCTAGAGCTCCACTTAGGCTTATTAGAAGTAGGAAGAAATGCAAAGCATCAATGCCTTGGTCACGATATATACACCATTGAGAGACTTGAGAGCACCATTTGAGGAGAACTATGCGCTATTGTTTCAATTTAAAAAATACAAAAGCTCCATATGCTTCATAGAGGGAAAGTGATGATTGGTATCACAACCATTTCACTTTTTAATCGCTCAAGGTGACATGGTAGACACTTCAAAAATCTGTAGGTATAAGGAATGACATGGAATAACTTTTATGCTAGCATCATATCTTTTGAAGTCATACTCTATAGTTACATATAACTTTGCTCGAGGACGAGTAAAGAATAAGTCTAGAGGAGCTTGTTGGTGGTCCTTAACACCTAAATTTAACCGCCACACCCACATAAAATCCTCCTAGTTAAACACCAACTAAGTATTATGGTTTATAACTTACAAATTCCATGAGTTTTGTTGATTATTCATTTACAAAAGGACACATTGGAATACCATAACAAAGTGCTCAAAGTGCATAATGTAGAATCGACATGAATGAAGGGGGAGAAGGCCCACTTATCAGCCAAAACCAGGACCCAAAGATGAGGAGAAAGCCAAATCTAAAGCAAACCATCTTCAATCTGCACAAAACCTCCACAGGTCCATTCAAGAAATCAAGGGCAGGAACACACCAAAAATGGACCAGAGCAGATCCACTTGCGGTGTAGCCACCCTCCACTTGGCCTGTTTGCCCTAAAACTTTATGGGCCTCCTCATACTGCCTCTCCAATGATGGTTGCATGGGTTAGGTGGTACATTAAATGCATTGGACATTGGTTTGCCCACAATTATGGAAGGAATCTAGGAATATGCCATGGGATAATTCCCCCATATCCGTCTATAAAATGAGGCCACCGCCACCTCATAACACACACCACAAGGTCTCTCCTCACTCTATTTCCAACATGTAAAAGTATTATAGGTTAATTGGGAGTTTGGGAGAGATGCTCAAGTTCTAGAAAGGTCCTTAGAGCTCTGGTATATTCTGGTATCATTCATCTGTAAGACTTTAAATATTAATATATCTATGTTCTCTAATTGCTTGAATGTTCTCCACGGTTATCTATTTCACACCTTAGTTGATTGGCTAAGTGTGGTTAGTATAGTGGGTTTTACATCATGGCATGGAATCCCCGCTTGAATGAGTAGTCTAGTTATCATATGTGGCTGAGTATTAATCAATAGTATAGATGTGGTATCTAGACTATAGGTTACCTGAGTTTGCACCCAATCCCATGGATAGTTGTGGTAATCCCAATGGTGATAACTCTAACAAAACCTTTGTATGTAGAGCTTTTGGTAGTCTGCCCCTAACCATGCTTTCTCACTCCCCTCAAGGGTCGGAAATGTTCTTGGTGTAATTACTATGTCTGACCTTTGCTTAGTTATCTTCTCTGGTATGAACTAGAATAGAACTACAGTAATAGAGAATTGTATAGTACCTTTGAATTCACCCCTTGTCCTCCTAACTTAGCATGTATGTTCTTTTAAATTATCTTAATTTGGAGTTATCATGTGTGTGTTAGTTATACAAAACTCACATCTTTATCACTTACCCCACAATAGTATAGACAAAATACTAGTTAGTAGATTCATGATGGTCAACTATCAAATTCTTTAACCATTGCTTCCCTGAGGATAAATACTAGTTAGAGCAAAATGACTTAAGGCTGGCAAGCGGGCCTAGCTTGTACTATGGGTTGATTATGGGAAACGTTAGGGTCTCTTTAAGTAAAAGGACCTATAAGGGGGACAGGCTCACTCGAGCCATTAGATATGAGATCGATGGCCTTGATTAGATTGGGTGAGGGAGAGAGGGGCTACCAGTTGGAGAAGATGACTAGCGTAGTAGCGCAGTAGCGCAGCCATGGCCAACGATGTGGAGCTCGTCGGTGCGAGTGTTTTTTGTCCTAGAGACAATCATTCATCATAGGAAAGGGTAGGGGGAGAGAGAAAGGCACAATGAACCCAATGGCATTATTGTTTGAATGTAGGGATGAGGTAGGTGACTGGCATGGTGGAATGCCTTCGCCGACCATGGAGCTCAGTAGCGTAGACTGGAATAGCACCTATGGACTCGGTTCCTAAAGGAAAAAGGTCAAAGAGAGAGAGAGGGGAAGGTGGCGAAGCTCACCAAGACAAAAATGGACATGAGGTCACTTGAAGATGGCAGGCGATGTAGGATGGCGGACATCGGCGGCCCTATCCATGGTGATGAGCAATTAGAAGCCATAGGGGAGAGGAAAAGAAGAAATAGGCTTGGCAGGTGTGTGTTTGTGACATGAAGCTCCGTATGCTGCTTAGTAAGACGGTGCAACCTCTAGCAGTGTTTGTGATGACGGCTCCAGTGAAAGGTCCTATGCAATGGCTAGAGGGGGGTGTGGGGGGTGAACAGCCTAAAATAAAAACTTACAACACAAACTTGACAAATAGTTAGAATAACAAATGGTGAAGCGATTCTTGTGCTAGCCTAAGAGGGTTGTGAAGCCACCTACCAAATAGTTCTAACCTAATATGTCTAAGTCACACACAAGGTCTAGCTCAACTAATCAAGATAATTCGAGGGAAACAAATGAGCACATCTAGAGCTAACACAACATAAGCTGCACAAGATGACTACACAAACTAGCAAGTAACAAGCTAAGTAAGAAAACTAGAAACACTAGCAAGTATGACAAGTATGAAAAGCTAGAAGAGGTGCAAAGTGATTATACCAATGCCTTCGAGTGATGATAGGAGAGATGATCTAACCAAGATGATCAATGAGAAATCCAATCACAGCCAATAGAGAGAACTCGGTATCACAAAGATTGACACAAGATTTTTTACCGAGGACCACTAGTTTGCCAACTAGCTAGTCCTCGTTGTGGCGAGTCACTCACTTGGAGGTTCATGTGCTAATTGGCATCACACGCCAAACCCATCTCCGGGTGCCGCACAACCAACACAAGATGAGGCTCACACAAGCCACGCGCAATCCACTAGAGTTGCTTTTGCGATCTCCCGTGGTTAAGTCACAAGAACCCCTCACAAATCACATGGTGGCGGCGAAGAACAATCACCAATCTTCTCAAACCACCTCCGCTTCTCCAAAGCGTCTAGGTGATGGCAATCACCAAGAGTAACAAGAAAACCATAGCGAGAAACAACTCCCAAGTGCCACTAGATGATCTCACTTCTTGCAATGCACTTGATTCACTCAAATCTCACAAATGGATGAACAATCAAGTATGAGATGAGTGGGAGTGTATGGCAATAGTTCACTAGGTGTATGCAATGTCAAAGTGTGCAAGAGAGTGAGCTAGAGCTGGCCAAACACCTTATATAGCCCCTCACAAGAAACTAGCCATTATGCCTCTTCGTTGGGCTATCTACGCGACCTTCGAAACAGTTTTAGGACATCTGGACCAATGCACATGGTCCAGAGCTCTGGTCCGATGCACCACCAAGTGCCATGTGTCTCTGAACATTTGAAACTAGCCGTTGGTGGGCGAAATCGCCAACCTCTAGACTGGTCAAATTAGTTTGGAGCCCTCTGGTCTGACGCTTAACCCTCGTGTCCGAAGAATTATTGCACTGTGCCAGAGACTACCCGAGAGCTCCCGAGTGTCGGACTCTGGTCTAGAGCTCACCTCCGGACTAAAACGCTTGCCTCCGACGCCTTCTCTAGTGCAGTTGACTAGGCAGTCCATGCCACCGGACCGGTGGGGATTGGTCCAGAGCACCTTCTTCAGCCTGGTCTAGAGCTTCCAGTGAAACAACTAGGGCTAGGGTTAGCCTCCGGACCACCACCATTGGTTTGGAGCTCCCCTAAGAAACTGGTCCGGAGCCTCTATCTCTGTTTGAATCCACTTCTAAATTCTCCCCTTGTTCACATGTGCTAACACCAAAGTGTTCCACTACTTGTGCAAGTGTGTTAGCATATTTAGCATATATTTCAAGGGTTTCTCATTAGGTTAAATTCACACGCATGATTTGATTCACCTAATGGCACTTGACAATTACAACCATATACAATTTCCCCTTAATAGTACTGTTGCTTATCTTAAATTTGATCACACTCACTAAGTGTCTTGATTACCAAAATGGAGAGCCCTAGCCAATATACCTTTGCCTTGATTGCTTAGGGTTCCATTCTTTCCACCATTGTTCAAGTGTGAGCTTGTGTTGATGACCATGATCTTGTGACTTGTCATTCCTAGCCACCTTTGCTTGCTCCATCACTTGGTCACCTTCATGTGTACTATACCTAATCTTGCACTTAGAGTTAGGTTAGTAACTAGGTTTCATTACCAAAACAATAGGGATCTTTCATCCAGTTATCGATGGTGCTAGGTGCGGGAAAAACAAGAAGGGAAAAAGAGGGAGAAAGCAGCGACGTATGCTTTATAATGTGATGGCGAGAGAGAGAGAGGGGGTAGTGGGAAGGCACGAGGGAGCAAGAGTAGAGAGCAGGGTGACAGTTGATGGGCGCAAAGTGTCTGTGCAGACTCATCCGCACTACATGAAGGTGGGACATAGAGGTGACACATGAGGCCTAGCTTGTAGATAGAGTAGGAAGCGGGGGGAGAAGAAGAAGAGGGAGGGAAGCAAGGCAAGTGATCCCAACTTTGCCGTTGGGCTGAGGAGGAGGGGTCAGCAGGCCAAAAGGAAAGAGAAGGGGAGAGAAAAAGAAATTTCCTTTTATTTTTATTTAACCAACTTCCAAAAACCAATTCAAAATGAATTTGATCTCCTAATCAAATTTGGTCAAAACCTGACATCACAAAAATGAAGATGTAGCTGCATGAAGGCAAAACATGTTATTAACCCTATAATTGATTTTAGTTCCATAAAATTCATTGTTTCCCTAGGTTCAATGCTCACAAAAAATACTTAATAAATCATTTTATCTATTATGGAAATATGCATATTTTCACGGTGTTACAACTAGACTAATATGGTGCTTCATATATGGTTGATTAATGATATTTGTTGCTTCCTGTATGAAATGGGGTGTAATATAATTGCTTTGAGATGTGTATTTGAAAGATGAGTAATCTTTATATTACTATTTGCACCTCACCTGAGTTACTAATATTTAGGCTTTCATGAGATGGATATTCTAATTTGTGTTATCAAGTAGAACTAAAACTCTATTAACATGTGATACAGGGACCTGAAATTTTGAATAATGTTTGTTATTGAATATTGATGCTTTTCATTGACATCATCTTAACATTTTTATTGTACTTCAAATGTGGCCTGCAATGAGCTCATGATGTAATTCTTCAGTATACATGTCACTTCAAGCTAATTAGAAGATCCATTTTAGCTTCAAGTTACTAATAGATTAAGAGTGTGTGTTCTTTTATGTGTTGACACGATCATTTTTGGCTTCTGTTGGTCCATGAATTTGGTGGTGAATGTAACATTGAACATAGTACCTATTGACCTACTAACTTGGTCATGATAAATGGGTTTTTGAGTTAGATCTATATGCATTGTAATTTGTTATTTTTTGCCTAGCTAGCCTAAATGTCCTAACTGTTGCTAATACTTTTTTATCTACATGTGGTTGGTTGATATTTGATCTATATGGGATATTGTGCTAGAAAATCATAAATCTTCTTGAGCTTTGAGGTGTAAAAAAATTGGGCTATAAAATCATAAAACAAATATGGGCTAGCTAGTATGAAAAAACAGACCACACAATGGGCTTGGCCCATTATAACCCTGCTTGCTATGTGGACTTTAACAAGTTAGATGTTATTTTATGGTGTTGACAATAGCTACAAACTGATGCCAAATGATAAATTTGAGATGACGGCTTTTTGACGTTTGGATTTTTGTCAACTGAATGTTAGAAAAATAGAAATTGTGACATAGGTTTTATATGTTGTGACTTAATAAAATGTCAAAAAGCCACACATTTCTTGTAGTCAAGGTTTTGTTTTTTTTGTTTCCTCGTTTCCAAATGTTGTTCATTGACCATATTATGGCCTCTTTCATCACCTCCATGAATGCCACGTTGCTCAACCCTTGGTGTTGAGATCACCTAGCTTATTCAACACTTACAACAAAGTTAGTCCAATTTCTAATGAATTATCAAAACAAAACATAGGCCTTTCATTTAGCCTAGTGGACTGTTTGCTTCACTGTTGGTATTTCTTATGACTATTGGATAAATCCGCAAGCGCACAGATTATACCGTTATAGCACTTCACCTAAGAGTATTCCAAGGTATCGTAATTTATATTTTCCCAAGGGAAAGCTGGGCTAGAAATGATAATTAGAGAGAGATCCTAGAGAGCACCTCAACTTAGTACTAACTAGTATAGGGGGGTAAACGATATATGTGATAGGAAGGGGTTGATGAATGAATAAGCCAATGTAAATGATACTTAGAACGGACTAGACATAATAGCTAGGTGGGAGGACAACGAGAGAGTAAAGGGACTCCTGTGTAATTCACTCTACTTCAATATACTTAGCTAATTAACTAGTCTAAACACTATAGTTTGCCTCCTCAATACAAGTATGCTAGGCGAGGGGATAGATCAGTAGGAGGATAAAACTCCTACCGGACCGCGCCCTCGTTTTACGGGAGCATTACCTTTTAAGAACTTGCCTAAAAACACGTGGTGGAATACAACGACTAGACAAGGCTGTCACCTCTTGCTAGCTACCACAAACAATCTGTGCAGCAAGGGGTAACCAAGGGTAAGATGATGTATAAGCACCACGCTTACACACAACTTACTACTTTGACTACGATCTATAATCAAAGCACCCTATGACAGGCAATGATCGCATACAGGAAAGGTCACAAGGATCACAGACTATTGATGTAAAGGCTATTAAAGAGCAAAAGCATATAACAAGACTATATCTAGTATAGTAAGGCTCAAAGTAAATACTAAGTAAAGTAGAGAGAAAAGATATATATTGAATAAGGTAAAGTCTTACAAAGAAGGAAAGATACAAGAGCTATACCAGACTTTCCAGAAGACAACTCCGGAAATCCCAAGCGCAGCTCGACTCAACTCTATCTCCCACTCTAGACTAACTACTAGAACAATCTAAGGAATAGAGCTTGTAGGCTTCTTCACCATGTGTAGAGAGGGGGGTATGACCCTCTATTTATACTGGGGGTGGAGTAGGGGCTACTCCAGCGCCACATCAGCGATCTAGGGCCTTCAATCCTCCACCCTTGGATCCAACCGACCCTTGAACCGACCAAGGGTGGATGGTGGTGATTTCCACCATGTGTAGAGTGGTATTGTAACAGAACCGCCCAAATTACAAAAACTTAAGTCCAAAAACCGATCGCCGATGCAATAATTTTTCGTCCTTAGGCTTTCATAACCCCGGTAGTCCGTGAAACCACGACGGATTTCATACCTTGCTCAATCTTAGCCGAGAATCGCTTTAGTTCAACAGACCATTCATACGTTACAGAAAGTTCAAATACGAATACATCAGAGTACGAATTTTTAAAAGTTATTACATAACCAAATCTCTTGTAGTGGAAATAGTTTTGAAACCAACTCTCACACACTTAGTTCATTACAGTGCCAGTAATAAGTCGTTTCTCACAAAAGCATAGATAAGGCTTCAGAAGTGACCATCGGCCATGGTCCTAGTTGTCGCCCATAGCGGGGTACAGACAGTTGATGCAGTACCCGTAGTACATCTGTCTATCTGCAACAACATTGGGAATAGAGCCCTGAGTACTCGAGTGTACTCAGCTAGACTTACTCGTCTTAAACTAAAATAAAGACACCAAGGATAATGCAGACCTTTGTGGTGGTACAAGGTAGAACTCTCTTTTACAGAAAAGCATCTACTATTAGATATTTAAGATTGAAGCAACATTTTATAAATATTACCTGTCTTCTAAATTAGCACCTGTACTAAACAATACACTTGATTAAACATGGAGTGACCAGTTTGCCCTTCTGGTCTCATCATATCATTTCATTGGAACCATTCAAGTATTTAATTGTTCCCACGCCAGTGTAGCAATTGTCAAGTTCTCACTAACGGGGAGAGACCGCGATTCGAATCGAATTCCTATCCAGCTGGAGGTTTTATTCCTCACCCAAACTTCGCAGCCCTTGAACGGGGGCGCGGTAGTTGCCTATTCTACCATTCAAACCAAGATTGATTCAGAATCATATGCAACAAGCCCGAGGACCGCCCGACACCCAGTCCCTCCTGACTAGGGATCAGCTAGCCAGGCACTCGGCCTTACACTGCGCGTCCTCGACAACCCGCACCGACTTGCGATTTGCTTCGTTCTTGGTTCGGCCAGTAGGTAGGTTTCGCGGCTCGAACGAGTTATCTTGCCAGCTAAGGGTTGAGGCATGCATTCAACATGACAAGCGGGACACCACCCGATCGGCCCGCCAAAAGGCAGACACATACGCAAGGTACCGGCGTAGGGCGCACAACCCACCTAGATGTTGCCAGTATCAGACGTACGGACAATTTATCAACCTTCCCGGTTGCCTTTCCCTTTTATGATATTTTTCGTACCCTCGGCTTCACCACGTAGAGCAATACATGACTTGTGTTACCGAGGAAGTCATATTTAATTAGCAGGGCTAAGCATCTATCTTTACTATGCTACCAGGTTAACAAGGATATACGGATATCAAAAGCAAGGAGGGTAATATGCAACAATTAGGTTCACCCAACTCCTATACTTAATGCAACAACATAGTGTAACATAGTAAATTAATATCATAAGATATGGTTAAAATGCACCGGAGCTTGCCTTTCTCGAACGAGCTAGGCTGGTGATCGGGACACTCCTAGAGTTCCTCTTCTGGTTCCTCGTTCACGTGCCCTTCGTTGGCTCCTTGCTGACTGGCTTCGTCCTGCTCCTGGGGAAGATCGTACTGTGCTTCCTTCTGCGATCCTGTATGATACGTATATGCAAATAGTATGAGACAAGGTATATTATTACTTATGCAAGATAGTGAATATGCTAAGATGTGACATGCTCATGATGTTCCTTTCTTTAGTGTTTTCCGAGTAGGTGCAAATCTCTTCGCTTGTAATTCTTTATTATAATTGTAAATAAGCAAATCAACTTCTCACACAAGAGACTAATACTAGTAGTAGGGTTCAATTTTAGATTACTAACCTAACTGGTTGATTAGTGCTTCAAAGATACACCAAAGCTTAATTAACTATCTAACCTTTCTTAGGAGCAAGCTAGTTAACTAGAAAATTAGCACAGAACTACACACCCTATAGAAACAGTTCAATAAATTCTACAAAAATTACAGTAGGTTACTCAGAGGCAAACTAGCATACTCAAATATTTCCAAGTTAAAAAGGGCAGTACTTTATTCTGCACAAAATTAACAAGTTTAAAGCTAGTTGATACTTAAAAATACTTAGTACAGTGAAATTGATGAATTATCCACACTAGTATTTTTCCCAGTTACTACACCTTACTGGAAAACTACACAAAAAGTTGCAACCCTTTTTATACAAACAACTATTTACTAAATATAGTACAAGATTTCAGCCAAAACACATTTTAAATGCTAAATAATTATTTTTCCACATAAACTACTCAGGTTATACTTTTCCTAGCTTTTAACAACCATTTAAGACTTACTAGAATAGGAACCACATTTTTAACTCTTACCTAAAATAGCTTAATTGATTTAAGCAGTTTTAATCAGTTTTGGGATTTAATTAATTCTACACAGAAAAGTGCCACAAAACACACATGCAATATTTTTCCAGGGTAGACTTACATATGACAAGCACTCACAAATATTTTCAAGATTTTTAGATCATTATTTAGTGAGATATGATTTTTACAAATCGTTTCACATTTTCTGAAAATCGAAAAACAAAAAGGCTTAGGCCTTTCGGCCCAACAGGCCGTTCAAGCCCATTCGGCAGAGGCGGCCCAGTCCCTAAGGGAACCGGCGCCTGACAGCGGGGGCCCGCGCGTCGGTGACACAGGGCCGAGGCGGAGCATTCGCCGGCGATTTCTCGCCGACGGCGAGGTCTCCGGCGGTGCGGTTTGGCCCTATGAATGCGGCTACGCGCGACGGACCCAGCGCAACCCTAATCGCACGAAATGGTGGCCAGAGTGATGCTCGCCGGCGTCCATGGTGGAGCGGCGGTGCGGTCACACGGCGGCAGACCGAGATAGGCCATGCGACTTCGATTAGGCAGGGCTAGGGTTTCGCGGTGCTACGGCGAGCACGGCGCTCGCGCTATCGCGGGCCAACGGTGGCCAGAGGGATGTGGTCCACGACGCGGTGCGCGGCGGAGCCGGCGCAAAGCTCGGGCTCGCGTTGACCGGGGAGAAAGGGCCTTACCGAGGCTCACCGATCGTCGTTGCAAGGTCGGGGAGGTGAGGCGGAGCTGCGGTGGAGATTGAGAGGACGGCGGTGCTCCGCGGTGGCCGGAACGGCGGTGATTCCGCTTGGCGGCGCAGCGGCGGCGCGCTCTGGTGCCCGCAAGAGCGAGGGTGAGGCTAGAGCGAGGGAGAAGGAGGGGCGTTCGGCAGGGGACAAAATGGAGGGAGGGAGAGCTGGGGCGCGTCCGCTTCGGACATAGGCGCGGCTCGGCCAGAGCTCGGCGGCCACGCGGGCGTCGTCGGGGGGCATGGCGGCCATGTGGCAGGTGGCGTCTACACGCTGTCGGGCGCACGCACGGCGCACGTGAGGCGCAGGTGGGAACCGACGCGGGCGTGCGGGGCAGGCCGGGCTAGCTTGCTCTACTGGGCCGGTTGGTTTGCGGTCGGCCCGCTAAGGTAAGGAATTCCTTTTCTTTTTCTTTTCTATTTTGATTTCTTTGTTTGATTTGTTTCTTTTTCAAACAGGTTTAAAAACTCAAAACCAAGCTTTGGTGTGAATACCAAAGTTGTTCAAAAGATTTCAAATTAACTTTTTGCTTGAAAGGTCAAGGTCAAATTCTCTATAGTTTTTGAATTAGAATTTAAAATGAAATGTGAAGCCTTTCTTTTAATAAAAGATAATGATTTCAAAAATGGCTCTTTAAACTTTATTTCTCATATTAAACCTAGGGTTAAAAGCAAGATTAGTTAAGTGCATTATTTTCAAGACTTAATTCAAACACCAACAAATTTATAAACTCATCTTACTTCAACCTTTTAATCAAAGTTAATTTAAACTTAGTTTCAATATGAGATGTCGTGATGCTTCATGATGATGCTTATGCAATGAATGATTTGCAATGATCATGTGGATTATGCAATGCTTAACACTCGGGTGTTATAGGTATGGTGGTTGGAAGGGCCAAACCGACCTAGGGGGGCGGTCGACCGACCACCCCTATGGCAGGTGGGCCCTCCTCTGGCCTCTGGAAGTCGCCCCACTGGTCAGGGGACCAGGTGGGAGCCAGGTAGGCCTAGGGGGTGGTCGGCCGACCCCACCTTGGGGTCCCTAGCCCACTTCATCCTCCCAGGTGTTGGTCCCACTTGTCATTGAGGTTGGTTGTTGGTTCTGAGGTGATTGTCACGTTTATCTCCTTGGTGTGGGCCCATGGATCTATGTGCTACTCTTGTGAGCCGTTGAGGGAACGCACAGAGTGATCTAAGGGTTGGATTTCACTCTAGAGTGCTTCTCTTGGATCATGGCCGAGAGGGGAGAGCAGGTGGGCCCATAGGGTGGTCGGTCGACCCCCTATGTGGGCCCCACTGGCTCTCCTTTGCTCCATTTCTTCATTCCTGCATTCAAACACTCATGGACATGTGGAACTAGTTATTTGATAAATTATGCTCATGATATGTTTGTTTGTCCTTGATCCTAAGGTTGGTGGCATCATTTTAGTAATATAAAAGTGCATCATATTTTGTGCTAACAAGATCCCCCAAGATTAACCTTTGCTCGTCCCGAGCAAACAATCAAACTTAGCTCAATGGATCAGGAGTTGGTACTATGCTTCATATTTCAATAGTACTAAATCTACAACAATCATACTTCTCTTTTTAATGGAAAAATTAGCAATAAAGACTCACCCATATTACCTTAGTCCTTCATGGGGCTTATATCTTTATCCTTTGTCTTGAGAGGTTGAGAGATAGAACAACTTGACTTGAGCACTAGTTTCCTCATTCTTTCATAAGTTTCATATCGGAGGTTTTGCAAGATTTTGTAAAAGAAAACTTAGTGTTCCTCAAATGGTACTCTCAAGTCGCTCATAAGGTGTATGGTTCCTCACCAAGGCATATATCAAAGTTTTTCTTTCTTTCATCCTATCTCTAAAGCTTATGTGGAGCTATAGGTAGGGATCAAAGATGTAGCAAACTTACCTTGCATATATTGTAAAGTCAAATTACGGATCCAAGGAGAGAAATGTCATACTCTTAGATCAAGATGTGCAAGTGTGTGGAAACATGGCAAATGATCGATACTCCTATATTTAGATGATCTCTCTTTCCTAACTTATTATTTTGAGACATAGCTATCTTTATTATTATTATTATTATTATTTTATTTTTTTTCAAGAGAGAGCTTTGGAGTGCTCATAAAATTTGGGACTTTAGAATGCCCCTGAATTTTTCATAATTTTGCATAGTCTATGTCTCATTAACTAGCAACAAACTAGAGAGAGTTTTTCTATTAGAGCATGGAGTATGAACTATGTGGAAATGTAAGGCATGTTTCTGCGTACTTCCAGTGTAGAAGCGGCATGTATATGTGGCGTGTACGTGATCTTGATCTTGGGAGCATGATAAATCTCTCAACAAGGGTCACAAAACTTGACCAAACTCAACACAAAACAAGCAGCTTATGTAGAAAGCTTATATCATGAAAGAACATGTATGACTTTGGTAGGAATTTTTCACCATTGAGGAACAAAAAGTGTTTTTATCATTTTAATAAATAAAACTCCGATAGTCATTCTTGCTTAGAACAATATTATAGCAGCTCTTATCTTATCATATCATGTCTCACAACAACTTAGACTTAGTTACAGCATTTGCAACCCACAGAAGTTTCAGGTTCATGATGGTTTCTTTTAAGGCAAGTAATCCATACTTAGAGAAATACCAAGTTGTAAACTAAGTACTAGAGAAACATTTAGCAGAGCAACTATTCATCATTTCCATAGGAGATAAATTTTCATGGAACATGTGAGAGCAGAATAGAGAAAGTCTTTTTATCCTTTTTATCATATGCAGATTTTTTTAGATGCAAATGAAGGATAAGCAAGGAAGTGCATAAATATAAATGCTGAAATTAAAAACTTACCTTAGTGGGGGAGGGGACCTCCCCCAAGCTTGTCCTTTGCTCAATAATGCGGCGGATGTGGATGTAGTTGCCTCCATAAGTCCCACTGTCGGTATTGTTCTTCTTGCATTGCTTGGATGTCTTCGGCAGTTTGCTGGACGATGCGTGCTGTCTCACCGTGCTCAACACGCAGCTCACCAAAGGTGTTGGTGAGATGATCGAATTGTTGCCGCAATTCACGATGCTCCCTTTCTCGTGTGGACGAGAAGGATGCTCGTGCTCTTTGCGGACATGATGGTCGAGGAGGCATGCCACTAGAAGTGTGTATGGAAGATGCATCGTCTTCCTCCTCATCAATAGCTTCTCGGGAAGGACCACCTTGCTCAAGATGAACAAAGTATAGCCCCTCCTGAGCTCTCCTGTCTGAACCTGCAAAACCTCTTTGTCCAATTCCTTGATCTAAAGCAAGGGTCAGCTTATGGGTCCTATACAACTGAAGTTGCCTATTTGGAAGAGGCACCTCGATTGTATGACCACTGTAGATCATTTTAAGATCACCATTGGTATCTCTTTTTAACATTTGAACAGTTGTAAGATATTCTTCTGAGATTACAGCTATAGGTGCAGAGATGTAAACAAAGGGTTGCGCGCCATTTAGCAGGTTCATGGATTCTACAAGATGAGTAATTAAAGATGTGAATTGAATAGATCCATCACTCTCAATTGAACCTTGCCAAAATTCCACTAAGCATTTTACAGGAGAGATTTGGATTTTGTTTACCATGGCATAAAGCAATTTTAATTCCATGTCACTTATCAAGCTAGCATTACTTCCATGAAACAAAGTCATATTCATCCAAAGATGCATGAAGCGAAGGGTTGGATTATGAATTTCCTCAGGTTTAGGATTTAAGCAATCTTTTATAGCAGAGATAGAGAACCAAAACTTCCTCTTGTTAAACCTATGCATGGCAAGGTCTAGATCTATCAAGCATGAGTTTTCAAAGCCAAGAGCAGTATTTAGATGACTCCAAGTTAGACTATGACTTTGATTAAATATGTGAAAATAAATTCCAACATTAGAGACTTGGAGAGAGCATAAAAATTCTATGGTGAGTAACTCAATTCCAAACTCTTCTATTTGCCAAAAGTTAGACCAACCAATTGTGGAAAAGATAGAGTCGAATTCGGTGGTCATACCTGCGTTGGAGAGAAGACTCGGATCCAATATCCTTGTGTGCTCGAAAGATCGACCCCGAAGAGAGAGATACCTTTGGTACTCTAGTTGGTCGAACCCAAGATCACTTAGTTGGTCAAACTACTAGAACAATCTAAAGAATAGAGCTTGTAGGCTTCTTCACCATGTGTAGAGAGGGGGTATGACCCTCTATTTATAGTGGGGGTGGTGTAGGGGCTACTCCAGCGCCACGTCAGCGATCCAGGGCCTTCAATCCTCCACCCTTGGATCCAATCGACCCTTGAACCGACCAAGGGTGGATGGTGGTGATTTCCACCATGTGTAGAGTGGTATGGCAGTTGGAAGGGCCAAACCGACATAGGAGGGCGGTCGGCCGACCACCCCTATGGCAGGTGTCGGTGTCTAAAATGGTGGGGTCTAGACAGCCAACGAGTAAATTTCTAAGCATGTCGGAGATGGGATGGTTGCGCTCGGAGGACACAGGGTTTATACTGGTTCAGGCACGAATTCCCTACGTCCAGTTCGTCGCGGAGTCGTGTTACCGAGCGCGGAGGTGCTCGTAGAGGGGAGCTACAAGCAATGGTGAGAGAGGGAAGCGGGTTCCCAGGTCTCATGCGTATGAGGTTCTTGGTTCTGGTGAGAGCTTGCGCGAATGCGAGTATGTGTGTGTGTGAATGAGTCGAGAGAGTTCGGAGAGGAGCGATTAGGGGTCCATTCTCCCCCTTTATACGTAGGGAGAGATGGAGGAATACAACAGAGAGAGGGAGAGAGAATGAAACGTGGGTCCCGTTCGGGCTGCAGACTTGGGAGCACTTTTTGGGCTTCTGTTCGCCTTCCTTCCTGGGGAAGATCGCGCTTGCAGACGCGCTGTCCGGGTCCTGTTCATCCTTGATGGAGCTATAGCCATGCTCCTTGTTAGTCAGAAACGTCCCTGTTCCCCGATTTGGGCATGGGTAAGGGCTGACAGCACAGGGCCAGGCACCCTTGAGTTCCATCGTACAGGGCTGATGATGGTCGAATCCCTATTCAAGTGTCCGTCGAGGGTATGGTGTGAGCATGGCGGGTGTCAATCGACGGTTAGGCAGCACATGCACTCGTTCCGTAGGGAGTGCACAGGGGCAGGCATGACGGTTCATGCCTTGGAATCCCATCCCTAAGGACAGGCGGTGTTGTAGACCTTTTGACTATTGGCCAGAGCGTCTGGGCCAGCTGCAACGGTCGTGCCCTTGGGAGAGAGCTTTGTTGTCATGTTGGCTCGTATGAGGCGGAGGAGCCGCCGAGGGTAGGTACGTCACGGATGATGTCAGCCTAGCTCAGACGAGGCGGAGGAGTCTTTGAGGGTAGACGGCACCACGGATGACGTCGGCGTAGCTCGAACGAGGCGGACGAGCTTCTGAGGGAGTACTATTGCCTGTGTTGGATGGGGCGGAGAGCCCCCGAGGGTAGTGACGTCACCCGGGATCGGACGGGGCGGAGAGCCCTTGAAGGTGATTTTGTTTTTGCGAAGCACGGTGTTAGGGTACCCTATTCTCAGGTATCCGACAGCAGGTGGGCCCTCCTCTGGCCTCTGGAAGTGGCCCCACTGGTTAGGGGACCAGGTGGGAGCTAGGTGGGCCCAGGGGGTGGTCGGCCGACCCCCCTTGGGGTCCCTAGCCCACTTCATCCTCCTAGGTGTTGGCCCCACTTGTCATTGAGGTTGGTTGTTGGTTCTGAGGTGATTGTCACATTTATCTCCTTGGTGTGGGCCCATGGATCCATGTGCTACTCTTGTGAGCCGTTGAGAGAAAGCATAGAGTGATCCAAGGGTTGGATTTCACTCTAGAGTGCTTCTCTTGGATCATGGCCGAGAGGGGAGAGCAGGTGGGCCCATAGGGTGGTCGGTCGACCCCCTATTGGGGCCCCACTGGCTCTCCTTTGCTCCATTTCTTCATTCCCGCATTCAAACACTCATGGACATGTGGAACTAGTTATTTGATAAATTATGCTCATGATGTGTTTGTTTGTCCTTGATCCTGAGGTTGGTGGCATCATTTTAGTTATATAAAAGTGCATCATATTTTGTGCCAACACTCACTGAAGAGATTAGTGAAGAGAAAAATAATCCAACAATGATCCATCACTGAAGTATTAAAGCATTATCCTTGTCTTTTGATCTGGTGGTTGTTGAAAGGATCAAGATGCCCAAAGGGGGGGGGGTGAATTGGGCTTGTTTTAAATTCTAATGCAAAATGAAAACCTAACAAATACCAATTCTCCCCCTAGTGTCTACTTATGTGTTCTATGCTAGGAAAGCGGTATCAATTCAAAATAACAAGGTATGAAAGGGACAACTAATCAAGTATCAAAGGAAGCAACCTAGCAATACTACTCAAGCCATGATAGCAAGTATGAAACAACAAGTATGAGGTGCTTGAAAGTAGATTGCGGAAAGTAAAGAACTAGAAAGAAGGAGGATGACACGATGACGTTTTGCCGAGGTATTGAGGAGTCTACACTCCCCCATAGTCCTCGTTGGAGCACCGCGCAAGGTATAGCTGCCCCTCCATTCGTGCAAGGAATGAGTGCTCACTAAGGGCTAATTCTTTGCCGCTTTGGCTCGGTGAATCACCCACAACCAATCACATGAAGTGGAGGAGGGCCACCAACAAGCTCCCGGTGGTCACCATCTCTCCGGTCACCACCAAGCCATCTAGGTACTTTCGATCACCAAGAGTAACAAGCACAAGACCTTCACTTGACCCACTCAAGGCTATGAAGGTGGATGGATGCACACTTGTCACTCCTAATCAACCTAGGGAGGAACTCAAGGTTTGGATCTCACAAATCTCTTCCTCACTAGGCTCTTGGTCTCTCAAGAACTCTCTCTAGCTTCTTTCAGCTAAAATAATGGCCAAGAGACCTAAATTGGACGAGATGGGCAACTATATATAGCCCCCACCCTCCAAACTAGCCATTATGTGTTTTTTCCCTTTTCTGTGAACTGTCGGACCGGACCACTGTCGGGTCCGTCAGACCATATCCTCCGGTCCGAAGCTCACATACCAAACAGGAACATCACTGTGCAGAGAACCTCCGGACTACTTACATTAGCCCGGAGCTAGGCATTGGATGAGGTCCGACGCCTATTTCCCTTCTCTGGACCTCTCTAGACAGTGTCGGACTAGCCGTCAGACTAGTCTGGGGCCTAACCCAAGGCTCTGTTCCAAACCAACATCAACCGTACCAATCCCAATTAGTCTGGAGGCCTCTGGACAGGTGGTCTAGAGCCTATTTCTCTGCACTCTGCCATACACTGGCCTCCGGACAACTTCCAATGGTCCGGAGCCTCTCTAGGTAGCTGGTCCGGAGCCTCACAGAGCCCCTTCTTCACCTCTAATCACCATGACTTGTCAAGGGGACTTGCTCCATACATCTCAAGGGCCATTTTTAGTGTTTCTAAGATAAGGTTTGATAAGTGTGCATACACCAACATTCACAACCTCTCCTAGGTCAATCTACTAATCTCATACCCCCCCTTAATAGTACGGCTAAAGGAAAAATAAAGCCCTAGTCTATACTTACTGCCCTTATCACACCATATGGCACTAATACCTAGTCTAGTCTTCAACCTTGACATCCATCCTTTGAAAACCGAAACAAAATCCATCTTGGGGGGCACGAATACCATTCAGCCCATTCATAGACCATCACATATGACCTAACTTAATCACTTTTGCCTCTACAAAACACCTATTAGTCATAGTGATCTAGCATTATCATTAATCACCGAAACCATTGGGGCCTAGATGCTTTCAGTGGTGCGCATGGGGCCTGCAATGGTTGACACAAACTACAACTTCCTTTAGCAAGAAAGGAAATAATGACATTAGTCAAAGCCCAAAGAGAGGAACAATGCATCGGGCATACAAGATGAGGCAACGAAGGTTCTTTTTGGATAGCTTGCGCTGGATATTCAGATCTGTCTATTCTCCTTAGGGTTTCAATCTAGACAAAGGGTGTGGATCAACTTGTAAGGGATCCTCCTCCACTGCTGCCTCAAGCCAAGCAAAGACAAATCCATTTACACTTGCAATGGGATACCTAATTTTGGTCAACTTGGGATCCACAAAGACTAAAATACTATAACAATTTTATATGAAGAGATATAAACATTACTAGTCATCTAGTGCATTGGTGAAGGCATTCAATTCTATGTTCTAAGTCCTAGGTTTGATCCCTAGATACTAGACTTTTTTGGACATTAAATCCCTACTGGACACTTGATGGAACCTAGGTACAAGAGACACACAAATAGTCCAGTAGGTAGATGGAGAAAGGAACATGCAGAGACTTATGATAAAGTGCAAGCGTCATGGATGAGTGATTATGTGTCTCATAGGTACAGATGGAGAAAGAAACGTGCGAGGACTGTGCGGAGATTTATGAGAGAGCGTCGTTTGTTAAAGTTCAAAATCTTTTTGTTACAAATGGGTAATTAGTTCAATAACGAAGATCTATATGTAATAGTTCTAAATCAGATCATCAAAGATGAGCATGAAAAGTTGCACATGCAATTTATGATGAAACCGTATGTCATTTAATGATGATTTTTGTGACAATATCTCATTTTTTCATAGATAGGTAGGGGCATAGAATTGTCAATCCATGATGAAACCAAAAAAATTATCATAGATTTTGATCTTCTATGACAATTCTTGATTCATCATTAAGATTTTTGTCATAGATGTGTGGATTTCTACCCGTGATTATTACAATGCGAATGGAGGCATCTGAAAAGCAAAATAAATCTTCGATTTACCCACTAGTGTAGGTACAATACAAATGCACCTTTAACCTTTTCTGGGGTCAACCTAGAACTATCTAAAACTTTTTCACCCCATTTTCATTACCTAGATTTTTGAGAAATTTAAAATAAATTCGTTAAATTCTTAAGAACCTCCTTTTTGTTTTAGAAATAAAATATCTGCATGTTATTTTCAAATTAAAAATGATTGTTTCAATAAAATTATTCTTAAAATAAGCTCTTATTTGCACCATTTATTTCTCTATAGTTTTTTCTTGTATTGATTATTTTGAGGTAATAACTTAATTACTTATGGAGCTTATGACAAACAAAGGAGAACATGTGTATGAGGATGAAGTGGAAGATTGGACTACATTGAATGACAAATTAGACAAGTATTAACATCCCTTGATCACATAGTATAAATGCAAACACTTGCATACACACACTTACTCCTAACATCCATTGTTTACAAAGTGAGACAAAATAATGTGGGAACCACCTAGTAGCCGAAGAAGATATAAAAAAATAAAAAATGTTCTTTGGTCATCCATTTTTTTGAAATTTGGTACTCCATTCGTCCTAAAATAATTGCAAACCACACTTCCTGAGAAGTTAAATAATTTTAGATTTTGACCAACTATATTTTAGGAAGACAAATAATTTTTATATTTTGACCAACTATATATATAGTATTTGTATTTATAAATTATAATAAGTATCAATAGATTGATTGTAGAATATACTTTCATAAGAGATTTATATAGAGATAGAAATATTGATATTATTTTCTATATATTTTTTGAAAACTTTAAAAAGTTTGCCCTGAGAATTGAGATGTGCAGTTATTTTGGAACGAAGGGATGGAGCATATCATGATATAAAGGGAAGGAGTATATCCAAAGTGCATACAAATGTCTACTCACATGCCAAGTTTGGATACAAATCCAAACTAAACAAAATCATACAAAAATGACAAATTTTAGATCCATTTGCACCATGAGACAAATCCTAGAGATTGTCTTTTAGTCACCTAAAACATGTCGTTTTCGTATAATTTTTAAACACATATTTGCGTCTCAATTTTTACATGCGAGTACATATTTGTATGCGCTATGGATATGCCAAATCTTAGATTTTTGTAGTAACATAATATGTTTTTGAATTAGTTTTCATGTTTTCTCCTAGCATTTGTGGCTTGCATTGGGTCACAAAGACATCTTAATATTTTGCATGTTCATTTTATATTTTGACAGTTGTACGATCTTCAAATATGGCCATTTTGATTTTTGACAGTATCACTTGCTAATAATTATCTCCATATCAATATTGTGCTACTATATATTAGCACAAATTAATGATTTACTTTCTCCGTCCAAAGAAGTTTGAATTGTTTCAGCCTAAGTTTGACAACTTGTATTATTTAGAAATTTATGTAAAATATTACTTTTTTTATTGTGACTTGCTTTATTAATAAAATTTCTTTAAAAATGATATTTGATTATGTTTGTACAAAATTTTTGAATAAGACTACCGGTCAAGTTTAAAATGTCAAAAAAATTAAATGTTTTTTAATTTGGGATAGAGAAAGTACCATTTATACCCTGAGTTGATTGTTTACTGTCAAAGCTTTTAACATTATTTTTTTAATATATCAGTAAGTGGCACCTCACTTACATGTCTGTCATTTTGCGGTTCTATGAACTCAAATAAACAACCTGTCCACCTGGTTTGAGTGCGAGCATATATGATATGATTTGAAAAAAATAATGATTATATTAAACCAGACGCTACGGGGAGATATACATTAAAAAAGAAGTTAAAATAGCCGTTTTGGCCCATCAACTATCGCTGAAGGCTCAAATTGACCCCTGAACTATCAAAACGGCCACTTTGACCCCTCAACTATCATCGAAGGCTTAAATTGGCCCCTGAACTATCAAAACGGCCAATTTAGCCCTTAAACTTATGATTTTCGTCTCAATTTCATCCATTATCCATGATCGATGTATATATGGACAGATGAACTGCGAAAAGGTCGAAACCGCCTCCCATTATTTTCTTTACTTGTTGACTGTTCATGGCGTTTCTAACCCCACCGTTTGTTTTAAAAATACCAAAATCTAATTTAATGTTAGAGAATTCAAAAAAAATTGTTCTACCTTAAAAAATATGAAACTGGTTTCATATTTTTACTACAATCATGATATACCTTTTTATTATTCGCTTAGAATATTTAAAGCTTATATGATCTCATAAAATTCAAAAGTAGGTTAAAGTGAAACAATGAATGCAAGCGGAGGTAACTTCTAGTCTAGCTTAACCAGGTAAACTTCATGTGTTTTGTAAAATCATGCCATGGTACATCATCATACGTGGCTGGCGACAACGATCTGTGCTACACGACCCACACGAAAGACGACGCTGACTAGAAAGATCATGTCTCATATGGATAGCTCCTCATGAAAAGTAACTTCTCAAATTTACATCCAGGTTATATGTTTTGTACTAGATTTGTTTAGAGAGATTATTCTCTACTATGTACCTTCAACGATCTGTGCTCATTGATTTTTCTAAGTTAAAATAAACTTTTTTATGAATTTTCTAACATTAAATTATATTTTGGTATTTTTAAAACAAACGGCGAGGTTGGAATCGTCGTGAGCGGCCAACAAGTAAAGAAAATAATGAGGGGTAGTTTCGACCTTTTCACAGTCCATCTGTCCACGTGTCTATCGATCAGGGATAATGAATGAAATTGAGACGAAAATCATAAGTTTAAGGGTCAAAGTGACCGTTTTGATAGTTCAGGGGTCAATTTAAGCCTTCGGTGATAGTTGAGGGGTCAAAACGACCATTTTAATAGTTCAGTGGCCAATTTGAGCCTTCGGTGATAGTTAAGGGACCAAAATAGCTATTTTAAAAAAGAAAGACAAGTCGCAAGCACATCTCTCCCTCTCTCTCTCTATAGCAGAGCATACAAAACTATCTCTCCCTCTCCCATGCAGGCACCTATATCAGTTTAAAAGCAAGCCGGAGGCACTAATTCCAGTATGCCTGAATGGATGCGTGCCCACGTCCGCTAGCTACTTAGATGGTCTCCGTTGCATCAGCAACGGCATTGGCGACATCGGCAGTTGGGGCAACGACATCGGCAGCGGGTGCAGCAGTGGCGACAACGCTGGCAATGGCGTTGGCGACATCGGCAGTGGGGGCAACTACATCGGCAGCGGGTGCAGCAGTGGCGACGACGCCGGCATCACGGCCATCGTCCCCTTCTTCGGTTACTGCAACACCTGGAACGGCAGTCAGGGACGGCTCGAGGAATGCCCTCACCATCTCCTCGCATGGTTCCCACACAAGCTTCTTCCATGTCTGCTCGTGGTACTCCGTGCCATCGGCCTTACGCGCGAACACGGGGGTGACGTCGATGCGGCGGACGTCCCAGCCGTCGAGCGTGCTGAGGCGCCGGATCTTCTCCGTCTGCGTGCGCGCAAGGCGGAAGGTGTTGTCCTTGATCTCGCGCACCGCGCATTCAAGCATGGCCGCGAGCTCGGCCTCCCCGGCGGTGCCCTCGCGCTCCGCCATCAGGTACGCGTGCATCTCCGGCAGACCGATGGCGCGGCGCACGCCGCGGGTGTAGTCAGTTCCGGCGCCGCCGAACGCTGCGCGGGCCTCGCTGACGAGCCCGCGGGCCACCATCTCGTCCACGCGCAGCGCGGCGTACCACTCCAGCAGCTCCCGCTCGGCGTCCACCCAGACGAAGAGGAGATCGTGCGCCGCGAGGAAGGCGGCGCCGTCGCCTTCCACGAGTGCCTCGATGTAGGTGTTGGACCCGCCTGCCACGACGGGGAGACGGCCCGCCGAGAGCACGCGGGCGACGGCGCCGGCCGCTTCGCGTCGGAACTCCTCCGCGGTGAAGTCGGCGTTGGGGTGGCGCACGCTGAGCAGGTGGTGGGGCACCCCGGCCTGCTCTTCCTCTGTCACCTTGTTTGTGATGATGGGCACGCCATCGTGGACCTGGATTTTGTCAGCGTTGATAACCTCACCGTTGAAGCGCTTGGCGAGGGCGATGGCGAGCTTCGACTTCCCGGTAGCTGTGGCGCCGAGCACAAATACCACCTTAGGCTTCGCGGCGACGACGCCGTGCTCCATATTCTCGATTATTGTAGCTGATGCTCGATTGTGCAATGCAAAAAATTTATGGTAGCCTGTGCCTTTTATTGCTTTTTTGTTGAAGTGTTTATAGAAGAAATTTAATGTGCACATATATATCATGACTGTTTATCCTTTTTCAATATATATCCAATGCATATATATATATGGTAATATCTAAATCTATTGCGCAGCACACAATTCTATATCTATAGCAGATATTATATTTTTTTCCTTGTTTAGAGCTCATGCATTATAACCAGCTAGCTTCATAAATTGTTACAGATAAAATTTCCTTGTAACCACTAAAGATTATCAAGCTTTAGAGTTGGCACTTTGGCAGCGGTTCATTACTCTGCCATCTTGGCTCAATACTGCTGATGGAAATGTTGAGTTTCTGGGACTACTTTCATTGACTCCAATTAAAGAATAAACCATATCATAGCCGCGAGTAAATTCCTACATGATTGAAATTGGTGGGTTTTTGGTACTAGTTAGCCTAAAGTGAAGCAGGAAATAATTAGTTTTAAGTCGTCTAAACACTCCAAGTCAAAAGTTTCACATACAAATGATACAAAAAAGGTTTCAGGTTGAGAAAAACTCCATTCAACTAAAAAGTTTTAAATGGAAATTTTCATCTAAAAGGATTTAAAATCAAATAATGTTTTCAACTTCAAAAAGAAATAAGAGTTACGCTGAATACAGACACTATTGCCTGCCATATATGGTGCCTTCCTCCAATGGATGAGATGGAACCACTAAGAGTCCACGTACATCTGCCAAGGATCAACAAACCTCCTTTGTCACAACCGATAATGCCCTGTTTGGCAATATTGTATTTTTTTCACCTGTAAATTATTTCCACCGGTAATATCTTGTGCACAAGAAAACCATCGATTCTTTTTACCCATGGAAAATAATGTTTGGGTAGAGAGCTTGTGGCCTTCCAGAATCCAGACCCGGGCATGGAGCACGAAAGGTATTGATAGCTCGTTGAACCGATGGAACAGGCTAATGGAATAACCGAAGAACAGGCTAATGGAATAACCAATCGCGAATTCCGTGTGATTAGATAGAAACAGGTTTCTGAATGACCCAGAGAGCATACAACATCGATGAGTTTGCCTCTGTTCTTGGCACTCCTGCGACTCCGCCAGCGACGACGGCAGACGCACGCTCGCACCCAAGTCCATACTCCGGCGGACTGGTGACGACGATACCCCAATCCTCGTCCGTCCCTCAGCAAATGCGGAGCTGGAATCGGAACGAATCCGATGAGCATGTTGTGTCGTTGAGGAACAACGTGAGGTCCTGTCTGAACTGTCACGCGTATGCGTCGATCATCGCGGGCGAGCTTATCCGGCGGGCGGAGATGTTTCCTCTTTTCAGCAAGTCGTCGGCGACTAGATCAGGGGAACCTGGGAGAGCCAGTGGAGGGTGAGAAAAGGAGGAGAAAGCCAGGTGCATGCTTCCCGCCGGGTTCGTGTGCTGACCTTCGTGCTCAAGATAGGACGACAATGGAGACGAGATGTGGACGCTAGGACGGAGCGCAAGAGGAGGACGTGCCCGATATCCATCGTAAAAAAATTGTGACCTCTGTAGGTCTGTATTTTTTCGGTTGTATAATGGGCTAAACCGGTGTAAATTTAATAACTAAAACCGATCAGCCAAACAGTTTTTTCTGGACTAGCTTGTATAATTTTCCAGACCTGTATTTTACTGGGGTATTAGTCTTAAAACCGGCCATCCAACAAGCCCGAGTAATGGAACTAGTTTTGCTTGGCAAGTAGCAAGTCAGCAACAAGTAGACAGAACTGATCAAAGCAAATAGAAGGGTGTTGGTGGAGAGACGATATGTGGTTCATTGGCAAGGAGAGGGAGACTAGATCTAGCGATGGGGTGTCCAGGACAAACTAGAAAGACTAGAGATGAGAGTCAAATGAGTTTAGATCAAGATTGTGGAAACAAAAAGGAAAGCGTATCACACGCACTACGGGACAACAACACTTTGCCAAGTGTCGCACGCTTTGCCGAGTGCCAAAAATCAGGCACTCGACAAAGGCTCTCTTTGCCGAGTGTTGCGCTCTCAGCACTCGGTAAACGCACTACACTCGGCAAAGAGAGGCTTTGCTGAATGTCGTAAAGTCTCTGACACTCGGTAAAGCTCCTCTTCGCCGAGTGCAACACTTGGCAAAGAATTGCCTCCGGTAAAAAAAACAAATACCTAATGGTTGAACCAACTGACATTTTTTTTAAAAAAAAATATTCGCCGAGCGTCATGACTGGCACTCGGCAAAGCAGTCTCTTTGCCGAGTGCCAACCACTACACTCGGCAAAGTAATTCTTTTTTTTGAATTTTTTGATCCAATATTTTTCAGGACTTCCCACATTATTTAAAACTACATGTTTAAATTTGGGGTAATTTTGACTTTTTTTTTGCTATATTTGGTTTATTTTTTCCTTTTGTTGTATTTTTTCGAATATTTCAAATTTGAACTACAGGTTCATAGAATAATAGAATTTGGTCATTCAAAAAATGTTATTCATGATATTTGGTGTATATTGAGGCTGTATCCAGGAACTCACATGAAATTTTGAGTATCTTGTTGATGTAACATGATGAGTTAATTTCGAGAAAAGTGTTTTTAAATTATATAAAATCCAAATAATGTCCGAAAATCATAAAACTTGTCTGGGCGTCATGTTATCACATGTAGAGGCTATGATAAACAAACATATATTCTTTGCTGAGCGCCTGGTTTGTGGCACTCGGCAAAGAGTTTTTTTTTAAAAAAAACATATTTTATTTGTCGAGTGTCGGGCCTGTGACATTCGGCAAAGAATTTTCTTTTTTAAAAAAAGAAATTTCTTTGCCGAGTGTTGCACTCGGCAAAGAAAAAAAAGAAAAAAATGAAGAAGAAGACGACGTCTCCGCTGGCGACGACGTTAAATCTTTGCCGAGTGCTCATACGGCACTCGGCGAAGCCTTTGCCGAGTGCCCGTTATTCGGCACTTGGCGAAGCAGCCTTTGCCGGGAGCTGATTTGTCGGAGCCTCTTTGTCGAGTGCAACGCAGCCTTTGCCGATTGCAAGCGGCACTCGGCGAAGAGGCGACCTGCTGTAGTGAAGTGGTGGGTTTCAGTATATATGAAGAAGTAAAAGGTCTTGATCACGTCATCCATCCACAAGTTACGTTTCTAGAGTGTGTTAAATAAACATTCGGCTAGGGATGACAATATAGGCCCCAATCTCGGATAGGGATTTCCTCCGTTACGGGACATTAATAGGCTGGTTTCACTCGCTGCAGAGGGCTCTATATATGGCCTAATTTCAGCCCAATACTAGGTATGATGGGTCAGGCTGCCATTTCCTATGTACCCTTCCCCATTAACCATAAGGTCCTCCAAATCCTATACAATGTATTTCATGTATAAACCCAAAGCAATCATATATATATATATATATATATATATATATATATATATATATATATATATTTCAAAATATAGTTTTCAAGTTGAGAAAAGTTCATTCAACTAGGAAGATTCAAATGGAACCTTTTCCCCCAAAGGATTTAAAATGAATTAGTATTCTAAACTTAAAAGAAAAAGAAGAGTTATATGGTTAGTGCTAACACTTGTCATGGTGCCTTCCTCTTCAATTGGATGAGATGGAACCAATGAGAGCTCCACATCTTCCAAGGATCGTGGCCCTCCTTTGTGGCAACTATATTAAGGAGCTAGGCCTTGGAAACTAGCAAGGCAGTGACAAGTAGACCAGGCTAATGAACTGAAAGGAGAGAGAGAGAGAGATTTTTGTGTTTGTGGGGAGTAGAATTCATCGACAAGGAGGCAGACTCCGGTGATGGGGTGTCTAGAACAAGCAAGAAAGGCTAGAGACAAGAGTCAAACAAGGAAATCATATCGCACACGATGGATTTGTATATGGAGTAGAGAGAGGTCTTGATCATGTCATCCATTTGCAAGATATGGTTCTATATATTTTTTTGCGAAAGAAGAATTATATTATATAATAGCTGGGTACATCAACATATTATAAGCACTCTGGATTACACTAGATATATCCAGAAACTAATTTTCATCTAAAATATACTCACGCCGTGAAAAGCTCAAAATCTCAAAACCAAACCTTTTTGACGCTTCGTATAGATGACCGCACAGGCAAATACTCGGCACCAGCAATAGCGGCAAACCTGAGAACAGATGTCCAACGGACGACCAACATTCCTGTAGGTGGAATTGAGGATCTTTTTCTTCTTGCTGGTGTCTTCCTTCTTCTTTCTGCCACCGAAGAATGAGGAAGACTGATATGAAGTATATTCTTCCTAGTCTTTCATTGTGGTCAGATCTAACCACAACAAAACGAAGAAAAGACCGGAGAAAATTATTCCATGACGGCGACATCATCTCCGCCTTGATGCCGCCGTCCGGAAACAAAGATCTTCATGTCGTCATGTCGGTGAAGATGGTGACGCCAAAGTTGTCGTCCTCGTCTTTAACGAAGCCGTCATGGAGAAGACAATTCCACCCTTCTCCTTCACCATTGCCGAGAAGAGGAGGAGGAGATAAAACTCCAATACCAAAAACTTTGGTATGGAGAAACTCTAACCCTAAGGACTCGATCTATTGAAAAAACTTATTAAAAACAATGGATCCCCGCTCCCTTCAGCCCCCAGCGAGATGCCGGAGGGGAAGGCAGGGGACCAGCGACGACGGCGGAGGGCGGAGGGCGGCGGGGCGGGCGGCGGCCCCTTTCGCTTCGTCTGTATCAGGCCCGTGGAACAATAGCCAGGTGCGGGTCTACGAGCACTGTATTTGGTATACGTGTCTGCCGGTATCTCTCAATTACTGAATTTGCACTATCAGAAGACCACTCGGCCAATATATGGTTCTATAGTGCAAATATTAAATAAACATTCTACTAGTCAGGACAATGGGCCCCGATCTTGGATGGGGATTTCCCCAATAAGGCAAAATTAATTAGTTGGCTTCTCTCCTCAGAAGAGGCTTTATGGACAAATTTTAGCCCAATACTAGGTATCATGGGTCGGTCTCTATTTCCTATATGCCCTTCTCTATTACTCACGAGGGCCTCTAAAATTTATACAATATATTTATGTGCCCACCAAAAGAATCCAATTATAGGCATATTGACCTAAGCCCGAAGCCAGTTCAACAAATCTAAACACTCCAAGTCAAAAGTTTCAAGTACAAACAATACAAAATAGTTTTAGGTTGAGAAATCTACATTCAACTAGGAATTTGTAAATGGAACCTTTTCACCTAAAAGGATTAAAATGAAACAATATTCTCAACTTAAAAGAAGATCAGAGTTATAGTTAGTACTGACACCGGTGCCCATCATCATGCCATCCTCCTCCAATGGACAAGATGAAACCAATGAGAGCTCCATATCCGCCAAGGATGGTGGCCCTACTTTTGTGGCAGCAATAGTAAGGAGTAGTGGAGCTAGTCATTCTTGGGAACTAGCAAGGTAGTGACAAGTAGACCAATCTAATGAATTAAAAGTAGAGAGGGATTTTTTGCAAGGGTGGGGGGTTGAGGTTTGTTGACAAGGACTCTAGTTATGGGGTGTCTAGAACAAACAAGAAAGACTAGAGAAAAGAGTCAAATAAGAATGTGGTGTAAAGGAAGCCATCATACATGGAGAGTTTCTATATGGAGTAGAGAGATGTCTTAATCATGTCATCCATCTAGATGTTACATTTCTAGAATGCACATGCTAATTAAGTAGTCTGCAAGGCATAGTAATGGGCTCAATCCCCTTTGGAGATTTCCCCATTAGGGGACATTAGTGGGTTGGTTTCACTCCCCATATAGGGCTTTACGAAAAAATTATAGTCTAGTATCTATTATAACGGGGTCGGCCCATTCTCTATGTCCCATTCAGGATTCTAAAATTTATATAATGCATTTCATATACTGAGCAAAATAAACCCAATACAGGTATATTTTCCTAAGCCCAAAGCAATCAGTTAAATAAAAGCTACATAACCCTACCTCACTTGTCCACCTCTTGTGTTAGATGCTACTCTTCCCATCACCTATCCTCCATGATTAGTATAGCACACCACCCATGTGCCTAAGCAGCACCATCACTACTGCATCACACATTAGAAAAAAAAAACAGTGAGAGGCTGAGTGAACAAGTGCTTCCATGGTGGATTTAATCCTTCATTTGATGGTCGGTGAATCCCTTCTTAAACCTCTAGTTCTTAACCACTTTAAAGGACATTGATGTTGGCTCCTCTTTGACTAGAAGTTTTTATCCCTACTTGCCCAATGAGCAAATGCATGGAGTGTTCTAAAAAAAGTTTAGCATAAATTCTTCATGTACCCTTTTTGTAGTGGTTGATATGTGATGACACTATTATCTTGGGTTCGCTAGTCTTATATACCACGGTAAACTTCATTCCTATGGGTTATGTTTAGTTATTGTTTTGATTTATTGTTCCACACTACTTCTACATTGCTAGTCAAAGAAGAAGTAGAGACAGGAGAACTAAAAGTCTAAACCTATTGTTAGTTTCTTCTGTGCTAAAGACTTGGAAAATTATTTCACTACTACAAAAATGAATTTGTGCGACGTCGCTATTTTGGCCTATGTGGCAGGCACGTTGTTTGCCCGCCATGATAATTGGGTGGCCGGCCACCCAAGTGCCCGCGGTCATAAATGATTTATTGTGGTAGGCAACGTAACGCGCCCGCCATGGTAAATTTGTATTAACCGCGGCGGGCGTCTTAAGAGCGCCCGCTGCCATAAATAGATTAACAGCGGCGGTCGCCTTAGGTTGCATGTCGTGGTTAATATAGATTAACGGCAGTAAGCGTCTTATGTTGCCTGCCACGGTAAATCCATGACCTATATAAACACAGTCAGCTGTTCCTCTTCCCCCATGGGTCTTTCTCTTCCAAATTGTGTAGGGGGAGGCTTTGCCTTAAATTTTAACCAAATCTTTGATTTGAGGTGTAGATCTTAGATTGGGAGCAAGAGGACACAACAAGAGGTACATGAAGGCTCTCCCATCCTTTTTCATCTCTCTTTTCTTCATCTTTGGTGTCTTTAATTATAAATTTAGATCTAGATGCATAAACATGGAAGAGAGAGAGAAAGCTTGTGTTTTTTCTTTTCTAATGCTTCTTATTTGGTACTTGTGATGTTAACTAATGCCGATTTGCAGGCACGATGGACATGTTCGAATGGATGTATCAGATGAATAGAGTGAGTGATCTGCGGTACTTGTATGGATTGAGTAATTTTATTGCCGTGACGAAAGCTCATTGTGAGAGGTTGAAGCGGACGACAACCATATGTCCATGTTCGCACTGCAGGAACCTGAAAGCATACATAGACAACATGGTGCAAACTCATTTGATTATGTATGGTTTTGTCAAGGAATGCATCGTTTGGACTTTTCATGGTGAAAGAGTTGATGCGAGTGGCTTTGCATCTAGAGTGAGGTCGTCATCGATGATGACAGTGAATCAAGATCCTGTCGAAGCACCTGTCTCATTTTCAGCACTAGCCGGCAGCGACAATAGAGCTCGTGATTACATAAAGGTGGAGGATATAATCCAGGACATGGCTGACGACGGCGGCGGTGGTGGGGATGCTCAGGAGGCTACATTGAATGAACCTGAAGATGTACATGTATTTGAGGGCTTGCTCCACCACATCGACGAAGATGACCTTATGTTTGGGAGCTCAAAGTGGTTGGACAACTTCAGAAAGATGAAGTAGGCGACAATTGATCCTCTCTATAAGGATTACAACAATTGTTTGAAGGAGTGCATTGCCCTCCGATTTAACCTCCAGATGTTGATGTTGAAGACTTGGAATGGTTGGTCTGACACTAGATTCAATGAGCTATTAAGTATCCTTGCTACCACGTACCCAACAGCTAACAAGGTGGCCACCAATACCTATCAAGCAAAGAAGTTGATCCAACCATTGGTGATGAAACTTATAAAGTTTGATGTTTGCCTGTCGATGGGGCGTCCTATGGGCTCCCCATAGGCCATACTACCGAGCGATGGGCCTTAACAATATGGCCCACTGAGGAAGCACGAAACAAAGGAGACATGAAGAATCAAAAACTAATCGGATTCAATAAGGAAAGACACCCGAAATCGTAGCTTAGGACTCTGAACTTGTATCCGAGTAGAACTAGAATAAACCCTCTGCGGTGCCTAGACTACAAAGGGCCGCTAGTGGTACCACCCAAAAAGAAGGCAAGGTGATACACATACATCGTGTACTAGATACCGCAAGCAATAATATGCAAACAGGTTAACGCCGACTAAACGTAAGGTTATTACTCGACCAAGTCGAGGGCCCGAATCAGCATAAGTCGTGTGTCTCTTTGCATAACCATCAAGCTCCACTATTCACCGAAGCCCAAACAGCTGTCCTGGGTACCCCCGTGGCAGGCTATCGGTGGTAAAACATCGACAGCTGGGGCGCCAAGTAAGGGCTTTTGATGAATTTTTTTCTTGAGAGCTTGGTGGACCTCGACCTCAAGATGACCTACTCGGCGGGAACAACTTTCATCTTCATATCCTAGATCTATGAAACCGACAACAATGGAAAGCTGCAAGCCCATCTCTAAGGAGAATAAGAATTCGACGACGGAGTCGGAACCACCAAACAAAAACTTACCGGAAGTGTGCAGAGACTCGCAATCTTGGATCCAACTTTGAGGGGAGATGAGGTGGATAGAAAACCGACTCAGAGAAGGAGATGTTATCCGACCCCAGCTCGGACATGACCTTCGGGACACCAAGGCCAAGTCAAGTCATGCTTGGAAACCACATAACAACTCAGAGAGGATACAACCCATCTGGAAGAACTCGAAAGCATATGGACTGCACAACTCAACTTCGATCTATGAGCACTTCACCCAAAGAAGGATGAACCCAGCAAGAAGGATACTCCTAGGAGGGGAACAAGAGGGGATGATCATGACCACTACCCCACATGACTATGTGGTACATTGGCCAGATTCTTTTACTTTGGGGGACATCCAGCTTGGTCCTCGAACAAAAAATCTACCTTATCAAGAAGGAAAAGAACTCAGATCAAGCGTGAAAGCAACAAGCTGCTCGACCACACAAAGGAAGAAACATGAAGTAAGAAGAATCAAAAGGGACACATCATATACATGGCAGAGCTAGAATAGCCAATAGAACCACCGCAGATTCTGGACATAAAATCTTCAGATGAGTTGGAGGGCAACGTCTTGTTTGATGAGAAAAGTGACAATGAAGAAGATAACGAACGAAAAGCAACAAGGTTAAGAAAGAACAAGTCGAAATCTGGAAGACGAAACCGAGCCAGGCAAAGAAAACAAGTCTAGAGTAAGTACAAAGCAGAATTGACTGAGTACAACAAAAGGAAAACGGAAAAGGAAGCCACAAGAGATATGAAGAGGGCAAAAATCGAAGAATTAACAAGAGAACTAAACATCCTCACGAATAAGGAGAAGACAAAAGAAGTCCAGAAAAAAGAAGTTGGGGAAACAGAGAAACAACCCGGAGAGGAAATCCCACAAGAACAGCAAGAGGAATAACCCCGTAGAAAATCAATTTTTCATAGACTAGGACAAACAGAAAATTGCAATGTTAATGGAAGACAAGAACTACACTCAAAGCAACCAAAACAAAGCAGGCATGATTAGGGCCAGCGTTACCTAGAAATGTCACGAAGGTTTGACTTGGAAGACTATGGGGAATCCGAGTTTAGAGAAGACAGGAACTATTATAGAAGAGCCCAGTCACCTGAGCTCAACAAGGTAGAGCCATATGACAGATTCCCCTGCTTTGCAGAAGGCTACAAACACTAAATTACCACACAAGTTCGAACCAGCAAACCACTCTAAATACAATGGCAAGGTTGAATCCAGACCATGTATAAGGGTCTACTCCCAATCCATCGAGTTGGCAGTAGGAGATAACAACATGAAAGCTCTATACTTCCCAATGGCACTCGAGGCAATGCTGTTTCCATGGTTTGAAAAATGAAAGCCTAGATCAATTAGATGCAAGGAAGACTTGCAAAAGGCGTTCTGTACAACTTCGTAGGAATAATAACCCATTCATTGACGGCTGCAGAGTTGAAAAATGTGAAACAAAGAAGGGGAGACACTATAGATTATTATAGGAGATTTAGGGAACTCAGAGCTCAAATCCACGATATCACCGACAGAGAAGTAATAGAAACATTTGCAGAAGGGATCATGGCAAATTGGCAATTCAAAGATTACTTCAATGAGAACCCAAGAAAAAACGAGGACTTCAAGAGAGTTTTTGAGAAGCTGATTTCATCAGAGGAAAGAATGCGACACAGATTTTCCCGAGAGAACTCGGAAAACAGAAGGGCTAACTACTGGCCACAAGATAAAAGGCCCAAGCAAGACAACATGATAGCCACCACAGATAAGAAAAGATGATACAACGATAACAATAATGACAGTAACAAAGGCAACTACAAGAATAACTACAATAATAACGACTGCAACATCAATCACAATGGCAATTACCACAACAACAACATCTATCGGGGTAACAACTACCAAAGAAGAGCACCGGAGAACATAGAAAGCTTGCCATGTCATATACACCCTGGTGCCAAACACAAATTGATCGATTGCGATGATTTCCAAAAATGATTCATGAAGAGAGAGAATACAAGTAAAAAAAACTCGAGAAAAAAGAGAAGAAGAACCTAGAAAAGAAGGCGAAAGGGGATTTCCAAGAACCCCAATGACAATTAGCAATGATATTCTTGGGTATGCCCACAACAAGAAATAAAAGGCAAGAAAAGATGGCTCATAGGGCCATCATGGCCGCTGAACCAGCCACCTCAAGATACCTGGATTGGTTAGAATATCTCATACACTTCACAAAAGAAGACCAATGGACCAGTGTAGCAAACGTAGGGTTTTACCCACTAGTATTGGGGCCAACTATAGTAGGAGTGTCTATATCGAAAGTACTCATTGACAGAGTCACTGGGCTCAATATAATCTTCGCGGATACTCTCAAAAGGATGAATCTAAATTACGAAGGCATGCTAACACCAACAAGCATACCTTTCTATGGAATAGTACCCGATAGAGTAGCCGTGCCTCTTAGACAAATAACCTTACCCATCACTTTTGTCACACCAGACAAGTATCAAACAAAATTCATCAAGTTTGAAGTAGCCAACTTTGAATCTTGTTACCACGCAATACTTGGAAGGCGAGCACTAACAAAATACATGGCAGTACCCCACTATTCATATTTGCTGCTCAAGATGCCAATAATAAAGGGCGTACTTTCACTAAAAGTAGATCTGAAGAAAGCATACGAATGTGACGTACAAGCAGTGCAAATATCAGAAAGATTGCAACATATGAAATAAGGAAAAGAAATTACACCAGTGGCTAACGAAATGAACTCGGATGAAATCTAGATACTAGCCAAGAAACCAAACAACTTTGCACCTCCAAAAGAGGCTGCTACCAAGACAATCGACCTGCTGACAGGTGACCCAGAGAAGACGACCATCATCAGTGCAAATCTAGATCCCAAATAGGAGCTCACGCTCACCAACTTCCTTCAGGACAACAAAGAAATATTTGCCTAGAAGTCAGCTGTCATGTCAGGGTCCCTAGAGAGTTGGTTGAGCACATAATCGATGTGAACAGAGGGTCTAAACCCATCAAACATAAACTACAAAATTCGCTCCAGATAGAAAAGCAACAATCAAAAAAATTACCAAGCTCATGATAGCTGGATTCATCAGAGAGATACTCAACCTGAATTGGCTAACCAATCCGGTCCTTGTGGAGAAAAAGAACATAAAAGAATGGCTTATGTGCATCGACTACACTGACCTCAACAAACACTTGTCAAAAGACCCTTGCAGCCCACCAAGAATTGACCAAGTCATAGATTCAACAGCAGGATCAGCCCTGCTATCTTTTCTGGATTGCTACTGGGGATATCACCAAAAGAACCTAGCTCACCAAAAGCCCTGCTACTCTAGTTTCAACAACGGAAGCATACATTGATGACATAGTAATCAAGACAAAAGAACCCAGCTCACTAAAAGAAGAACTTGAAGAAACTTTCAAGAACCTAAAAGCATGGCACTGGAAACTGAATCCCACCAAGTGCGTTTTCGATGTCCCATCAGGACAAATACTCGGTTTCTTAGTCAGCAACACAGGGATCAAAGCAAGTACAAAGCAAGATAAAGCTATCTTAGATATGAAACCACCTGCAATAGTCAAAAAATACAAAAGCTCACGGGATGCATGGTAGCACTCAATAGATTTATTTCTCGCTTGGGAGAAAAAGGATTGCCTTTCTTCAAGCTATTAAAAAGATAGGGAACTTCGAGTGGACGAAAGAAGTAGAGGAAACATTTCAGAAATTAGAGGAATATCTTGCCTCCTCACTAGTGATGACAGCTCCAAGAAACAAGGAGGACATGATGTTATATATCACAACTACAAAAAATGTTGTCAGTACAGCTATAATAGTTGAAAGAGAAGAAGCCAGACACACTTATAAAGTACAAAGACTAGTATACTACATAAGTGAAGTATTGACAAAATCAAAAGTCAGATACCCACACGTGCAAAAATTGCTCTACACAATACTCATATCATCAAGGAAGCTAAGACATTACTTCCACAAACATAAGATTATGGTGACAACCAACTTCCCACTACAAGACGTACCACACAACAAAGATGTAGCAGGATGGATATCCAAATGGGAAGTAGAACTCGACACTCTAAACTTAGATTTCAAACCAAGAATAGCTATTAAATCATAGGTACTATCATATTTCATCACTGAATGGACAGAAGTTATTCAAAAAGAACCCAAACAAATCCTCGGCCATTGGAAAATGTACTTCGACGACTCTTTGAAATTAGGAGGGGTAGGAGCAGGAGTTCTACTCATATCATCAGAGGGAAGACAACTAAAATATCTACTACAAATACTTTGGCAACCAACTAACAATGAAGCAGAATACTAAGCTTTAGTACACGGGCTAAGAGTGGCAAGCTCACTCGGAATCAAAAGATTATTTGCTTATGGAAACTCAGCCGTACTAATCAATCAAGTCAACAAAGATTGGGATTACACAAAAAACAACATGGACGCATATTGTGCTGAAGTCAAAAAGTTAGAGAAAAACTTTCAAGGACTTGAAATCCATCATGTATTGGGAGACTCTATCGTTGTAGCAGACATACTATCAGAAGAACTCACAACTCCCTTTATCAAACAACCCAAGATTATAGAGAATCAATTAACAGAACTAATGGACATAGACAAACCAGAAGAACCAGAACAATCAAGACAAATCATGATCATATACAAAATGATTGGGGACAAGTATACATCAATTATATAGTTGAGAAGAAACTACCCGGAGACAAAGCAGAAACAACTCAGATCGCATGAAAAAGCAAAAACTATGTCATCATAAAGGATAAATTATACAAAAGGGCAACATCTTCAGGAGTACTACTAAAATGTGTATCAACGGAAGAAGTAAAAGAAATTTTGGAAGAAATCCACTCAGGATGTTGTGGAAAATCATGCAGCCTCTAGAACACTGGTCGGCAAAGCATTTAGAACCAGGTTCTTGTTGACGGTCCTTAAGTACCAATTTTAACCATCAACTAAACATAAAAAAGGATCCATATGCAATTCCAATCTAGATATAGGGGGTTTTGTTGGGGATATTACCTCGGCATATCCGCAGGGACCTTATGGGCCTACCGACCAGAAGACGGCCCGGCCCGCGAGGCCTTACGGCACGCGACCAACCCGTCGTGCTTGCCAAGGACTCCGAAGAAGTCTTGCTCGCCAAGGAAGATCCTAGTAGATAGACTCGGATCCCTTGCCTTAAGGGACTGATCGTAATCTGTTAGGATATGGAAATTGTAACCCTGCTCCCCGGCTATATAAGGCGGGCAGGGACCCCCTCCAAAAATCTCTCTCTCAGATCATCTACAGATCTTGTAACCTAGTAGTCAGATCAATCCAACCACCAGAACATAGTACGTAGGGTATTACGGTGATTTGCCGGTCCGAACCTGTCTAAATCGCCGTGTCTACGCTCTCTGTGTTACGCTTGAACGCCGTCGCCACACCTCCGCCTACAATCTACTACCGTAGGGTACCCCCTAGGTAGACTGCGACGCATATTTCATCGACAGTTGGGGTGCCAGGTAGGGGGTGTGTGCATCGACTCCATGGCTCATCAAGAGGTTACCTTCCTTGGATCCATGGTCATCCCCGTGGACAGCGCCACCCTTCAGATCAGATCTTTGGTCTGGACTATCCACGGCACCGTCTCTGTCTCCGAAACTACGGAACCTGCGCAACTCCTCACGCCCAACTCTCCTTCGATCGAAGATCTGACCACCAAGAGGGGGCGAGCGCTGTCGACTAGGTTGACGAACGATGACCTCGTCGAATGCCTCGGCCTCATCAACGCCGCTTGCCGCCGACTCCGTCCACACGCGTTGAACGCACGAAAGAAGATCAGCCCGGAAGCATCGCAGCACCGCTCGACACCGGATCCCACAAACCATGGTAGCGGGCGGAAGCGTCGACGCGGCAACATCCATAAAGAGGTCCTTGACGGCCCCTGTCCCCTTCACGAACGAGGAAATCACACCATGCACGAATGCATCTCCCTCAAGGAGGCCATCCAGAGCAAAGTGGAAGCAAAGCAATAGGGCAACGACCCTTCCATAAAGGACACGTCGGAGGCTCCGATCACCAACTTCAAGAAGGCCACGCGTATCTTCCCCATATTCCGCGGGCGCCCAGATGGCAACGGTAAGCGTCGCCAGGCTTTTACTAACAGTAATAGCATTCATATCCGTGCTCCAGATTGGACGAGGCGCCTAATCGATTTCTCTAGAGACGATCACCAAGTACGGCACGACTACCCTGGTCGCTTCCCCCTGGTCGTCAGTGCAGCCGTCGTGACCAGCTTCTTCAAAAGGATACTCGTCGACGGAGGAATTTCTCTGAACATTATTTTCCCGAGCACATTCCAACGTCTCAAGTTTCGGGAGAGCAGCATCTGCCCAGTGAATTTCTCCTTCCATGGTATAATCCCCAGTGAAAGCTCGAAGCTGTCTAGACAGGTCACCCTTCCGGTACGATTCGAATCTGACCATCTGGTGCGTGAAGAACCCGTGGACTTCGTGATCGCTGACCTTGATACTCCATACGATGCCATCCTCGGGCGGCCTACACTGTCAAGATTTATGGCGATACCACACTATACCTATCTAGTGCTCAAGATACCAACACTGCAGGGGGTCATCAGCCTCCACTCCGATCTCCAAATCACATACGAATGTGAGCAAGAGACAATCACTGACGCGACCAGGCTGGAGCAACTGCGCGGTGCCCAAATTTGCCTGTCTGATGCAGCCAAGCCACGAGCAGGAGACTTCGACGTTCCAGAGCCTCCGACCACACGTGCCTCGAAGAAATCCAGGGACACTAAGACGGTGGTCCTGGATGACGACGATCCCGAAAAGACCGCTGTGATTAGCGCCGACCTCGACCACGAACAAGAAAGCGTGCTCGTCAGCTTCCCGCGGTGCAACATCAACATCTTTGCCTGGAAACTGGCAGATATGCCAGGAGTCCCCCGCGACCGCGCCGAGCATTCCCTGAACGTGGTCGATGGGGCCAAGCCGACCCGCCAGAAGCTTAGAAGGTTTGCACCAGACCATAAGAGGCTATTAAGGCTGAAATAACCAGGGTCCTAGCTGCAGGGTTCATAAAGGAAGTAAATCATCCCGATTGGCTTGCCAATCCGGTACTTGTAAGAAAAAAGAATAATGAATAGAGAATGTGTGTCGACTATACGAGTCTCAAAAAGCATTGCCCTCCCGACCCTTTCCCTCTCCCACGGATCGATGAAGTTGTTGACTCCACTGCCGGATGCGAGCTCCTCTCCTTCCTCGACTGTTACTCCGGCTATCACGAGATAGTGCTGAAGGTGGAAGATCAAATCAAAACATCGTTCATAACCCCGTTCGGCGCCTACTATTACACAACGATGTCCTTCGGACTAAACAATGCCGGTGCAACGTACCGGCGCGCCATACAAGAATGCTTGAAAGAACTGATTCCAGGAAAGGTCGAGGCCTACGTAGATGATGTAGTCATAAAAACACACTCCGCAGAAACACTGATCGCTGACATAAAGGCAACTTTCGAAGCCCTCAACAACTTCAGGTGGAAGTTAAACCCAAAGAAATGCATCTTTGGGGTGTCATTAGGAAACCTCCTCGACAACATCGTCAGTCGGTCCGGCATTCGGGCCAATCTGGAAAAAACCGCCGCAGTCCTCTAAATGAAACCTCCGTCCAATGTCAAAGACGTGCAAAAACTTGCCGGGTGCATGGCTGCCCTGAACCGCTTCATCTCCCGCCTCGGTGAAAAAGGCCTTCCGTTCTTCGGACTCTTAAAGGGCGGACAGAAGTTCGAATGGAACAACGAAGCCAACCGCGCCTTCGCTGACCTTAAGCGGTACCTCACCAAACCACCTGTCCTGGTCGCGTCGAAAGAAGACGAACCAATGTTACTTTACATTGCCGCCACCAACCGAGTTGTCAGCGCCGTCATGGTGGTCGAACGTGAAGAAAGCGGGCGTGTATACCCGGTCTAGCGACCATGCTATTTCATAAGCGAAGTACTAAACGAGTCCAAAACAAGATACCCTTAGGTGCAGAAGCTATTATACGCGGTACTCATCACAGCAAGCAAGCTCCGGCACTACTTCCATCGACCAACAAAGGTGACAGTCGTCACCGAATTCCCTTGGAGCGACATTCTGCGCAACAAGGACGCTATAGGGCGAATAATCAAATGGGCGGTAGAATTGGGAACATTCAATATAGCCTTCCAAGGGAGACATACAATCAAGTCACAAGCACTTGCTGACTTCATCACCGAATGGACCGACATCCAGGTCCTAGTAAACACTGAAGCACCCGAGCACTGGACTTTGTTCTTCGACGGCTCACTATCCATCCACGGAGTAGGCGCCGGCCTTCTATTCATATCACCATCCGGAGATAGGCTCCGCTACGTCCTGTGACTACTATTCCCAGCATCTAACAACGCCGCTGAATACGAGGCGGCACTACACGGGCTCCGCATTGCGAGCGAACTCGGCATAAAACGCATCATCGTCAACGAAGACTCGTCCCTAGTGATCAACCAGCTAAACAAAGAATGGAGGTGCTCCAACGAGAAGATGGACGCATATTGTGCAGCCATACGAAAGTTAGAAGGCAAGTTCTTTGGGATTGAATATCACTACGTTCCGCGCGATTGGAACCAGGCAGCATATGAAATGTCCAAACTAGGATCATTGCGATCCCCTATCTCGGCCGGAGTGTTTGTCCAAGACCTACGCGAACCATCAATCGTCAATCAACCTGAAGCCACACCTGATGACGTACCACAACCACAAGCTAACATGCTGATCATAGCAAGCACCAGCCGGTCATCCGACTGGCGAGACAATTTTGTCTAGTACCTCTCCAATAATGTGGTACCATCAGATCAGACAGAAGCAGAGCGACTAACCCACCGAGCCCACAACTATGTCCTCATTGACGGTACCTTGATGAGGAAGAACTCCAGGTTTGAAGCACTACAAAAATGTGTCTCCAAGGAGGAGGGCGCGACAATCTTACAAGACATTCACGCAGGCACGTGTGGAAAACATGCTGCTGCGAAAACGTTGGTACGAAAAGCTTTTCGAGCAGGGTTCTATTGGCCCACAGCGGTCGCCGACGCAGAACAGATGGTGCGCACCTGCAAGGGGTGCTAGTTCTTCGCTAAGCAAACTCACCTACCCGCCCAAGAGCTCCAAATAATACCGGCTTCCTGGCCCTTTGCTTGTTGGGGTCTTGATATGCTTGGACCCTTCCGACCAGCACCAGCGAACTTCAAATGGATCTATGTGGCTGTCGACAAATTCTCCAAGTGGATTGAGGTTAAGCCGATCACCAAAGCCTCGGTCAGGAGCACAGTCGCCTTCATCGATGAAATTATACACCGATTTGGCGTCCCAAATTCAATCATCACCGACCTAGGGTCAAATTTCACCGGAAACCTTTTCTGGGATTTCTGCGAGGACAACGGAATACTAGTCAAATATGTCTCCGTCGCCCACCCCAGAGCAAACAACCAGGTCAAACGAGCGAATGGAATGATACTAGATGCACTCAAGAAAAGGTTGTACCAGGAGGAAGAAAAGAACGCAGGTCGCTGGCTACACGAACTACTCGCGGTGCTTTGGGGACTATGCACCCAGCCCAATCGTAATACCGGCGTCTCCCCATACTTCATGGTTTTCGGCTTCGAAGCTGTCATACCAACCGACGTCGCCTTCGGTTCCCCGCGGGTAGAGCACTACGACGAAGAAACATCCGACCAGGCCAGAATTGATGACATCGACCATCTCGAAGAATAGAGGCTAACCTCATGCATACGCACAGCCAAGTACCTCGAAGGCGTCCGCCGATATTACAACTGCAACGTCAACCACAGATCGTTTGTCGTAGGAGAACTCGTCCTCAAGAGAAAACTGAAGACCGAGGGCATGCATAAGCTCTCTTCACATTGGGAAGGCCCCTACATCATCAAAGAAGTAACCCGACCAGGGTCCTATCGGCTCGCGGATCAGGAAGGCATCGACGTACCTAACTCATGGAGCATAGAACACCTTAGGCGTTTCTACGCCTGAAATACTTGTATCATTTGTTCCACCCATATCAATAAAGTTTGACACACTTTCTTCTTTCCGACGTCACCTGCATAACGACTACGGCGTTTGACGACTTGTACAAAACGCATACGGCATTCGACGACTTCTACAAAACGCATACGGCGTTCAACGACCTCTCCAAAACACTCCCACAGTGTTCGACGACCTCTCCAAAACGCAAAAGGGTGTTTCTCCAAACAGCCTGGCCATAACCAGAAAGCACCCGAAGCTGGCCTGCTAATGAATCATAGCGAATAGAAGTAGCTACCCTAAGCGCTACGACTACATTGACAGGCCTCCCAAATGATATTTCCCCAGAAACCGGGCGACGTCATTCGGGTTGGGAGCCATGAGGTTATGTGCCTAGAATCTGTATACGACCACGGTACGGTCGACGACTCTACAAGCAGCATGGCTTTTCGCCCAGCGTCTGCAGGAACGATCTCCACAGGCCCTGGTCATGCCACGATCGATCCTCTCAGAAAAAGGCTCCGTCCACTGGCATCTCCCTAAGCGTGCATGAGCTGTTCGCCCTCTGCGCCGCGGGTTGCCAGCAGCATGCCTCCTTGGGAGTCCTTATGTATCCTACGCGTGCAGTGGCGCTAGCCCTACGATCTGGACCATTTGAGACTCAAGGCCGAATGATTCATCGCTACGGCGCACGACTCAGCTAGCATGAAAGGACATACAAGTGAAATAAAAGCTCACCGCCTAGATAAACAAAGCTTTGATACATTTCACTTATACGTCCACACCAATCTTGTATTATATACAAACGACGGCTACCTCGTAGCAAAAAACTCCATGTCAGTAAGCAGATCACCAGCAACCACGTCTGCCTCCGCCTCCAAGCGACCAACGTCTGACTCCGAAGTACCTGCTGCATAACCACTACGTACCCTCTGAAGATCGACTTGCGCATAATGCGACCGCAACATCGAAAGTCCATGAGAGAGCATCTCTTGCGCCGCCAACGACACAAATGACTTGAAGCGCCCATAGAACCCTCGGGCCCTCGACAGAATGTTAGCAACGGCCTCATCCGACGGAGGGTGGAGATAAAAGTAACATCGTCCACGCAGGCCATCACCGGCCCGACCTCTTCAATCAAGCTCCAAATTGGCGGCGCCCCGCAACGACTTCGGCATCCAGTTCTATAAGCGTCAAAGAACATAAACACAAGGGAAAAGCAACAACTCCAGGAAACAAATAGGGTACCAAAAACCAACCTTCATTCGCCTTTGAGAGCTGGTCACGCAGACTTAGGTTGTCACGTTCCTTCTCCAAAAGAGCCTTCTCAACTCACGCATCCGCACATGAGACTCCTTCAAAGATCCCTCCAAAGACGCGATTCGGAGCTTGCGTTCCCGACTAGTTTTCAGCAACGCCTGTAAAGGGTGGTTGAGCATATGGCCCATCAAAAATAAGAAGAAGCCTATGACTCACCTTCACACCATCCAAGACGTCTTGACCAAAGTCAGAACCTTCATCATCAACGATACCCTCCCGTGAGTGGGGCAGTTCCACAAAATCATCTTCAACGATAATAGAAGCTCTCCTCCGCTTCCTCATCGAACGAGAGTCAAACGCCAGCGGCACCCCATCATCCTCAGAAATAGCCGCAGAAGCAGAAGGAACTCCAGGGTCCCCTGAAGAACCCAAGTCACCACCAAGTACCAGGTGATCCATAACCCAGGGCTCCGACCTCAATGGCTCCGGGTCGACAATAACGGTCTCTGCCCTAGGCAATCCTTCGCCGACCAGACCCTCATCAAAAGTCTCCGGCACAGCGCTGCAAAACGGTCTAGCCTCATCAGGTGGCACCATACCATAAACCATGAATCACCCAAGATTAACACGCCAAGAAACACACTCACCTAACAGGCACCTTCCGACGGGAGAGCCTGACCACCTTAGGCGACCTTGAAGAGCCAGCTACCCCTCGGGTCGGTGGAGGCGAAAATTCACCAGAATGACCAAAACCACTTGGCTCCATATTAGCACCATCCGCTAGAGGCGTACAAAATTCTAGCAACACACCGGGTGCTGGGAACACGGCGAAATAAGAAGCGCGGTCCTCACCATGGACCTACACAACCAAGAACATGTGTAAGTACGACGAATGCTGCAACAAAACAAAACAAAAGACAAATCTAAAGACAATAAAACCTGAGGGGGAGGAAGACGAAGAGAAAAGGCCTCCCTTTGACGGCACGGCGGAGAACGCTTCGACGGATCAAAGATGTAATTCAAACGCTTGTCAGCAATAGCAGACTCGATACTTTTAGGCGCCTCCCGAGTACTGTCACATTTAGCAGCATATTTAAACGATAGACGATCCCTATTTTTACAGGGCTGACATCGCCTGGTGATGAAACTACACGCTACCCGCACACCGTCAAGAGTACGGTGATCGAGCAACTTCAGAAGTAACTTCACAGTATCCAAACCAGCCTTAGACGGCGGTTCCGACCAGGTCTCCAAGACTGTAGGCACCAGCGAGGGGTCGCATGGCGTGCAAGGCTCTTCCTGATGAACATAAAACCACCTCGACTTGTGCCCAGCAAATTTGGAATGCAAAGGCATTGAGATGTCTTCCGCGGACATGCCATCCCTGAGTTGGAGGTATACTGAACTAATAACACCAGATGACCCAGTCTCATTCGTCTTCAAGCGAAAGGATGGACCGAAACTCCGAAACCACACCGGAAGAAAGGCTCGAACACCACAAGCTCACCCGTATTTGGCGTCGGGAACAACTCGCCGAACGCCGCCCGCCATCCATCGGCCTCCTTATCCGGGAGTAGACCACCAAAAACAAGAGCATTGATATCATCTTCCTTCAGGGTGCTCAGAGTCCAATGCTCTGCCCAAGGCGGCACCACCAGTTCTTCAACCCTAACATTTGGGGGCGACGATGCAAAAGCTTTCCTAACCCCCGCCGACGACCTTGCGCCCGCATCCGATGCCACGGATAGCTTTGAAACACTACCCTTCTTTGGCGCCATCACCAATAAGCAATCAAGCACCAAGACACAGAACAAATCAAATAAAGGAACGGGAGAAGTGCTGAGAAAGTTATGCTGGCGGACGAAACGTTTCGCCAAAACAGAAGAATGGGAACCGCCGCTGCTGGACCTGCCTTTATACTAACCGACGCGCCGCTTCGCCTTCCAGGGTTTTTAGGACGCCGCAACAATCAAATGAGAAGCCGCCACGCCCACCTTCCGCGCCGTGACTTGGGCCGCTAACTCCGCGGTTAATTTGGCACATTTACTTCCTCTCTGTTCTCCCTTACATATTTACTTCCAGATAATTCCATCAATTTACAGCTAATGATTTTTTGAATATCACTAACGCTACAGTCCCAGGGACTAGACGCGCAATCTTGTTACAATCTATTTCGTGCAGCTACAAGTAACATGGCTACAGTAGTATGGTGGGCAGGATCCACAGAGCTTGCGATTTAACCACACTCGGGGACTCTGTCGACAGCAACCATGATATGGCTGCCTGGTCTCATCCCCGACTAGACTCGGGGACTTCGTCCAAAGTCATACCAAGCAAGGCTCGGGAACTGCGACCACGACACTGAAGGACAACGCCCGGGGACTGTGAATCAAGCAACATGACCCCGATGCAAGAACCTCCTAGGCTCCTTACATCAGGCTCGGGGACTACGGGTATTCGCAGTCATTTCTCATTAAACTCATATTTCAGTATTTCAATTTTCAAAAATATGATCCTGATACAAGAAGCTTCCAGTTTCTTACATCAGGCTTGGGGACTACGGGTATTTGCAGTTGTTTTACCAAACTTATGCTTCAATTTACATACCTTATGCATCTTTTTTATAAAGCATGGCACCACATGCATATTTCACCTGCCACCATGCTCGGGGACTAAGTGGGTACACTTCACCTCGCGGTGAATGTACCGGTTTTCTTCTCGACAAAGCTCTGCTGTTTTTTGTGTTGTTTTTTGCAGAGCCTAAGTGGGTACACTTCACCAGGGAAGGACTTTTCAAAAGTTTTTTCTTCTTCAGCACGTCACATCCTCCCGACAAGTAGCCGCAGCACACGACGAGGCGACCAGTTCGCCCATCATGCTATGATACTCTTGATCAGCCCGACCTAGTCGGGAGGCTTCTCCGATCAGCACCGCGACCAGGGAGCCTGGTCGGGGCTTCACGACGACCACGACGCATGATGGCGACCAGCTGAACACCTCCAAGCACGATGTTGCGGGCTCGCCAGAAGAATATAACGTGCTCGGGGACTTGTAGGGGATATTACCTCAGCATATCCCCAGGGACCTTATGGGCCTACCGACTAGAAGATAGCCCGGCCCGTGAGGCCTTGCGGCACGCGACTAGCCCGTCGTGCTCGCTAAGGACTCCGAGGAAGTCTTGCTCGCCAAGGAAGATCCTAGTAGATAGACTCGGATCCCTTGCCTTAAGGGACCGATCATAATCTGTTAGGATATGGAAATTGTAACCCTGCTCCCCAGCTATATAAGGCGGGCAGGGACCCCCTCCAAAAATCTCTTTCTCAGATCATCTACAGATCTTGTAACCTAGTACTCAGATCAATCCAACCACCAGAACACAGGACGTAGGATATTACGGTGATTTGTCGGCCCAAACTTGTCTAAATCGCCATGTCTACGCTCTCTGTGTTACGCTTGATCGCCATTGCCACACCTCCGCCTACAATCTACTACCGTAGGGTACTCCCTAGGTATACTGCGACGCATATTTCGTCGACAGGTTTACTAATGGAATTCCACAAGTTTTGGTGAATGCCTATTTCTGCAGGAGGTTATCAGGAAATACCAAGGACATGCCCACATGTCATGTTTACATAGAGATAATTATCAACCGCACAATTTTCTATACTCTAGAAGGTACGAGAAGACACGAGAATGAACAGGAGGCGAAACGGTCCTGGAGCCAGGGCGCCTGCCCTACTCCAGCAGCCAATCAGGCTCAACTTCACGGATCGTGCTCCACCGCCTTTGAGGATGAATCTAAACCCTTCATATAGGTCGGTTTGATCCAACAGCCCACGTTCAATTGAGGAGGATATATAAGCAAGGCCACTGGCCCCCTGAGGGTAGACCTCCCATTATCATAATTCATAGAGAGAGCAAAAGCTAGGGTTTAGAGATGAGAGGTGTCCCTCTAATGGATATCCTCTCTTCTCTAAACTAGAATAGATCTAGATAGTAGAGAGAGGGAGAGCGAGGGAAGATTAGAGGCGATGCCGACCTGTTGGTGCCTCCTCCGATTGTACTTTGACATGATCAAGCTCTAATCAAGCTTGCTCCTGAGATCACTCTGGTAACTACTTCTTATTTCATTGAGCAATTACTATTTCTGGTTTGCAACTCTTCCGAGTACTTTAATCTATAGGACTCTATAGGTTAGAGGAGTAGTATAGATGTAAGCGCGGTGCTTGGACCTAGATTACTTGTGAATGTCTCCTACATTACGGACCCGTGGTAGTAGCGCGGAAAGTGACAGTTCCGTCGATACCTTTGGATCCCACATCCCGTTTGTAGGACTCGCAGGGCTGGATACCTATGGTTAAGCATCCTCTGTGGTGTCTATTTTCACGTGGTAAGTCCCCAGATATAGATATATCTCCTTGAGATTAGAAGTAGAGAAACCCTAGTTATCCTCTCTATTCTCCTATTATCGCCCCTACATTAGATTATTATCCCTTACCTTTAACCTTGTTTTCACCTTATCTTGTTCTTACCATATACTTTATGTTCACCCACTTATCTTTTTTGGTTAAGTTAGAGCATAGTTGATTCTCCCGTTTCCCTGTGGATTCGATATTTAAAACCCGTCCTGGGTGAAAGCTACAACGGTATCCATGCGCTTGCGGATTTATCTATGTGCGTCTAAAATACCCAACAATTCTATTGGCCAATAGCACTCAAGGATGCAGAAGAACTCGTTAGAACATGCATGAAATGCCAAATGTTTGCAAGACAATCACATGTACCAGCTCACAACCTAATATCCATACCACCGTCTTGGCCCTTCTCATGCTAGGGACTAGATCAAGTCAGACCACTTAAGAAAGCAAAAGGTGGATTCAAATACATATTTGTGGTAGTGGATAATTTTACCAAGTGGATTGAATACAAACCCTTGGTTAAATATAGTGCAGAAAAGGCAATAGAATTCACACGAGATATCATCCAGAGATATGACATGCCCAACAGAATAATTACAGATCTGGGATCACCATTTACAACAAAATAATTTCAATACTAGGCAAGAGACTGTGGAATAGAAATTGACTTCGCATTAGTAGCTCATCCACAAGCTAATGGACAACTGGAAGAGCAAATAGACTTATACTATAAGGTTTAAAACCGAGATTTTATGAAGACTTGAAAGATTATGGTGGAAAATGGATCGAACCGCTACCTAAAGTAGTATGGGGACTAAGGACCCAAATCAGAAGAGCTACTGGATACTCACTGTTCTTCTTAGTTTATGGATCAGAAGCAGTACTACCAGCTGACTTGATTTGGCAATCTCCAAGAATTGAGCAATACGAAGGAGAAGCAGAAGAAACCAGATGACTAGAAATAGACACAATTAAAGAAATAATAGACAACTCAATAATTCAAAACACAAGATACCTATAGGGACTACGAAGACACTAAGATAGAAGCACTCAACCCCGAACACTAAAACCAGGGGACTTAGTGTTACGTCTGATTTAGAAAAAAAGAAGAACGACATAAACTACTCAGCCCACAGGACGGTCCTTTCATCGTCAAGACAGCAATAGGACCCAAAACATACGAGCTGATGACCTCTGATGAAATTCCAATAAAGAACACTTGGCACATCAGCCAACTCAAGAGATTCTACACCTAGCAAATCAAATTGTACTCAATATTCAAGAAAAGCAAAGAAGACTTCTTCAGATAAAACGTCTACAAGTCGATCGCTTACCACAAGAGTGGTACGACCAGATACTTTGCGCCAAGAGCACCTCTACAGTTCAATCGCTTACCCAAGAGTGGTACGACCAGACACTTTGTGCCAAGAGTGCTTCTACAAATTGATCGCTTACCCCAAGTGTGGTACGGCCAGACACTTTGCTCCAAAAAAGCTTCTACAAGTCGATCGCTTACCCCAAAAGTGGTACGGTCAAATACTTCATGCCAAGAGCGCCTCTACAAGTCGATCGCTTACTCGAAGATTGGTACGGTCAAACACTTTGCACCAAGAGTGCCACTAAAAGTCAGTTGCTTACCCCAAGAGTGGTATGACTAGACACTTTGCGCCAAGAGTTCTTCTACAAGTCGATCGCTTACCCCAAGAGTGGTATGGTCAGACACATTGCACCAAGAGAGCCTATACAAGTTGGTCTCTTACCTCAAGACTGGTACAACCAGACACTTCATGCCAAGAGAGCTTCTACAAGTCAATCACTTACCCCAAGAGTGGGACGGTCAAATACTTTACGTCAAGAGCGCCTCTACAAGTCGGTCGCTTACCCCAAGAGTTGTATGACCAGACACTTTGTGCCAAGAGCACTTCTACAAGTCGATTGCTTACCCCAAGAGTGGTATGGTCAAACACTTTGCGCCAAGAGTGCCTCTATAAGTCGGCCGTTTAGCCCAAGACTGGTATGACCTAACACTTCGCACCAAGAGCGCTTCTACAAGTCAATCGCTTACCCCAAGAGTGGTACGGTCAGACAAATTGTGCCAAGAGCACCTCTACAAGATGCTTGCTTACCCCAAGAGTGGCGTGACCAGACACTTCGGGCCAAGAGCACTTCTACAAGTTGATCGCTTACCCCAAGAGTGGTATGGTCAAACACTTAGCGCTAAGAGTGCCTCTACATGTCGATCACTTACCCCAAGAGTGGTAAGCTCAGACACTTTACGCCAAGAGAGCATCTACAAGTCGGTCGCTTACCCAAAGTGAGGTATGACCAGACACTTTGCGCCAAGAGCGCCTCTACATGTCGATCGCTTACCCAAGAAGGGTACGATCAGACACTTCGCTACAAGAACGCCACAATCAACCTCTACAACTCGGACATCTACCTAAGAGTGGTACTATAAACTACTCCGTACCAATAAAGATTGTTGGCACCAACAATGATACACTTTTACATAACTAAAATGATGTCAACAACCCCAGGATCAAGGATAAACAAGGATAAAACAATCACATCATGAGCATACTTTATCAAATAACTAGTTCCACATGTCCATGAAGTATGTGATTGCAGGATGGAAGAAATGGAACAAAGGAGAGACAGTGGGACCCACATAGGGGGTCGGCCGACCACCCTATGGGCCCACCAGCTCTCCCCTCTCGGCCATGATCTAGGAGAAGCACCTTAGAGTGAATTCCAACCCTTGGATCACTTTGTGCTTTCTCCCAACAGCTCACATGCAAAGCACATGGATCCATGGGCCCACACCAAGGAGATAAATGTGACAACTACCTCAGAACCAACATCCAACACCAATGGCAAGTGGGAATAGCACCTGGATGGCTGAGGTGGGCCAGAGACCCCAAGGGGGGGTCGACCGACCTCTACCTAGGCCTACAAGCCCCCACTTGGTCCCTGACCAGTGGGGCTACATCTAGAAGACCAGAGGATGGCCCATAGTCCATAGGGGGGGTCAGTCGACCACCCCCTAGGTCGGTTCAGCACCTGCCAACCGCCATACTCACTAACACATGTTGGAAATCTACACCATCCATCCCATGTCGGTTCTAAGGCGGTTGGATCCAAGGGTGGAGATTTGAAGCCTCCAGGATCACTGACGTGACGATGGAGTAGCCCCTACTCCACCTCCCACTATAAATAGAGGCTCATACCCCCCTCTCTACACATGGTGAAGAAGCCTACAAGCTCTATTCCTTAGATTGTTCTAGTAGTTTAGTCTAGAGTGGGAGTTAGAGTTGAGTCGAGCTACGCTCGGGATTTCCGGAGTCGTCTTCTGGAAAGTCTGGTATAGCTCTTGTATCTTTCCTTCTTTGTAATACTTTATCTTTATCAATATATTACTTTTCTCTCTACTTTACTTAGTATTTACTTTGAGCATTTCTATACTAGATATAGTCTTGCTATATGCTTTTGCTCTTTAATAGCCTTTACATCAATAGTCTGTGATCCTTGTGGCCTTTCCCGTATGCGATCATTGCCTGTCATAGGGTGCTTTGATTATAGATGGTAGTCAAAGTAATAAGTTGTGTGTAAGCGTGGTGCTTATATATCATCTTATCCTTGGTTACCGCTTGTTGCACGGATAGTTGTGGTAGCTAGCAAGAGAGTGACAGCCTTGTCTAGCCTTTGTATTCCACCACGTGTTTTTAGGCAAGTTCTTAAAAGGTAAGGCCCCCGTAAGAAGAGGGCACGGTTCGGTAGGAGTTTTGTCCTCCTAGTGATCTATCCCCTCGCCTAGCATACTTGTATTGAGGAGATAAACTATAGTGTTTAGACTAGTTGATTGGCTAGGTTTATTGAAGTAGAGTGAATTACACAGGAGTCCCTTTACTCTCTCGTTGTCCTCCCACCTAGCTATACTATCTAGTCCATTCTAAGTATCATTTACCTTGGCTTATTCATTCATCAACCCTTCCTATCACATATATTGTTTACTCCCCTATACTAGTTGGTACTAAGTTGAGGTGCTCCCTAGGATCTCTCTCTAATTATCATTTCTAGCCCAGCTTTCCCTTGGGAAAATATAAATTACGATACCTTGGAATACTCCTAGGTGAAGTGCTACAATGGTATAATCTGTGCGCTTGCGGATTTATCCAATAGTCATAAGAAATATCAACAGAGATACAATCAACATCTACAACTCGGCCATCTACAACAAGAGCAATATGACCGACTATTTTATCCCAACAACAGTGCAAATCACCTATCAGAAAAATGATACAACTAGCATTCCTGACATGAGAAAGAAGCGATCAATTCTACAAATTAGCAATCAAAATACATTGCCACAAAAGTAAAGGCAAGTCACAAAAGACAAGAATAATATCAAAGCACAATCAACAAAGGAGATCAAAGAAGTTAGGACAAAGCCTGATCATATATTAAACCCAGACAATAATGTACATTACAAACCCAACAGAGGGTTAAAGTTTCTTCTTCATTACTAATCAAGAAGATGGATGACGGAGAGGCAGTACATTCATCTGATCGACGATTTGGTCTGACAAGCCACAAAGTTCTATTTTGGCTTCTTCACACTGCGCAAAGAACTCGGTAGTGATAGTCTCTTCACAAATCCGCTGCAGAGGAGCATCTGGAGCAACCACCCAGACAAAAGAAACCACATTATTAACACAGCAGTGGAAGCCACCCCTCACAAACTCAAAAAACTGGGAAGAAAACACCTGTATTATGCTTCTGATCCCCTTATCCACCTCTTCATGTTGGCAAACTGCAGCTATTATAGGGGAAACAGTAGCATAAAGAGCTTTGAACTGCTCATGAGGTGTCGTCAATGTTGACGCAAAAAGCCGTCAAGTATGCAAACACGTCGGGCTTATACCCAAATTCGATATCCGAGGTGTGCCAGTCGATTTGACCAGTTAATCGACAAGGACAATAACTAGAACAAAGTTGAACGAGACGATAGCGATGCGCCCGGACATCAAGGCTCTAATTGCTCAAAACGCGGAACTTGTAAAGCTGACGGAGATCTTGTAGATGTAGCCCGTTGAAACTTCGCAAGAACTCATGAATAAACTAGAACTAATGCGATAAAAATAGATTTGCTGGAAAAGTAGATGAAAGTAATTGACTTGTTTGATTGATTGTGTTGTCTATCTTTTTACACCACCCCTCGGTACATATTTATACCCCAGCAAGAAGAGTTGTAAACAGACATGACTCATATCTTTCTAAACAAAACTCCTATTTTTAAGGAAATAAATGACTCGTGCAAGAGTCAGACTCGAACTATAATAATAATACTGGCATAAAATCACCAGTTTCCATATCCGTCTTCCTTATGATGAAACCTTCCATCGGCAGACTTCTTCCAATCTGCAACCCTCTTTTATTGCCATCGGCAGCTTTCTGCTGACGTCAGCCATGTCATCCTGCATCCATCGGCAATACCTTCCTATCGGCAACACCCTTCTGCCTTCATCGGCAACACCTTCCTATCGGCAAGTAGCTTTTTTTTCCTTGACGTTTCTTCAATCAAATTCACCATCGGCAACCTCCTTTGCTTCCATCGGTAATCTAACTAGTAGTATCTTGATGCCGATAGGGAACAGTGACCATCTCCTTGCCGATCAGCGCACTCGTTCATATTGACACGTACCAAAAACGGTGTCAACACATGCCCCCCAATTTCGGAGTATAAAATATCTTATGCGCCAAAATTTTCTCTATTGTAATCTTCTCCTCCAAGATGCTTGTGCCATTACCTTGATTATTGCGCACAATCATTGCAAGTTAAAATATCTTATGCGCCAAAATTTTCTCTATTGTAATCTTCTCCTCCAAGATGCTTGTGCCATTACCTTGATTATTGCGCACAATCATTGCAAGTTACCAATAGTTCTCGCAACTGTAGCGCCAACGGTTACAATCCCTCGATCGCCGCGTAAATTCATCACCACATCCTTCCATATCTTCTCCTCCAAGATGCTTGTGCCATTACCTTGATTATTGCGCACAATCATTGCAAGTTAAAATATCTTATGCGCCAAAATTTTCTCTATTGTAATCTTCTCCTCCAAGATGCTTGTGCCATTACCTTGATTATTGCGCACAATCATTGCAAGTTACCAATAGTTCTCGCAACTGTAGCGCCAACGGTTACAATCCCTCGATCGCCACGTAAATTCATCACCACATCCTTCCATATCTCTGCTCAGTCAAAAGGAAAACTCGAAAACGCCCTTGATGCCTCAGGTTTATAAAGACCACTGCCCGATCTTCTTTCCACCCTGAGTTCATATCTTCATTCCCCCATTTCACCGGCGCTCCCGAAGAACACTCCGACAACATTCAATCGGTGGCTTCTTCTTCCATCAGCAAGGCGCAGCCTGCAAGAACACTTTCGACCTGATGGTGATCAGCTTCAACGTTCCCGCGGTCAATTTCTTCCCTTCTTGCTTCATACCTTGCGATTCTTCCCTTTTGCACCGTTTCATGATCTCTTTGCTTTCTGAATTTAGGAGATGCGCAATAGAATAGTAATCCCTATCCAACCACATCTTTGTTGTTTGGGTCCGATGGGGGATACTGATCCAACTGAAATCATTAATGCGGAAATCAACCGAGTTCCTTTCAGAGCTGCATATTTTGACCTAGGGTTATGGACAGACATTTTCCGTTCTTGGCCCAAACCCACCAAAGGGTGGAAAAATTGGTACCTTAGGATGGCCAGGTCACAACAAGTCTACTGGGCAGAACGCAACTTAGACCAATGTATCAAACTATCCCTTGCTGATATGGCCAAGAATGAGAACATGATGATTGCCGCCTCTTATTTCTGGTCCAAAACAATGAACACCTTTCTATTCAACAGACACGAACCAGCCACCCCTACACTTGCCGATGTGCATATGCTTACCGGCCTTGACATCTCCTCTGCCGATGATGCCACCCTCTTCAACAAAAAACCCAAACATCGGGTAAATACCCGCAACATCGGCGGTTGGACCGAATATATTCAAGAATATCAAAAGACCGGATCGGTAAGCCAGAGGGAGCATGTCAATTTCCTGAATATGTGGCTGGAGAAGTTCATCTTCTGTGGCAAGACAATTGGACCCACCAATATGTATCTCCCTGCAGCAGAGCTCTTGGCCAATGGAGCAAAACTTCCCCTTGGCTGATACCTCATCAGCTCAGTATATCACCTCCTGCAGCAGGTACCGGAAAAGTTACTGCTAGGCGAGCCCATCGGCAACCTTGGAGGCCCCTGGTGGTTCATCAATATGTGGCTAACCACCCATATGCACAAGTGCCTTCGATTTGACCTGTTCAGCCAGCAATTTCCAAGAGACCTGGCTGAGAACCATGTGTTTGCCAATGGTGAATCGGCAACCCGCTCCCCACTCAACTTCGGGGAAGCCATAATAGTGCTACCGGGAACTGATGTTAACGAGGACCAATTCGACAGATTTTTTCAGAGATTTTATTGTGGAACTTCCGCTGCAGAACAAGCTTGGTGGCCCTATGTCGATGAGGACAACCGATTCTCACTCTCCTTCAACCTTGCCGATGAAGATATACAGAAGGATGAAGGAATCCTGAGGGCTATCCTTACTCCTCGGGCCATCCCAGTCAACATCTTCGGGAGTGGGAAGAATACTTACGCAACTTATGAATTCTACTACCCATCAGCAGCGGCAAGACAGTTAGCGTTTGGTCAACTGTCGATGTGGTGAAACCAAGAGAAGTTATCACCAGGGTCATGGAGTGGGACAAGGTCGTCAATCTCCCTCCTCATGCTGATACAACCAACATTGACTTATCCACTTGGGCGCTAGTATCCTTCATCACCGAGTCATACAAGTTCTCGTGGCAAGAGTGGAAAGATCAACTGTTCGCTGCATTGTCACACTACTATCGACACCTGATTAATGCCGATCATATCATTCCCGATGACGCGGTAAGCTTATCTTCGATGTTATTTTTTCTGTCATCTCCTTTCAAATGCATCGGCAACTGATTTTCTGTCAATAGGTTGATGACTTAATTCCAAGAAAGAGCAGAAGTGGCAAAGCCTTCAACTTGCGACCGACTAATCCCACATCGGCAATCGGCAGCAGGGCCCCTTCGTTGGCCTCCCTCATGCATCGAAGGGCACTCCCCAAGGTCACCATCAATCCTAAGTCAATACCAGTTGGGGCTGTTGTCACTCCATCGGCTGCTGTCGCCATCCTAGCGCAAGCTTTTACGGTAACAAATCTCCATTTTATTTATGCCGATCACAAAACTTTCATCGGCAACTCTCACTTAATTTTCAACTTGCACCAAATGTTTTTCTTTTGTAGCAGACAAGTTCATCGGCAGCCGCTCCAAGTGTACAAGCTCTTCCAACTCGGCCTACCGATGCCCCCCAAGTGCAACAGTTGAAACGCCAAGGCTCATCAAGTACCGCTCCCTGACCAAAACGCCTAAGGCCATCAACCTTAGTTACGTCATCGGCAGCATCCTCTCAACCTCCTACCGATGCGCTAACACAAGAGCCAACATCGGCATCTGTCCCTGACCAAACACCGGCTGAAGCCTCCATCCAAGGGACAGTGTCGGTGTCGCATGAGTCGGCCATCATAATAACAGAAACGCCACCGGCATCGGCATCAGCACTGGCACTAACCATCCCAACCACAAAGGCAAGCTCATCGGCAACCATTGCCGATTCTCAAGACATCGTTGTGCCAGCTGCTCTACCAAGTCCAAGGCGAGAGATTACTCTAAAGCAGGTAAATCGACTGTCTGTCATAAATTCACAAGACACAAACTTTCAATCGACAAACTCTAATTCTTTTCTTTTCAGGCCCAAGACTCCCCTAACAGCTTATTCTCCTTCGCTATCAACATGCCAGACAAGGATGAAGAAGAAGAAAGCTCTGCCCAAGCCTCAGACGCCATATCGGCAGAAGTAAAATCCAAACTTGAAGCACTCCTACCCTTACTGTAGCAAAGTACATCCCAACTAGTCCAAGATTCTAACGTAGTAAGGGTATCTTTCAAGGCGATTCAAGGCCATCTGCCAGCCGATATCGAAGAAATGCTTTTCCAAGCGGCGTTCCTTGAGAGCCGACAACTACAATACCAAAAGGCCTCACGCCGCATTGCCAATAGAGCTGCTCAAGCAAAGCTTGAAGAAGAAATGCTTAAATTCAAGCAAACTGTTGAAGAGAAACACAAAGGCATTGGTCGTCTGGAAGCCTCCAGCGTTGAGCTTGAACAGGAAATCACCCGTCTATCGGCACAAAAAGAAGAATTGCTAGCGGAGCTAAGGAAAGTCGATGAAGCTTTAGATGCAGCCAACCAAAAGAAGGCTCAACTTCCCGATGCCACTAAAGTTTTACAACAAGAAAGGGATGCTGACGCTCGCCATGCCCTTCTGTTGAAAAGAAAAATCAAGCCAATTGAGGGCACTGCTGATGAGGACATCAGAGAAATAGAGGAAGCGGACCAAATTCGCCTTCGTGCGATTTCATCCATTCAATCCCTACTGTAACTTGCTGTATCGACAACTCTAAACTTGATGACTGGCTCGTCTGTATCATAATGTTAATGCCTTTTCTGCCGATGCTTTGCACAACCACCCTGTCATCGGTACTTATACTTGTATTACTTTATGCATCCATCCAGATACTAGGATAATATTTATTTAAATATTTACCATTGATCGCTCTGGAAAATGCAACCCCTTCGAGGGTTCCAAAATATAAGCATTACCAAGAACAGACTGATTTATCCGAAAAGAACCCTCCCAATTAGGAGACCACTTTCCAAACTTTGAACTCTTAGTCCCAATTGGTAAAATCAGTTTCCACACCAGATCACCATCGGCAAACTCTTTCGCTTTCACTTTCTTGTCATACCACCTGGCAACCCTTTTCTTGTTCTCTTTCGATGCTAATTAGAGCTCTCAGCCGATGACTTGCTAGATCTTCTAATTCATCCTTCAAAAGGATATCATATTCATCGGTTGTTAATTGGTCCTGGGAAAACAATCGTCTAGAACCAGTCTAAACTTCCCAAGGTAAGACAGCATCATGCCCATAGACTAACTGGTATGGAGAAACTTTAGTTGCACCATGACATGCCATCCGATACGACCATAAAGCTTCATTCAACACTATATGCCACCTTCTAGGGTTTTCTTCAATCTTGCGCTTGATAAGCTTAATAACCCCTTTATTAGTTGCTTCGGCCTGACCATTAGCTTGAACATAATAAGGAGAAGAGTTTAAAACCTTAAACCCCATACCGATAGCAAATTCATCAAACTCCCACAATGTGAACATGGTCCCTTGATCAGTTGTAATAGTTTGAGGAATACCAAGTCGGTAAACAATATGCTCCTTTACAAAGTCTATCATGTTTGCCGATGTCACCTTCTTCAAAGGAATGGCTTCAACCCACTTCGTGAAATAATCGGTGGCAACAAGTATAAATTTATGCCCTTTACTCGATGGCGGATAAATTTGGCCGATGAGATCGATAGCCCATCCTCTAAACGGCCAAGGCTTGATTATAGGATTCATTGCCGATGCGGGTGCTCTTTGAACATTACCAAACCTTTGACAATCTTGACACCCTTTGAAGTATCTAAAACAATCCTCAAGAATTGTCGGCCAATAATACCCACTCCGCCTAATCATCCACTTCATTTTGAACGCCGATTGATGCGCCCCACATACTCCCTCATGAATTTCACCCATCAACCCTTTCGATTCTTCTTTACTAAGGCACTTGAGCAAAACTCCATCAATCGTTCGATAATATAATTCATCATCAAGGAGCACGTATTTGGTAGCCTGAAACCTTAGACGCCTTTCAACCTTTTTAGACGGATCCCTTAAGTAATCGGCAATCTCTTTTCTCCAATCATCGGCAACCATTACCGATGTCATCATTTCTTGAATCGGCTGATACCCTGAAGCGTACTGTGCTAACCGATTAGCCTCTTCATTATGCTGTGCTAATTGATTAGCCTCTTCATTATGCAACCTAGGAACATGCTCGAGGCAGTATTCTTTAAATTCTTTTAATAATTGCAAACACTTTTCATGGTGTGCAATTAAAATTTCACTTCGGCATTCATATGTACCAATCAATTGATTGATCACTAACATAGAGTCGCCAAAGATTTCAACGACATCGGCGCGCACTTCCCTGAGTAATTCCAACCCTTTTAGTAAAGTCTGGTATTTAGCCTGATTGTTTGTCGAAGTAGCAACAATCGGCAATGAGACTTCATACTTCTGTCCTCGGGGTGAAATTAAGACAACACCGATACCCGCTCCTTCCTTACACGTGGATCCATCAAAGAACAAAGTCCAAGGAGCAATCTCTAAGGAACTCACTGTACTACAATGCTGAGTAACAAAGTCGGCCATCACCTGACCCTTAACCGCCTTAGCCGATTCATACCTCAAATCAAACTCTGACAGCGCTAAAATCCATTTGCCGATCCTTCCACTCAATATCGGCATCGACAGCATGTACTTAACCACATCATCTTTGCATACGACAGTACATTCGGCCGATAACAAATAATGCCTCAATTTAATGCAAGAGAAGTACAGACATAAACACAATTTCTCGACGGCCGAATATCTGGTTTCAGCATCTACCAGCCTTCTACTCAAATAATAAATTATGTGTTCTTTTCCCTCAAATTCTTGGATTAAGGCTGATCCGATAAAGCTGTCATCGGCAGACAAATACAACCTGAAAGGCTTCCCGTGTTGAGGCGGAACCAAGACTGGAGGATTTACCAAATATCTCTTAATTTCTTCTAAGGCTGATTGTTATTCTTCCTTCCATGCAAATTCTTGACCAGCCTTCAATTTTAGCAACGGGCTAAAAGACTTAATCTTCCCAGACAAATTAGATATAAATCTTCTAATAAAATTAATCTTGTCAATCAAGGACTGCAACTCAGTCTTGTTTGTGGGAGCAACCACCTTATTAATTGCATCAATGGATTTTCTGCCGATCTCAATACCTCTTTGATGCACCATAAAACCTAGAAATTGGCCTACCGATACACCAAACGCGCACTTATTAGGATTCATCTTTAACCCATGTTCCCTTGTGCACTCTAGAATTTTCCGCAAATCGGCAAGATGCTTCTCAAAATCTCTGGATTTGACCACCACATCGTCAATATAGATTTTGACTAACGTGCCGATGTACTTATGAAAAATGAAATTCATCGCTCTCTGATAAGTAGCACCGGCGTTTTTCAAACCAAAAGTCATCACGACCCACTCAAATAAACCAACATGACCTGGACATCTAAAAGCAGTCTTGGATATGTCTTCTTCAGCCATGAATATTTGATTATATCCAGCGTTACCATCCATAAAACTAATGATTTGATGTCCAGCAGCGGCATCAACCAGCAGATCGACAACGGGCATCGGATAACCATCCATCGGCGTAGCCTTATTGAGATTCCTAAAATCAATACAAACACGAAGTTTTCCATTCTTCTTATACACAGGAACCACATTAGAAATCCATTCAGCATATCGACATTGCTGAATAAATCCAGCCTCAATTAATTTTGTAATTTCAGCTTTAATGTCAAGCAATACAAGAGGATTGCATCGGCGCGCTGGCTGCCGATGTGGTTGGAAACCAGATTTGATTGGTAACCGATGTTCAACTATTGATCGGTCTAGACCAGACATCTCTGTATAATCCCAAGCAAAACAATCTTTATATTCCTTTAATAAACCACTCAACTGTTGTTTACATTGGGAATCTAACTTAGCACTAATAAAGGTTGGCCTGGGCCTGCCGCCATCGCCAATATCTATCTCTAGTAAGTCATCTGCTGATGTGAACCCCTGCCCAAGTTTTTCGTCATCGGCAAACTGATCCATTAAAGTCTTCTTCAGAACCGACTGCTTGGATCGGTATAATTCAGTAATCAGCAACCATGAGGAACTCCGTATCCCAAGCTTCACCTAATATGCATTTGGTCTGCTCATAAGTTTCTGATTCTGCCAACGCAACGATTGACGAGGCTTCACTTTGGACGACTTCAATTTTGTCTCCAACCCATTGCACGAGGCTTTGGTGCATTGTGGAAGGGATATAGCAATTAGCGTGGATGCAATCCCTTCCCAGGAGCAAGTTGTAGGCACCTTTGCCATTGATCACGAAAAACGTTGTCGGCAAAGTTTTACTGCCAATGGTTAACTCAACGCATACTGCTGCCTTAGCTGGTGACACATTGCCTTCAAAATCTTTAAGCATCATGTCTGTCTTGGCTAAGTCCTGGTCACCTTTCCCAAGCTTCCTGAACATGACGTACGACATTATATTGACTGTCGCTCCACCATCTACCAGCATCTTTGATACTGGCTGCCCATCAACTTTACCTTTAACAAACAAGGCCCTTAAATGCTGCCTTTCATCATCGGCAGGCTTTTCAAAGATAGCTGCCATCGGGTCCAGCACTAATTGCGCCATCTCAGCGGTTTCTTCCTCAGCATCGGCAGGCGCCATGAATTCCATCCGCAATGTAACAACCATATTGACCTCTCCCGATGGATCCCTATCCTTGCGTTTCGGTCTCCACTGCTTAACTGGAGATTTCTCCCTTGAAGGATTTTCACTGTGATACAGATCTCCTTGGCATTCACGCTAGATCCTCCTTCTCTGAGTCTTCATCAGACCCTTGGGGCACCATTGAGGAAGTTTATTTTTCCAAACAGGCTGGTACTGTTTCTCACTGCTCGTGTCTGCACCACTCCTTATGTTTGGATCCCTAGAGAATATCTCTTCATCGGGCACTCTTGCATTATCCATCTCTTCAAGCTTTTCTTGATGGCTATGCTTGCCAAGCCTGTCATGTACACTGAGCTTGCCCCCCATCCGATCATGCACTGATCCTTTTTCTCTGATCGGCCTGCCATAGCTTGATGCCCGATCATCAAAACAGGGCTTCTTTTCTGACCGATCGGCAGGATAGTACCCGTTGCATTCGGGGCAATTATCGGCAGTGGGTAGCTTGATGTCTTCTTCCCAACAATGAACAAAGAAGGGGCACCTCCAATGATCTTTATGTCGATACCACTCTTGCCTCCTTTCTTCCTCCTGCTGCCGATATTGCTCCTCTTGCAAGCGCCAATATTCTTATCGTGGTTGCCTGTGCGTGATTACAACGCCATATGGTGCATGTCTATGAGGCCTCCTGGCGCTGCTCTTCTCATCGGTAATTCTCTTGCCCTTTCTGTCATCGTCAAACCCCTTCCCTTTCACATCATGCACAACTATTTGATGTTCAGGATCTACCGATGCACTTTTCTTGGCAGGTTCCGACATTAGCACTTTAGTCTTTCCATTAGTTGCCACCACATTATTCGGAAACGGGTGTTGGTCAATCTTCATCGGCTTCTGGGCTTTAGAATTTTCAAACTTAATTCGCCCAGACTCAATTTCTGACTGTAACTGCTGCCTAAAGACTTTGCAATCATTGGTATTGTGCGAAGTTGCATCATGCCACTTGCAATACCTGATCCTTTTAACCTCTTCGGCCGACGGAATCACTTGATTAGGCGACAGCTTAATCCGCCCTTCTTGAAGCAATAGGTCAAATATCCTATCGGCCTTGGTAATGTCAAAGGTGAACCTTTCAGCTTCTTTCTGGCCAAACAGATAGGATACCGGCTTCTTATTCTTTATCCATTCAGCAACGCCGATACTTGGCTCCTCATCCGATTCGGAATCTTCTTCTTGTTCAATGAAGGATACCTTTTTATTCCAAGTTTTTCTAGGTTCGAAAAATTTAATGTCTTGATCAGCAATTCTCTGCACGAGATGGCTCAAACTTTCAAACTCTTGAGATGCATATTTGTCCTTGATGTGTGGCAGTGATCCCTGGAAGGTCAAATCTGCCAATTGCTGATCATCAAGCACCAAGCTGTAGCACTTGTTCTTTATGTCTCGCAGCCTTTGGACAAAGCTTTCTACCGATTCATCATTATGTTGCCTCAATTTGACCAAATCGGTAATCTTCTTCCCATGTACGCCAGCGAAGAAGTATTTGTGAAACTGCTTCTCTAGATCGGCCCAAGTGATCACAGAATTTGGAGGCAGTGAAATGAATCATGTAAATGTCAATCCAGATAATGATGATGAGAACAATCTCACCCTCAGTTCATCCCTACTGGCTGCTTCTCCACATTGGATAATGAAGCGGTTGATGTGCTCCATCGTTGACGTGTCATCTTTGCCAGAAAACTTTGTGAAATCCGGTACCTTGTACCGATTTGGGAGAGGAATCAAATCATATGCCAGAGGGTACGACATCCGATAAGAGTATGTATTAACCTTAGGCTTGATGCCAAATTGTTCTTTCATCACTTCGGCGATCTTATCAGTCCAGTATGCATCTTGATCTTGCCGATGCACTGGCTGGATGTTGATTGGCTGAGCTGGTTGATACGCCTCCTCATGTCTTTGTGGCAAATAAGCCGAAACGATTGGCGCAGGTGCAGCACCAGCTCGTTGAATATTATGCATCGGCTGATTTGCCGATGGACAACTTTGAACGCCCACAGGGATGTACTGTGGTATTATATTCATCGGTCGATACGCCGATGCCTCGTTCTGAGCGTTTGCCGGGTACTGTGGCAAGGTAAGGTTTACCAGCTGGCATGCCGATGCATCATTATGGAGACCCAATGGTAAGTGGCATTGTTGAACTCCTGCTACCTGACATCCAGGTTGAACCACTTGTTGTTGAATCGGTGCTTGACCAGTCCATCTAGGATTACAAGTCATTGGCATGTAATTCGCCGATAGCTGATAGCTAACCGGCGCCTGTCTCTCCTGTACCCTGGAGTACTCAACAAATTGGCCACCTTGGTGTGCTGGTACTCTAGTTTGAGGATTCGCCACCGCCATGGGCCGACTTACAGTTGCCATGTCTTGTTGCATCGACAAAGAACTTGCCGATGGTTGCGCATAAGGCACTTTGGGTATCGCCATCTGAAGATTTCCTGACGGCAACTGCACAGTTGGAGAGGATGTAGCATAATGTGTCATTGGGATCATTGGTTGTGCAGGTGTTGCCGATTCCATGGGGGCCTTCCACGCTGCACTGTTATCTTGGATCGATCTAGAGTCAGCAGATGGACTTGGAGGCATATCGTATCCCCACCAGCTGACGGCACTTGGTTGACTCTTCATTGCAGGTCCTGACATCACCGATGCCACCAGATCTGTGTTCAATCGAGTGGTGCTTACAGGGCTCGATCTTGGCGGCGTAACTTCATCGGCAGACGGATCCACAGGTTGGGAAGATGCCATTGGAACCGCCGATGGAGTTGTAGTAGATGCCGATCTAGGTTGATGATACGCTGGACCGACATACTGGGGTGCCTGTCCTTCTTTGAAAGATTGCATAACAGCATTGTATACAGTGTTGGACAGCACATTGGAGTGGCTAATTAACGCATGATTTAGTGCAGAATTAACCATCTCTTGTAATTTACCAGGATTGGCGTCGAAAGTGACTTGCCATGGCAATGGTGGATCTTGCTTCTAGATAGCTTTGCCGCTCCTGTTTAGGCTGAAAGACTTCAGATATAACTGCTTGTACTCCTCCATAGCCCGCTCCATAGCCTGCTTTTGATCATCTTTCAGATCTGCTTCGGAGACTTCAATGACATTGCTCGGATTGATATCAGCAGTATTGTCCATAAGCTTGTAATGGGCTAAACTGTGGCCAAAAGATGTGTTATTGGTCCCACCGGGTGTGCCAAAAGACGTGTTGATGCAAAAAACCGTCAAGTCTGCGAACACGTCGGGCTTATACCCAAATTCGATATCCGAGGTGTGCCAGTCAATTTGATTAGTTAATCGACAAGGATGATAACTAGAACAAAGTTGAACGAGACGACGGTGATACGCCCGGACGTCAAGGCTCTAATTGCTCAAAACGCGGAACTTGCAAAGCTGACGGAGATCTTGTAGATGTAGCCCGTCGAAACTTCGTAAGAACTCGTGAATAAACTAGAACTAATGCGATAAAAATAGATTTGCTGGAAAAGTAGATGAAAGTAATTGACTTGTTTGATTGATTTTGTTGTCTCTCTTTTTACACCACCCCTCGGTACATATTTATACCCCAGCAAGAGGACTAGTAAACAGACACGACTCATATCTTTCTAAACAAAACTCCTATTTTTAAGGAAATAAACGACTCGTGCAAGAGTCAGACTCGAACTATAATAATAATACTGGCATAAAATCATCAGTTTCCATATCTGTCTTCCTTATGATGAAACCTTCCATCGGCAGACTTCTTCCAATCTGCAACCCTCTTCTATTGCCATCGGCAGCTTTCTGCTGACGTCAGCCACGTCATCCCGCATCCATCGGCAATACCTTCCTATCGGCAACACCCTTCTACCTTCATCGGCAACACCTTCCTATCGGCAAGTAGCTTTCTTTTTTCCTTGACGTTTCTTCAATAAAATTCACCATCGGCAACCTCCTTTACTTCCATCGGTAATCTAACCGGTAGTATCTTGATGCCGATAGGGAACAGTAACCATCTCCTTACCGATCAGCGCACTCGATTCATATTGACACGTACCAAAAACGGTGTCAACAGTCAGCCTCCCCTGCAAGTCTTGCACCGACTTCATAGCCTGGATAAGATCATGATCAACACCAGATCAAATCAATTCAGCTTGAGCAAACAAGTCTTAGGACTTTTCAACTTCACATCAGTAGATGTACTTACCGTTTCAACATCATTTTTTGAAAATGAAGGCTTTCAACCATTGTCTCCCTATCCTTCGCCCAAGCCTTCCTATCACGTTCAATAGCTGAAAAGAGGAAGAACAACAAATTCAGAAAAAAATAAAAAACAAAGGTCAAAGGGAAAGAGCAACTCACCCACAAAAGACAAACTTACCAGCTAGTTTTGTCTTCAAGTCAAACACCTCAGAAGCTTGAGCAGTAGCAGTAGCCTTTGCAACTCCATGCTGCTTCCTCTCCTGAATCAACTTGGCCTGAACCCAAGCCAACTCAGATTGAGTTTGTCCAAACTAGTCTTGATAAGACTAGCAGAGCGTATCTCCTGAGGATCAAACAAAATGTTCTGATCCTGAGATAAAGCCTGCAATGAAGGATGATGAGAAAAAGCAACAACAAAAAACATAGCACATAAAAGGAAACAAGAAGATAAAATACCCTAAGCTCGGCACCATAAGCACTAGAAAGGGACTCCCAAGAAGAAACTAGCTTGGAAATCCGGTCAACACGACAAAGCTGAGGCACCTCTCCTTCTCCCCGAGTCCGCAGAAGAGCAGTCGTCCAAGAGAAGGAAGGCTGACCAGCCACCACATTTCTCCAAGTAGCAGCCTCGGAGGTCTCTACCGAGGACAACCAAGCCGCTAGTTGACCTCCAATAGGGTCGCCCTCAATGACATCTTGAAGCTGGTGCCCCTCCTGAGAAGCAACCAGGTCTCCAACATTTGGTTCCTCAACCCGGAGCTGAGAAGGAACATCGTGTAAAGGAGGAACTATAAGAAGCAAAGATATAAGTCAAAAACGATACAACAATCAAAGATGATACAAAAATAAAAGGCAAGACAAAAATCTTACGAGTGGTAGACTCTTGTACAGACTTCCCAACATACCGAGCCTGGGAAGCAAAAGTACCTTCAAAAGGCCTAAACAAAAGAACCCGAAAAAGTCAAGAACAGAACAAGGATTACGAAATCAAAAGCAAGAAATCAAGAAGTGGACTTACTTGATGACATTCCTAATATCACCAGCCTCCTTCAAGGAAGGGAAAACAGGAAGAGGTAAAGACAACAAATATTCAACAACAGCCCCAAGTGAAATAGGAGAGGCAGTTGATGAAGTAGGAGCAGACACAATCGTCACAACAGGGGCAACAGCCGCCCAACTTTGACTACATACCACAAGAACTCTATCAAAACAAATTCAACACAAAAACCCAAATAAGAAAAGCAACAAAGAATGAATACTCACGAGCGAGGAACAAGAGAGGCGTCATCATGAGGCTCCTCCTCAGTCATGACAACAGGTCGACCACCTATCAATGTAATAAATAGAGTTCAATAAGCATATTACACAAAAAAAAGAACTCATAATAGGACATACAAAGGCTCACCTACAAAGACATTACCTATTGGGGTTATTTGGTGAGTCGAACATCGTTTCTTGGATGCAATTGGCTTAGAAGAAGACTTTGAACCCACCATTCTAGGTAGCAAGACATACTAAGCAATTCGAGGATTGGGAGCATAGGGAACATATGATGCACCACCAACAAAGATGCCAGGAAGTAACCTAGTAGAGGAAGAACCCAGCACAGAAGCTGCAACAACAGTCGTAGCAACATCATCATCATCATCTCTAGCTTCTTCCTCAGCCACCTCATCGAGCACAAAAGCCCGAGCATAACCCTACAAAAATGAGAAGATCAACACAAAGGAGGAAACACAATACATAAAAGAATTTGGAAAAAAGTATAAAGCACTCACCTTAGGAGAGGGATGAGAAGCATCAAACTCCGAGATGACTGTAGGCATCGCGGTCACACCACTAAGGACTCTCCTCATCTCAAGAAGGATGTCCTCCTCGAACAACTCGTCTCAGGAATAAGCTGAGAGGAATCCAAGGGACCAATATACTCAAAACCAAGGTTCTCCCTCTTCATGAGAGGTTGAACCCAGCAACACAAAAAACTAGCAATAATCTCATTACTAGTCAAACCAGCCTATTTGAGTTGACTAACCTGACCTAACAAGGGTTTATGTGCCAAGAAATTGGAAGGAAAAAGACTATCCGTCCAGATAGGAAGAGGAGTTGGAAGGGTGGTAAGATCAGAAGAAAATAAATAAGTCAGTTTTGGAACATAAAATCACTTATCAGCCCAATCTTTGACAGATTTAGAAAGGGTAAAAGAAGGAAAAACCTCCTTATGTCCTTGGTAGAATTGAAGACAACAACCAAAAGAGCAAACATTTTTATTGTCACAAGGACGTAGACGAAAGAAGTAACAAAAAAGAAGCAGAGAAGGTAGAATCCCAATATACACATCACAGAAGTGTGCAAAGGAAGGAAAAGAACCCCATTAGGAGTAAGATGATGGAGTTGAACCTGGTAGGTTGCAAGAAACTCTAGCAAGAAATTGGATGGGGAAAACAGAGCCCCTCCTGGACAAAGGAAAGAAACAGGATATACTAATTAGGAGAAGGAGTGGGAATCAAATGCTCACCAGGGAGCAAGAATTTGGAGAGAACCTATGCTTGAATCAGCCCATGACCCACAAACAAATCAAGCTCCACCTCTTGAGTTGAGGCCTTTGAAGATTGTTTCTACACACGCCTCATCGCCATGAACTCTGAATTATCAGTGTGCTCGAGGGAAGCTTCCTGATCAACAAACTCAACCTTTCCCTTGCCTTTCTTCACCATCCAATCTTAAGAAGACAACGACGATGGCAGCAGCAGGAAGCAAGAAATCGCTATGGCGGAGGAGAGGCTAGGGTTTGCGATGACAGAGGATTGGGGAAAGTTTTTTTACCGTAAAGTCGAGTGGCATCAATAGTAACAAGGCATTTACTTTTATAAGGAGAAAATATATGGTTGCAAAAAATGATTGTTCCCCCAATCAATGGTACACATAACGGGAAGAAACGCAACGGTTGCCAAAACCGTCGTTCTGTAATCGATGCTACAGGCAACGGGGAAGGAAAGCGACGGTCAGATTAGATCACAATGATCACATACTATAACGGTCCTCAAACTCAAAGATAACACGGACAATGGATGAAACAAGTCGACAACAACACTATATCGAAGTCAAGACATTCAAGTACAAAAAAGAACTCGCATACAGTAACAGACACCTCAGATTCCAGCAAAAACAATCATATTCATTATTTCTTCTAAAAGAACATCAAGGTTACAACAAGATACAAAATTTAAACATATTTCAACAAGGATAATAAAGGACATCATTCTGGAGTGGGATCAAAGAACTAGTGAAATTCGCACCAAGATTCAATATTGCCAAGCAGGGCAGAACAACACGGGTGTACTTTTCTCCAAAAGAAGGACGCACACCCGGGTTGCTACAACAGGTAGAAGTAGTACCCACAAGACATTCAAGATTCAAAATATTGAATACGTCAACACAAGAAGAACCCGGTACCGCACCTCAACACATGCCGATTTGCATCGACTAATGCCAAAATGGCACAACAGAAGACAAAACCATGGCTGATCTACATCAGATAGTCGCAGAACAAGCTAGACCACACACCAATCATCACAATAAGAATAACCAATAGGATGGAGGGCAGGCACTGCAAGATGAGGCTAGTGCAACATGCACCAATCTCATCACAAGACCTACACCATCTGCCTCAATGTCCTATATAGCTTGATACCACCCCGAGACTAGCCTGCTATACTAGTCTCTATCACAAGACCTACACCATTTACTAGCAAAAACAATAGAAGAAAATGAACAAGCTTGGGGGCGTATCAAGCTCACAAACTACAATATACATGACAACAATGAAGAAGAGGCAACGCTACAAGCAGAAGTGAATACATAGAAGAGTTAGACAAGCAGTATTTATAGAGCAACAACGGGTGCACATAGACCGAGCCCATAGAGTGAAATGATTTAAAAAGGACAACATTGGTGGAGCACAATGACTATAGTAAAAGCATGATTGCTTCAGCCACGAGGGAATGGTACATATCCAGAGAGATTTTGGTACAACATAAAGAATACCCAAAGGCATATTCCACAACAATAGTACAAACTGTGAAGACTTACGTCAACCCTCCCAATAGTGAATAATCAACCAAGAAACAACTCGGAAGAAAAAAGAGCCCTTCATCACAAGAATAGAATCAAGAAGCACACTCACCTCACCAATTACAAGGATACAAGACCACGAAGATTACAGAGGCAACAATAAATATGGAGTTCCAAAAACATTACAACAAGGAACCTTGAGGATGTCAACTATTACAAAAGACCACAAGTCACAAAATACAAAGACAAAACCAAGGTCTCAAACAAGAAAACCTCGGTTCAATGTCTGGTAGGATAAAAACAACCCAGATAGACTACAACTATGAAGGAAGAAGTGAATCCTAGCTGGCAGACAAGGAAGCATCCACATCATGAGTACCAATATGGCCATTTCCCTTAGGCTCATTCAGTAGGAGCTCGGTACAAACATTGATTGCCAAGATAGTGGAGCGTACCACATCAACCAACCCAGGAGCGACAATGGTGACAACCCGAAGCTTGGAAAACAGATAGAGAAAGCATGGAAACCACATCACAAGAATTATTCTATCTGCTCCACCAAACTTCTTAGGAAAATATCCCTGAGGGGTTAGTCTGCCTCTAACCCCGTTCACAAGAATTCTTATAGCTACTAACTTACTCATCAGCAAACAAGCAAAAGCCCGGGGGATGCTCAGTCTCACACACTAGCATTTCCATAAGTGAAAGAACACTCAAAGAAGTCTTTAAGACTCCAAGACCACACTAAAACCATGTAGGAAGAAATTTATAGCAAGATGAGAGCACAAAAGACCAAAGATCGTAAGGAAAAGAAAGAAGAAAAGACAAAAGAGCAAAGCAACAAAAGAAGCAAACAATGACAAAAAGAAAGATTCTTTCAACCCATGGGTATACAGAACCCACTTGTGACAAGAAAAACAACAAAGGCTAAGGGAGTTAAGATCTAGATCCTTCTGTTGGCTTCCCTTCAATAGAAAAGAACCTGGAGAAGGCTTGGGGCCTGCAAGTACCTACCTCGAAAAACACTTTTTCAAAATTCTGACCGTCCAGCTTTTTGTACCAAATAGCAAGAGACTCAGGGGCTACACTCATTGAGTGAACTTTTTATGAAAAGTGCACATCAACCCATCAATCGGAGAAGGAAGCAGAGAAGACCATCTCAAGATTTCGCCTCAAGAAGAAACCGAGTTAAGTCTTCAACAGCCCGGCTCTTGAAAGCTCGATCATGAAATGCTCGGGGCTTGTCAATGGGGAGTCCTACAGGATCCCCATCGACCATACTACTAAGTGATGGGCCTTAACAATATGGCCGACGGAGGAAGCATAGAACAAGGAGACATGAAGAACCAAAAACTACTCAGATTCGACAAGGAAAGATAGCCGAAAGCATAGCTTAGGACTCTAAACTTATATCCGAGTAGAACTAGAATAAACCCCCTGCGGTGCCTGGACTATAAAAGGCCACTAGGGGTACCACCCAAAAAGAAGGCAAGGTGATACACATACATCATGTACTAGATATTACAAGCAATAATATGCAAACATGCTAACGCCGACTGGACGTAAGGTTATTACTTGACCAAGTCGAGGGCCCGAACCAGTATAAATCGTGCGTCTCTTTGCATAACCATCAAGCTCCACTATTCCCCGAAGCCCGAACAACTATCTCGGGTACCCCCGTGGTAGGCTATAGGTGGTAAAACATCAACACGGCCTAACCACTGCATCATGTATTGGGGCAAGGAGTATTAGAATTTGACGACTTGCCCGCACTACGGCATGAGTAGATACAAGAGAAATGTTGGCTGTCGTGTGGATGGGAACGATCAGGTAGCCTTACGGGGTGGGATAAAGAAGAAGAAGAAGGGTGGTAAGAAGAGCAATGCAACAGAGAGGATCTTGACTATAGGATGAGGAAGAAGAGGACTACATGCAGAGAAAAAGTCCTACACTATCGGTGTGGTACCTACCCATGATCGATCGCCTACATGTACTATTTGGAAACCCTGAGATGCCAAGCTCATGTTGTGGCATGCATCAGCTGAACGTGTGAAGGATGATGGCAAGCTATGGCACCCCTCCGATGGCAAGCAGTGGAAGGATTTCGACAAGGAACACCTAAAGTTTGGCAAGGAGCGTAGGAACATTAGGTTCACGTTGAGTACCAACGAGATGAACCCATTTGGTGAGCTTAATAGCTTCCACAACACCTGGCTGGTCGTCCTCACCATCTACAACCTTCCTCCACATCTATGTTAAAAGCATAGATACATTATGCTAACCATACTCATTTCTATACCAAGGCAGCCAGGCAATGATATAGATGTGTTCCTAGAGCTAGGAGATAAAGATATTATTTGATGTTGGGGTCACGATGGTGGATGCGTCCTACCAGGGGATCACCCTAAGAGCCATCATCTTTGTCACCATCACCGATTACCCCAAGCTTTTCTCACTATCAGGGCAGATCAATGGAAAGATTGGGTGCGTAGTTTGCATTGATGGCACCTGCTACACCTACCTTAAGGGATCCAACAAAATGGTGTACGCGAGGCATATACAGTTCCTCTCCAAAAAGCACAGGTACCAAAAAAGTGTCATGAATAAGTACTTTTACAATCAGGATGAGCCGCAGCTTGAAGAACCCGTGCAGATTGCATAGGGGCCAAAGGTGTATGAAGTGGTCAAGGACAAGTTTCATATTGAGTTTGGCAAGAAGAGGCTAGAGAAAGAGGGGATACAAAAGACAAGGAAGCGAAAGCGGGCGGATGATGAAGCAACACCTGATGTCCCTACTGTTCCTTTCAAGAAGAAGTCAATTTTCTTCAAGTACTTGTCATACTGGAAAACACTGAATACACCCCATGCCATCGACTGCATGCACCTCAAGAAGAATGTCTTCGAAAGTGTGATTGGTGTCCTACTAGACATCCCAGGCAAGATGAATGATGGTCTCAAGTCATGGACAGATCTTGTCAACCAGGGCATCAGGCATGATCTTCACCTAGAACCGCCTCAAAACAGTAAAGTCGACATCACACGTGTAGTCTACAACCTAACAAAGATAAGAGGACAAATATTTGCAAGTTGATTAGAGCAAGTACAATAATGGGCTTATAGCCAAGCAAAAGCTGATGTGGAGGAAAGAGAAGAGGAGAGAGAGAGGAGCTTGGCTCCCATGCAAGCACCAAGCTGGGCACGGTAGCCTAGGTAGGAATGGACCCAAATAGTAAATGTTGTGCGGAGGAATAGGAAAGAGAAACATTTTGTAGCCAAGTAAGAGACAAGTTATTGTATAACTTGACTCTAATAGCTTGACTTATAGCCAAGCACTTGGCTCTTATTATTGAACTTGCTCTTAGGGGTATCAAGGTGATGATTGAGTTCTCTTCCAACATCAAAAGCTTGGTCTCCATGAAAGACCTCACAATGACCGGGTACAACTCACATGACTGCCATGTCATGCTAACAGTGTTCCTTCCAATTGTGATCAGAGCTATCTGCCCATAGTACGTGAAGATGGTGATCAAACGAATGTCATACTTCTTTAACCGCATCACCTAGAAGGTCATCGATGAGGCTGAGCTGCCTACCCTAAAGCAGTTCAGCACGGAGACCCTTTTCCAGTTAGAGATGTGCTTACCACCATCTTTCTTTGATATTATGCCACACATGATAATGCATATGGTCGATCATATCTAACCACTTGGCCCATGTACCTGCACTAGATGTGGACGTAGGAGCGGTTTATGTCCACCCTCAAAAGATACATCCATAACCATGCTCACCCATAGGGCTCTATGATCGAGGCATACACGACCAAGGAGGCCGTGAACAGGTGTATGAGGTACATAAGAGATGCAAGGGCAATTGGGCTACCAGTCCATCAGTACAAAGGCAAAACCTCGGGTATGGGATGCACGGTCCGGAAAGCACAAACCAATGTACCATACGAAATGGTGGAAGAAGTGTTGATGGCCACTAAACTCCAAATATAACCATAAACTATTGCATGAATTGATAAGAAATAAACTGCAAAACATAGTTGTGGGGTTTGATTCAAGTTGTGGTGTTCTCACTTTTTTTGTAGGATATTCAAGTTTTCACTATATAAAAGTATCTCAAGTGATGAATTGGAGTGCACCATTGTGAAGAGCTCATCGAGATGATCAAAATAGACATATCATTTGTTATATTTGGAGTCTCGGGACTAAAACAAGATCTGGAATAAGGAGAATCCTACCACAACACCTTTTCTTGCACAAACCGATCGGGCACTAGTACTAGAGGGTTCTAAGGGACATGAGAAGGCACCAGAACGAAGGAGGGGTGAAATGGCCATGCAAGTGGGCTGGCCAACCTACTACAGTAACAGAACTCATTCTCCTTTGTGTGATGGCTTACAACCGACCTAAAGATCACATCTTGACCGTTGTTGAATGTCAGTTTGAACCGAGGGCCAAGGTGCACCCCTTCAGGCTATATAAGAAGTCCTAGAACCCTACCTGGAGGCATCTCCATAATCATAATCATAACCATATTCTCCATTCAGGATCAGGTGAGAGGCGTCCCATGAAAGGATGACTCTCTATAGATTAGTTCTTTATAGGATTTAGTCTTCTATATAATAGAGAGATGGAGAACGAGAGAAGAGTTTGGAGGAGGTACCAGCCTATCGGTGCTTCTTCTTTGGCTTGTACTTTGGCGGAATCAAGTTCTACCTGAGATTGCTCTTGAGATGTCTCTAGTATTCGACTGATTCAAGTAAGATTATGTTTATATTATTCTTCTGTTTCATGGCTCTTTTAAGTGCTTTAATCATTATTGCATGCTTGGGGTTAGAGTTTCATCATAAGTGTAGGTGTGGTACTTAGACTTAGGTAAACATGAATGTACCCTATATTCCAGATCAGTGGAAGATCGCGTACGTGACAGGTGCATTGAGTACTTTTGTAGTCCACCTCCTGTTTGTAGGCCTAGCAGGTCTGTAGTTGCCAAGGGCAATCAACCTCTATTGGTGTCTTTCCCTTTTCGTAGAGTCCCAAGTTGAATTGTAGAAGACATATCTTACCATGTTAGAACTATAGAACCTGAGTCATCTTCTCTATATATCGACCTTATCCTTGATTGTTGCTCCCAAACAAGTTTATCTTTGATTTAGTTTTTACCTTATCTTATTTCTATCCTAGTTTCTATCTTCACTTACTACCCCTTCTAGTCAAGTTAGAACGTAGTTGATCCCACATGTTTCCCTGTGAATACGATATTTAAAACCCTCCGGATGAAAGCTACAATAGTATCCGTGCGCTTGCAGATTTACCTATGTGTCTTAAATATACCAACAAGCTTTCTCGTGTCGTTGCCGATGAAACGATTGTTGAATCTACTACAAACATATCTTAACATTTTCTCTTATCCTTTATCTTTATCATCTGCCTCATCTCTTCTATTCTTCTTATCTATTCTTCCATCTCTTGTTTAGCATGGATAATAACATTCCTATCTATCAATATTCTAAACCCTCAGGCATAGACTTTAGACCACCAAATTGCTCAAAAAGACTATCTTAACATATGGTTTTGAGATATGCTAGAATTTTATAAAATTGGTTTAGAAACAACCTTTCTCGGAAGAAGCCGATGAAAACCCATACCCACACCTACGAGAGTTTCCTCGGATCTGTGACCTCCTTCGCATAGAGGGCATGCCCGATGAGTAATGCATAGAATGGATGGACAAAGAAGAAGCCTTAATAGAATCCAGCCTTGGTTTAGTTTCAACTCCCTTTGAGGCGACGGCAAGTCCAAGCAGGAAGCGGGGCAATCTGATTAAAGCAAGGACCTGGGATTCCGTGGAGTTGAGTCACAATGTCTTAGAGCTAGGTGATTCTCTCATGTATCGGGGGCTATGTAAATATGTTCATTTAGACCTCCTTATTAAGGGATGAAGGGTTATCCTCATCCTCACCTCTTGCATTTCTTTCCTCCAAGTATTTCCTAGGTTTTCCTCCCGCTAGTTGCTCTTGCTTGAGGTCCGCGGTTCCACCATGTAAAAACTTGGATTTGTGATCGGAAGGGAGGTCTTAACCTCCTTGGGACCTCTGTGGCTTCCCTTTGAAATTGCTTGTTCTTGAGTTCATCTCATTTTGCAATTTCCCTCTCTGATCTTCTCTCTCAATCTCTCTCCATGCTCAATCTTTTGTTGATCCTCTTGTTGGAGAAGTTGTTGGGATCCCTTGTGAGGTTATCCACCGAAGGATTCGGTTTGGATTGGGGTGAGCAACAAGATCGATTGAATTTTGGTTTTTGGTTCTTTTCTCTCTACTTTTTGAGTTCTTGTTGATCTTGAGATTTGTGAGGGAAATAAGGTCATGACATTCATGGATTAGAGTCTCATCTACCTTGTAAACCTCTCCACAAATTCTTAGATCAATCAGAGTTGAATCGAACAAGTTCCGATGATTTTAGGGTGATCCGCGCAGTTTTTCGGGGGCACCAGACACGTCCGGTGAGTGTTGTTCTTGCGCGAGTCACATCAGACACTGACGTCACCATGGGCCAGAGTCTGGTGGATTGACTATTCATCGCCTGTGCGTGAGCACTGGACGCTTAGAGCGTCTGGTGGGGGTAGCACCGTCGAAGCTCTCTGGAATTGCATGGGACGCTATGCACCAGACTCCAGGTCCTTGTGGTCGTGCATCCGGTAGTCACTTGACTACACCGGATTTGGTGCACCAGACGCGTCTGGTGCCCTCTGTCTCAGCGTGTGGTGCTATGCAGTGAGTGTTGTGTTGCTCAGTTCCTTCTCGTCCAATCTCCGAATCAAGTTCCGCATGTTATGTTGAATTCATATTCACGCAGCAGACTTGATTAAGTACTTTTGAGACCAGTTCTCACAAGTATTTTTTCTTGAGTTCTTGCCTCTTTTCTCTAGAGGTTGAGAGCTCCTCTTTTGATGTTTTCGGTTCAAGTCCTCCTCTGTGAGTGAGCTTTTGTTTGTCTGGTTTTTCCTGAATCCCCTTGCGTTGCTCAGGGGAAGTTGAGCATCCTGAACTGGGTTTGTGTTTGTGAAAGAGTGGCCCGAATATTTCCGAGTGAAATTTGAGGTTCCCATTCAACCCCCCCCCCCCCCCCCCCCCCCCCCGCACTCTCCTCTGGTCGCCGTTTTGGTCCTTCACTATGTGTGCGTGAACCCATAAGGTCACACGTATAAGGGGCTGGAAGCCTAATTCGGGTTGGACCTGAATTAGACTAGGTTAGGGTTACTAATGGGCCTCCAATGTGAGAGCTCGTTAAGACGCCTATATAAGCAAGGGGTGGGCGCGGGGCTAGGTTAATCCCACGCACTTAGTCAGTCGTCGTCGCCTCCCCACGTTCACGCCTGTTGTTCCTCGCGGACCTAGCAGTCCAGAGGAGTGATGGTTCCTCCATGTACGGTGGATACCTCGGAGGTGCTGCATTTGGAGCACAAGGACGAAGGGGGCGGACGGACGACCTCGCAACTACACGACAATGCTATGACGCGTACGACTACGTCGAGTCACTTCCGCTGCACCTGCGCGTTTAGTTATAATCTCATGATCTATAACTAGCAGCAGTTCCTGATTTATGGGGTCGAAATTTTTTTTTCCGACTAGTTTAGATTTCCACGTATCCCTTCACACTGCTATAGAAATCATGGATGTGAAAGGATAGTTTCTAGTAGTTCCATTAGGACTGCCCTTTGCATTGGAGAGTGTATGATCCATCTATTATGCCATTGCTTTCGTATACCTAATTGTCAGGTTGTTCAATTCAACGTGTGTAGTTTTTGCACACTTGTTTATTTTGGCTCTATTTCTTTACTCGTATTCGCACCATTTCTTCTGTTTCATCCCTGAGATACTAAAATATATCTAACAATTTTAAACACACATGTTAGTTCTAATACTTATGTTGTCATTTAAATCACCAAAATCATGTTAGATCATGCATAGGGTATATCATTGCTACACCAGCGACTAATTCTTTGTTAATGACGTTGCCACCGCCTCGTCGTCACAAATGGCAAACCATAAGCTAGACAAACTAGCACATAAGAGGAAGGCCAATAATACAGCTCATGTTGGATGTATGAAAACTTACGGCCAGTCCATCCTGTGTATAATAGTTAGCCCACTTATAAACCACTTGTTTGTCTCATCTATATCTATTAATAAAGAGCCAAAATTTCAGCCTCTTTTTTGGTCTAGAGTTTTTTTCGTCTGTCAATTCAGCCCACTCCAGCCCGAAGTCATTTGAAATTTCAGCAGCCCACTCCAGTCTCCGGTTCAGAAGCTAGCCCACTTCAGCCTCCCGCAGCCCACCAGGCACCAGCAGCCTGAGAAAAAACAAAAAAAATGCTTTGCCACGCATGGGATTCAAACTCAAATCTCCACTCTCGAAACATAAAGTCTTACCACCACACCATAGAGGCTTAGATGATAGTTAGTGATCTTTTTTTTATTTATCGTTCTGACATCTTCAAACCTTTTAGATGATAACACCCATAAGATTGACAAGACAAATAAATAAATAAAAGAATAAAAATATAGGATAATAAATAAATATAAAACTATGAAAATATGAGATTGCATAAGTTAGACAGTGATCGAATATGAGTTTTTTTTGGACTTTCTATAACTACGTAGCCTTAGACTATTATTTATTAGATATGATGTGTGCTTGGTTGTTGACCTATGTCACAGTGCACACTTACTCATAATTTTGTGGCGAGAACTATTTATTAGGTAATATATTAGAAAGTACTCAACGGTTTAAAGAAACATAGTACTGTATGTATTATTTATTTTTAAATGTCAAGCTCATTTGTAAAATAAAACATAGGTTTTAATTTTTTATAGAAGGGGTTTTGATAGTGCTCTCATTTTAATGTATATGCATAATAAACTCCCTATTTAAACTGGGAAGTCTTCGATATATGCAATTTTAACAATACTAAAACCATCCTTGAGCGGAGTAGGATTTCAATGGGACATGAAAGTTTTTCAGATATGCTCAAAAAGGCTACTATAGATAACAAAGATCGTGTACATACGGGAGGAACAACCTGACGACTTATTTCTCCTCAATACATATATCTCGTGTTTTCTTGATGTTGTTCTTCCCACAGCATATTGATTTTTTGTGGGAACCACCAGCATACTGTCGTCCTGATCCTACAGAACAGCACCATCACAAAAATGAGAAGGCACATAAGAAGTAGCTGATATATGTATGAGCATTGGTGTACAAGCCTCACATCGAGTGTTTCTTTGGATATGTGTCAAATATAAAATAAAAACTATATGAAGCCAGAGCCTTCGAGATTCACTTGCTGCGCTTCGGATCAAACTCGACACACGTATCCATGGCTGTTTTCATCTGTACTCAGAAAATTACATAGATGTAAAAAAAAATGAACTTCTTGATGAATTATACAATGCACTTGCACTTTTGTGGACCATGTGTACAATAAATATGCATCTGTTCTAGCACCATGTACGGACCTAAGTTTTAGTTGATGACCGTATAGAAGCTGTATCCAAAATACTGCATCGAAACCTTTTCCCCCTTTTTGATCTATTAGATATGCTCTTATAATGCCACAATGCCAAACATGCACATTTACATAGCAATTAAGCTGCAGGAAAATTCAAGTGTGAATACCTGGATGATGTTGGTAACTTGTTTCATTGCCCAACCAACTAGAGTTGAAATAAACACCAAGACAGTTAGGGGACCTCGCTTCAGGATACCGCTGCATGCCTATTAAAATGATACCGGAACATCACATGTTAAACAACTCCACTGGTTAATTAAGGAGGGAACTATAGAAATGATGGCATCTTACACTAAGCAAGCTTGTTGATTTTGCATTAGCAAAGAGAAAGAGGATAATATATAAAACCTGTAAATTTGGAAAAAATGAAGAATTATGCGTTAAGAGTGTGAAATATAGAGGATTGCGTAAAAGATTGCTGGATTTGCTTAGTACTTCACATATTGTTTAATTCACTAATCACTATAATGTTGATCTCCTATAAATTTAATGTCTGAGCATATTGCAAAGTATAAGTGAACAACTGAACATACCTCACAAGAAACACAACAGAATGCCATAAATGGCCTATACTCATAATATAATTTCAGAAGCCAATTGCCTGTATTCTTTACATCCTTGTGGCTAGTCTTCCCTGACAGGAAAGAACTAGTACAAAAAATATAACATTAGATAACTAGCAAATAATAAACAAGAAAAGATTCTTAACATAAGAAATTCAAGTGTGCCGATCATACAACATATGCACCATGGAATCATCAGATTATTCTTGAAAAATAATTATTCAGATTTATTATGTTCCATCTACTATCATTGAGAACAGGATTACAGACTGACTAGAAAAGAACAAAATGGGAATTAGCAGGAATTCAACAAAATGGTAGCAAAAGTTAACCTGTACATTTGAAACCAGTGGCTCGTAATATCCAACCCAAGCAGCATCAAGAAAACTAAACCAGGTCTATAAAAAATATTTGCAATTAGAATTTGTAGTGGGTATCAAGATTCAGGACAAATCAATAAGATGGTTTGCCTCCATTACCTGTAACACTGTGAGAGAAGGGCCAACAAACAAGCAGTGCTAACCCTGAAGAGGAGGAATATGAACTACAAAATTAATTCAGGCCACAGAATGTATTCATCCTGCATATCCAGAGTCCAAAGATTTATTCAAGGAGTACCTATCTGTAACCATGTCCAACACAGCTCCGAATGTAGATGCTGAAATGATAGAATAAGATAAAGTGATCAGACAATTTGACAACTTACTTGCATATATAACCTTTTCAAAGTACTTAAAACATGAAATTCAATCAATATTTATTACCTTGATTAAACTTCCGTGCAAACCAACCATCCACGCCATCCAGGATAAAACTGAAATTTTTGCAAGGATAGATAGATGAACTGTTTGCATATTATAGTGAACATACATAGGCTGCAGAAAAGTTTATGACAATCACCTGAAGTACAGGATAGCAAAGAGGAGCCTGTTGGAATAGCAAATAGCAAATGCAATGAAATTTATGATGATCCTGAAATACCCTGCTCGATAGCAATTATTGAATGTTGAGTCCAATAGTTTCGCATTTTTAACACACATGCTAAAAGCAGATTGTTTAATAAGTTTTGTTCTTAGTTGAAATTTGAACCTTATTAAGTTAATCATCCACAAGCTAAAAGTAAAAACTTGAATTCAGAACGTAAAATAAACATATTACATTGTTGGAGGAACTATGCGTCCCATTAGACTTTTGGTTTCCCTATGTTTTGATACTCTTGGGCACAGGCACCATTGCTACCAGCAGCAAAATTGCAACCAAACTACAATACAGAACTTACGTTTAAATATGGACACCAAAAATAGAACAAACGAAGTACACATAATCAATAACAGAAACTAAGTCATGATTAAATATGGACATTATTTACATATAGTATTAATGAAATTCCAATTAGCTCGAAACAGTAAGTGAACGTAAACAGACAACCATTAGAAGCATACCAATGATGTTAGGGATGTACAGATAAACTGAAGGCATTTTTTCTGAGGATGACTGTGCCATGGTGAATCAGAACAGCTTGAAGACGATCAATTCTTACTAAGTCGATGGCGGAAGTATACTTAGTGGGATTCCTGCGAGATAAGAGATGGAGGAGTGGTGGAGCTGGTCAATATTCACACCTAAGGTCATTATCAAAGTGTGTATACCACCTGCACCGGATCAAATTCGTACCACCCACAACAGGTCTAATACTGATAGATAACAAAACAAGCTCATAAATGCATAACTTTATATTCGATGATATCTCAATTTCATGATTAGAATCTACAGTATACTTGATGGGGAAAAAAATTGGTAAAAAGAACCTAATTAAGTTCGCCCTCACCTTTCATATTCATATATCATTTTAATGTCATGGTCCGTATAATTCTATAGTTTTACGAAAATTGGCAAAGACATAATCAGACTTGTCAAATGCCAAGTGGCATGAGGATTTAAAGTTTGGAAATTCAACGTTGAAACAAAGATTAGAATTTGGATTGGGAGTGGGAAATTTACCTTGCTGGAGACCGGAGTTCGGCCATGCTTCTGTGTGCGTGTCAACCGGACCGGCGACCGCGCCCTCGCCATGCCCGGGCGGCGGGCGCTGGGCTGCCCACCTCCGATTTGATGCCCAGCAGTAGCACCACTGTGGGCGGGGGGACGACAGTCTGCTCCGATTTTATGCTCTTCTGATCTGATGCTCCGGCGGCTAGGGTTCGATGCAGTACGACCAAGAGCGGTAGGAGAAAGGAGAACGAGAGACCGAGATCGGCGGACGGCGGCGCTCTGTCTGATGCGGACGGCGGCGCTCCGGCCGGACGTTGTAGCCTGATGAGATTTGGAAAAATAAAGGCAATGCTTTTTCTTTTTTATTTTTTTTATTATTCCGCTTTCTATTTTCTTAATATATCAAGTGGGCCCAAAAACTATCAGTGGGAGACGGGGAGCATATATCTATAATATCTTTAATTTTGGTGACCGTAATGTTAATCAACAGTTGATGAGAACATCCTCCATTATTACCCGTTGGCAAAGACGTAATAAATAATGGACTAAGTGGCCCTGTTGTAGTCGGACGGCGAACATGTGAGCCTCTGAATAATCCCACCTTGCTTAGCTTGAGAGGAGGAAGCCACCTTAAAAGCGAGAGCCACCCTTCCCCTATCAGACTAGTCTTTTAGGGAGATTGGGCCTTTCTTCGAGTGGGTGTGCCTAAGAACTGTTGGGGTCCGGACAACCTCAATTTATCGGGCCTCGGCCAACCCTACCTGGGCCGGATGTATTATTTGGTATCAGAGCTGGGCCCTTGTTTAAGGGGGTGGGAATGATGAGGACATCCTCCATTATTACCCGTTGGCAAAGACGCAACAAATAATGGACCAAGTGGCCCTGTTGTAGTCGGGCGGCGAACGTGTGAGCCTCTGAATAATCCCACCTTGCTTAGCTTGGGAGGAGGAAAGACGCAACAAATAATGGACCAAGTGGCCCTGTTGTAGTCGGACGCTTGGGAGGAGGAAAGACGCAACAAATAATGGACCAGAGGAAAGGGTTGTAGTCGGACGCTTGGGAGGAGGAAAGACGCAACAAATAGACGGCGAACGTGTGAGCCTCTGAATAATCCAACGTGTGAGCCTCTGAATAATCCCACCTTGCTTAGCTTGGGAGGAGGTCCCCTATCAGACTAGTCTTTTAGGGAGATTTACAGTACCCAGCCCCACCTTATCCTTTCCCAGCACCCACCGACCGTGCAGCGGGACGCGTAGGCCGCGCCCGACGCTTGCAGCGCATGGACGCGCAACTCCGCAGCAGGTGCCGCCTCCACCCCGTCCGCATCTTCCACCCCTTCGGTAGCAACCGGGCCATGTCCGCATCTTCCACCCCTTCGGTAGCAACCGGGCCATGTCCGCATCTTCCACCCCTTCGGTAGCAACCGGGCCATCCCTGCGCCCTTCATGGCTGCATCCACCGCCCTTGCACGGACCAGCTCCTCTGCGTTCCTCTCGCGTCGCTGCCGGCAACTCCAGCGGCCGTCGCGTCCCAGGTTGGCCTTGGCGTGGCGCCCCTGAGCGCGCGTCGCCCCATGTGCTGGTCACCACCGCACTTCCGCGCTCGCCCAGCCGCTCCCGTGATCGCGTGAGCCGGCCCTAGCAATGCCTGCCCCGGTCAGCAGCCCTCCAGCGGCGCCACTGCACCGCCCCTAGCCCCCTTGGACACGCAGCCGTCTCCCTTCTCTTCTTCATTGCAAGGTCCCCAATTCTCTAACCCTAACTTTGTCTGATCTGATTTCATCCATGTGAAGAACTGATTTGATACATGTAGGACGTACATCGGTACATGTTGCCACATGTATGCACCAGACCTGTACAAATTAGATGACATTTCTCTGATATCTTCAACAGAGTATCAACCTGTTGAGCTGCTGATTCCTATTAAGCATAGAAATTGACCTGCTGATGAAGTCATGATACAAGTCTGATTTCCATTGTTCGGACATTTCCATGCTGTTTCTTTCAATTGTAAAGGGGCATTCATCTGGACAACTTAAAGAGCATGTAAATCAAATAGACGTCCTTCCTCATAACTGTCGAATTGTCTATTTTCTTCTAATAGTATACGCTTATAGCGTTGGAGTTGAGTTGTTCAGAGTACCTATTACAATCGAGTGGATGTTTGTCCGCAATAGTTGGATCCATGATTGTACCTATCTCAATGTGACCGTCTACTATTTCATCATTGTTCAACTTGCTCTGAAAAGATGAATTATTGAACTTCAAAATTTTGGACATATAAAGATGTCTTATTTTGTGTAATAACATATTACGCCATTCAGATTTTACAGAATACACCATTTAGATTTTATACTGAAATTCTTTGCCCATTAATTTATTTGACCAAACTATCACCAGTTTCATGCTTTAGCAGACAGTTCGTTGTCACCTGTCACCAGGTATGCTATGCCTGTTGCCCTTTCCCTATTTTTTATGTCCAGGTTAGTATTTTTTCCATCTTATATGTCCAACCTTTGAAAAAAAATTGTTGTCTTCTCAAACCGGACACTGAGGTAGTTTGTTTTTGTAGGCAATAGCTCTAACAGCTGCTCAACTGTTCCTGTAAATATTTTCCATACTTCTATACTTGTTGCTCAATCTCAAACTATGAACCTAGCTACAGTCCTCTGTAGTTTGTACATCATTTGAATAGCAGTGGAGTTCGCAGAAATAGGTTAGTGTTGACGATAAGAATAACATACTTTTACATACTCAAAATACCGTCAACAACCTTGGATTCAAGAGTAGAATAACATAGCTAGAGCATATTTTATCAATAACTGGTTCCACATGTACCTTGAGTATGTTTTATGCAGGTAACAACAAATAGGGACACTTGGGAGCCTGTGGGCCCACTTAGGGGGGTCGGCCGACCCCACTAAGGGACCACCAAGGCCTCTCATGTGTCCATGATCCATAAGAGACCTCCTAGAGTGAAGATTCACCCTTGGATCTCCTCTATGCTTCTTCTCAACGGCTCTAAATCAAAGCACGAGGATACATGGGCCCACAAATATATCAAAGACATACCAAACTGTGCCAAGGTGACCATGACATGTGGGCCAGACTCCACACGAAAGGAGGAGGCCAGAGACCTCACCCCTAGGTCGGCCGACCTGGGTGTGGGCCCAGAGGCCACCCACTTGCCCCCCTGAGCAGTGGGGCAGCTTCTAGAAGGAAGGGGCAGGGCCCACCTGTCAGAGGGAGGTCGACCAACCTCCCCATGTGTCCAAATTCCTCCCCAAGCTCTCCATCGCCTTCCTGCATGTCTCCATGCATCCACTTGATCTCCACCGTTGATTTAAGACGGTTACAATGACGGTTTCATCCTACGGTGGCTGATGGAGGTGGCACGGATCGCTGACGTGGCATCGGAGTAGCCCTTACTCTACCTTTAGCTATAAATACCCCCCTAGGCCTTCACTCTCACTCATGTATCATTGGAGAAACTACTTAGCTTAGCGTAGCTCTGCGGTAGTGTTATGCTAGTTGGAAGAGAGTGAGGGAAGCCTGGAGGAGAGCCGGCCCTCTCTGGCGTCTTCTCCGAGTTGTACCTCAGCGGATGCGATTCTCTTGTAAGTTCAACACTTGTAAGTGATTCCTCCGAGTTCTTATAGTATTTGATATTCTACTTCTGGCATAGATGTTATACATCTTTTCGCGCTTGTTCATCGCTTTACTTTAAGTAGAGTGTTTTAGTCCTTAGCTGGGGTTAAAGTAGTAAGAATAGTGTAGACGTGGTGTCTAGACTAGATCTTGCCTTTGTAAACCGCTTATCGCACGGATTGTTTGTGGATGCTAGTAGAAGGTGACAGTTCTATCTATTTGATATGTGTCGAATATGTGTACAGTTTTGGTTACGTTGGACTTGAGTTGTATTAGGGGCTATGATAGAGTTGGAGTCGAACTCTGTATCCTAGGGGGCCGTAAATATGAGGCAACCCCTGTAGTAACCATGAGACGACTTGGCGGCTGGTTAGGGTGGCGGCGAGGCCGCGGATCACCCTGGATACCGGTGTAGCTGTTGTTTATGGGGAGGAGCGCCCGTAGTCATTGCATTGCCCCGAGGATTAGACACATCGTTGAACCTCGTTAAAAAAACATCGTGCCTCGGTGTCGTTCTCGTTTGCGTATCGTCTTCTATGGTGGCTATGCTTCCGCGTTCGTCGGTTAGTAGATCTGTTTGGATCTGGAATTAACCGAGCACTCTAACAAGTGGTATCTAGAGTCAGAATTATTGAAGAAGATCGTGGGAGGTACGATGGATATGTTTTACACCGCGCAAGGCTCGCACGGGTGTGTCCAGAGAAGGACATGGCGCAAGGTGGAGCATGACGGCGATCGACGACTCGATCGGTGGAGTTGGAAATTTCGAGCGGGTGGCTCGAACCGTCCAATGGGCTACAATCAACAGGGATTCGTCCAGACGTGGAGATCGGGTTGATGGCGGCTGGTGGCTGTTGTTCGATAGGGGTCGGTCAGACGTGACGACCAGGTTCGACGATGCGGCTGGAAGACGTCGTGGATGAAGACGGAGGCTTCGACTCGCGATCAGGTTGACGTTGGTTGATCTTGATCGGGGTGATCGTTGCGGGGTAAGCAACGATGGTGGCGAAAGCCATGGTCATCTTGTTTTGATGGAGGCAGTTTGTTCCCAGATAATTTTGTGATCCGTGACAACATGCGACGTCAGGCGATGGAGCAGTGGGATCAAGTCTATGCATGAACTTCAGAAGGTATGCATTGCAGTCATACGAAAGTGGAGTTGAATAGGTGCACTGTGCACACGCATGGACGTATAGGAGCTGGATTATGTGGCTGGATTGGTCACGGCCAAGGAGCAGTCCGTGTACGAGACGAAGAGGAAAAGGAAAAACAACTTTGATGTTGGTGTTTTCTTTTCCGGTCAAATCAATCCCGTATACATGCAGTTGGCAGTAGCAGCAGTACGTCATCGTGTTGGCGTTTCATGGAGCCTGCCGTGGTGATGTACGTGTACATCGCGGAAGTAAAACAAACGAAAAAGGAACGAGCGTCAGATGCAGTCCGGATTGGACTCGTTGTCCAGTTGACGACAGGAGGAGTTCGACATAGACTCGTTGACGAGATTTTTGTCTCCATAAATACAAAGAGGGTCACGTATGTTGCAGATCGAAGCAATTGGCGACTCGTGAACAAGAGTTTCTGGAGCTGTGGTGATCTGCAGGCGGCGCTCAAGCGGGTTGATTTCGTCGTGTGCAAGCGGCGGGATAATTGACAAGGCTTGCAAGCGGCGTGGCTGTGCACATGCGGTGTACGGCGGCGGCGGCGACATACGGCAGATCACAGCACGTGCAGAGGCGTGTTCTGCGGTGACGTGTGTGCTGCGACGAGGATCAAGCGCGTGGGTGACGTGCTTGGTGCGCGTGGAGCGAGCACGCGGGCGTACATAAGGTACGTGTTTTTTGGCGATCTGTGGCAACAGGCAGATGACGTCGATGTCGTCCAAGTTTGAGGTGGCAAGGTTCGATGGCACCGGGAACTTCGGGCTGTGGTAGACGAGGGTGAAGGATCTGTTGGCTCAACAGAGTATCTCGAAGGTGCTCAGCGGGATTAAGCCGAAGAAGGTAGATGATGACAAGTGGGAGGAGATATAGGCGCAGGCATGTGCGACTATCAGGTTATGTCTCTCTGATCAGATCATATACCATGTCATGGAAGAAATTTCGCCGAAGAAAATTTGGGACAAGTTGGTCAGTCAGTTAATGTCCAAGACGGTGACTCAGAAGTTATATCTGAAGTAGAAATTGTTTGTCTTGAAGATGCAGAAGGGGTCAGATCTTGCAGAGCACATCAATGTCTTCAATCAATTGGTTGTTGATCTTGTGAATGTTGAGGTGAAGGTTGATGATGAAGACAGGGCTATTATTCTTCTGTGTTCGTTGCCGAGGTTTTATGAGCATTTGATTATTACGCTGACGTATGGGAAGGAAGACATCAAGGCGGAGGACATTGTTGTTACGTTGCTTGCTTATAATCAAAGGAGAAAGAACAATGCAACAGAAGATTCTTTTGGTGATGCTTACCTAGTCAGAGGTGATCGTAGTGTGGAAGATAAGAGAGGCAACAAGAAGGGTCCGCGGTGCTATAAGTGTGGCGACTTTGGACATGTGAAGAGGAACTGTCCAAAACTAAAGAAGGATGGAGGGTCCATAAGTGTTGTGATTGTCAATAAGAAAGATGACTCGGATAAGTGAGCAGTCTTGTGAAGCGTGGTTGTTAGATTCTGCTAGCTCGTTCTATGCAACATTAAAGAAGGAGTTATTCTCATCATACACTGAGAAGGAAAGTGGTTTTGCTTACTTGGGAGATGGTTCAGGCTATCTTGCTGAGGAGTGGGCGACATCAAGTTTAAGTTGTGTGATGGTGAAGATATGCTGCTTAAGGGTGTGAAGCATGTGTCGGGGCTGACGAGGAATATAATTTCACTTGGTTTATTGTATGAAGAAGGCTAGTTGTATTAGGCGGTTCCTGATAAGAAGACCTTGAGAGTCATGCATGGAGGCAAGACATTCATGATTGGTGAGAAGTCAGGCGTACACCAATACAAGCTGAGAGCGTTGTTGAAGGTGAAGTCATGGATGGCAATGCAAGTATGGCGGTGTTCTATCCTGGTGGTGATGCGGCTGTGCGACCAGCCTCATCAAGTCATTCGAAGTGAGCGGTGGACGGAGACGGCTCAAGTCCAGGTACATGGAGATTCGCGCATGACGACTTTAAGATGACGTGCATATTCGCCAAGGTGGAGTTTGATGGATATGTGTCGAATATGTGTACAGTTTTGGTTACATTGGACTTGAGTTGTATTAGGGGCTAGGATAGAGTTGGAGTCGAACTCTGTATCCTAGGAGGCCATAAATATGAAGCAACCCCTGTAGTAACCATGAGACGACTTGGCGGCTGGTTAGGGTGGCGGCGAGGCCGCGGATCACCCAGGATACCAGTGTAGCTGCTGTTTATGGGGAGGAGCGTCCGTAGTCATTGCCCCGAGGATTAGGCACATCGCTGAATCTCGTTAAAAAAACATCGTGCCTCAGTGTCGTTCTCGTTTGCGTATCGTCTTCTATGATGGCTATGCTTCCGTATTCGTCGGTTAGTAGATCTGTTTGTATCTGGAATTAACCCAGCACTCTAACACTATCTAGTCTTCGTATTCCACCACGTGAGTCAGATAAGTTCTTAAAAGGTAGGGCCTCAATACAACTTGATGGCGCGGTCCGGTTAGAGTTTTGTCCTCTTTCTGATCTATCACATCGCCTCCTGCAAGAGAAGGGCTGATAAAGCCAGTATAACCAGCTTTGCCTTGTTAGATATCTTTGCTATATAAAACCTCTCAACCCAGTTATTATAGTCTCCCTTGATCCATCATAGGACATATCCATAATCCTAGTTAACTCACTTCTCGTTCCGTGTGTAAAATACGATACTTGGAATACTTCCGGTGAAAGCTACACTTGACAACAGTATGCTTGTGGTCTTTTCCCGTTTGCTACTTCTGATGTCAACAGTTAGTATGCACATTGCACAAAAATATTAAAGATTTTACTACCTGCGCATTTATATCCTTTGGCCTACATGTTATTACTTGACTGAATAGTTTTTTAAAAAATCTTTATATACATGACCCACTTTAATCTGTTTTATTATTTCTGGCACCTTGCTTAACTTCAGTATCTTTATTATGCTTTACAAAATCTCCTACTGTCCACTTGCTGCTTACCTCACCCGCCTATTCTTGAGTTTCGATTCTACCTCACCCGCCTGTCTTCAATTTTATGATACCTGTTCTGGCAGACCAAAAAAAATATTGCTGACATCCTCTTGGACATATTGGCACCAAAGCATCACCATGAAAATTCACATGAAATCTATACTCTACTTATTAACATTTGATTGTTATTTTTTTATTCTTTACCGCAGACGCTCGATAAAGAGGCTGTCTCCGGTAGTGTACCATTGGCCAGCTAATACTCGTGGTTGGATGCACAGATCCATGAAGAGAGCAAGGAGCAAAATGAGGAAATAGATAGGGTAGCTCTTGCTATTTTGGGTACAACTGGAGATCAGTATTTTTGTTGGGGGTTGGAAATGATATCCGACGCCGGGTCTTTCATTTGGAAAAATTCTTCTTAAGAAGCAAATAACATTTCCTATTGATTTATCTACTGGACTAGACTTGTGTAGATTCAGAATTATCTGTACCAAGGAATAGCAAAATCAAAATAGCAAATTTTTTAGGTCCTCTCAATGGGTTCAGAAACCACATGTTTCTCTAGATTATCGTAGCGTTCCACATATCCACTGAGAGGAAAGAGCGAGAGCAAATAGAGCTTCTCCGGTATCCATAAAAACCCCATACCAAGCTGTTCTACATTGTTCATTTCATGCTGGACTTCCTCTAGAGCCCACAGTTACCATTTTCATTCTTCACAATATCTGCTTCCAGTTTACAACAGTAAAACTTCTTGGATCAGCTTGTACAGTCATGCGGAGAACTCACTACTGCAGAAAACTAAAACAGTGCCAGTTCAAAACCCTCCATTAGTAGCGGTTTTTGAACCGGCACAACCATATCGGCAGTGATGAGGGGATCACATCACTGCCGGTTATGTGATGTTGGTGTCCAGAAATCACGTTTTTAAAAATAGAAAAAAAATATTTAAATTCTGGGAGAGGCTTACTAGGAACCCACCCCGCGCGTCTCCGTCACAAGTCGCGTATTTTTTCGCGTAAAATCACAAATGCGTTCCGGCGGGAATTCGAGCCTCAGACCTCAGTCTCGCGTGATACCTCCTCTACCACTCCACCCATGACTCACTTGTGTCTAGATTCGGTTTTAGTTCACCTCATTCTATACTAAACCGAGTGTAAATTGATTGTTTGAGCCACTAAATGAATTAAAATAAAAAGTTGTCAACTATAAAGTTTTATAACTTTTCAAGATCTACAACTTTCATGTAGAAAGTTTTTCCATCCGAGGGTTTACGAAATTTTGAATTTCAAATTTGACACGTTCGAACGTATTTTTCGATGACAAGATTATTTCAAATGAAAAAGTTGTCAACTATAAAGTTTCATAACTTTTCGAGATCTATAACTTTCATGTAGAAAGTTTTTCCATCCAAGGTCATTTACAAAAATGAAAAAAATCAGTGTATAGGTACATCAGTGGCGGTTCGTGGCTGAAACCGACAGTGAAGCTCCTCATCACTGTCGGTTCGTAGCTGGAACCGGCAGTGAAAGTGTCCAGGTTATCACTGCCGGTTCCAGCCATGAACCGACAGTGATGAGGAGCTTCACTGCCGGTTCGTGGCTGAAACGGGCAGTAAAAGGGCATAAACGCTTTACTGATTTTTCCAGTCACAAACCATCAGTGATGAGGAGCTTCACTGTCAAATCTGCTACGAACCGGCAGTGATGAGGCATCACTGCCGGCCCAAACAAAACCGGTAGTGATGGACCGGTAGTGATTGCCGATTCTGCAGTAGTGACTCTCAAGACATTTCAGCATTTGCCCGTATACATTTTTTGCTCTTTTAATAATATTTAAATAAGGTCTATTATAGACACTATTAATCCATAGCAAATGCACGGACATTTTTTCTAGTATTACTAAGATGCCAAACATGGCCTTAATTGGTTAGTTTTTTATTATTTGATTAAACTAATAAATGTGACCGTGCGTTGTGACGGAACTCATTACGTGTGTATATATATATATATATATATATATATATATATATATATATATATATATATATGAACGAGGAAACAAATTTAAACTGAGCAGTTATACAATTATACCGTTCTACAAAATCTGGAAAGAGATGTTTCACGTATTCAAGTTGAAATTGAAAACCTGCAAAGCATGACATATAAAATCATGTCAATCAAAGAAAAAGCAAGAAAACGAGGGGTGAGCAGCTAGACAAGCGCCTGAGAAGGACCAAAGTGTCTTTTACAGGTCGTCATTTCCTATCCCCATATGTAGATTTCACAACCCATTCCCTAGTACCAGCACCCGTCGAGATGTGATCTGACGGACCTAACAGAATGCCAACATTGTTGCTTTTTTTTTGCAGGCTCCGGTATATATCCAGGCATAAAAATACCCAAGGCTCAGATTTGCTCCTTTATATATATTCTTCCTCCCACACCTCGCCTGCAAACGGCTCTATCGTTTCTCTTTCCATTATCAACATTATTCAGGGTTAGAAGGTGAGCTTCAACCTTCTCTTTTGCTTTATTGTCTCCATACTTGTGTATCCTTGAATCTACCAAATATTATTGGCTTTAGTTTTGTAGATTCATAAGCGTTTTAGTGACGTTTTGTAGCCTGCTTTTGACAAATCTCCGTGGGATACGATTTTTTTGTCCGTTTAATAGCAAAGTTCACGGTGGTCCTTGGCATACTGTTGGGATTCATAGGAGAAAAACTCATAACCTATTAGTTGACAGTGCAACAACTTGAACTGACACAATCGCACAAAAGAATCTGATAATTTCGTTGGGAGTACGAAGTAGTCATGCACAATTGACAAAGGGATCCATATTTGCATATTTTCTGACGCTGTCTTGAAAATTGTCTCCCAATATATGTTTTATAAATTTGCAGATGGCAATACTGGTCATCACCATGGTGGACCTGCAGTACTGATCTTGGCTCTGGAATGCCTCAAAGGTACATTTACTAAAAAAAGTTGGGAAAGCTCCAACCTTCTTTTTTATTTTGGGAGCCGAGTAAAAGTATGGAGAATCTACATATCTTAATATAAGATCAATTTCTTACTGAACAATTGATCATGCATATGTGTATGAGTATATATAGGTAACCATTTGGTGTTAAAGCAAAACGAAACAGTTAAATTCCACAGTGGAAAATTAACTTTTAACAGAAATCGATCCTGATGATGAAGGTTTCTAAAATCCTGTGAAACTCCACATGGTCTAGTCTGAAATCCAAAAAGTTATGACAAACACCATGTAGGCATGCGTATGCAAAGCAGCATTTACAGAGCTACCGTGCAGTTAATTAACCAAGATTAAGAGTGCCGTAATAATTGGATTATATGGCTGGATTATATATACTATGTTTTGTACTGAGTGTACGTCCATCAATAAACTTATCAATTACATAATTTTGTGATATCGCAGAGGAGTTCTGCATCGAAAAGATTGAGTTCGAGGACAAGGTTAACAAGGTGATTGTACGCGGGAAGTTCGACGGTGAGAAGCTCAAGAAAACCATATTATGCAAGGCCGGCAAGATCGTTAAGGAGATAGCCATCGTCGATAAGTGGCCTCCACCTCCACCGGAACCCAAGGTCATGCCATACCCCTACCAAATGCCGTATCTGTTTCTTCCATGTCAGAGCAGGTTGTGTCCACCAACTCTGCCACCGTGCCACTACTACAAGCCACCGCCGCCACCGCCGCCATTGATGTAGCCATGCATAATAGATGAAGGGGTCCATATTTACACATTTTCTAATGATGTCTTGAAAAAATTTGTTTCCTGATACATGTTCTTTAAATGTGCAGATGGCAATACTGGTCATCACCATGGTGAATCTGCAGTGCTGCGGCTGTAGAGCCAAGATCACTCATATCCTAGAATGCCTCAAAGGTACATTTACTATGCAAAACGATGGGAAAGGTCCAACCTTCTTTCAATTTTGTAAATAGAGTAAAAGTATGGAGAGTCATTAAATTATATATCTTATTACAAGCAATTTCGCAATTTCTTACAGAACAATGATTACCCATATGTGTACGAATATAGACAATCATTTTGTGTTAAAGCAAAAAAGAAACAATTAAGTTCGCAATTGAAATCCTGTCAATCCCCACCACATAGTCCACTATAAAACCTCAAAAGTTCTGACAAACACCAGGTAGGCATGCATTTTCAATGCAGCATTTACAGAGCAACCGAGCAGTTAGGTAACCATGATTTTGAGTGCAACAATTGGATTATATGGCTAGATCATATATATATGCTGGTAAGTACGAGTGTACCTGAATGCATCAATAAGCTCATCAATTATTTAATTTTGTAACACCACAGGGGAGTTCAAAATCGAGAAGATTGAGTTCGAGGAGAAACTCAACAAGGTGATTGTACGTGGAAAGTTCGATGGCGAGAAGCTTAAGAAAACCATACTAGACAAGGCCGGCAAGATCGTTAAAGAGATAGCCCTCGTCGAAAAGTGGCCACCACCACCTCCGCCGCCGCCAGAATGCAAGGTGGTGCCGTATCCGTACCCTTTACCTTATCCGTTTCCGTGCCAGAGCTGGCAGTGCCCACCAACTCAGCCGCCGTGCAACTGCTGCAAGCCGCCGCCACCACCGCCGCCGCCCGAGCCGCCCTGCAAGTGCAAGTGCAAGTGCAAGTGCAAGTGCGAGTGTGACAAGCCGCCGCCGAAGCCGCCCTGCAAGTGCAAGTGCGAGTGCTCGCACGACAAGCCGCCGAAGGATGAATGCAAGGATAAATGCCCGCCATGCCCGCCATGCCCACCGTGCCCGCCATGCCTGCCGAACATCTGGCCGCCGCAGCCGTGGCCACCGCGGCCGTGGCCCTGCGCGTGCCCACCGCAGTGGTGCTCGTGCCCACCGCAGGACAGCTCGTGCTCCATCATGTGATCCATGGTTCCTTTCTAGCAATCTGCTACCTGCTGCGATCAGCTGTGCCCTGCGATCATCGTGTGATCAGTCGCAATAATCCACGCTACTCGTGTACTTGTTCTCGCGTTCGTTGTGTCATGTGGGTTGTGTAGTCTGTGTGTCGTGTCTTGTCTTGTAAATCACTTTCTCTTTCAGAACATGTGCGAAACTGATGATGAGTTTTATTAATTCGATGTTATAATCGTTATAATTCGTTAGGTAACTACTAGTCATTTTGTTTGTATGATGCTTGATGCCTACTGGTAACGATTTCTAGCAGATGAAAATTTTCTGGAAATTTCTTGCTTACCACAGAATGCAGTTTCGTGGTTTAATTACTCCGGACATGATGGAGAAATAGTGGCATGTCAACATCAGTGAGAAACAAGTGGGGTTAAAAAAACTTTGGAATGCGTGCTATGTGTGTTGTATTCAGATGGATGGATAATGGTTTAGATGGCTTCTTAGGTGGCATGTGCGGAGTGGCCAGCAACATGCCAAACTAAGAGGTCCCTGGGCCTCTCCTGTTCTTTTCAAAAACATGCCAAACTAAGAAGACCCGCAGAAGATACCCAATGTTTAGGTGGTCCTATACAAGACCAATACTTCGAGGTGGACATATTTCACAGTAGTGCAAGGAAATTCATGTTTTTTGGTGCACATATAAGAATTTTGCTGGCTTCTCACCGGCTCCTCTAGAGGAGCCCTGTCAAACGTTTTATTGGAGGAGTCATTTTTCAGTAAAAAAACAGCACAGATTGTGGTTTCTTCAAAACGGCTCTAGCTTCTCTAGAGGAGCCCCCAGGAGGAGCCCTGCCAAACAGGCCCTAAAGGACTTCGATGGCCTGACCACGAGCTAGGACTGACATCAAAACCCAGGATGAGCCGAGCGAAGGACTCTCTGAAACACACGCACAAGTGTAAATCATCAAGCGGTGGTATGCATGGAGTGTGGATAGATATTGTATCCTTTGAGTTCTTTTTTCGCATAAAGCCACATGACCTTCTGGTCTCCTTTCTCCTAGACGCCCTCTGGTCCTCTCTCCCTCCTTTCTTGCCCCTTGGCGCTACGGATCTAGTGAGATGAGGAACTCCCAGGCACTCAGAAACCATGAATGTTGTTGGATGCGAGATGATATGAGGGAAGAGACTTGGTGAAGGTGGAGAAAAGGCAGCCGGCCATGCCCCCGCCCAGGGTTCTCTATACCGGCTGAAAAGCGCTAAAAACCGGTCAATACCGGTCCTAGCAGTCTAGGCGGTATTGACCGGTTTCAGACCAGTTTTGCCAGTATTGGATTTTTTAAATTTGTGATCGAGTTTTGGCTAAATTTTGAAATTTGGTCTACCAGTTTTACTTGCCCCCTCCGATATTTTTTGATAAACCAAAATCCAAAACCCTGCCCCCGGGTGTGTGGCCTGCCTACCGTGGCAGTGCAAGGCCATGTCCCTGCCCGCTAATGCCTTGGCCTCCGCGTACAGGGCTCCACCCTAACGTCGATTGGTGGCGGTAGATAATCCACCAATAGGAAAAATGACCTACGGCCAGCTAAGTTGAGACTCGCCCAAAACAGCTCTCGCAAGCCTGGAGGATTTCCTAGAGCTTTGCGAAAGATGTTTCAATTATCTCTTTGACTCGCAACGAGTAGTGACTTGCTAGTTAAAATGATGTTGCTTGTGTTGCCATAGCTTTCGCCACCTTACCGGAGAGTGCAAGCCGCCCAAGGCAGCTGTGACAACGGAGGCGAATGGTAATGACCTACCACTGCCTCGGCTCGTGGCACCAACCCATCATCCTCCAAGCACGCATCCCACGGTGGTCCACCGAGCTTGGATGGAGTCGTGCGTAGGTGCCGCAGGGGGTCCCTGCAGGATCTGACGATGACACTAGTCGCTCCGGAATAAGCCGACAAGGAGCATCATCATGGGAGCACCTGCCGACTACGCCGACAACGCTGCTACCTCTGCTGATGCTGCAAACAGCTTCCTCGGGCCTAATCTGCTGGAGTGAGAGTTATGTGCGAGCGTAGGGCCTCTCACGTGGTTGACTCGATGTTGGAGGAGCTTGACGCCTCACTCATAGTGAGCCCGACAGAAAGAGCACTAGTGCCTGGGTGCTCCCCTGCTCTAGCGGTTGCCTCTCAGGGACGTCTCTTCTCCGGCGAAAGCTACTATGTGGATGAAAGACACGACTTCATTGTCACCTATGTAGGGACGACTCGACATCATGGACTTGGCCACCCTTAGGGACCACTTAGTAGCTTGTGCAGACGCGGCCAACCCACTCTAGCCTGTGAACCTAGCAGCAATCATGGTGCGACGAACGTCGTCAACCGCACTCCTTCACCTTAAACGACCTCGACCGACAAGCACCTCAGGCATTTCACCGAGCCAATCATAAAGAGAAGACCGTTGCCTCTTCTAGAGTTGTCTAAAGATGATATGACCCATGGCGAATGTGCACCGCCCGTGCTCCCCACCCAAAGCAAACGAATGGGGGCACAAATCGTATCTCATATCCTAGCATCCAAGCAAGAGGAGTACCTATCATGAAGTGCTTGGGACTAACCACGAACCACTGAGATGTCTCTACGAATGTTAACTAAGAAGGCGTATCAAGAAATATTCAACGGTGATCACTCTTGCGCAGGCCTTGTGTGAGTTGTTACTAGTGGACGACGAGATGGGCGCACGCAAGCAGCGCAACTGCTGCTTGGCAACCCAGGGATAGGCCTCCTAGAGCCAACGCTGTAATTTGGGTTGACCACTGTCCAAAGTAACATCATAACTTACATTACATTAGAGAGGGTCCGAGCGTTTATGTATAACTTCATTGCTCCTAGGATGCTGCTAAGGCGTATTGTATTGAACATTTTATCTACCTTAATATAAAGGCGCAAATTTTTTACGTGACCAAAAAAAAATATAATGCAATATATAGAATAAGAAATTAAACAAAGTAAAACGCCACAGTTTAGTAGCAAATCTCATGGCTTACACTATCGCTGGGTCTAAGGCTTTGTTTGGCAGAACTCTCACTCTACAAAATTTGTGTATTTCCTAGAGTTAATCACCTATTGCTCTAGAAATTCCAGGAGGTAGAGGTACAGGCATGTTAATTAAATGCATTTACATGACTCATCTTATTTATACTTAAATTAATAAAAAAAATAAAACATCTTTTATTTAGTCTACAAACTATAGAGATTTCATATCCAGAGTTATGCCAAACAGACCCAAATCTGTAACACCTCTCGTTGCCCGTATAGTGAAATGATAATAAACTTCATCACCGCTAATTTTAGATCGGCAGTAAAAGTTATGATTACTGCTGCATCCTTACACGAAAGGGCTGTGATAATCAGAAAAAAAATAAAGCTATCAGCAGGCTAATCAAAGAGTATCTAATATTTTCTTCCTAAAACATAGAGTTCTAAAACTCCTAAAAAAGTATTAGAATAAACAAAGAAGGCTATCTCTAAGCATCTCCAAGAGTTTGCCAAATTAACTTGGTATCCATAAAATTTTGGTAAAACATGAAAAAACATTCTCCAAACTGTTTGGTATCCTAACTTGACAAAAATAGAAACTTGACAAATCTTTCCTCCCGACGCGCATGTATACGCGCGCATATATGACTTCGCATCCATCGGGAGATTGAAGTGGAAGGACCATCTAGTAAACAGATACTCTTTATTGTGTTCACTTTGTAAAAGTGCTAGAGAGAAGAGTTTACAAATCTGGACTTATTTGATTTCCGAGTAGTTTAGGGTTCCCGATGCAAGACCGTTTTTCTTTTATCTTCTTTTGTTTATATACATTTAAATGGTTGCAAATTTGGAGTAATTCATAGAAAAATCGTAAAATAGAAAATGAAGACTTTTTGGGATCCTCATGAGTAGATCTATAGAGTGGAATAATAATATGATAGTTCTTAGTAGAATGGTTTTACTGTTGTATTTATCTATGATATTTAAGGATATATGATATTTAAGGATAAACATGTGGGTTTTTTTAATTTACTAAGTCCAAAATAGCAAGCTCTTGGAGAGAGCCTCTTTTTTTACTTGCCACATTGTTTTAGGAACCGGCAAATCACATAATTTGCCAAGTAGAATTTGGTGAACTCTTGGAGATGCTCAAGAGTTTCTAATAATTCACTCCTAAAATATAGCAAATAAAAACACTATACTATTTCTAAATTATTCTAACCACTTTTATATATTCTTTCTCTTTGATACATTTACATCTGGAAAACGCCCTTTCACCTTTACTCTTTATTTTTCCACGCCTTTCTACCTTTACATTGGCCGATAAAAACGCAGAAGGGGATAGAAGATACGCGTATCTCCAAAGCGTGTAACTTTACGTGGAATAGATAACTTTTTCTAAGTTCTAAAAGATTAGGATAATGGATTAGGAGTTGTTGGAGAGAGAATTTTTATCATATATCTAAAAACCAAATAGGAAGAGATTTAGAGAACTCTTGGAGATGCTCCGCTTATAGCCCACCGCCACCTCCACTATCGCCATGCAATCTACCCTACATTTGCCACTACATATGCCATCACACGTTGAATCTACATTGTCAGCTTCTTACCACAATCCATCATCGCCGTCTCCTCGGGAAGCTTGTCACCACCATCGCTAGATCTGAGAGGGAGAATGGAGAGGACGAGGGAGATTAAGAGAGTCAAGAGAGTATAGGAGCTCAAGGAGAGAGAGATAGGGTGGGAGCCGCAAATCCATTATAACGATTGTTGGCTCCACGGGAATTGAGTGAATGCTACCTATCCCATCCCGCAAGCCTTCTGTATGCGCGCTGATGTCTGCGCTGATATAGCCTTCTGTAGGCGTACGCTGATGTCAGCGCTGATATAGTATAAAAAAATTCAAAGTATTTATTTCAAAATACTATAACTTCTAAATTGTGTGTTTATTTTTAATTCCGTCTGCATCGTCGTGTTCTATGCGATGAGACAAACAAAACTAGACTCCACTTGAATATATTTCAAATATTTTTTCTAGTAATAATTTATATATATTAACTTATAACTTAACTTAAATTCTGTATATAATTTATATTGAATAACTTATGTATATAAGTTGTGTAGAATAGCCTATGTACATTCGTTGTATTTGATAACTTCTCTACATAGTTGTGTTCTATAACTTATTGTGTTTCCCTGTTTTAGCTTAACTTAGAAGATAATTTATTTCTTTATGTTTAATAACTTTTGTGTTTTCAAATTTTGGCATAAATTATATATGATTTTTTTGTGCTTAATTACTTTTGTACATAAGTTTTGTTTCATAACTTTTATATTTCTAAGTTTTCAGATAAATTATATGTATAAGTTTTATGCTATAACTTATATGTTATAAGTTTTATGGTACAACTTATATGTTATAAGTTTTATGGTATAACTTTAGTTATATAATTTATTATATATTAGTTGGTGTTAGAAAATATTTTTTCTCGAAACATATACATGTGGGATCTTGTTTTGTTCTTCATGTCATGTAGAACATAGCGTTGTAGATGGATTTAAAAATGGACAAACCGTTTAGAAATTATAACATTAATTTTAAAAAAAATGTTTCTCTTTTCTCTTGATGATGTCAGCAATGAAAAAGTATCCAGGAGGGGGGCAGATGTGTGCGATGACGGCGAGCATGCAAGAGGGTGCAGGTGTGCACGCGGACAGTGGAGTATTGGTGGTGTTCGTGGCTGCCAAAAGGTAAAAGGGGTGGGATTTCTTTTAAAAACTGGCATGTCTGAAAATCATTCGCTTGATTTGCTTTGGATGAGCGTTCGTCATTTAGTGGAGCCGGGTGGGAGCCTTTTGTCATCCACTCTAAAGAAAAGCACATATTCAGATTGATTGGATAGAATGGCGCACGCGGGTCTGAGTCTGTACATTTTTTACCGTCAGTTGCTAAGCTATGCCAAACCGCTAGTTTCATCCAGGTTTAGTTTCATTACGAACCGGTGGTGATATATTATCACCATGGTTCCAATAATTAAAACCAGTTGGTGAATATACTATTTCTGTATTGAATTAATTATATGGACAAAAAAACCAGAAAATTGTCAAATATTGTTTCTGGAAACACCCGAAGAAAATCAATAAGGATTTTTTGAGTTATAAAATTATAATTGTGTTAACTAGACTCAACAAATAGTCTACTCTTACACAATGGGAGAGAGAAAAATTAAGAGATCAATTGTATTTGGGATACTGAAGGAAAATTTTTGGCGTGATTGTAGACCTCAAATTTGTCCCTTCCAAAATGTCCAAGATAGGAGTGTCTCGCACCAACCATTCTGAAAGCAAACTGGTGATCGAAACATTCAGAGGAGATTTATTTTGTATCCAAGTGTTACAAGATTCCACGCCACTATATGCTTTGAGAGGTTCCCCTAGGAAGGACCACACCTGTCTATAATGCATGAGTTTTACATGAAAGTAGTATAGCGCAAATTCAGTGGATATTAGAGGAGGGATGGAGAGCGTGCCAAACAGGGAGCGGCCGGGGCTTACCCATTGGACCAGCAACCTGCCTACTCCACACAAAGCATACAAGGATTATCTGATTAAGCGCGCGCGTTTCCGGCAGTTCGAAACATTTGCTGACCATCAGGTGTTGATGTCGTAGGTAGCTAAGCATAGTAGCGAGCATGTCGGACCTACCGGTTACAGGGAATTCTTCTAGTATTTTTAAAAAATAATAAAACACTATCACTCGTTATAGGACATGAGAACTCGCTAGGGAAAATTGAAAATTTTATACTAAATTTTAAATGTCAACACTAGGAAAAATCTATGTTACTAGAAGAAATTTAAAATTCTGGTTATGACAGCTCGTGGATGGATCGGTGATATGTATGCAATCCCATTGTTTTCCTTCTGGTTTTGCTCCATCCAGAGTCGATGGGGACTACCCAACTACTGCTCCAGCCAAAATGTACTGCTGGGATGGATGTCAACCGGGTGACAGGTCCAGCGAAAGGGGCGCGCCTGGATGTATCAACCACGATGTAGGCATGTTTGATACATATCGCTAGTTATTGAGGGTGTTTGCTTGTCTCGCCTAAAGTTTATTCTCTATTGCAAGTACTAATTTAAAATATTAAATATTGGTTAATTGTAAAACTAATTGTACAAATTTAGACTAATTTATAAGATAAATATATTAAGCCTAATTAGTACATGATTTGACAGTACAGTAAATATCTTCTCTATTGATGGATTAACTAGGCTTAATAGATTCATCTAGTGAATTAGTCATAACTTTTGTAATTAGTTATATAATTAACTCAAGTTTAGTTCTAATTAGTATCGAACACTCGATGTGACATCTCCCAAATTTTAGTTCAGGAATACAAACACCACATGCTCAAAATTAGCCTAAATTAGCTATGGTTAGTTAAAAAGTATTCCCTACATCTCAGACATTCCAAAAATCTTAGAGAGTTAAAATATCTTAAGTTTGACCAATCTTATATGATAATATAATAACATTTATAATACCAAATAAATATCATTAGATTCGTTATCAATTATATTTTTATAGTGTGACTATTTGATATCATACTTTTTTTATAGTTTTTCTATAATTGTTGGTCAAACTTGAGATGTTTTGGCTCTCTAAGATTTTTAAAATATCTTATAATTTAGGAAGGGAGTAATTAGTTAGCTAACAACTAGTTGGAGACTTAGCTAAACAATTACCCCAACTATTAGCTCTCATGTTTAGATGTATTAGAGTTAATTTTTAGCTAGCAGAGTAATTAGCTTATGCATGAACACGTAGCCTTAGTGTTAATGTCCTGACATCCCACCGTCAAATATATATCGTGCCGCCACTAACCACCATTATTTTTGTTGAACGACAACTTTTAATATATAACGTTATTAAAGAACAGTATACCAGTGTTAAAAGAATTTCCAGATTACAGAGCATAGACAAGAGAAAGCTATTATTGTTGAGCTGCTTCCGTCAGGGGCATGGCCCGGTCGGGGCCAAAAGGTATACAAGAAGTTGGCCATGATAGAAACATCGAAGGTCCTCGTCTCACACTATGATAGCAAAGTCAGCGTTCCCCTTGACCGTCTAATTGGCCTATGTCTTCGAGGCTAGGTAGTCTTGGGTAGTAGATAGAATAGAAGTTTGATCAGGCTCAAGAAAATGAGTCCACAACCACCAATGCCCTACAACAACAGATATTAGCGGTCACCCCCAAACACTATAGCTGCTTTATCACTACCACGTCTGCAGATAAACAAAAAAAGCATATTGACAAAAGAAAAAGACTTAATGTCCCTGATGCACACATTGGACACCCTGAGGAAGATTGAAGCACTTGGTGACGAAGCTAGGTGTTGACGCTAGCATGTTGCACAGGCCACGGAGAGGGCATGCATGCCTTCCAGGTCGAAGGAACAGGACCACAACAGAAGAGGTGGGCTCCATAGCTCGGCAACGGGAACTTCATTGCCAAAAACAGTGTGGGCTGCTGTTGGACAGCATGGGTCGCAGAGACTTCGAACTCGATATCTTGGCCATTTGGGATTGCATAGTAAAACCAACTTGTGGGATCATGTGGAGGGATGTTATGAACAAGTGGATTCAATAAGGGCTTGGTTATTTGGGCAGCGGATTGGCGGGGAACGTCAAAACAACTCAGTGTTGCAAACTGTCGAAACAGCAAAAATAGCGGCACGGGGATGATCATATCTCTAATTTCACAAATCCAATGACAAAACCATTTTATGGAGGCGTGTTCAAGGATGTAAATATTGACTTCACTAAAGGGTTTGTTGATTGGAGTCACGAAACATCGAGGAACGCTGAATCCATTAATAGAAGCAAACTTGCCACGCTGATAGCAACACCTACAACGGGTAAACATCGTAGGGGATCAATCGTATTTCATCAATGGTACTTGAATTTCATAGGGGAACATGACAATAATATGGGGGAGAAGAACCAGAGGGCGCAAACACGAGGCGGCCCTACCCCCACCCCTCCACATGTGCATGGTAGATTGGCTGGAGCAGTTAGGGTGCAAAGACGGACCTAGACGAGCAGAACGTCCTCCTCCAGGCCGTGTTCCACCTCTGGAGGGGGAAACGTCGCGACCACAAGCACCATGGAAGGTAGCTTGGTCACCGCCTAGAAGCAAGGGGTGCACCCACCTTCACCTGCTTGAGTGTGCCCGTAGGTCACCGCCTAGGCGCCTTCTGCCTGAGCCACACAAGTCCCTCATCGCTTGCTTTATCTAGCCCCACACATGGCTGAATTAGACAACGAAGAGGCCGACCATGATGCATTTTGCGACGGCGAGAGTGCTTTCGCCCAAAATCTACCACCGGTTTCCATGGACGGGAAGGAGATCCATACTAGAAACATAACTAAAGTTAACATGAACAAGGAGACTAGATCCATCCCACCTCCCACAAGCTCCCAGCAGGGTTGCAGGAGAAGCCGGGGAAGGGATATAGAGGGCATATGGATTTTGGGGTGTTAGGGAAGGGGAGTGAGAAAAATAGGCAGAACACCTCTCGCTCACAACGGAGCCTTTGGATGTTGGTTGTTGCTTAACTTCAGTGTTGTTGGACTCATCACTGACCACCATTGAAATACGTCCAGACTTATAAACAACGCAACATGTTTATTAAATTATTTATTTAGGAAGTATGATTGAATTGAATATGAGGAGCCTAGTCACTAGCTTATCTTTAATGTATCTCAAGTGATCTCTCCAATGGAATTTTTCTAAAACATGCTTACTACAGCCAACACTAGAAGAAACCTATTAATCTATGATGGAAAATTTTTGACACGAAACACCAAATAACCATCAACATCTGTGATGGTTTCAAATATCATCATGGATTGATCGTCCTAGATTTACCTAACTGACAGTTTACAAAAAACCATAACGGATTAACTAAATCGATGACGGTCTTAAACCATCACGGTAGAGCCCAAGGCCTCGTTAACCCAACCCAAGTCCATTTCCTATAATGAAAAATAACCATCATGAATCAATTACCACATCATCATGAATATAACAAAGATGATGACCTAGATGATGGCATGGCATACCAGCCCATTTATTAACAGCCCAACATGAAATATGTGCCATTTTTAAGCCTATTTTCAGTACATTTTCAATCTGTTTTCAGCCCATTTGCAATATATTCTCAGCCCATTTACATGTTGCTTTAGCGCATTTTGCAATTTATTTTTCAGCCAATTATTTATAGTGCATATGTGACATATTTTTCCTATACGCGTCACTGGTCAAGGTCATTAGTGACGTGTTTTTGCCCATACGCGTTGTTGTCAGGGTCATTAGTGATGCATTTTTGCCTATATGCGTCGCTGGTCAGGGTCATTAGTGATGGGTTTTTGCCCATACCCATCGCTGGTCAGGGTCATTAGTGATGTGTTTTGCCATTTCGCTGGTATGGTTCATTAGTGACATGTTTCACGTTTGTACACGTCACTAGTCTGTCCACATCACAGATGCAATGTAAGTGACACATTTTCTTGTGTCACTAATGTCTGTCTAGCTGTGTCACTAAAGTGAAAATCTGGCATAGTGTACAACATATTGCCCACTATTATAGGACATACAACAAACATGCAACACATATAGACTAACGACTCATTCCAATTACATAAGAACTCCAACAACACATAAGGTCTCAGGTTTCCATAACATCACATAAGATGAGATACAAAGTTACATGAGATAAGAACTCAATCCATGTAGGATGTTTGTCCGCCACACATTACAACCTTCACATCCCATCCTAAAGAACATAATTAAATATGTCCAAAAGCACATCACAATACCTAGCAGCCACCATGGCACTTTGGCCACTCCGGTATCAAATTTTGCTAACAACCACAGCAGTAGAAATGGCACTTTGCCCACTACAGCAGAGATCTACAAACTCGGTTCCACTTTGCTATATGAAGTACAAATCTGAACTGCATGTCCCAAAAAAATTAAACACAATAATTAGCCGCAACTGAACGCAATAGATTAATAGAAAGGTACTAATCTAATTCATTAAAGGGAAAGGCATCTAGATGCTAGAGAAAAATTACAAACACCGGTACCACAAAATAATAGGACTTTATCTAACAGAATCATGTACTGCAGTTGTTCTCTTCTCATGGTAAAAATAAGCTAGATTATAGCTAGCAGACTAAAATTATTATCAGTAGACAAACTAGATAGCATCACGATGGTACAATCAAGGTAGTTTCTTAGCTATACTACAGTGGCATAGTTTACATACTAGCATATTAAAAAATGGTTTGAACTTACAGGTAATATACGGGTGCTCTCTTCTCAAGTATTGCTTGAGCACTGCCCAGGAATTGGTGGCCGGCAAAACTACTAGTTGTATTCATGGATTTCCAATCCAAACAAGGCTAAATAATTAGGTGTTCGATAAACATACATGCAAGAAAGAATAAAGGTGTCTATTTATGAACAATTTACACTACTCCTGGTTTGTAGAGAAAAAGCAATGGAAGCATAGGAAAATAGAATAGGAATAAAAAAGAATATCAATGGACTCCTTCATGACTCCCCTTATTTGTAGGGAAAAACAATAACATATATTATAAATAAAAAAATAGAAATAAAAATAAATAACAATATACTCCATCACGAACTACTCTGATTTGAAACTCTAAAAAGACTATGTATAAAAAAAAGTTAAAATATGAATAAATATGCGACAAACACTTTTGTATGTGTTTTTCACTAATGTTTATTTTTTCACTTTTTGTATATTTCAGATGCCTGAAATTTAAGATGATTTCAGGCAACACTAATGTACCATCAACTAGTTGTTAATTTTATATTTTGTTATTTGACTTTGTGTTATAACATATTAAATTTTTGTCCTTGTCCTCCTATAGAAATAATTGTAATTGTTAAATTGTCTTTGTGTCAACATATATAAGATTTTGTAAGGTTTGTAATTTTGTGTCACACCCAGTTTTAAAGACAAAACAGGATGTATAAATCTTATGTGTGCCCAGAGATCAGTCACACACATAAGCCGACAAATTATCAAGAATGTACCATTACAGGTGTTTATTACATAGCGAGTAAGTATCTAATTAAAGTCTATTACATAACAGCGGAAAATATAAGATAACTCTCGCGAAGCTCCATCGCACAGGGACGTCAACTGGTGGACCCCAAACCTAGTAGTCCTCTGGATACTCCTCATAACTCTGATAATTTAGTACCCATCCAGGATTTTTATCCAAATATGAAAAGAAATTGACAAGCGTAAGTACTTCTAGTACTCAACAAGTATATATGGGGTTCACGAGGCTCAAAAAGTATGACACGGTTTACTGCGGTAGGCATTTTTAATTGTAACAAAACTTTACAATTGATAAATTTAAAGGTTATGCTTAAGTCCCCAATTTAAACTGCATGATCATATAAACAAAAGAACGAAAAACATACTATCATGATAAAGTGATTCATAATTATAAACAACAAGTAAACAAGGTTTTCTGTGAGTTTTTCGGGCCGCTCGTGTCCGTGAGCACGACTGATATACCAGTTTTTAACACTCTACAAAGGTTGTACACTTTACCCATGAGTCGTGTTACCCATATGTCCAGGTTTATAACTCCCAAAACACTGTCGAGGTGAGGCGGGCAGGGTACACTATGAAGTCTTTTACAGGGGCTCGCTGACATACAACAGACAGTACGGATCCACGGGCAAGGGGTATACGGGAGCCCCTCGATGGTACACACACGCAGCGGTAGCCACTCTGGCGGCACCCGCAACCGCTCGTCAATGACAACTTTCGTGAACTGCCACATGCGAGGGAGTGACCCTAATACTGAACTAAAGCCAGAGCCATGTAGCTCTCATGGTTGTACTGTATGTCACAGCTTTTGCTGACAGATAGGATCCTAAATCTATGTTGCTAAAAAGTCAAGTTTTACTTTATCATTCCATATAGTCATTAATCAAGATTAAAGATCATGCTTTGTTAAAGAGGAGCACTAGCAATAACTACCCAGATGCAAAGATAACCCATAGGATTTCAAGGTTCAAGGTAACAATTCTAGGTAAACCCTATGGTAACAAAATTAGACACATGCATATGATTTGATTTTAAAACATCATGAATAGGACATCAAGGAAGATCCCATATAATACTTGCCTTGCTCAAAAGGTTCCTGCTGCTCCTGCTCAAAGAAAACCTCCTGGTCACCCACGTACTGCTCACCGTCTATACTCGATCACCACATCACATACAATCATACCGAGACATCACATGCAAACAAACAAAGGCTATAGATTAGAACAGTACACCAACCATAATAAAACAAGATTAAAAGTTTATAAAACTAATCTACGTCTCACTACGATCACATAGAGGTTCGAATCACGAAAAACGGGGCTATAACGAAGAAGATATGAACTAGTCAAGTTTCATAAATTAAACTAGAGATTAAAAGAGATTAAGTGATTAACTGTTTTTAAAAGTTGTCTAACATAAACTATGAACTAACTAACACGTAGATTACGTCGATACGATCCTAACGCAATTTGAATGGATCAAAACGGAGTTAAAATGAACATTTTATAAGCATTTGAAAATGAGTGGCAAATCTGTAAATAGGGTTTTCTATTTAATTTTGAATTAAAACAAAATCCGAAAGGAAATACGTCTTGCAGCAGAGAAGACGTAGTCTCGGAATACGCCAAGGGATGACGGGTTTATACATTAAAAACAGCAGGGTCTATTTTGCAAAACGGAACGGCGAAGGGGCATCGAGCTCTGTGAGCCGTCCGATCCAAGATGGATGGACGCGATTAGATCAGGGAGGGAGAGGGCGGTGGCACGGTGGCCGGAGATAGAGCCGACGGCGGCGCCATGGCCAGAGATGGGCGGCGCAGTTCAACCCGAGGCCACGGTCCACGATTTCCGACGCGAAAAGGACCGGGAGAGAGAGGGGGAGATGGCGAACACCCCTATGGGGTCGGTTGGACCGATTGAACGCCGCGTGTGGCGGTGCTCGCGGCACAGCGGCTCGGCACGACGGCGAGCGTGGAACGGCGAAACAGAGAGGTTGGGAGAGGGAGAGCGAGCTCCTGGGGGCTCTCTTACCACCACGCGAAGCTCGGGGGCGGTTGGAACGGAGCGGAGGGGCTCGGTGTCAGAGGAACGACGGCGGCAGCGCGGAACTGGAATTGCGGCGGCGCTGGGCGTCTCTGCAATGCTCCGAGAGGGCGGGGTGGAGGCGGTGTGGTGCGGGGGTTCGACTTAAATAGCCCGGAGTGTGCCGCAGGGAAGGAAGGGGAGGATTTGGGCAGCGATTTGCGCTCGGCAGAAGGGAAGCGCCGTCGCGCGTGGAAGGAAAGGGAGGGAGGAGGAAGAAAGGAAAGGTAGGAGGAGGGACTGACCTGTGGGGCCCACCTGTCAGCGAGATGGAGGAGTTCAGCGCGTCGGCTGGTGCGGTGGAGATGTGGTCCGACCTGCTGGGCCTCTACGCGTGGGGGAAAGAGGCTGGGCCGGGGAGGGAGGGAAAGTGGGCCGAGGGAGAAGGGGCCTCGGGCCAGAAAGGAGAAAGAGAGGGAGAGAGAAAAAGATTTTCTTTTTCTTTTTATTTCTTGAGTTTCCAAATCATTTTCAAAACACTTTTGAATTTCTAGTTTGAATTTGAATAAAACCAAACAATACAAAAACAATATGCAGCATCATGAATGCAACAAAAATGTTTCTACTTGTGATAATTTTATTTCATGAAATCTTCAATTATTTTCCTAGGTTTTAATGCCCACCAAAAATGCATTTAAATTGCTTTTAATTCTATTTTAAAGAATGCAATTTTTAGGGTGTTACATTTTATCTAACCTATTGTTTATTTCTGGAGAAAAAATTACAGATCGTGTCTACATAAATTATAACGAACGAAAACTGTAATTGTAATATAAAATATATATACAATAACTGTCGCCTGAAATAAAACTAAAATTCAAACACCTAAAATTTAGCAAATCCCTTATTTTTTTTCCGTTGTAATGCACGTTCGCGAGTAAACAACAAAAGGATAAAAGGGGAAGCTGTGGTGTCTGGAGAACGTTGCCTCACCCGTGGCCCGTGGGAACGCATGCACCTCCGCTATTGGTCGAACACATGGGTGCTTCCGCTTCGGGCTTGTCGTGGGCCGCTATCTCTATGGTCTACATGGGCCGCCTCTCAGTCGCATGAATGTGATGCTTGCTTCACATGAAGGCAGCTGCCAGCCCAGCCCACAGCCTTCAACCGGACACTAGAGCCCACACGCCGCGCATTCTTATTTTTCAATTTATTTACCAATAGCAAATGGAATTTGCTAAACTGGTGCTGCAGCGGCCGACTCCAGGTCCACCGTGATCTTCAACTTGCCCATCTCTGCAACAGACAAACTTGCATGCGCATGACATGCGTGAACTTAACTTAGTACGAAGGGCTAGAAATCAGGTAAGCTAAAACTATTGATATAGCTGCACTCTGCCTTTTAATTTGTTTTTCCTGATGCACTTTTGCAGAGATCGAACCACACGAAAAGATACTCCAAATTCTTTCCTCTTATGACAGGCTACGAAAGTTTACCTTAATTTGCAAGTGAAGAAGATGTACGATTCTTATGAGGAAATGAAAAAAGGGTACTTGTGTTTTTTCATTTAATGTCACCCGAGGATTACTCCCCACCTGAATATACATTGATACAGCTCCAAATCGGCTCGTTATGTTTTACAACCTTGAGAAGCAAAAATAACACCACCACCAACACCCTAGCACCAGAGATTGTGTAATAGCACCAGAGGGGTACTTGTGTTGAGCAGATTTGTATATATAATGGCTATATATAGATTGTGTCTGTCTGTGTATATATAGATATAGCAGAGAGAGCCTCTGTGATCGAGACGCGACGCTAGCATCTGGTGTAGGGATCACGTTCGCAAGACCACAGCTAGCAATGGCCAATTGAAACGCCGCGGAAGCGTGTGCATGCATACATGTCTCGATCGAGATTCTGGAGGGATAGGGATTTCATGCATGGCCTGGACCGGGTTCAACTTCTCCCTTGTACGTACGTACTCTCTCTTGCTTTTCTCTCAAGAAAATTTGGATTGGAAGAGGGCGGATCGAGACAGATACTGATCGAATTGCATATATTGGACGGGTATGAGTGCGAATAAATCTATATCTTCTATACCTACCTAATAATAAAGAGGCAAAATTTCAGCCTCTTTTTTTTTCATCCATCAATTTTTTTAGATCCGTCTCCCTCTAACTACCCAGTAATGAAGAGTTTTTTTTCCATCTGGACTTATATATATAACACGTTCTCATATACGAGTTAGAATAGATCTTATATCTAGCACGAAACAGAATTCAGTTAGGAGTTGTAATTGTAATCAAAATAGAGTTCTAAATCCTATATCAAACATGTAAGACTTCCAAGTAAACATAAAAAGGAATTCTAATCCAAATAGAAATAGGATAATTAGAATAGAAATTCATCAATAAAAATGAATTCTAATCGAAATCGAAATAAGCTACACCATGAAAGCATCTGATAGTTAATTATATAATATATATAAGATGGATTTGGAAAAAATTATTTGCAGAAACATCTCTATGGGAAAAAACACATGCAAAAAAATTGGACGTGAAACGTGAGGCCTCTCAAGTGGTCGCTGAGACGAAAAAAAACGTAGTGGCCGTGACTAAAAAAATCGGACGAGCAGTAGCTGATAGAAACAAATTGGACGTCGGACTTCAGTATCCGACATAGAATCGGTGAGTTAAACAAAGTACAAATGAATAATATTGTATTTAATCACCCGTTGTAACACACGGATATCTTTGCTAGTACATACTTATATATTAAGAGAGTACGAGGTTAGTAGGTTACGACTTGAGTTTGTGTTTTCTAGTCGTCCAGGCGGGTTTGAGTTGTTGGATTAGTTGTTGCCAAGGACGACTAAGGTTGGCGACGACCTGCTGTATGTGCAGTAGGCTGCTACATACATTACGTCAACTTCATCTCGCTAACCGTACCCTACGTCAACTTCAGCTTGCTACCGCAGCCACAGGTAATCATTGAACACCGCCTACTTAAATTAGTTGCTCAGTGACCGTGACGAGGACATCACCGGCTTACATATGACCATGCCAATCACTTCTATATCAAAGATGAAACCATTCTATATGAGATTTATCATTGTTACATTTGATGAATGAGTGCTGCACTATGAAGTGTGTATGTTTTTATTTTCAGAATTGCTTACATGGATCAAGGAAGGGTTAGATTGCATATGGAAAGCATGTATGGTCAATGAAGTTGATGGGTACCAAATCCAAGTGTTCCTAACGTTCTCCACAAGGCCACCACGTCACATTGGATCCAAAGAAACAAAGAGTCCAAGTCCAACACGTTTTGGAAAGTTCAATTCGGACTGCACAAGAGTCCAAACTTGCGACGGTTGCCACGACTTCATACGGACTCCGATTAGGACGTTCTAGCACTTTTTGGAAAGCTTATCAAGTCTACTTTCCAATGGGTCCGGACACATACCTATATCCTATCAGATGCGTGCGCAGTAGACAATTTAATACCGAGATCTTTTCTGCCAACGGTGCTGCATCACCCTATTTTGGGCCGATGACCCGTGTATCAAGTTGAGTCCATTAGGGACTCATCCTAGGGTTGTAGGACGACACCAGGACCCTTGTGGTCGTCCTCCCTCCTCCTTATATCCCCCCTAGAGCCGCCACAAACAGATTGAGTTTTGTTTAGATGAAAGTTTAGTTGCTACTACTTCCTTGTAGACGCGTGTGTCGACTAGACCATCCGTTCTACTTGATTCGGAACCCTACCTTCATGTGTATCACATCTGATCCTTCATCTCTTATTTGCAATTGAGTGCTTGTTCTACTTGTTCTGGCTTGTTCTTCGATTGCTTGAAGGAATAACCCTAGTGGTTTGGTTGGTTGTGATCCGCAAGATCGTGAGCAACCGCTGGATTTGGTGTATCGATCGCTAAGGCGCAGCGTCCTTGGATGGTTGTAGTCGGATCGTGAACGTCTCTCCAGTTAAATCGTAGTTATCTATCTCCACCGAAAGATCGGGACACCCATACACTCATCAAGTGGTATTCAGAGCAAGGTTTCATCGGTGAGAGATTTCAGTTTGCTTTTAATTTTCTAAAGTCCAGAAAAAGCCAACAAAAAATAGTAGATTCGTTTCCCATAATCCTATAGACCTTTTGAGCCTTTTACTAGTATTGATTAGTTCGGGCTTGTTGAGTTTAGTTTACATCGGTTGAGTCGTGTTGCTGGTCTTAGGGTTAGGCTTTTAGAGTTTCGAGTTCTTGTCACGTTTTGGTCACTATATCCGTTGTGTTTACCATCATCATATACATCTCCACTACATCATATATATTTATTTTGCAATCGTTGCTACCATATACATCTTCGCTGCACCATATCCATCCACATTTTTTTCACATCCAGATCTGATTTAGGCACACAAAAAAAATATCAGCATTGCTAGTTCTTTAAGAAAGAAAACACATTGTTACGTTACTTATTGGAATCTGATTTGTCAAGATTCAATTTTGTTATAGTTGTGCAAAGTAAAAGAAAAGAAGAAGAAAAAAAATCAGAAAGAAAATAGAAAAAAGAAGAAAAGAAGAGAAAGAGAAAGAGAAAAGAAAGAAAAGAAGAGAGGAGGAAAAGAAAGGGAGTGTTTTGCTTGCTATTCTTGTGCCTTTTTTTTGCTGTACCGTGACTTCGTTTGTGTCTAGGCTCACGTCTCTAGCACTGTCTAGCCTAGGACCAGCACGGTACCTCCGTTGAACGATTTCTCAACTTGCTTTTGTGACTAATGTGGTGCTAGTACTTCCTTGCACATTATTGTTTAGCCCTCCTATAGCTCCACATATCCGGATACAACTTGACAGGTGTTGTTGCTGCGGTGTCGATACACTACTTCCAGGGTTTCCGACTTGTTGGTTACTGCCACCTCTTGTTTTTCTTGGTAAGAACTTGTAAGAATTTGTTTGATCAAGTTGAGAGTGAGAGAATTACAGCAACCACATCCTACTAGTTGATAGGGACATAAATATTATTGTATATGTTTCTTGTTTTCTTCTAATCATGGCAGGAAACTACATGAAATTAGGAGATGATCAGGTTGCATATTCGAATCACTTTGCTAGTGGTATGACAAGTGATAAGCTTGCTACTTACGAGGTATGTGATGCTTTGCTAGATAAACTACAATCTGCACTACCTTATTTTGAAGGAAACTATGATCCTTATGCATATATGAATGGCAGCTACATGTAGACAAGGAATTTAAAAAGTATGATCTATCTGAAAAATAAAAGGTTAAAGTTGCTTCAAGTGTTCTTATTAAGTATCCTTTAACTGAGTGGAAACACCTTTGTAGATTTGCTAATGCTCCTCAATCATGGAAAGATATGAAAAGACATTTTAGAGATGTTTTTGTTCCTAGCTATTATTCTGATATTTTGTATGGCAAATTGCAATCTATAAAACAAGAAAATAAAACTGTAGTAGAATACTTAGATAGACTGAAATTATGTTTGCTACGTTGTGGCTTTGAAGAAAACGATGAGTTTATAGAACATAGATTTTTGCAAGGTCTTAATGTGCAAATTCAGAATATCCTTGTTGATAAACATTATAAGACTTTTGGTGAGTTGTTTGATCTTGCTTGTGAATTTGATATAACACTAAAAACAGATCTCACAAATACTATAGAAGCATATGTCTCTCCTATTACTAACAATTTGCAGCAAGCGGATGTCAATATACCAATGGGCATTGATCAATCTGAGATTAGAGGTGACACATTAAAGGAGAGCATGAATCTAGCTGCAAGAACACCATTTGCGAAGAGCATCAAAGGTAAGTTAGATGGTTGTAACATAAATCAAGGTGAGCATGCTTTAGTTGAACTGCATTTGTCCACTAATCCTTATATCCTAGATCAACCAATAGTGGAACCCATCGCTGATTTTCCTTTGTCACACTTTCATATGCTTGATATTTCATGTGACAAAGAAGAGTTGTGTCATAATGAATTACTTATATCCTTACCACAACTACCGAATAAAGCTAAAAATTCTAAATCAATGAGTGCTGAATTCTAGCATATTGTTCATATTGTAAATGAAAAAGAAGAAGTTCAATTGTTTTTATCTTTACATACAATAGGGTACATTGAGTTCAAGGATCATTGTGAGCTTAGCGATTTGCAGAATAATCTGATTGCTAGATTTGAATTGCCATGTTCTTCTAATACCAGTTTTCATGCTATTGGCAAATATAATTGTGAAAAGGAGTATATGGTACACCGAATTTACATTTGTTCAATTGTACAATCTCCTTCCATTGTGAAAAGATATGACCAATTAGAGGTATGTAATAACCATCACCATATCATGTTGGGTTTCCCTAGTTTGAAAATGAATAAACAGGATAACTATCAAGAATGGGAGCATGGTTTACTTTTATCTACAACACATCCTCCGACAGTGGTCAAACCGAGGACAGTTTGCTGTCAAGAAAGGGAGAATGATGAGGACATCACCGGCTTAGATATGACCATGCCAACCACTTCTATACCAAAGGTGAAACCATTCTATATGAGGTTTATCATTGTTACATTTGATGAATAGGTGCTGCACTATGAAGTGTGTATGTTTTTATTTTCAGAATTGCTTACATGGATCAAGGAAGGGTTAGATTGCATATGGAAAGCATGGATGGTCAATGAAGTTGATTGGGGACCAAATCCAAGTGTTCCTAACGTTCTCCACCAGGCCACCACGTCACATTGGATCCAAGGAAACAAAGAGTCTAAGTCCAACACGTTTTGGAAAGTTCAATTCGGACTGCAAAAGAGTCCAAACTTGCGACGGTTGCCACGACTTCATACGGACTCCGATTAGGACGTTCTAGCACTTTTTGGAAAGCTTATCAAGTCTACTTTCCAATGGGTCCGGACTCATACCTATATCCTATTAGATGCGTGCGCAGTAGACAATTTAATATCAAGATCTTTTCTGCCAACGGTGCTGCGTCACCCTATTTTGGGCCGATGACCCGTGTATCAAGTTGAGTCCATTAGGGACTCATCCTAGGGTTGTAGGACAACACCAGGACCCTTGTGGTCGTCCTCCCTCCTCCTTATATCCCCCTAGAGCCGCCACAAACAGATTGGGTTTTGTTTAGATGAAAGTTTAGTTCCTGCTACTTCCTTGTAGACGCGTGTGTCGACTAGATCATCCGTTCTACTTGATTCGGAACCCCACCTTCATGTGTATCACATCTGATCCTTCATCTCTTATTTGCAATTGAGTGCTTGTTCTACTTGTTCTTGCTTGTTCTTCGATTGCTTGAAGGAATAACCCTAGTGGTTTGGTTGGTTGTGATCCGCAAGATCGTGAGCAACCGCTGGATTTGGTGTATCGATCGCTAAGGCACAGCGTCCTTGGATGGTTGTAGTCGGATCATGAACGTCTCTCCAGTCAAATCGTAGTTATCTATCTCCACCGAAAGATCGGGACACCCATACACTTATCAGACCGATTGCCAACTAATAACCCAATTGCTAGTGAGTGATTACCAACTAAACAATTGTTATTTTCTTTACCTCTACTAAATTTGATCTCAATATTCAGTTTTTGTTATGCTCTTCAAAACTGGGATAGTCTCCTTCATCGGATCTTCTCGATCTATCCATAACACGATCTTCCTCATGGGCTAGAGTACCAAGACATAACAATTAGCTGGATCTCAGCGTCTAATATCCGTGACTAATAAAAATTGCATATATAAATTTATATGTTTGTTCTTTATTTATTTTCTAAGACAATATATACATATAGATGCTGCTATGTAATCTGTTATCCGATTGTGATAAACTACTCAATTAGTTATCTATATCGCTTTCTCATCTGTCTCCATAGTTTTCCCTTTTCATACTACTCTGTGTTTATTTTCTAAGAAAATAGACAAGTGATAACTCCATTGAGATGGAAAACAATGAACTCATGAAAGAGGTGGAAAGGCTCTAGAAAGAGTTATCTACTTTGAACGGCAAGTACATAACAAACATTGTCCGACCTCCTCAAGATATAACCATGATAACATGGTGAAAAAGTTTGAGTAGGTGCAATTATGACATGATTCAAGTGTCACAAAGAAGGCCACACAAGTCCATTGCAATGTGTGGGCAAGCTAATAAGGGATGATACAAGGTAGAAGAGAGAAGAACATCCATAACAGCTGAGAGTCCCTCATGTGTTTGGTTTTGAGTAATTGATGAAACCTACCTAAGTACTAACCTTGGATCTCTAAGTGTGAATCATGATATAGGTTGGTACATGCCATGTGATGGTGCAAGGTGGATCAATGTGTAGATTGCAAGGCTCTAGCATGAATGGATGAAATGGAAAAGAAAATGGTGTCAAGGCAAAGGTGATATAGGAACCATCTTCGGTTTAGTGATCAAGGAACCATAGAGGGTGTGATCACATTTAGAATAGATAGCCGTACTATCAAGGAGGGACCTCTTGTGTTTGATTACGGTTATCATGTACCACTAGGTTCATATGCATTGTACAAAAATCTAATGAACTAGTTAGGAGAACCAACTTAATTCCAAGAAAATGTGAACTAAAAGATAACACACGTGCACAAGTGCTTGAATCCCTTAGTGTTAGCCCTTGGAAGCTTGGAAGAAGTTGGAGAAGTGTTTGGCCAGAGAAAGGAGGTCCGGATGCTAGGTCCGGACGCTAGGGTATGGCCTGTCCGGACCATTGGTGTGTGTCCGGAGGCAAACCCTAGGGCATTTTAGTCGGTGAGCAGTGGTCCGAACGCTGTTTGTGGTCCCGACGCTGGCTCCGGACAGTGTGTCTGGAGTTTGGCGCTCACTAGACTCCTATGGAGGGTGTACAGACGCTAGGAGTTATCCAGAGGTGGAGCTCCGGACGCTACGTCCGGAGTTTGTGTGCTCTCGGGTTGATTCGGGTGCTTCTGGAGCGAGTTCCTAACGCTGGTGCGCGTTGGTCCGGAGGATAGTCCGGACGCGTACGCAGACAGGTGGCAAGCAGTGGCGAGCGCGGCAATGGCAGGATTAAAATGGGGGCTCAACCAGACGCATGGCCATTGGATCGGACGGCGTGTTGCGCGCGTCCGGAGGTGCGAACAGAGCCTTTGGCTGCTCGGTGGTGAAGGGTCCGGATGCTGCTGATGATCCGGACACCCTATGTTGTGCGCGTCTGGAGGTGGCGCAGAGAGCCAGTTTTGGGGGCAAAACGGCTAGTTGTGAGTGAGGGGCTATATAAGTGATATGGCTGGCCCTTTGGGGCATCTCTTGCACTCCTACTTCACTCACACACTTTTGCTTGCTTGAGATTGCTCCACCCACTCATCCTCTTGACATATTTGATCATTTCATGAGAGATTGAGTGAACCAAGTGCATTGCTTCATCGATTGCATACGAATGGCACTTGGTGATTGTCGTCATCGCGAGAGCTCTTGTTATTCTTGGAGTTTGCCAAATCCTAGACGGCTTGGTGCGACGAGGATCGTTGAGCGGAGGAAGGTGATTGTCTCTGGCTCCGATCGATGGATTGTGAGGGGTTCTTAAACCTTCCCCGTGAGAGTTCGCGAAAGCTATCTCTAGTGGATTGCTCGTAGCCCGTGGATCCCTATCTTGTGTTGGTTTTGCGGCACCCGGTGACGGGTTTGGCATGTGATGCCAATTAGAACGTGAACCTCCAAGTAGGTGTATCTCTACAACGAGGACTAGCTTTTTGGCAAACAAGTGAACCTCAGTAAAAAATATTGTGTCTCATTGTCTCTCCACCAAGGATTATTCATCTTGTGATTGTGCTTGATTGGATATATATTGATTGCTACTCTTCGCGGCGGTATAACCCACCTAACTCTAGCTTTTCATTACTTTCTTTACATTCTTGCAAAGTAGAGTAACTTAGTTTTTAGGCTTGTGTAGCTTGTTAGAGATTTCTAGTTAGCTAGCTTGTCTGTGCTATAGTCTTATCTCTTGCTAGTAATTAGAATTGAGGTAGGTGGCTTGCCGACCCTCAGAGCTAGAGCAAACTTGCTTTAAGCCGTGTTTTATTCTAACAAGTTTGCTTAGTGTTGTTGTAGAAATTTTTAAATAGGCTATTCACCCCCCCTCTAGCCATTCCTAGACCTTTCAGCAGCCACTACATATATATATCCTTACCAAAGTGATGAATGAGAAGGTAGTGTGGCTCATAGGCTAATCACAAGTGTAATGTCAAAGGCCTCTCTCAAACTCACTCTCATGAGCTCAACCCAAATCCTAACACCTGTGTTCATGTTGAATGAAGGAGAAGGTAAAGATCGAGACTACCACCTCCATCTCAAGTGTAAGGTCGTGATCCTCATCAATCAAACCCCTGTTTTCATCTCATTCTACCTAATTTATATGCTTATAATATGCAAGGAAAATTTCTTCTTCCTCTACAATATCAAATCAAGCCTCTCACATGACACAAAGAAAGTGCCCTTGCTATATGATAATGAAAGTGCAATCAAGCTAACCAACAACCCGGTCCAACATGCAAGAACAAAGCATATTGATGTCCGCCACCATTTCATTAGAGATCATCAATTGAAAAGGGATATTTCAATAGAGAGTGTGCGCACCGAAGATCAATTGGCCGACATATTCACCAGGCCACTAGATGAAAAGAGGTTTTGCAAGCTAAGGAATGAGTTGAACATACTTGATTTCTCCAACATGAGTTGATTGTTGACATTTCTTAGCGACATACTAAAAATAGAGATAAATCCCTATCCTTAGCACGACACCATAAATGCAGGAGTCACCTTCTAACATCACTTAGCACTAAGTTGTCATCCCTAGCATGATATCTGAAAATGTTGAAATAAAATCTACACTTGATAGTTCATAAAATAATCCTGTAGAATATATCCACAAGCGCACAGATAATTCTCCTATTGTAGCATTTCACTCGGTGAGATTCTCCGAGTATCATTGATTTGTTTATGCCAAAAGGAAAACTTTTAACTAATTACAATAATTAAATAGGGATAGAAAAGGAAACCTAGATGCATATAGTTTAGACTATACATGTGCAAACCTAAGATTAGACTGGCCTTTCTATTGCTTTAGCAGGGGTAAGTCATGTCAAGATAAATAAATATGATAAATAAGGTATAAGATAAATGGTATTCCAGAGATAGAAATAGACTCACTAATAAAATAGTCAGGCAACTCAAGATTCGGTTAAAGTAAAATAAACCTAAATAAAAAGGAACTAAACACACCCTACCTAATACTATAGCATAATTGACTCAGAAAACATCATGAGGAGCATCAACTAGGGAGGATATTAAGACGGAACCGTCACCTCCGTCGCGACCGCGCTCTGCCAAGCCTATGTGCCAAGGGTGGACCACAGAGGAATCAAGAAGCTATAAGAGTCACCTACGCGAACTACTACATGACACGGCACATCAGGAGACACCCGTAGGTACATATAATATCTAGGCACCACACCTACACAATACATACCACCTAACCCACTCGAGTATTGAATTAGACGCTTTATGATCTTATAAATATAATCATCACCAATCTTATCTATATCGAATATGCAAATAGAATAAACTAAGCACTCAATAAGTAGCAATATAATAATGAAGTATAAAGTCATAATGAGATACAAGATAAATTACCGATCTCCAGATGAATCTGGAATCCTGAACGTATTGCCCAACTCCACTTGAATCTTGCTAGCTACCTAGCTAATAACTTTAAGCACTAGAGTTCTAATCTAATCTCTGGAAACCCTAGATCTATTCTATTCTTGCTCTGACTTGACCTGGATCAATTATTCTTCTGATCTGGTGCCTCCTGGGGGGACAGGGCTATATTTATAGTCCGGTGGGATGCACGATAGCCGTTGGATTAGACCGACTTCACGTAGGGCTCAGATCAATCCTCAAAGGCGGTGGAGGAAGCTTCCAGAAGACGGCGGCCAGTGGGCCCAGGGGGTGCCACCCGGCCCCACCCCATGCTGGCCGTCCCCACATGGTGGGGTCCGGGGCTCCACTTCGCTCCGGTGTCTGCGAGATCCTTTATGAATATTTTGGCAGGTGTTTCTCTGCGGGATTTGTTTGATATCTTCTCTGATTTACTTTCCTTTATCCTCTTTTCTGGAATAGTCCATGGAAAATAATGAAACACCAAAACTCGTGGAATTTGTTAGATAAAGCCCTATATTTCTAGATATTATATTTGATTGATCCATTTATTCAATTTATAATTGCTTAAAAAGTTGACGTTGAACGACCGTCAACATTGATGCAACCCCACTTATATGACATGCCTCTACTCCGACAAAGTAAGGTACAAGTTGATTGAAAGCATTCATGCATACTTTGCTAGGACTTGTGTAGAGCATATAGACATCACTCATGCTTCTAGGCTCATTCATGCAAACTAAATGTATTTGATGTTTATATGGTACCACTATTGCTTCTATGACTTGATATGATCTAGTTGTAGCATATGACATGTTGATGGGCTTGCAATCCTAAGTGTTTAATTCAACATAGGCAATATAACCATCTTTGCATGTGTGAACAAGCTTGTCTATGGTTTAAACCGAATTAAATATCTTGAGCAAGTAGCTTAGTTCAAACCAAAGTTGAAAATCTTTCACCCTATCTCACACTAAGGGGGAATAAAACTTGAATATCTATAATTGGTCCCACCTTTTTGTGTCAATTGGATGACAAAGGGGGAGAAATTGTAAATATATGATAATAAAATGACCAAAGGGGGAGAAACAAAGATATAGGGGGAGAAAGACAAAGGGAAAAAATGAAAAATCAATTTTGAAAAGAACACACAAGTAGGAGGAGCAAGCTCATGAACGTTTTTGTTGCATTTGAATGCTTGCATCCTCATATGTATTGTTGCACAAGTACTTCAATTTCAAATATTCATGCTTGTGTGGTGATTGCTAGTGATGCAAATTGAATAATGATTGATCAACTAACATGCATAGGTTGGTAAGCTAGATTCTTGTTCTTTCAAGTGGTATCTAGAAACCTTGCTTTTAATGTTGATCTCACGGGGTTTCTATTGTTTTCTTGATATCTAGCTAATCATGGAGCTAAGGGTGATTCTAAATTCCGCACTCAGATGGTATCACGCTTCAAAGGTCTACTCTTATACCTTAGCATCATGTGGTAGATATTTACTCTCCCACAATTTCTATCCATGCATATGTGCTCAAATTTAAACCAAACTCATCTAGCACATATGTAGGGGAGCTAATTGTTGACACCAGAAGTGGCAAACGGGAAAAGACCGCAAGCGTACAACTGTCAAGTGTAGCTTTCACCAGGAGTATTACAGGTATCGTATTTTTCACAGGGAACAAGAAGTGAGTTAACTAGGATTATGGATATGTCCTATGATGAATCAAGGGAGACTATGATAACTGGGTTGAGAGGTTCGATATAGAAAAGATATCTAACAAGGTATAACTGGTTATACTGGCTTTATCAGCCCTTCTCTTGCAGGAGGCGATGAGATAGATCAGAAAGAGGGCAAAACTCTAACCGGACCGCGCCATCATGTTGTATTGAGGCCCTACCTTTTAAGAACTTATCTTACACACGGGGTGGAATACGAAGACTAGATAGGGCTGTCACTTCCTACTAGCATCCAGTGGCTTTCCGTGCGATAAGCGGTTTACAAAGGCAAGATCTAGTCTAGACACCACGTCTACACTATTCTTACTACTTTAACCCAACGTTAAAGGCTAAAGCACTCTACTTAAAGTAAAGCGATGATCAAGCGCAAAAAGATGTATAACAGCTAAACCAGATTTAGAATATTGAATGCTATAAAGAACTCGGAGGAATCACTTACAAGTGCTGAACTTACAAGAGAATCGCATCCGCTGAGGTACAACTCGAAGAAGACGCCAGACAGGCCCGGCTCTCCTCCAGGCTCTCCTCACTCTCTTCCAACTAGCATAGCACTACTACAGAGCTACGCTAAGCTAAGTAGTTTCTACAATGAGGCATGAGTAAGAGTAAAGGCCTAGGGGGGTATTTATAGCTAGAGGTAGAGTAGGGGCTACTCTGGTGCCACGTCAGCGATCCACGCCACCTCCATCAGCCACCGTAGGATCAAACCGTCCTTGCAACCGTATTTAATCAAGGGTAGAGATCAAGTTGATGCATGGCGGCATGCAGGAAGGCGGTGGAGAGCTCGGGGAGGAATTTGGGCACATGGGGGAGGTCGGCCGACCTCCCTATGGATGGTGGACCCTGCCACTCCTTCTAGAAAGTGTCCCCACAGGTCAGGGGGCCTGTGGGTGGCTTCTGGGCCCATACCCAAGGTCGGCCGACCGTGATTTGGGGCCTTTGGCCTCCATCTTTCGTGTGGAGTATGACCCACATGTCATGGACACCTTGGCAAAGTTTGGTATTTTTCTAAGATAGTTTGTGGGCCCATGTATCCTTGTGCTTTGATCTAGAGCCGTTGAGAAGAAGCACAGAGGAGATCCAACGGTGAATCTTCACTCTAGGAGGTCTCTTATGGATCATGGACACATGGGAGGCCTTGGTGACCTTAGTGGGGTTGGCCGACCCTCTATGTGGGCCCACAAGCTCCCAATTGTCCCCATTTGTCAATTCCTGCATAAAACATACTCAAGGTACATGTGGAACCAGTTATTGATAAAATATGCTCTAGCTATGTTATTCTACTCTTGAATCTAAGGTTGTTGATGGTATTTTGAGTATGTAAAAGTATGTCATTCTTACCGTCAACACTAATAACAACCAAACCGAATTTGTGTGACTTTTCCAATTTTAAAATCTTTGATTAAAATGCTTGGACAAGCAACTCAAGTTCAAAATTATTATATTTCATATCTTTATGGAAAGGTTGTCATCAATTACCAAAAAGGGGGAGATTGAGAGTCCCTCGTGTGTTTGGTTTTGAGTAATTGATGAAACCTACCTAAGTACTAACCTTGGATATCTAAGTGTGAATCATGAGATAGGTTGGTACATGCCATATGATGGAGCAAGGTGGATCAATGTGTTGATTGCAAGGCTCTAGCATGGATGGATGAAATGGAAAAGAAAATGGTGTCATGGCAAAGGTGATATAGGAACTATTTTTGGTTTAGTGATCAAGACCTATAGAGGGTGTGATCACATTTAGGATAGATAGGCGTACTATCAAGGAGGGAGCTCTTGTGTTTGATTACAGTTATCATGTGCCACTAGGTTCATATGCATTGCACTAAAATCTAATGGACTAGTGAGGAGAACCAACTTAATTCCAAGAAAATGTGAACTAAAAGCTAACACACATGCACAAGTGCTTGAATCACTTAGTGTTAGCCCTTGGAAGCTTGGAAGAAGTTGGAGAAGTGTTTGAGCAGAGAAAGGAGGTCAAGATGCTAGGTCCGGACGCTAGGGTATGGTCTGTCCGGACCATTGGTGTGTGTCCGGAGGCAAACCCTAGGGCGTTTCAGTCGGTGAGCAGTGGTCCGGACGTTGTTTGCGGTCCAGACGCTGGCTCCGGACAGGGCGTCCGGAGTTTGGCGCTCACTGGACTCTTCTGGAGAGGTGTCCGAACGCTAGGAGTTGTTCGGGGTGGAGCTTCGGACGCTGTGTCCAGATTTTGTGTGCTCTCAGGTGGTTTCGGGTGCTTCTGGAGCGAGTTCCAGACGCTGGTGCGCGTTGGTCCAGAGGATAGTCTGGACGCGTCTGGAGACAGGTGGCCAGCAGTGGCGAGAGCGGGAATGGTAGGATTACAATGGGGGCTCGACCAGACGCATGGCCGTTGGATCGAACGGCGTGTTGCGCGCGTCCGGAGGTCGCATCCGGAGGTGCAAACAGAGCCTTTGGCTGCTCGGTGGTGAAGAGTCCGGACGTGGCTGATGGTCCGGATACCCTATGTTGTGCGCGTCTGGAGGTGGCGCAGAGAGCCAGTTTTGGGGGCAAAACGGCTAGTTGTGAGTGAGGGGATATATAAGTGATATGGCCGGCCCTTTGGGGCATCTCTTGCACTCCTACTTCACTCACACACTTTTGCTTGCTTGAGATTGCTCCACCCACTCATACTCTTGACATATTTGATCATTTCATGAGAGATTGAGTGAACCAAGTGCATTGCTTCATCGATTGCATACGAGTGGCACTTGGTGATTGTCGCCATCGCGAGAGATCTTGTTATTCTTGGAGTTTGCCAAATCCTAGGCGGCTTGGTGCGACGAGGATCGTTGAGCGGAGGAAGGTGATTGTCTCCGGCTCCGATCGGTGGATTGTGAGGGGTTCTTAAACCTTTCCCATGAGAGTTCGTGAAAGGTATCTCTAGTGGATTGCTCGTAGCCCGTGGATCCCTATCTTTGTGTTGGTTTTGCGGCACCCGGTGACGGGTTTGACATGTGATGCCAATTAGAGCGTGAACCTCCAAGTAGGTGTATCTCTACAACGAGGACTAGCTTTTTGGCAAACAAGTGAACCTCGGTAAAAAATATTGTGTCTCATTGTCTCTCCACCGAGGATTATTCATCTTGTGATTGTGCTTGATTGGATATCTATTGATTGCTACTCTTCGCGGTGGTATAACCCACCTAATTCTAGCTTTTCATTACTTTCTTTACATTCTTGCAAAGTAGAGTAACTTAGTTTTTAGGCTTGTGTAGCTTGTTAGAGCTTTCTAGTTAGCTAGCTTGTGTGTGCTAGTCTTATCTCTTGCTAGTAACTAGAATTGAGGTAGGTGGCTTGCCGACCCTTAGAGCTAGAGCAAACTTGCTTTAAGCCGTGTTTTATTCTAACAAGTTTTCTTAGTGTTGTTGTAGAAATTTTTAAATAGGCTATTCACCCCCTCTAGCCATTCCTAGACCTTTCAGCAGCCACTACATATATATCCTCACCAAAGTGATGAATGAGAAGGTAGTGTGGCTCATAGGCTAATCACAAGTGTAAGGTCAAAGGCCTCTCTCAAACTCACTCTCATGAGCTCAACCCAAATCCTAACACTTGTGTTCATGTTGAATGAAGGAGAAGGTAAAGATCGATACTACCACCTCCATCTCAAGTGTAAGCTCGTGATCCTCATCAATCAAACCCTTGTTTTCATCTCATTCTACCTAATTTATATGCTTATAATATGCAAGGCAAATTTCTTCTTCCTCTCCAATATCAAATCAAGCCTCTCACATGACACAAAGAAGGATATGTAGTGAAGATCGAGCTTCGTGGATGCAAGTTTGGGACCCTCACAAATAAGTTCAACATCATCTCCTCGATCTTGCTCCTAATCTCAAAATCTAGAATAGAGTACCCCACAGTAGCGCCATGAATGCTGACTATACCATAGGCTACACAACCCTAGGACTTTGCATAAGAACACCTATGAGTTCCCTAACAAACACACACACACACACACACACACACACGCACAGAACAACTTTGACAAGCCCCAGATTATGGACATCAAGAACACCTATGAACATAGGTCTAGTCGATTATTCGATAGATCTTCCATGGGTTTTTGATAGATTGTCCATGAATGCACAGATCATTTCATTATATTACACACTCAGTCCTTCACACTAATGCACACTGTCTATTGGTCAACACATAAGCTTTCCATAGGTATCACATGTTAGACACACTTGACATAGCCTCCATCAACCATGAGAACTATATCATGACTCCACGGACTATCTAGTAATTCACAACAGACTACCCATCGACACCACTATAAGCCATACAAAAACTTTTCACTTTAGCCACACCCCATGAATTGTCCTTCCTTTCATGTGCGACAATCTGATGAATAGCAGGAAATTCACACTTAGGTATGCCTTAATCTTGAGGCTTAGCCACCCTGACCCTAACAGATCCTAAAGTAGTAGCAACCTCAGACACCTCCTTAAAATCTTGTTTAGGATCCTCTCTATCTTCTTAAACTTACCATTTTGTTTATCCAAGTTTATCGATTTGCTTGTGTCATTCTCAATTGACCTTGTTATCTCGATCTCTCTTGCAGGTTAACATAATGCGATGCAAGTCATGATGGCTTAATATCACCTAACCATCATGACAAGCATGCACCCCTATGTAATAAACCTTATTTTGGATACTTATATGTTTCATATGTTAAATATGTAGTGCACTCATGATAAGGATGTTAATTAAACTAATCTTGATTCACTAATGGTAGCTCAACTCTCACATAAGCCAATAGGAAGTTAGTAACCTCTTGGTAATCGGACATATATCCCACTTAGTTGTCCTAGACTTGATAGAAGTTAAATGTAAGTGGGAACTCATGTTCGCACGTTATAGGAAGGTACACTAGGTTTCTTAATCAATTAAAACTTGAAGGAAAAGAAAAACTTGATATAAGCTCTATAAATTTATGATGGCCAACCTTGAACTTGACTTAAGTAGACAAACTTTCTTGTGGGATATGGCTCAATGAAGGGTAAGGCTCCTACGAGTTTGAGATCTCAAGTAGCATAGCTCGTAGTTAAGGACTGTCTTTCTGTCAAAGTGAGTCAGAGTAACCACCTGTGTAGAGTACATATTAGTATTGTATATGGGCACGATAAGCCCAGTATCTAATGGTAACTGAATAACCACCTGGATTCGGCTTGGGTTGTAGTGCGGGATAGCTAAACGGGCTAGTACCTCGGCTCATTGTTGGACCATTTATGGACAATGTAGCCACACTAGTGAAAGGGTCACAACTTGAGGCAATCTTTATTCGGGCACAGATTTAATTGTACTCCCTCGTTCCAAATTATAGTTCATTTTCAACCTAAAGTTTGACCACTCGTTTTATTTAATTTTTTATGTAAAATATCACTTTTTTTATTGTGACTTGCTTATTCAATAAATGGTCTAAAAAATGACTTAAATTTGATTATGTTTACATAAATTTTTTGAATAAGACAAGTGGTCAAACATGAGGTGAAAAAATTCAAACGAATTATAATTTGAAATGGAGGGAGTATCTACTAAATAAGACATGATTGGGATGCCAAAAATTTGTTCTCAATAGGCACACATAAATTTGAACTTCTTTCAACTTGTCAATTATTAGTCCATTATATCAGTTTATGAATAATAATCAGGCATTAAGAAATAATAATTACTTGCGAGGCTAACGCGTGAGCAACAGCACGAGAACTCCATAACAACAAATAGAATATTCAGATAATTCAGTGTCAACCTTCTTTAATTTAGTTACGACACCATGCTATTGCTTGAGATTATTTTTAATTGGACATGCAAAACAGTACAGCAGCAGCACAGGAAAAGCTAATTTTCAACTACTCAGAACAATTTCTCCCTTTTCGACTATACTCAGATCAATTTCAAGTGATAATTAACCAGGAAATAGAGACAAGGCACAAGTGCTATACGACCAACACAAGTGAATTATTTGAAGCAAATATTAACTCAGTAGATTGTTGACAGACCAAAATAGTAGTACTTGTTCAGAGTAGTGAAAATAATTCCAATAATTCCTTTGACCAATCAAAAACACGAATAGTAGCAATATGTTTCTATATGCCTTCTATTTCTAGTGGCGGTCGATGTTACCAATCACTCGTGAACATTGGCCGTAGTCAGTAGTTAGCTGGCTTTCTCTAGGGTGGCTAAGATTAAATCTGCATGTGGGAAAAATAAGTCGCCTCTGTAATTTGTTTATACATGGTATAATATTTTTCTTAATTTGTTCTCCATACTCCACCTCTCATATTATATTTTTTTCTTAATTTTTTCTCCTAACTCGATCACAGATCTCGGGGTGTTGTTTTCAAATAATATGTCATAACATACTGCATTAATTTTGAGGTAATCACTGACCATGTCAGTTGCTGTGAATTGTGCATGCTGGTCATCAATTTTTGTAGGTAGAGGATGGAGTTCAAGTGTGGCTTATGGACACAGGCGGTGTGGAGAGATACAGCGAGAGGGAAGAGGGCCAACGACTACATGCAAGCCAACGGCTAACTTGTGTTCTTTATTGAATTGTCAGATGTACGGTGTACTTGTACTTTTTATATTGCCTTGTGGGCTGGCCATAGAGTTATGACTACCTTTTTCTATTTCTTTGCTATAGACCAACCGTATAATATATCAGGTACCTAGTACTGAATTTTTAATTCCTTATGGACTGTTTTTTTTGAACATTGTGGTTGCTCTTATTGTGTTAGAATTTTGTAATGTCAAAGATAGGGTATATATTGATCGTAAATAAAAAAAAGGTAGGCTATAGAATTAGACATCGAGGTACTTGTGTCAGTTTTTTGTCAGGAAAAGTCCCATTTACGTACTCCCTCCGCTTCAAAATGCTATCTAGATAATTTTGTGTTCACTTTACCCATAAAGACGTTCGGTTGGTCCAATTTATCGCTTAATAATATTTGTATTTTTTCTCTATGAGTTTGAAAGATTAAATTTTTGGGAAAATATTTGACATCATAATATAATTTTCATCATTATTTTTATAGGTTTGGCACCTAATAGTAAATTAATATATAGATACAAAGGATTTCTAAAAACTAAATTGAACCTAAAATTCAAGTTGAATGTGCAGAAACAAAAAAATACAAATCTTAAGGGATAAACAGGACATACTCAAGTATTTTGGAGCAAATTTGAAACTTCTCTTTTTCATAGTGTTGCAGATAAAATTTAGAAGCATGCGTATTAAAGGTACTTGGATTAATTTTCAAATAATGATAAATGTGTATAGTTTATATATAGACATATTACGTCCAATCTGCTGGGAAATAAATAGTCCACTATTTATTGTCTTCAGTGATCAATAAAGTTTACCAAATTGATGGTGAGAGTTTTTAGGTATGTGTATATAAATTAATTTGATAATTTTAGTCTGTCTTGTAGAGCATTAATTTGTGTAATTATTTTAAAGGAGCATGTATTAATGGGGTGTTTGGAACTGCTCTACTCTATATTTTTCAGCTTTGCTCCATATTTTTTAGCCAAACGATTTTAACTCTATTTGAGAAAAAAGTATGGTGTGAAAACGTATCTAAAGAGGTACTCCACATTTTTGTGGAGCAGTCTCAAACAATCCCTAAGTTTAAAAGGAGCGAGTGTTTTAGTAGAGATTTTGCGGTCTTAGCATTGAAACGTACACGTATTGCAGCATGATAATCATGATCCGACACATGTATTTGAGACATATATACATCGGCATGGATGAAAATTGCATCTTAGAAATGGATTCCTAGAAAGATAATAATATTGTGTAACATATCATATATTTGAGGAACTGCCGTAAGTTTTGGTACACAGGTAGCAACCACCATTTGATAATGAAATGGACAAGCATTTCTTATGACGATGATCGAAAGCCACTATCATAAGTAGGCTGGAAACAGTAGCAGCAGTGGCATGCAGTAACATTACATTACGGTGCAGGCTCCATAGGGCGGGCTGTCATCGCAGACGATCATCGGGTACGGCATGGTCGTCGGCGGCAGGTACGGCGGGTAGCCGCCGCAGTAGCATGATGATGGCCACGTGGGGCACTGGCACGCCGGCGGTTTCGGCGGCGCAGGTGGAGGCGGTGGAGGAGGTTGTGGCGCCGGCGGTTGGGGCGGCGGCTTCGGCTGGCAGCCACAGTGAGGCTTTGGGCAGCTGCACGGCCATGCACCAGGCTGTGGGCACGGGAACGGGTAAGGGTAAGGGTATATCAGCTTGCACGGAGGTGGCTCAGGCTTGGGTTCAGGTTTCGGTGGCGGCTTGGCGACCTCGATGTTCTTGATGATCTTTCCAGCCTTGCACCACAGCTTGCTGCACAGCTTGTCGGCGTCGAATGGGCCTGACACCAAGACCTTGTCCTTCTCGTACACAATCTTCTCGATGACGAACTCTCCTTCTGTGCCATGCATGAAGCCATCATATATATCAACCATGCATGAGTGCTGAAAGATGGTACTACCTCCGTCCCTAAAAAAATGTAATTGTGAGAATTGTATCGGTCAAAGATTGTTAATGTTGACCAACTTTATATTAAATACTATTAACATTTATGTCTCTAAATAATTTTATTATAAAAATATATTCTATAAAATGATACTAATTTTATATCACAAATCTTAGTACTTTTCAATATAAATTTAGTCAAAGTTTGAACCGTTTAATTTCTCGAAATCCGAGAATTACATTCTCTGGGACAGAGGTAGTAAGAGACTAGGAGTACGTGCCTTGTTGGATGCAGCAGAGGATCTTCTGGATCTTGCTGCTGCAGCGGCAGCACTCTAGGTTCACGGTGATGATGAGCGTCGGCATCTCTGCAGCATATCAACAAAAACATGCATGAACCAACAATGCAGGTGATCTCCGATGAGCAGAGCATCTCTGCTGTAAGCTTTGCAGACAGGGTCACCTCAGATCAAGTGTACGCAAGGCCTAGAGCGAGGTTTATTTGAGCTCACCTTTGCTTTATTTGCAAGCCGACTCTGAAGAAATGCAGGTGATTTCCGATCAGCAGAGCAGGTGCATGGATCCCGCCGGTGGTCAGTTATCGATCAGCGAGGTGCATCCCTGCGTGTTAATATAGCAGAGATACGCCTATAGCTAGGAAGCATTTGGTGGGGGATCACATCCGGATGGTTCGGGCTTCAATGCCGTTTGGAACCAACTATGGTGAAAGCCACGCACGTGTCGACGGCAGCGATTCCGAATTTTGTTTAGATGCTGCGTGATCGACTGATCCTAGCGCTGAGAACGGCAGCCCCGTCCATTCACGGCGGCTTTCCTTGCGTTCCTTTTCCGCCAAGCAGAGTTCTATTCCAGGTACATGAATGTTGGCAAGAGGAGAAAGACACGAGCAGATAGCAAGCTAGGAGTACGAGTTTGTAATAGGTAAGTCGTCGGATTAGTTGCCGCTCGGTGGTTGTACTTAATGCGTGCCTCCTACTACGATGACGACCGATGTCGATCTAGGACGAGAACATACCCTGTATAGTGATTTACTTACATAGAAGCAAAGAATATATGTTTAGTTATTAATTTTTTGCAATTACAATGTCACCGGACAAACGCACACAAATTGTTTAAGGCATCTCTGTGTTCTTCGCAAAATATAAGTGTCGTGTATGTTTTTTATAACGACACTCAAAGGTCACATCTGATATATCTACAAAAGCAAAGGCAAGTACAAAAGTGTATCATGTATGCTAGCTCATACCTCCTCCATTCCAATTTATAAGATGTTTGATTTTTCTAGATATAGTTTTTGCTATGTACTTAAATATATATACTATCACTAGTAAAAAATTAATTTCTTTAAAAACATTTTAGTCCCGATTTTAAAAAAATAGTGGAGAATGGGGATTGGAACCCAAGATGTATATCAAACACATCTAACTCTAACTTACATAAAGGATGCTTCCTTTTAACTCAATACTGCACAACCCTTTAGTTCGTCGATCCGGACTAAAGTTATAGTTATCTACAACTTTGAAGGTGTTTTTTTTTATATTTGAAGATGTTTAAAGTCCTAAATATGTGTTCAAATTTATAGATTTTGTAGTTTAAAATTTGGAATTCCTTAAAGATCTCAAATATTCACAGTTAGTACCATTGTACTAGTGGCCAACCTGATCTACATGTTTGACATTGACAAGTTTCTTATTTAAGGTCATCTTGAGTTTCAAATATGTGTTTGAAATTCACATGTTTTGAGATTGAGTTTTTTAATTTTTTAAACTAGTTCTGATGGAGATACATCATATACTAAAGTTGTAGGACTTGACAAGATCTAAACTTTGTAGTTATTTTTTCCTTTGTGTTCAATTATTATCTAAAATATCCACTATAAGATTACAAAATATTTTTTTTATAGAAAAGTAGTATATTATATATATATATATATATATATATATATATATATATATATATATATATATATAATATACATAAATGATTGCATGGTGTATTGGTAGAGACGGTGTGTGTGTGTATATATATATATATATATATATATATATAATATATATATATATATATATATATATATATATACATAAATGATTGCATGGTGTATTGGTAGAGACGGTGTATTATTTAGCGCTAGACCGTGGGTTTAACTCTCTAGAGTTTCTGAGATTTTTGTTTTTTTGGCGTTTTCTAGAGAACATTAACGGAGGCAGGCTAACTGGGGCAAATAAAAAGGTTATCACTACAAAATAAGCTACTGACAAAGATCTTAAATCAAGAAACTCGGACCCATGTTGCCCTGTCTGTTGGATGACCCCGAGTAACAATCCCAACCAACACCACCACTAGCACTCACAGACGTGACTCCACAACACCACCAATAGCTCGTTGAAAGGTCCTAAATGACTAGAGGTTTTTCCCTAGCTCTACAAAAGAGTGCAAGCCACCTATCCAAACAATTCCAATAGTATATGATCACTATGGCACACAATTACTATGTCACTATACTAGTCTAATTAGCCAACAAAGTAAACTAAACTAACTAGAGATGGCTATTGTTACACAAGATATTAACAATGAAGTAAATACAAAGAGTGATAGAAGGATAATACCAATGTCGAGCAGGAGATTTATGAATCAATTACAATATGAAATCCAGGTAACTTCAAGGGAAGACATGATGACATGTTGATTTCGCTTGAGGTTCACTTACTTATCGGCAAGCTACATCCCGGTTGTGTCGACCACATATTTGGTGATTTAGTGGCTAATAGGTGATCAAAAGCGTAGCCCACAACTTAGGCACCACAAGAACCAACCCACAAGTGAGGGTAACTCAATGACACGAGCAATTTACTAGAGTTATATTTTAGCTCTTCGTCGAGGAGGGTACAAGTCCTCTCACAATCACTAAAGTCGGCCACAAATAATCTCCAACTCGTACTGAACCTCCATCGTTGCTCCAAGCTGTCTAGGTGTCGGCAAAACCCCAAGAGTAACAAGAAATCTACAGTAAAACGATCCCTTAGTGCCAAGCACAAGCACTTGGAATTACTCAATCTCACTTTGATTTGCACTATCAAGCAAGGAGATGAGTGGGAAGGAGTATGCTCAGCTCTAGAGGATGTCAAGTATGTCAAGAAGCCAAGGCAGATCCCCAAGAGCCGACCAACAAGTATATATAGATCTCCCTCAAACAATAGAGTTGTTTTCTTTTTCTTCTTTTTAAAGTTGGAGCACTTGATCAACACCTTTGGCCACCACCTTCACCATAATCATCATCTAGCTCCTTCACTTAAATCGGATCATCCTATCTTTATCAAAAACACTTTTGAAATAGGATTAGTCCAATAGGTCTTATCAATTAACCAAAACCAATCAAGGACTTTCACTCGTATAGGCTGCTGCAGCTGCCCTGTCTTCCTCCCGAGATGACATGTGAGCGACCAGCACCACCTCTTAAGAAACCCGCACCATCCTCTCCACTCATGCTACCATCGGGCGCGGCGGCGGCGGCTGGCGTTGGTGTCACTAACTAGTTGGCTCTAGTCATGGGGCTCGTCGTTGTTGTTCGGCCTGCCATGCGTTTGCTGGATGGCCTTCTCCTCCACTCCTAAGCCCTCCCTGACTAGTCGCCAGGACCATGCCTACTATTGGCTTGGCTAGGACTATGGTCTCATGCCACCAAGACCTAGTGACCATGGCTAGTGGGGTTGGTCACTGGCTATGGCCTCCAGTGGCCGGATCTTCTCAGCACTAGGCTAGGGCTTTTTGCATCCTTCTTCAGCAGGTGGGTTGGTTGAGGCTAGGCTGAGAGGCCAGACGATGAGGTTTGTGAATGCCACTCCATCCTTGGAGGCGTCCTCTTTGTTTCTCTTCTCTGTCTTTCTATCACAAACACTTGTTGTGTATCTCCCACCATCGAGGACAAGCTCGAGAATGGATCAGTGCGGTGTGGTGACCTCCAACTGTCATGGGCCATTTTGGGACGGGTCCGCATGCTATGGCGGCGGCCAGCACACCCATCCCTCCTGTTGATGGTGGATAATCCCTTAAATTATATGTTGAAAAACCCATCAATAGGATTCAAAATAATAGGAAAAGCCATATAACAAGAACATACTTTATCAATAATTGGTGCCACATGTACATTGAGTCTTGTTTTGCAGAAGATAACGTTTTGGACCAAAATAGGGCCTGGAAGGACCCCTAAGGGAGCTCCAAGCCCTACCAAGGTGTCACAATCTAAGAGAAGCACCTAAGAGGCAATGTTAATCTTCAGATCAACTTTGTGTTTTCTCTGGATGGCTCAAGATTAAGTTATATGGATCAATGATGTGGCAACAAAGGATCTAGAGAGAGAAAAGGCAGCTACACACTTTATAACATGTGGGGATACCTTCTAGAAGAAGGTGACTGGGCCTACATGCCATAGGAGAGTCATCCGACCCTCTCCGATGGAGCTTCCAAGGTGGCCATCAAGCTAGAAGCAGTCTATGACATGTGGACCTTCCTTGTAGAAGGTTGCTACATGGCCCACATGCCATAGGGGGGTCAGCCGACCCCCCTAGGGGTCTTCGGAGTCCCTACTGCGCCCACCAACCTATTGCATGCCTCCATGCAGCTTAAGGCATCCCATCCTTCCATTATATGATGGCTTGATCCAAGGGATGAGGATGGAGGTCTCCTGGATCGCTGATGTGGCGCTAGAGTATCCCATACTCCACCTCCACCTATAAATATCCCCCTAGGACATCACTCTCAATTCATGACACAATAGAGTAAACCACTTTTTAGTAGCTTAGTGAAGCTCTGCTGTAGTAGTATGCTAGAAAGGATAGAGTGAGGGGAGTCTTTTGGAGGAAGTCCTAGGTCTATCGGGAGTCTCTTCCAAGCTCTACCTCAGCGGATGCAACCTTCTTACAAATAATACATCCGAGTTCTTTTAGGGCCTGTTTGGGTCCTAGGAATTGAATTGGTTTCACGGAATCATATTCCAGGAAATGAATTGATTTGAATTGAATCATATTGAAACCAATTCAATTTCATTATTCATGTTTGACTATCACAGTTTTATTCTAAGAATTAAAATCAAAATGATGTTTGGCTGGATATAGAATCAATTTGCACTTGCATTCTCTCACGCTCACTCACTCTCTCTCACACTAAGTCTCTCTCTTTTCTTTTCAAATGAGATCGTAGAATACATGAATATAGTACACATAAATAACAGAATCCAGTAGTACATGAGATCCAAATATTCCTATCTCATACTCTCTCTCCATAAACAACAGATCACGTAAATATTCCTCTCTTACACTCACTCTCCATAAATAGCAGAATACCTGAGACATATAAACAACCCAATATAAGTTAAATTACATAATAATCAAAATTAAAACAAGTATGTCATAAAGTAATAGGTACAATCACGTACATGATACAAGGTCCAAAATAGCACCACATAAAAATTAAAACTATTTGATGAGAGACATATTTAGGGTATCCTGCATACCACATCTATCCCTTAAGATGGCACAAAGGTCAGCAAAAGAGGTCTTCATTAGGCGAAAACTGTCATAACAATAGGTGTTTGAGACCTGGTACAGATTTTGTAACATCGGTTTTCTCTCTTAAACTCTTCTCTCTAGAATCTCATTGACTTCTGCTAGGTGTCTAGGTCTTCTTGGATGATACCTCTTTGCAATCAAGGCCATCACTAAAACTACCAATGTAATGACAACTCTATTTCTCTTTTTTCTCCTCCTAATTTGCAATAAGTTTATATCTGACATCTGAAATATATACGCAATAAGTTCACATGTGCAGTTAGACATGCTAGCTGATCCACATCAGCATATATTTTACAATAAATAAATATATATACAACATTACTACTACAATTTAGGCAGGTTTCACAATAAATATACAACATGACATAAGCAAAAAAAAATAGCAGGACATAAGCATATATTTCATAATAGCTAGTTGATCTATGTCTGAAGGTACTGGTATATATAAGAGGCAGAAAGAGGGGACGAGGACGAAGCATACTTGTGTTGACATGGTGATGAAGCCTTAGCTCAGGCATGGTAGCAGTAGAAAGGATCAACACACTGAGAATAAAGAAAAAACAGGCAGTGTGTAAGAGGGATTATTAGGAAGCCAAAGCTTCTAAGGATGACATATGCATGCTGTTAAAAGAAATATCCTTTTAAAACATTCACCAGGAATCATTGCAACGTTTCGTTTGTGGGAGCAAAGCTAGATTCCTATCTGTGCTGTTTTGTAGATCCTTGAACCCAGGTGCTATGCATTTGCATGTTATGCTCATGATTAATCTAGTACTTGCATTCGGCTGTTCCTAAATTCATTTCGATAAAAAACAAAATGTTCCCTGAATACGATTCTTTCTCTTACATATTAAAATTCCACATCTAGATTAAAGATCTCGTAAGACTATAGTGAAATAGTCCCGGTAGAAGACACCCACGAGGTGTTCCATAGATGCATGCTACCGCCTTGCATTAGCCACCTGCCATCGAAACACCCAGTTCGCTTTTTTTTTTCTCCAAAAAACAAAACAAAACACCTAGTTTTGTGCTCTGTACTAATAATTTACACTATGCCGAGCAAGAAGAGACTGCTCTATGCTTTGGATGGATACAAATTCATCAAGCCGTCATCAATAAGAAGACCCATGCTGAAACTGCAACTACTTTTTTACTCTCAGCTCAATCCTGAGGGTGGTCCTTGCCCGCGATTGTGATCTCACTATCGCACAGCGAGGTGCAGTGGTCACCCCGCACGCTTCGCACGCCCTGCCACTGCCAGGACCTCACCAGCAACTCTAGATCATGGGCGTTGAGCTCTATCGAGATCTAGAAGAAGGGAGAAGTGTGGGGGAGCCGTGGGGGAGAAGGAGCATAGCTGGGGCAAAGGCGGACACAGCTCGACGATGACAACGTTGGCGCACGGGTGAAGGACCGAGAACAACGACCAGAGGGGGGGGGGGGGGTTGAATGGGAGCCAAATCAAATTTCTTCTCACACTTGGCCCTTGTCCCAAAATCACGCTCAAAACTTGACCTCGGAAGAAACGACTTGCACACGTCCTAACAAGTAGGTGGACACCTTAGGAAGACCCCTAAAGGTGCAGTGGAGTGGTCGGAGAAGATGAAGAACGATCGAAGTCACGGACTCGAAACCGATACACCGAGAGAGGTACTCTCAACCCCTAGAGAGAAGAGGCAAGAGCACACCCAAAAATACTTATGAGAACTGGTCTCAAAAGTACCTAACTATGCTCCTTACGTGAATACGAATCCAACGCAACAAACGGAACTTGATTCAGAGTCCGGACGAGAGAGATACGGGAAAAACAGCGAAGCAGTTTTCGCAGACTGTCCGCTGACACGGCTCGGACTGTCCGTCGCCTGATTCTGACGAGCAGCAGACTGTCCGCGGGTGAGGCGCGGACTGTCCGCCGGCAAAGCCGAAATGCCGAACAGAAGGTCCGGAAACTGTGTTCTTTGGCGAGTTTGAACGGCGGACAGTCCGCGGGTCAACCATGGACAGTCCGCGGGCAAACCGAAAAAGCCCAAAAAACGCTGCCTTGATCCCGATCGGCGCACTAGGGCGCGGACAGTCTGCGAGTCGCGGATCAGAGACGATTTGGGGGCGATTTTGAATCGCCTCTTCCCCAAATCTTCTCAAATCACAACCAAATGATCACCAACTGCAACCAAACTTTGTAGGCATGATCCTAGTGTAGTGGAGGAGCTATCCCGAAGAAATCATTGCTCAATTTGGAGTGAATAAACGGGAACAAAAGGATTTCGGGAAAAAAACACAAGAACCAGAACTCGTGGAAGAAATTGACCGATCTATGTGCTCAAGATGTTTGGGGTCAAACGCTTTGGTTCAAATGATCTCCTCAAGTTCCCGCACAACTTGGTTCAAATGAAATCGCAAGCAACACCCTCAAACGAAAGATCTCATCTCATGAACATAGAGGGGTCAAGAGAAGCAAAAACCAAAACGCAAAGAACACAAGAAATCGGAGACAAAATCATCAAATTGAAGCCACCATGGCTTACGGAGGGTAAGGCCTCTGAAGAATCATGGCCTAATGGTTTTGGTGATTAACGACAATTGGAGATTATTATGGCTAACGTGTGTTTTGCAGAGGCTATGGGTAGCTTAGCCATAGTGATCAATGAGAATAGACATCAACGGTTATCACTAGCCCCCAAGATGAATATCGTTTTGGATTTCAAAGACGACATGATGAAGACCCTAGAGTGATAGGTCTAGGTGCCATAAGGTGATGAAGGGCACTTAGAATTAGATAGGGCTTTATTTGATCTTTGACCGTACTATCAAGGGGGGTCTAGATGAGTAGCTTGACTTAGAAGAGCTTCATAACTTAGGTGTGGTGCACACTTGACTACCTTAGCTCTAAGCAAGCCTATGGTGACTGTAAGATAGCCTAGAACAACTTCCGTATTCATCGCGACGAAAAACGAAGTTGAGAGGGCTGTTAGACGCTCCAGACAGAGGCGTCGGACGCTGTCCGTCGCGCCAGACAGAGGCGTCGGACGCTGGGGTGTCAGCCCCCGAGCGTCCATCGGCCTTCCAGTGAGCTCTGAGTTGGCCTGAGAAAATTCAAGGGCGACGGACGCTGTCCATCGCGTTGGCGTCAAACGCAGTGAGAGCGTCAGTCGGCCTTCCAGAGAGGCCTGTTTTTAGCCCGAATCAGCCAGTAGCGTTGGACGCTAGTGCAGAGCGTCCGTCGCCCTTGCGACGGAGCGTCCGTCATTGGGAAAAGGTGATCAGGACTAGCCGTTGGGCAGGGCGACGGAGCGTCCGTCGCCAACTTAAAACAGACAGTTTCTTCAGCCCGAGGTAGTTTTTGAAGGGGGCTATGTATAGCCCACCCCTTGCCTTCCCACTTGGCCTTTGCTCATTTCAGTTGCTAGTTAGCTTGAGAAGGTTGGGAAGAGAGCAAGAGCCCTAGAGAGAGAGTGATTCACGAACCCATCCACCCTTCTCTCCTCTAGTTCATCCAAGAGATCAAGTGTGCATCCACTCTAGTTTTGAGGCTTGATTGAGTCAAGTGAAGATCAAGGCTTGTTACTCTTGGTGATCGACATCACCTAGATGGTCCGATGGTTCTTGGAGGAAGGTGATCGCCGGGAGGATTGTCGGCGGCCCTTCTTCATCGACTTGTGATCGGTTTGGGCGGTTCACCGAGCCAGAGTGGCGAAGAACCAGTCCATAGAGAGCACTCATCCCTTGCGCGGGATTGAGGGGGAGCAATACCTTGCGAGGTGCTCCAACGAGGACTAGGGGGGAGTGTCAACTCCTCAATACCTCGGGAAAACATTGTCGTGTCAAAAATTCTCTTTCTCGAGCTCCTTTCATTTCCGCATTTACTTTCCGTTGTGTTCCTTGCTTTCCACTAGAATTGTGTAGGTTGTTTTTCAATTCCATGAACTGCTACCGCTTTCTAGCTAGGACACATGACCGGTAGGCACTAGGGGGTGATTGGCACTTGATAGGATTTCATATTTTCTTTAGAAATTTGAAATAAGCCCAATTCACCCCCCTTCTTGGGTATCTTGATCCTTTCAGTTGGTATCAGAGCCTTGTTGCTCTAAATTAGGCTTCACCGCCTAGAGCAAGATGTCCCATGAGGATGGACCGCCACCCATGTTTGATGGGGATGATTTTCCATATTGGGAAGTGCGGATGGAAGCCTACCTTGAGGTTGTGGATATCGGTGTGCACAAAGCCGCTACCTGTTGGCACCAAATATGATGCACTTTTAAATAACCAAAATAATGCCACCAACCTCAGGATCAAGGATAAACAAACACATCATGAGCATAATTTATCAAATAACTAGTTCCACATGTCAATGGAGTGTTTGAATGTAGGAATGAAGAAATAGAGGAAAGAAGAGCAAGTGGGACCCACATAGGGGGTCGGCCGACCACCTTGTGGGCCTACCAGCTCTCCCCTCTCGGCCATGATCCAAGAGAGGCACTCTAGAGTGAAATCCAACCATTGGATCACTCTGTGTTTCCTCTCAACAGCTCACAAGAATAGCACGTGGATCCATGGACCCACACCAAGGAGATAAACATGACAACCACCTCAGAACCAGCAACCAACCTCAATGACAAGTGGGACCAACACCAGGGAGGATGAAGTGGGCTAGAGACCCCAAGGGGGGGGGGTTGGCCGACCACCCCCTAGGCCCACCAGGCTCCCACCTGGTCCCTGACCAGTGGTGCCACTTCCAAGAGGCCAGAGGAGGGCCCACCTGCCATAGGGGTGGTCGGCCGACCACCCCCTTGGTTGGTTTGGGTGCTGCCAACCGCCTTACCTATTCCCACATGTGGAAGATCACGACTATCCACCAAAGGACGGTTCAAGGGTCGGTTGGATCTAAGGGTGGAGGATTGAAGCCCCTGGATCGCTGACGTGGCGATGGAGTAGCCCCTACTCCACCTTCCACTATAAATAGAGGGTCATACCCCCCTCTCTACACATGGTGAAGAAGCCTACAAGCTCTATTCCTTAGATTGTTCTAGTAGTTTAGTCTAGAGTGGGAGTTAGAGTTGAGTCGAGCTGCGCTCGGGATTTCCGGAGTTGTCTTCTGGAAAGTCTGGTATAGCTCTTGTATCTTTCCTTCTTTGTAAGACTTTATCCTATTCAATGTATTATCTTTTCTCTCTACTTTACTTAGTATTTACTTTGAGCATTACTATACTAGATATAGTATTGTTATATTCTTTTGCTCTTTAATAGCCTCTACATCAATAGTCTGTGATCCTTGTGACCTTTCTGGTATGCAATCATTTCCTGTCATAGGGTGCTTTGATTATAGATCGTAGTCAAAGTAATAAGTTGTGTGTAAGCGTGGTGCTTATACATCATCTTGTCCTTGGTTACCGCTTGCTGCACGGATTGTTTGTGGTAGCTAACAAGAGGTGACAGGCTTGTCTAGTCATTGTATTCCATCATGTGTTTTTAGGCAAGTTCTTAAAAGGTAAGGCCCCCGTAAAACGAGGGCGCGGTCTGGTAGGAGTTTTGTCCTCCTGCTGACCTATCCCCTCGCCTAGCATACTTGTATTGAGGAGGCATACTATAGTGTTTAGACTAGTTAATTGGCTAAGTATATTGAAGTAGAGTGAATTGCATAGGAGTCCCTTGTACTCTCTCGTTGTCCTCCCACCTAGCTATTCTATCTAGTCCGTTCTAAGTATCTTTTACCTTGACTTATTCATTCATCGACCCCTTCCTATCACATTTATCGTTTACCCCTATACTAGTTGGTACTAAGTTGAGGTGCTCTCTAGGATCTCTATCTAATTATCATTTCTAGCTCAGCTTTCCCTTGGGAAAATATAAATTACGATACCTTGGAATACTCCTAGTGAAGTGCTACAACGGTATAATCTGTGTGCTTGCAGATTTATCCAATAGTCATAAGAAATACCAACAAGCATTTCTGGCGTCGTTGTCGGGAAAAGCATAGCCTAGAAATTTTAATTAGGTTGAATCCAGAGATTCTCGTTAACTTAGTTATCAATTAGTCATAGGGGCTTACCCCTGTCTGTGTCTTCCTTTCTTGTGAAGCTAGACAGTTTATGAGCGGTTTTTAACTACTGGGAAACTACTTAGAAGATCCTGAGCAGTTGTTGAGGAGTACTAGACGTCGTCAAGTTCCCCCTCAGAGGTTCATCTCGAACCAGAATCCGTTCAAGGAAGGAGGTTCATCTGCCAACCACCACTCAAGGAAGCTATGGCCCAGAAGGCGATCTCTGACTTCTCGGCTCCATCCGCTACCCACGTTGCAAGGTCCCGAGGTCAACTTCGGGGATGCCACCTTCGAGCTGAAGGCCGCCTTGATCCACATGGTGCAGGCCAATCCATTCTGCGGGAAGCCCTATGAGGATGCCAATGCTCATCTCCAGCACTTCATGGAGTTATGTGGCACTTTCACTATCAAGGGAGTGGCGTCTGACACCATTCACCTTCGTCTTTTCCCATTCTCGCTATTGGGGAAGGTGAAGCAGTGGTTCTACACCGACAAAGAAGAAGCCACTATATTGGAGAGGTGTGCTAACGCATTCCTGAATAAGTTCTTCTCGACAGGCAAAACCATTGCTCTTCGCAGAAAGATCTCAAGCTTCCAACAATAGTCTGATGAGACGATTCCCGAAGCATGGGAGCGTCTCCAGGAGTACATTCGTGCCTGTCCTCATCATGGGATAGACGACTGGCTCTTGATCCAAGGATTTTACCACGGGCTGACTAACATGGCCCGTAGTCACCTTGATGCTGCCGCTGGAGGGGCATTCCTCCAACACAAAGTGAGAAATGCCAAGGACCTCATCGAGAAAATGGTGATCAACTAAGGATGGGGTGAGGAACGTCTCCAGCCAAAGAGGAGAGGTATGCACACCGTTAATGAGGTGAACATGCTCTCTGCCAAGATGGACCTCTTGATGAAGAAGATAGAAGAAAGTTCCAAGAAGGAACGAGAGGCCATCTACCCCATCGCCGCTGCATAAGCCATTGAAGCTGATCCATGGTGCGAGGTATGTGGAAGAAATGATCACTCGGGCAACAATTGCCCCGAGACTCTGAAGGAGGACGTGAACTTCATCATCATCATCATCATCATCAACAACAACAATGGGTATCGACCCCAACAACAAGGAGGATGGAACTCGCGCCCCTTCTACCAAGGTAATGGAGGTAATAGCAATTACAATAATTACAATTCTTACAATAACCAACCTTCATTGAAAGATCTTGTTCTTGGTCAATCTAAGATTAATGATGGTATAAATAAAAAGATGATTGCCAATGATAAAGTTCTTGAAGCTCTTGGTGAAAAGATGGACAACTTTGCAACTGCCATGAAAAATCAATTGAGTTTTAATAAAATGCTAGAAACCCAGTTAGCTCAATTAGCAGCAGCTATGCCATCTATAGAACAAGGTAAAATTCCTGGGAAACCAGAGGATTTAATTGAGCATGTTAACATGGTAACAACAAAGTTCGGTAAGCCTCTACTTCGCTCCAATTGGGGCTATCTTCTCGATCATCCCTTCATCATGAAGAAGGAAGATCCAGGCCACCCGATGATCAAGTGCTCAATCGGACAACAAACCTTCCACACCACCTTCTGCGATCTTGGCTCAGGCGTCAACATCATGTCTAAGGTAACTTATGATAACTTGTTAGGAGGACCTTTGGTCCCTACATGTGTTCGCCTGCAGATGGCAGATCAAACAATCGGGTTTCCCGAGGGACTTGTGAGGGATATCTTGGTGAACATCCAAGATGAATACATCCCCACCGACTTCATCTTCCTAGACATGGGAGCTAACGTGGAAGGCTCCGTCATCTTGGGAAGGCCCTTCCTCAACACCACCAATGCGGTCATCTATGTAGGATTGGGCCAGATCCACTTCCAGTTCCCGAGTCACAAGGTAAAATGTGCTTTCAATGGCTATAAACTTAACAAATAGATTAAAGCACAACCACCCAAAAGAAGAGTTTGAGCCCCGTGACAACAGAAACAGTACCCGGAGGCCAAGATCAATGAACTCAAGGAGGATAAACCTGCCAATCCACGACAGGTTTGGAAAGCAGAAGAGGTGCACACACCACGGTCTCCATCTCCAGAGCTATCAAGTGCACCCGAGGAATGAACAAGAAGGAGAGTCCTACTCCGAGGACTTAAAACCAGGGAGCCTTCGCCGAAAGGTAAATCGGTAGTTATCTTTTATTTTCCCTTTTGCTTTTATTTAATTTTCATCATGTTTAAAATTTGGAAATAATTAAGTTTAGATTAAACAAAACCTGAGAATTAGAATAGCTTAAAAATTTTGACAAAAGGAAAGACCCATAGGGTGGTGCATCCTACCTTGGCTCATTTAATTACATTTCTCTTTTTGATCTTTATAAAAGAAAAAGAAAAAAATGGAGACCTAGGGGGTCGGCCGACCACCCTAGGTACCCCATGATCATCCCTCTTTCTTCCCCATCCTCCTTTGTCCAAACATCTCATGATTTGAGTAGTGAGACTCTCAAAAATCAGATTTTTCTTTAGGGGACATCTCTTTTGTCTTGTCATGCTTTAAAGTACATCAATCACTTTTGGTTAAAGCATGACACATCCTTGTCTCCCACTACTCTATGTCCAAAGTGGGGAACCAACTTTCACTTTCACTTTGTCATGCTTTGAAAAAGAAAACACATCAATCACCTTTTGATCAAAGTATGACATACCTTTGTCCCCCACTATTCTTTGTTTAAAGAGGAGAATCTTGAGCACTTTAGCTTAGCTTTTGATCACATCACAAATTATGCTTCACCTTTCACCAAGCACTAGAAAAAGCATGACTGGAATCCCCTCTTTATGGGGTCGGCTGACCACCTTTGGTCACCCCCTTCTCTCTCTTTTGCTTTGTATAAGGCATCTCCCAACACTTGTGATCATGGCACCCAAGGGCATGCCCAAGGGGGGGGGTCGGCCGACCACCCCATGGTGCCCCCTTGGGGCCATTCTCTTCCCCTATAAAACCTCATGCAAGGAGAGCTCAATCCCTCACACTTCAACCAGAATCCAGTTCAAGCTCAAGCCTCTACTTGCCTTGTTCTCTCCTCTCTTCCTCTCTAAAGATGAAGAACCCATTGACATCCGCATTCAAGAAAATGAAGCAAGCTCTAAGTGGGAGCTCATCTCGTTGCTCCCACCAATCTGAGGATACTTCCCAAGGAAGAAGAAGGGGAGGTTCTACCCAATACACTTGGGAGAACGTCCAAACCAAAGAACACCCTCAGGAAGAAGAAGTGCTGACGGAGGTACCTCATATCGGGGCATTCATGGTACCTCCGATGATGACCTATGACCAACAAAGTGGTCTCTGGTTCGACCAACTAGAGTACCAAAGATATCTCTCTCTTCGAGATCGATCTTTCAAGCACACAAGGATATTGGATCCGAGTCTTCTCTCCAATGCAGGTATGACCACCGAGTTCAACACTATCTTTTCCACTCTTGGTTGGTCTAGCTTTTGGCAAGTAGATGATCTTGGAGTTGAGTTACTCACCATAGAATTCTTGTGCTCTCTCCAAGTCTCTAATGTTGGAATTTCTTTCCACATGTTTAATCAAAGCTTTAATTTAACTTGGAGGCATCTAAGTGTTGCTCTTGGCTTTGATGATTCATGCTTTCTTGATTTAGACCTTGCCATGCGTAGGTTTAATAAAAGAAAATTTTGGATGTCTATCTCTGCTCTAAATGATTGCTCAAATCCCAAACCTGAGGAAATTCATAATCCAACCCTTCGTTTCATGCATCTTTGGATAAATATGACTTTATTTCCTAGAAATAATGCTAGCATGCTAAGTGACATGGAATTAAAACTGCTTTATGCCATGGTAAACAAAATTCAAATCTCTCCTGTGAAATACTTGGTAGAATTTTGGCAAAGTTCAATTGAGAGTAATGGATAGATTCAATTCACATTTTTAATTACGCGTCTTGCCAAATCTATAAACTTGCTAAATGGCACCTACCCCTTTGTTTATATCTCTGCCCCTATAGCAGTAATTTCGGAAGAATATCTTACAACTGCTCAAATGTTAAAAAGAGATGCCAACGGTGAACTTAAAATGATTTACAGTGACCATACAATTGAGGTGCCTCTTCCAAATAGGCAACGTCAGTTGTATAGGACCCATAAGCTAACCCTTGATTTAGATCAAGGAATCGGGCAAAGAGGTTTTGCAGGTTCAGACAGGAGAGCTCAGGAGGGGCTACACTTTGTTCATCTTGAGCAAGGTGGTCCTTCCCGAGGAGCTATTGACGAGGAGGAAGACGATGCATCTTCCGATCCTATGCACACTTCTAGTGGCATACCTCCTCGACGATCACGTCCGCAAGGACCACGAGCATCCGTCTTGTCCACACGAGATAGGGAGCATCGTGAACGGCAGCAACATTTCGATCAACTCACCAATGCTTTTGGTGAGCTGCGTGTTGAGCATGGTGAGACAGCATGCATTGTCCAGCAAACTGCTGAAGAACTCCAAGCATTGCAAGAAGAACAACACCGACAGTGGGACTTGTGGTGGCAACTACATCCATATCCGCCACCACAGTAATGAGCAAAGGATAAGCTTGTGGAGGATCTCTCCCCCACTAAGGTAAGTTTTTAATTTTAGCATTTATTTTCATGCAGTTTCCTTGCTTATCTTTGTTTGCATCTAAAAAAATATCTGCATATGATAAAAATAATAAAAAGACTCTTTTCTCTACTCTCACATGTTTCTTGAAAATTAATATCTCCTATGGAAATGATGAATAGTTGCTCTGCTAAATGTTCCTCTAGTACTTAGTTTACAACTTGATATTTCTCTAAGTATGGATTACTTGGCTTAAAAGAAACCATCATGAGCCTGAAACTTTTGTGGGATGCAAATGCTGTAACTAAGTCTAAGTTGTTGTGATACATGATATGACAAGATAAGAGCTGCTATAATATTGTTCTAAGCAAGAATGACTATCGGAGTTTTATTTATTAAAATGATAAAAACACGTTTTTCCTCAATGGTGAAAATTCCTACCAAAGCCATATTCGCTCTTTCATGATATAAGCTTTCTACATAAGCTGCTTGCTTTATGTTGAGTTTGGTCAAGTTTTGTTACCCTTGTTGAGAGATTTATCATGCTCCCAAGATCAAGATCACGTACGCGCCACATATACATGTTGCTTCTACACTGGAAGTACGCAGAAACATGCCTTACATTTCCACATAGTTCATACTCCATACTCTAAGTAGAAAAGCTCTCTCTAGTTTGTTGCTAGTAAATGAGACATAGACTATGCAAAATTATGAAAAATTCAGGGGCATTCTAAAGTCCCAAAATTGATGAGCATTTCAAAGCTCATGAAAAATAATAATAATAATAAAGATAGCTATGTCTCAAGTTCATAAGTTAGGAAAGAGAGATCATCCAATATGGGAGTATTGATCTTTTGCCATGTTTCCACACACTTGCACATCTTGATCTAAGAGTATGACATTTCTCTCCTTGGATCCGGAATTTGACTTTACAATATATGCAAGGTAAGTTTGCTACATCTTTGATCCCTACCTATAGCTCCACATAAGCTTTAGGGATAGGATGAAAAAGAAGGCAAACTTTGATATGTGCCTTGGTGAGGAATCATACACCTTATGAGTGACTCGAGAGTACCATTTGAGGAACACTAAGTCTTTCTTTTCAAAAACTTTACAAAACCTCCGATATGAAACTTGTGAAAGAATGAGAAAAGTAGTGCTCAAGTCAAGTTGTTCTATCTCTCAACTTCCCAAGACGAAGGATAAAGCTATACGCCCCATGGAGGACTAAGGTAATATGGGTGAGTCTTCATTGCTAACTTTTCCATTCAAAAGAGAAGTATGATTGTTGTAGATTCAGTACTCTTGAAATATGAAGCATAGTAGCAACTCCTGATCCATCGAGCTAAGTTTGATTGTTTGCTCGGGACGAGCAAAGGTTAAGGTTGGGGGATCTTGTTGGCACCACATAGGGGGTCGGCCGACCACCCTGTGGGCCCACCAGCTCTCCCCTCTCGGCCATGATCCAAGAGAGGCACTCTAGAGTGAAACCCAACCATTGGATCACTTTGTGTTTCCTCTCAACGGCTCACAAGAATAGCACATGGATCCATGGGCCCCCACCAAGGAGATGAACGTGACAACCACCTCAGAACCAGCAACCAACCTCAATGACAAGTGGGACCAACACCAGGGAGGATGAAGTGGGCCAGAGACCCCAAGGGGCGGGGGGTCGACCGACCACCCCTGGGCCCACCTGGCTCCCACCTAGTCCCTGACCAGTGGGGCCACTTCCAAGAGGCCAGAGGAGGGCCCACCTGCCATAGGGGTGGTTGGCCGACCCCCCCCCTTGGTCGGTTTGGGTGCTGCCAACCGCCTTATCTATTCCCACATGTGGAAGATCACCACCATCCACCAAAGTACGGTTCAAGAGTCGGATGGATCCAAGGGTGGAGGATTGAAGCCCCTGGATCGCTGACGTGGCGATGGAGTATCCCCTACTCCACCTTCCACTATAAATAGAGGGTCATACCCCCCTCTCTACACATGGTGAAGAAGCCTACAAGCTATATTCCTTATATTGTTCTAGTAGTTTAGTCTAGAGTGGGAGTTAGAGTTGAGTCGAGCTGCGCTCGGGATTTCTAGAGTTGTCTTCTGGAAAGTGTAGTATAGCTCTTGTATCTATCCTTCTTTGTAAGACTTTATCGTATTCAATATATTATCTTTTCTCTCTACTTTACTTAGTATTTACTTTGAGCATTACTATACTAGATATAGTATTGTTATATTCTTTTGCTCTTTAATAGCCTTTACATCAATAGTCTGTGATCCTTGTGACCTTTCTTGTATGCGATCATTGCCTGTCATAGGGTGCTTTGATTATAGATCGTAGTCAAAGTAATAAGTTGTGTGTAAGCGTGGTGCTTATACATCATCTTGTCCTTGGTTACCGCTTGCTGCACGGATTGTTTGTGGTGGCTAGCAAGAGATGACAGCCTTGTCTAGTCATTGTATTCCACCACATGTTTATAGGCAAGTTCTTAAAAGGTAAGGCCCCCGTAAAACGAGGGCGCGGTTCGGTAGGAGTTTTGTCCTCCTGCTGATCTATCCCCTCGCCTAGCATACTTGTATTGAGGAGGCAAACTATAGTGTTTAGACTAGTTAATTGGCTAAGTATATTGAAGTAGAGTGAATTCCATAGGAGTCCCTTGTACTCTCTCATTGTCCTCCCACCTAGCTATTCTATCTAGTCTGTTCTAAGTATCTTTTACCTTGTCTTATTCAGTCATCAACCCCTTCCTATCACATTTATCGTTTACCCCCTATACTAGTTCGTACTAAGTTGAGGTGCTCTCTAGAATCTCTATCTAATTATCATTTCTAGCCCAGCTTTCCCTTGGGAAAATATAAATTACAATACCTTGGAAAACTCCTAGGTAAAGTGCTACAACGGTATAATCTGTGCGCTTGCGGATTTATCCAATAGTCATAAGAAATACCAACACTACCATAGGTGGCACCGTGTTCGCCGAGGATCCCTTCTTTGAGAAGAACAATGCCAAGGCAAAGAACATTCTTTTCCGTGGCATTGGCAAGGATGTGTTCAACTGTGTGCGAAATTGCAAGACCGCAAACGATGTTTGGACAAACATTTGTGTGCTACATGAAGGGACCAAATGTGAGCGTGAGGAACGCTAGGATTTGGTTATGGCACAGTTGAACTCCTTTACCATGCATGCTAATGAAAATGCTAATGAGATGTACTCACGTCTTAACATTCTTGTAGAGGAGTTGAATGGACTTGGGCTCACTCAAATGCAACCCGCCGATGTGGTGCGCAAGATTCTTTGTGTCTTGCCAATTGACAAGTATGGTCACATCGTCACCGTTCTTCACCAAGGGGATCTCTCCTCTTCTACACCAACACAAGTGTTGCGCAAGATCAATGCTCATGAGATGTACATGAAGATCGGTGATAGCGGCTCTTCATCCTCCTCCAAGAAGAAAGAGAAAGAGAAAGAGGAGAAGAAAGACTTGGCCCTCAAAGCTTCCACCAAAGAGAAGTGCAAGATCCAATTGGTGGTTGAGGACTCAAGTGATGAAGATGATGAAGACAACATTGCTCTCATGGTGAAGAAGACCACCAAGATGTTGAAGAGGCTAAACAAGAATGGAGTCAAGTTTGACTCAAAGAAGAATAAATTCTTCACAAGTTCTTCAAGGAAGGCAATCTCCCAAATGAAGTGCTACAATTGTGGCATTCTTGGTCATCTAGCTCATACATGCACCGAAGAGAAGAAAGACAAGTTCAAGAACAAGAAGTTCAAGAACTACAAGAACAAGAAGGGTGCACAAGATCAATCAAGTGAAGATGACAAGAAGCAAGATAAGCCTTACAAGAAGAAGAAGAAGAACTTCGACTTCCACAAGAAGAAGGATGTCAAGGCTTATATTGTTGGTGATTGGCTCACCGACATTGAGGACTCAAGTGACTCCTCCGATGATGAAAGTGAAGATGAGAAGGTGGCCGCATTGGTGATTGGCTCTTCTACTCCACCGCCACCTCCTCCTTCATCACCGGGCTCATCCTCTACACACCTATGCCTCATGGCTAAAGGTGACAAGAAGGTACAAAAAGAGTATGATGGTGATGTTTCCTATTGTGATGATAGTGATAATGAAGAGGCACCTTCCTATGATGAACTAATTAAAATTTGCAACAAATACTCGGACATCATTAGGAAGTACAAATCTAAAAATGACAAACTTCTTGTGATATAAGAAAACTTGCATGCTAAGCTTGATGCCTTGTCTAGTGCTAATGATGTTTTGAAGCTTGAGACTAACACTCTCACATCTAGCACTAGGGAGCTCAAAGCCTCTCTTAAGCAAGCTAATGAGAAGGGCAAGGGCAAGAAGAAAGTTGAAGCCGACAAGTATGATGACTATGTGAAGATGAGGGAAGAGAACTCAAAGCTCAAGGAAGAGCTAATCAACCTCAAGGCAAACAAGCCCTTCACTATCATGTCGGCCAAGAATGATGACAAGGATGCTACCACCTTGATCAACACACTTAAGGAAGAAAATGCAAAGCTCAAGAATGAGAAGATCAAGCTAGCAAGTGGTTTGGAGAAGTTCACCAAGGGCCACAACCTCCAAAGTGAGCTCTTTATGAACACCGTGATGAAGAATGACAAGATGGGCATTGGGTTCAAGGAGAACCAAGTGATGAAGGCCAAGGTCAAGATTGAAGCAAAGAATTACTACAAGAACAAGTACAATGGCTACAATCAAGAGAAGCCAAAGCCCAAGCCTAGAAGTTGCTTTGGATGTGGACAAGTTGGTCACTTTGAGTTTCAATGCAAAACACCACCTCCCAAGACCTTGCCCAAGCACACAAGGCCATTTGCTCATGATGCACACTTTGTCATCAACAAGGATTCCAAGGGTAGACCTCTAGTGGTGTTTCTTGGTCCACCCATGAAGAACAAGCCTAAAGTGTTGTGGGTTGCTAAGGAGTTGGTTGACAAGGCTATGGGTCCCTGCAATGTGTGGGTTCCCAAACAACAAGATTAACTCCAAGTTGCTTGTGTGTAGGTGAACTACAAGACCGGTGGGAGCCATTGGGTAATTGATAGTGGTTGCACTCAACACATGACCGGCGACCCCCGGATGTTCACCACACTTGATGAGGATTGTGCAAATCAAGAAAAGATTACTTTTGGGGATAACTCAGAGGGCAAAGTTCAAGGCTTAGGCAAAGTGGCTATCTCCCAAGATCAATCAATTTCCAATATCTTGCTAGTACAATCATTAAGCTTCAATTTGCTATCGGTTGGTCAACTTTGTGATCTTAGGTTTCAATGTCTCTTCACTCCAAATGAGGTGATTGTGACCAAGATTGAAGATTCATCAATGATATTCAAAGGATTCTGGCACAACAACCTCTACTTAGTGGACTTCACCTCAAATGAAGCTAATTTGCAAACTTGTCTATTCTCCAAGAATTCTTTGGGTTGGCTATGGCATAGAAGATTAGCACATGTGGGTATGTCAACCTTGAAGAAGCTTGTAAAGAAGGAGATGGTTAGAGGAATTAAGGATGTGGTGTTTGAGAAGGATAAATTGTGTAGTGCTTGTCAAGCCGGCAAGCAAGTGGCAAACACTCATCCAACCAAAGCTTTCATGTCAACCTCAAGAGTCCTAGAGTTGCTACACATGGATCTATTTGGCCCTACCACCTATGCTAGTCTTGGAGGAAATCTCTATTGCTTAGTGGTAGTGGATGACTACTCTCCGTACACTTGGGTATTCTTTCTTCAAGACAAGGGAGAAGTACAAGGCATCTTCAAAAAGTTTGCAACTAGAGCTCAAAATGAATTTGATGTGAAGATCAAGAAGATTAGAAGTGACAATGACACCAAATTTGTGAACACAAAGATTGAAGATTATTGTGATGAAGTGGGGATCAAGCATGAGGTATCCGCCACATATACTCCACAACAAAATGGTATTGTAGAGAGGAAGAACCGGACGCTCATAACTTTAGCAAGGTCTATGCTTGATGAGTACAACACTCTGAAGAAGTTTTGGGCGGAAGCAATCAACACCGCTTGCTATGCGGCAAACCGTCTCTTCGTCCAAAGGCTATTAAAGAAGACCCCCTATGAGCTTGTAAATGGGAAGAAGTCGGATATTTCATTCTTCCGGGTGTTTGGTTGCAAAGTGTACATCTACAAGAAGTGTCAACACTTGGGTAAATTCCAACGGCGGTGTGACATTGGTTTCCTTGTTGGATATTCACTTAAATCCAAGGCATACCGTGTATTTAACAAAGCCACCGGCTTAGTTGAAGAAACGTATGACTTGGAGTTTGATGAAACTAATGGCTCCCAAGGAGCGTTTGAGAATCTTGATGATGTAGGTGATGAACCCTTGAGGGAGGCTATGAAGAATATGCCCGTTGGTGCTATCAACCCACAAGAGGTGGAAGAAGATGAAGTTGATGCAAATCAAGAACCCTCTCCACCTCGCACGCCTCAAGTTGATGAAGAACAAGTGAGGGAATCACAAGAAGATACCTTCATCCCTCAAGATCAAGCCGAGGCGGAAACTCAAAATGTTAATGCACCACACCCCCCCCCCCCCAAGAGACAAATAGAAGATCCACACTTATGCTTCAAGGTCATCCACAAAAACTCATCATAGGGAGTCCATCAAGGGGGGTAACAACTCGATCTAGACTTGCTTCTTATGTTGAGCATCACTCTTTTGTTTCCTTTGTTGAGCCTACTAGTGTGGAGGATGCACTTGCGGATCCGGATTGGGTGAATGCCATGCATGAAGAGCTAAACAACTTCACCTGGAACGAAGTGTGGACACTTGTAGAAAAGCCCAAAGGAGAAAGAATCATTGGCACCAAGTGGGTGTTTCGGAACAAGAAAGATGATCAAGGTGTGGTTGTGAGGAACAAGGCAAGATTGGTGGCAAAGGGGTTCTCCCAAGTTGAAGGCTTGGATTTTGGGGAGACCTTTGCCCCGGTTGCAAGACTAGAAGCCATTCATATCCTTTTGGCATATGCTTCACATCACAAGATGAAACTCTTTCAAATGGATGTGAAGAGCGCCTTCTTAAATGGTTTCATTAATGAACTTGTATTTGTCTCACAACTTCCCGGGTTTGAAGACCCAAATTGTCCTAATCATGTGTATAGGTTGTCCAAGGCACTCTATGGATTGAAGCAAGCTCCAAGAGCTTGGTATGAGAGGCTAAGGGACTTCCTACTCAAGAAGGGCTTCAAGATCGGGAAAGTTGATACCACACTCTTCACCAAGGTGCTAGATGGAGAGATCTTTGTTTGCCAAGTATATGTCGATGACATTATATTTGGGTCAACAAACCAAGATCATTGCAAGGAATTTGGTGCATTGATGTCCAAGGAGTTCGAGATGTCGATGATTGGCGAGCGAACCTTCTTCCTTGGCTTCGAAGTGAAGCAAATGAGGGAGGGCACCTTCATATCTAAAGAGAAGTACACCCATGATGTGCTCAAGAAATTCAAGATGGAGGATTGCAAGCCAATCAAGACCCCCATGCCTACTAATGGGCATCTCGATCTCGATGAGGGAGGTAAACCAATTGACCAAACTCTCTATCGTTCTATGATCGGTAGTTTACTTTACCTCACCGCATCTAGGCTGGATATCATGTTTAGTGTGTGTATGTGTGCTAGGTTTCAAGCAAACCCTAAGGAGTCGCATCTATGTGCGGTTAAAAGAATCCTTAGGTACATAAGGCACACCCCTAGCATTGACCTTTGGTATCCCAAAGGAGCTCCCTTCCAACTTGTGGGCTATTCCGATTCGGATTATGCTGGGTGTAAGGTTGATAGGAAGAGTACCTCCGGAGGGTGCCATATGCTAGGAAGATCACTTGTTTCTTGGTCCTCTAAGAAGCAAAATAGTGTGGCATTGTCTACCGCCGAGGCGGAATACATTGCCGCGGGAGCATGTTGTGCACAAATCTTATACATGACCCAAACACTCCTTGATTACGGTGTTACCCTAAAAAATGTTTGTTGGTGTTATGACCCAGGGGGTCAAGACCACCGGCAAGTAAATTTGTATATTGCGTGCTCCCTCTCCCAGACGTGATGCAAGAAGAACACAAGATTTATCCTGGTTCGGGCATAGAAGACCCTACGTCCAGCGGGGGAGGATGGATTGTATTATCTTGAACTGAAGTGCTTGTACAGGGGGGGTGGGTACAAGCAGGTTTACACGGAGGTGCTCAGGATGAGCTGAGGCCTAGGGCTAGCAGGGCTATCCTAGGTGGTCGGTTGATTGCTTGAGAGGTCGATCAAGCGATCGGGTGCGGCGTGTGGTGTATGCGGGTCAGAGCTGATGACCGATACGAATGTGCATTTGTCTTCGTATTCGCCCCCTTTTCTTCTATCCCGGCGTCCCCTTTTATAGATCAAGGGGAGGTACGGGAGTACAGAGTCCTAAACTGTGGAGGCATGGGAGACGTCTCCGCGGCGCCATGCTTGTGGTGGGACGTCGATCGCTGTAGCGGCGTGGTCTTCCCGTCCTTCCGGTGTTCAGGGTATGGTGATGGTGGATTGGATGCTGCCGAACGTCATGGCGCAGCGCGGTCGACCTTCTGTAGATGGGTACGAGTCCCACAGTGACGCAGGACGGATCGGACGGGAGCCATGCCGGAGTGGTTGGGGACGGTGGTCGAGCCCCTGGTCGAGGGGGGGGGTCAAGGCCAGCGTGACCCTGTTGTATCCCTGAAGACATAGTCGAGGGTCGTCCTGTTCATGGCTCGAGGGGGTACCTCTGGATTCCGTACCTGCAACGTGGCTACAGCGGTTGCACGGTCAATGGAGATCCAGGGCATGGGCGGTGAGTTGACGGATTTGACTACGGTAGTGGGTGCCCATGATGTTCGGCGGGGGCAGGTAGGCGCATTGGATCCCCTTCAACCCATACCGGGAGCAGGTGAGCTGACCGAGCCTCCTGCGCGCGGGTCGTTCGTTCGACCCCCTGTCCGTTATTCGAGGGGTCGAGGCGGAGGCGGAGGGGTCGTTCGTTCGACCCCTGTCCGTCAGTCGGGGTTGAGGTCGTGGGGGGTTCGATCGACCCCTCTTTTGTCACACGAGGGGTTAAGGCGAGGCGGAGGGTTCGTTCGTTCGACCCCCGCCCGTCAGTCGAGGTAGAGGCGGAGGGGTCGTTCGTTCAACCTCTGTCCGTCAGTCGAGGTAGAGGCGGAGGGGGGTTCGATCTACCTCTCTTTCGTCACACGGGGGGTTAAGGCGAGGCGGAGGGGTCGTTCGTTTGACCCCCGCCCGTCAGTCGAGGTAGAGGTGGAGGGGTATCCTGCCTTCTGTATTTCCCGCAATGGGCCGGCCCACGATCGGTACTTGTTGTCGGTGAAGGGAACCTTTGCGTGACGGGCCTTCCTTCATTGACTCGGACGGCTGATCGGGTCCTGTCTTAAAAATGGTCGCTATGTTGAACGTTAGATTTATCACACGTTTAGGGTACCCCCTTACCTTTGTACCCGACAGTAGCCCCCGAGCCTCTATGCGGATAAGAAGAATCCGTATAGGGGCTTTTGCCTATGATCTGCAGGGTTAGTAAGAGGTTTGATTCTCCGCGGTGTGCGCGCAAGCGCACCCCACGGGGGTAGCCCCCGAGGCCCCAGAGGAGTGATTAAGAACTCCTCTGGGGGCTTTGACGTGTTTTCTACCGAGGGGAGTTAGGATTACCTGGAGCCGTAGCGCCCTATCGAGCGGTCGATTCTGTTCGACAGGCTACGAGCGTTTCACTTCCTCGGAAAGGGGGTGCTCGAGGGCGGCTGTCGAAACCCTTCCGAGGGCCAGCCTTCGCTCCCTCGAGGGTTAAAACGTTATCATAGTGCCCTATTGAGGGGTCAACTCTGTCTACTAGGTTACGAGTGTTTTCGACCCTCTTTTGTCGAGGAGTGTCGTGCATAGTCTAGCCCTCGAGCCTCGTATGGCCGGGCTTCCACTACCTCCTAGCGTCCTTCCCATGGATCCTTGCGCTCGGATTGTGGGGCGAAAAGCATCGTGCTATCCTCTTTAGGACGAGCCTCGAAGTCCTCTATAAGCCTTCGTAAGGACGAACCTCGAAGTCCACTGCGAGCTGGTGACGGGTATAAATTCAAATGAAATCCAAGTGAGAACTCGTGCCCCTTCGACAGGGGTCAATAGAAGCCCTGAGGCGTTCTCATTCAAGAAACACCACATGGATTACCTAGGTGCCAACTCTGTTCGATGAGAGTCGGTGGCCTGATGCCTCCCGTCGAAGGGATGCTTGGGTATTCCGTGGTTATGCCTTGGATATGCCCCGGGGGGCCTCGAGCGTACGTTCTCGAGCTAGGGGCTCGCGCCTGGCCCCCCTAGGTCATCCCTGACTCGCGTACTCAAGGGCGGCTGTGAACCTCGTTCGTGGGGCTAGCCTTCGCCCCCTCGAGTTCGTAACACTGGGTCCTCCCTGACCTCAGGTACTCGAGGGTGGCTGTTGAACCCTGTGTAAGGGCCAGCCTTCACTCCCTCAAGATTTTGATGGACGGGTCGACGTCCGTTGCTTACCTCCGAAGGTGACGTCCTATGCTGTGGAATACAAAGGGGGTAGGTAGGTATGTATATTAAATGCGGGGACATACCTGTCTTTCTGTTGGATCCGCCCGTGGGGCTCGCACTAGACCCTCCTGGATCATTCCTGACTCGAGTACTCGAGGGTGGCTGTCGAACCCTGTTCGAGGGCCAGCCTTCGCTCCCTCGAGTTTTGGGGGTGGACCGGAGTCCATAACCCTGGGTCATCTCTGACCTTAGGTACTCGAGGGCGGCTGTCGAACCCTGTTCGAGGGCTAGCCTTCACTCCCTCGAGATTTGGGAGCGGACCGGAGTCCATAACCCTGGGTCCTCTCAGACCTCAGGTACTCGAGGGCGACTGTCGAACCCTGTTCGAGGGCCAGCCTTCGTTCCCTCGAGATTTTTGACTGACAGGTCGACGTCCGTTGCTTACCTCCAAAGATAATGTCCACCTGTCGCACGTTGTCCGCTGCAGGCATGCCTTTTTAGGAGATGTCCGTTCGACTGCGGCCGTAGCAGGCATAGGATGCGGCGAGGCGTGCGGCGCGGAGCCCGATGACATGACGGGTGCGGCTTATCTTGCGGAATACGAGGAGGCAGCAGGTGAGCACATTAAATGCAGAGACTTACTTGCCTTTTTGTTGGATCTGCCCGTTGGGCTTCCGGTTATAAATACTGGGGGTGGGGGTCTGGCTTCCGCACGTTTGCCATTGCCTTCCCTGTCTTCTTCCTCTCGCCGTTGCCTTCCTCGCCCACCGAGCCGGATTTCTGTGTGTGCGCGAGAGTAGGGAGAGGAGGGATTGGTGACATACCTTCCACCCCCGCATCCGGGCGCATCCGCTCCCCCGCTCCCATGGCCACCTACAGCTTGCGCGGCCTTGACACCTGGCTTCCGTCGTCGGCGACCGTGGCGCGCTTGGGAGATTTGGTGGAGAGCGGCCTTCTCCGACCCATCACCTCCGTGGACCGGCCGGAGTGGATAGTGTCGCCGAGGGAGGACACTGAGCCCAACCCGCTGGAGGGCTACATGGTCAGCTTCGAAGCTTTTCACCATGTAGGGCTGGGATCCCCCCAACCATCTTCTGCGCGGGATCCTCGACCACTACGGCGTGGAGCTCCAATACCTATCCCCCAACGGCATCTGCCACGCGGCGGTATTCACCGCCGTGTGCGAAGGATACCTAGGGATGGAGCCACATTGGGAGCTGTGGCTCCATCTGTTCGAGGCGAGCCTATTCCACGCATCAGCCGGGAGCGGTAGCTGCAGGATGGTCCGGGCAGCCTACTGCAGCATCGTCCTCAAGAGGGCAGACTGCTGGATCCCGGCGAAGCTCATGTCGAGCCACTCCGGATGGCACTCCGGGTGGTTCTACCTGAGGAACGACGACGGTTTGTTCCCCTCCTACACCGGGAGGACGATGGACTCGAGGCCCGACCACTGGAGGTACAACGTCGTTCAGAAGAAGCAGAAGCTCCTTGACCACCTGCTCGGCGCGATCTCCTGCCTGAAGAAGGCGGGACTTACGGCGGCCATCGTGGCGTCGACCTTCCACCAGCAGCGAGTCGTGCCGCTGATGGCTCGCCCGCGACGCCTCGACGAGATGCGCCCGGGGGTGGACCTCACAGGGTGTCGCCTCATGGAGGACGAGCTGCCCCTCGAGAGGGTGGTTTGCCGAGTACGCGCTTCCTTCGCTGGCTCGTTCAAGGTGGGGGGCGTCGCTTGCGTCCCCATGATGCTAGACCAAGGCCACGTCCAGCTGGTAGGACACCTCTTTCTCCGTCAATGTCTTCTTGTCTTCCTTCTTTGTCTCCTTTGCCCGCGCCCTAACTGCCTAGCGTTCCCTTAGGGGAACGTCGTCTTTCGGAAGTCGCTGCCACCGGTGAAGGAGGAGCAGGGAGACTCCCAGGTGAGACGCCTTCAGGCCGAGTAGGACAAGAAGGCCAAGGACAAGGCCAAGAAGGACAAGGGCAAAAAGGCTCGAGAGAGGGAGGAGCGTGAATGACGCCGGGCTCGGCACAGGCAGGCCAACCTTCCTGAGGAGGAGTCCCCTTCGGAGGAGGACGAGGATGAGGGGTCGAACGACGACGAGGTTGTTAAATATAATGCCACGTCGTGATGGTGCTGGGTTAGGCCCTTTGCTTTTGACCTGACGGGTATCGTCCTTATGCAGGAGGAGGCGGAGCAGGAGGTCGAGCTGCGACGTGGGCTTGTGGAGGAAAGAGCGGCGCCCAAACAACAGAGGGCGACCTCCGGTAGCGGAGGAGGAGGGGGGCCGACATCGAGGTCGTCCCCGACTGCTGGGACCGAGTCACGGGGTGATCGTCCCGCGGCTCTTCAAGGCGAGGTGTTGCGGCAGACGCGTAGCCGCTCGTCGCGGTCTCCGTCGAGGGGTCGGTCGAGCATGCCTCCGGAGCCCGCCCGGTCGAGCGCTGGGAGAAGTGGCTCTCATCGTGCCTCGCAGAAGCCCCGAACGGCTCGAGGTCCACTGGTCGGACCCCCGCGATTCCGCTGGGATAAGTTGCTTCCCTATCGATTCCGAGTATTTTTTGTCGGTTATGACTTGTGCTTACCGTCGCGCATGGGCTTCTTTTTCAGGGCGAAGCGCTTGTCGGAGGATGCGTCCCTCACTCCGGCCAAGAGGCTAAAGGTGGGGGCCGTGGCCAAGATGGCCGTCAAGGCCAACCCTGTTGCCCCGTCTCCCTCGACCCTCGCCCCGGTTGAGGCATGGGTGGCGACGGCGCGGGAGGCGATGGGGCGCGGGCAGGCGCAATCCGCCGCCGAGCAGGCTCGAGCGGAGGAGGAGGTGGGTACACCCGTCGTGTCGGCGGGGTCTGCCGGAGTGGCGGTTGAGGCCGCGCTCACCACCTCGTCAGAGGGGTGTACGCCAACAGCTCTAGAAGGTATGGAGCCGGCGTCGACGACGGCCGTGACAGAGGGGGTCGAGCCCCAAGCCGCCGTAGAGGCGGAGGTGGTCGGCTCGGCCTAGTTCGGCAAGGAAGAGGCACTGGAGCACCCGGCGTCGGGGCGGTGGCCAGAGAACCTCGCGTCGTGGGAGGCACGTCAACGGCGCGAGCACGAGGGGGCGCGACGAGAGGAGGGAGCAGCCGTCGCCGCACCGGAGGTGCCACCGCCGGTGGAGACCCTCGTTAAGGGGGCCTCGGGGTTACCCGCGGCGGGGGCGGGTGACGACGGCGAAGCTGGCAGGGACGGCGGTGGAGGCCATCGATGAAGATGTGGCTGAGACGGTGGCGGAGCTGGTGGACCCGGTGGAGATGGCTGCGGCGATGGCCCCTTCGTTAGAACTGGAGGGGGCCGTTGCGGCGCTGCAGGGAAGCGGCGTGGCGGACATGATAATGTCCGAGGCGTCAGCTCGGCCCCGTCTCGAGGTCGGGCAATCGTCGTCTCGAGGTGATCCGTCCTCTAACTTAGTCGACCCGCAGTGAGCCTGCGCCATTGGGTGCTGATCGTTTGCTTTCTTCACCGCGCAGGGTTGTTCTCATGGCGGGGACCTCTTCCACCTAGAGACAATGGCTTGGAGCGGCCGGCGGCGGCCCTGCAAGATGACTCCGAGGCCAGGAGTGCCCAGCTCGAGGGGGCGGCTCCCTTCCCTACTCTGGCAGAGCGGGTGGTGCTCCACGGGGGTGACCTCGAGATGCGCCAGGGCATCATGCGGGAGGTCCAGGAGAGGATCGACCGCCGCAGCAGGTTCTGGGGCCCGGAGCCCCTCGAGCTGACCGACCCCCGAGACGCAGGGCGCACCCTCTTCAATCTCGATGATCAAGCCGAGCTCGGGGAGTGGGAGCACTTGGAGGAGTTTCGGGCGTGGCTTGCGCACGTGGTGCGCCTGTCGGCGGAGGTTGCTTCCGCGGATCTGCATCGGGGGATGGAGGTAAGCCTCGTTCTTCCTTTGATCTTGCTTGGGTTACTTCGCTGCTCTTTTCTGATGACCTTCCTTTTCACCCCTATCAGGTGTTGAGGGCGAGGTCATACGATAAGTCCCAATTCATCCTCCGGGCGCAGAAGCATCTTCCCACCCTCCGCACTTCGCTGGAGAAGGCGGAGGCCGAGGCCGCCTAGGCAAAAGTCGAGGTGGCGGCCGCGCTGGAGGAGGCCAAGGCCGCTCAGGAGAAGGCCTCTCAGGCACAGTCGAGGGCCGAGGCCACCCTCAAGGAGGTCGCCGAGGTTGGGCAGCAACGAGACGCTGCCCAGGAGGCCCGGTGAAAGGCTGAGGAGGAGTCCACCCAGCTGAGGGAGGAGCTAACTCTGGCGACAGAATGTGTCCGGGAACTCCAGGGGGATGTTGACGTCGTCTCCCGCGAACGCGACGCGCTAGGTGTCGCGGAGGAGAAGTCCCGAGCCCAGATCGCCGCTCTGGGGGAGGTGGCGGCTAACCAGAAGAGGGCCCTCGAAGGTACTGGCAAGATCATCGAGGACCTCCGGGCTAAAAATGGCGACCAAGCTGCGGAGCTTGTCGACGTCCGCCGTCAACTTCAGAGGGCTGAGCAGGGCTACGTCACCCTGGAGGCACATGCCAAAGGTGAGTTTTTTAGAAGTGTTATTGAGCTTGCCTGGTCTTGACCCTTCCCCTGCTTTTTGGTTTTGATTGAGTCCTGTGTTCGTTCTGGCAGAACTCGAAGGGGACAAGGCCCGAGCCCATGAGGATCTGACCAGCCTTCTGAGCCTCTTCGGGGCGGAGACGAGCATGAACGAGAGGGTCGAGGGCACCATCTCCTCCTTCTGCGACGGCGTGGGTGTCGAGCCGGAGCTGCCGGTTGCGGGAGACATGCGTGGGGATTCCCTCCTGCGTCGGCTCTTCGCCGCGATGCGTGAAGTGACGAAGCAGGTCCATGCCGCCCTTCACATAGGCGTGAACCGGGCGCTCGCGGTGGTCCGCTCGGGCTACGTCTACGACCTTGACGTCGTCGCCAGCGGCTTCGTCGTCTACCCGAGGCTGACTGATGAAGAGAACGTGGCGAGATGCCATGAGCTGATCGACGCCGCAGAGGTGCCCGGCGGTGAGCTGGCGAAGTTGTTCGAGGTTGAGGTGCTTCCCCCGCCGGACGACGATGGCGACGAGTAGTCGAGGCCTGTGAGCCAAATCTGGACAAGAAGGTCCATGTAATAGATTAGTTTTTGTGATAATATGATGTCGATCCCCTGGGGGCTTCTTATCTTTAATGCATTTTATTCGATGCATCTGGGCGTTTTTATCTCTCGAGCTGTCCCTATTTCTCTTTGCCTGAGTCGTTGCTTGTGGACAAAGTATTCGACGCACGCTCGTATCCCTGGAGGGGGGAGCGAGTGGGGGTACCACAGCCCTGAGGCGTAGGAGAGTCCCCGGCTCGGCGGCCCTCGACCCTTAGGGAGTTCGAGGCGTTTTCTACTTAGCCGTGGAGCGTGCTCGGGGCAAAGGTGGAAAGAGAGGTGTTGAGTTTCGAAAAAACGTTCGAGTTTTTAGTGAGCTTAGGAGGCCCCCCCTGTCAGCCCCCGAGGGAGGCTTGACTTTGCCGGAGCAGAGTCGAGGCTACCTTAGAGTTATGAACGAATGTGAAATGTACTTCGAGAACATTTTACTCATTCATAATGCGATAAGTGTACATAATGCGAAAAATGTACAAGGCTTCGAGGCCTTAGGGATAGAAATGACGTAGCTGTTCGATGTTCCACGCGTTGGTGAGGATCTCGCCCTTTTCGTTCTTCAGCTTGTAAGTCCCTGGCTTTAGCACCTCCGCCACGATGAAGGGTCCTTCCCAAGGTGGCATCAGCTTGTGACGCCCCTTGTTGCTTTGTTGGCGGCACAGTACGAGGTCGCCGACGTTGAGCTCCCTTTTGCGTATGTGCTTGTCATGGTAGCGCCGTATCGTCTGTTGGTACTTTGCCGACTTGAAGAGGGTCGTGTCCCGGGCTTCCTCGAGCTGGTCGAGTCCTCTCGGGCTGCTGCATTGGCTTGCTCGTTGTAGGCCTTTAATCGAGGGGACCCGTACTCGAGATCAGTGGGGAGGACGGCCTCAGACCCATAGACCAAGAAGAACGGGGAGAACCTCGTGGCTCGACTTGGTGTTGTTCGGAGACTTCATAGGACAGAGGGCAGCTCATCGACCCATCTCTTGCCATGTTTGTTTAGTCGGTTGAAGATCCTTGGTTTGAGGCCCTGCAAAACCATACCATTGGCGCGCTCGACCTAGCCGTTAGTCCGAGGGTGGGCGACTGCGGACCAGTTCACCCTGATGTGGTGGTGGTCACAGAAGTCCAGGAACTTTTGACCGGTGAACTGCGTGCCATTGTCGGTGATGATGACATTGGGAACCCCGAAGCGATGGATGATGTCTGTGAAGAACAGCACGGCTTGTCGAGATTGAATGTTGACAATGGGTCGAGCCTCGATCCATTTTGAGAACTTGTCTATGGCCACGAGGAGGTGGGTGTGGTCACCTTTTGTTTTCTTCAGGGGGCCGACCATGTCGAGCCCCCATACTGCGAATGGCCAAGTTAGGGGTATCATCTGAAGAGCTTGCGCAGGCAAGTGGGTCTGCCTGGCATAGAATTGGCATCCCTTGCAAGATCGAACAAGTTTGGTAGCGTCGGTGACGGTTGTTGGCCAGTAGAAGCCTTGTCGAAAGGCGCTTCCTACCAGCATTCTTGGCGCCGCGTGGTGGCCGCAAGCCCCCGAGTGTAGGTCCTTCAGTAGTGCCCTCCCCTCCTCGAGGTTGAGGCAATGCTGAAGTATACCGGTAGGGCTGCGTCGATGCAGCTCGCGGCCATCCTCATACAAGACGTAGGTTTTGGCGCGTCGGGCTTCGGTGCAGTCTTCTGGGAGCTCGCCCCGTATTAGATACTCGAGGTAGGGTGTGCGCCAGTCCGTCGAGGGGGTTGGTGTTGCGGCCGTTCCGTCGACCTCCATGACTTCTTCCCCGTTCGAAGGGGGATTGGTCGAGGGGGGTGGATCGACCCCTTGCTCGAGGGCACAAGCCCCCGACCCTAGGTCGATGGATGTCTTGTGAAGGTCCCTTGAGAAGACGTTAGGAGGAATCGTGCCTTGGGTGGACGCGATTTTGGCCAGGTCGTCAGCAGCTTCGTTGTACCGGCGGGCGATGTGGTTGAGCTCGAGGCCGTAGAATTTGTCCTCGAGCCTTCGGACCTCCTTATAGTAGGCTTCCATCTTGGGGTCGTGGCAGCTCGAATCTTTCATCACTTGGTCGAATACCAACTGCGAGTCCCCCGAACGTCGAGGCGTCGGACCCTGAGCTCGATGGCGATGCGCAGACCATTGACGAGGGCCTCATACTCGGCTACGTTGTTGGAGGCGGGGAAGTGGAGGCGGATGACGTAGCGCATGTGGACCCCTGAGGGTGATATGAACAGCAATCCGGCGCCTGCCCCTGTCTTCATCAACGATCCATCGAAGTACATGGTCCAGAGCTCGGTCTGAACTTGCGCCGGGGGTAGTTGGGTGTCGGTCCATTCTGCAATGAAATCTCCTTGATGAATCCGGCCTTCAAAAGCTTGTCGACCTCCTCCCCGATGATTCTGCGCTTCTCCTCGTCGAAGCGGCGCAGCCATTGCTTTACCGGTTTGGATCCGGCCCGGATGTCCAAGGACTGCTCGGTGACATCCCTCGGAATGCCTGGCATATCCGAGGGACTCCACACAAACACGTCAGCATTCGCGCGGAGAAAGTCGACGAGCACGACTTCCTATTTGGGCTCGAGGGTGGCGCTGATCGTGAACGCCTTCCCATCCGCGTGGCCGAGGTTGAGCGGGATGGTCTTGGTGTCCTCCGCAGGCTTGAAGTTGCCGGCGTGCCACTTGGGGTCGGGGATCTCCTTGGAGAAGTCATCGAGGGCCGCGAGGATGGCTGACTCCTCGACCGCCTCGGCGTTTTCCACGAACTCGACGTCGCAGTCGTAAGCGTGCTCGTAGGAGGTGTCAACGGTGATGACTCCCTTGGGCCTCGACATCTTTAGCTTGAGGTAGGTGTAGTTCGGGACCGCCATGAACTTGGCGTATCCCGGTCGACCGATGATGGCGCGGTACGTACTGTGGAATGCGACCACCTCGAAGGTCAGATCTTCCTTCCGGAAGTTCGAGGGGGTACCGAAGCAGACAGGTAGTTTGACGCGACCGATCGGGAGTGCCTTCTTTCCTGGGACGATCCCGTGGAATCCCCCCGCGCTGGGTAGGAGCATGGTCCTTGGGATCCCCAGGAGGTCGAGGGTCTCGGCGTAGATGATGTTGAGGCTACATCCCCCATCCATGAGTACCTTGGTGAGGCGGGTGTTGAGTATGATCGGATCGACGACGAGTGGGTAGACCCCTGCGTTGGGGATGTTCTTGGGATGGTCGTCCTGATCGAAGGTGATCGGCACGTGTGACCAGTCGAGGTATCGAGGAGCTTGAGCTCGAACGGAGAAGACCTCCCGACGCTCACTCTTGCGCTGACGCGTGCTGAGTCGGGTCGAGGGTCCCCCGAAGATCATAAAACAGTCGAGGATCTCGGGGAAGCCCCCATTCTTGCCATCGCCCTCGTCCTGTGGGTCCTCCTTCTTGTAATCTTTCTTGAGGCCGAGGGAGCAGAAGTGCTTCTTGAGCATGCGATAGTCCTCGAGGTTGTGGTTGGCCGACCCCTTGTGATAGGGGCAGGGCTCTTTCAGCATTTTGTCGAAGACGCCGCCCTCGAGACGGGGGCCTCGAGGCTTCTTCTTGTCTATCCCAGCGACAAGATCATAGGGCTCAACGTCGCGTCGACCCGGATGGTTCTTCTTCTTGTTGTTGTTGTTATTGTTCTTCTTGGGCACATCATTCGAGCCCCCGGGCTCATCCGCCTTGGCCTTCCCCTTGCTTGGGGATGCATAGAAGAACGTGCCAACGGCTTCCTCACCGGCTGCATAGTTTGCGACGATGTCCATAAGTTCATTGGCGGTCTTGGGGGTGTTCCGTCCCAGTTCCCGCAACAGCTCCTTGCAGGTTGTCCCAGCGACGAACGTCGTGATGACGTCGTGGTCGGAGATGTGGGTTAGCTTAGTACGTTGCTTGGAGAACTGTCGGGTGAAGTCACGGAGGGTTTCCCCTGGCTTCTGGTTGCAGCTGCAGAGGTCCCAGGAATTTCCTGGCCGCACGTAGGTGCCCTTGAAGTTCCCCTCAAAGATCCTGACCAGGTCGGGCCAGCCATGGATCAAGTCCGGGGGGAGCTCCTCGAGCCACCTTCGAGTGGTGTCGGAGAGGAAGAGCGGGAGTTGCCGAATGATGATGTGGTCGTCTTCGGCTCCGCCTAACTGACATGCCAGCCTGAAATCAGCAAGCCAGAGCTCCGGCTTGGTTTCGCCGTTGTACTTGACCAGGCTGGTGGGTGGACAGAAACGAACAGGCAAGGCGGCTTGCCTGATTGCCTTGCTGAAGACTTGTGGCCCTGGTGGTTCCGGGGATCGACGTTGATCCTCATCGCTGTCGTAGCGCCCACCTCGATGAACGCTATAACCTCGAGCCTCAGCGTCACCGTGTTGGCGTCGTTTGTTGTCGTTGATGTCGTATCGCGCGTCTCGTGGTTGTCGATCGTCGAGGATGCGGTCTCGAACTGGTTCCCGCTCCGCTCCGCCTTGGGGCGCCTTGTCTTGGTGGACAGATACCTCTTGATCTTGTCGAGGGGGCACGTCCCGCCGCTCGAAAGCAGCTCCTCTTCGTCTTGAGGCTGAGCTCTCCGCTTGCTGTACAGCCGCGGTTTGGAGAAGCCCCTGGATTTCATTCCTGATGCGTCGTGCCTGGGGTGTTGATGGTGCCGGCATGTCGTGAAGCAGCATTGCGGCCGCCACGACATTTTGGCTGGCACGGTTGTAGACGTGGCGCTCGTTTTCCCCCTCCTCGACGATCTGTCGATGGACTTCCCGGGCCCGCTCGCGGGCTCCTCCACCCCGTGGCCGCCCGCGATCTCGCTCGAGAGCGTGCTCGAGCTGCTGGAGTCGCAGACGCTCCTCCTCGATCTTGGCGAGCAGCTCTCGATCTTGCTCGATCTGAGCATCCTATGGTGGATCGGCTTTAACTGGAACCGGGGGGGCGACGTTTCGCGTCGGGGTAGCGTTGCCCCCTCCCCCTTCATCCGTGGCCGCGGAATCATTGATGTCGTCCTGGGAGTCGACCGGATCGACGAGGTGGAAGCCCTCCCGCGTGGGATCGTAACCCTCGTCGGGGGAGTCCGAGTCGGGGTAGCCGTGGTAGAAGATGGGGAAAGATCCCCAACATTCCTCTCCAGCCATTGTCGTACCGTCCCCCAGGTCTGACACCCTAGGGTCGGGGCTTGTCGTGACTTCGGGCGCTCGTCCAGTGGAGGGGTGGTGACGAGGTTGATCGTCGTACGTAGCGGGTTCCCTGGGGAGCCGTAACGTGCCTGCATCGGTGAACCTACAAAAGCAGAATAGAGTCTGGTGCTGTTGTAGAGCCCATGTGGAAACAGGTTGTGCGGTGGTGCGGCCGAGTGCGTCGGAGAAGCCACGGGGACCCCCTGAGATGATGGTATGGCAGAGCCAAAGTCAGGCTCAGCGAGGCACCCGCCCCCGACCCGCAAGCATGGGTCAAACAAGCTCCCGAAGGGAGGAACTATGTCGCCAGCTGAGGCCCGGGGGACGGCATCCGGCGTCTCGGGATCCGCGCGGTGAGGAGTGCGGCAGCAGTGGGGCCGTCGTCTGGTCCTCCTTGGCCTCGGAGTACCGGAGCTGCTACTATCCATGCCACTAGCTGAGAGTAGAACCATGTCGTGGCCGTGGCCCATGGACATGAACTCTAGGCTCCGAACCAGATGACGGTGGCGAATGGAAGCGATGGGGTCGTGGAATCCATCTGGGAGAGTAGTTTGGAGTTGATCGACACGCAAAGCCCCCCTACCTGGCGTGCCAACTGTCGGTGTTATGACCCAGGGGGTCAAGACCACTGGCTACTAAATTTGTATATTGCGTGCTCCCTCTCCCAGACGTGATGCAAGAAGAACACAAGATTTATCCTGGTTCGGGCACAGAAGGCCCTACGTCCAGCGGGGGAGGATGGATTGTATTATCTTGCACCAAAGTGCTTGTACAGGGGGGTGGGTACAAGCAGGTTTACACGGAGGTGCTCAGGATGAGGTGAGGCCTAGGGCTAGCAGGGCTATCCTAGGTGGTCGGTTGATGGCTTCAGAGGTCGATCAAGCGATCGGGTGCGGCGTGTGGTGTATGCGGGTCAGAGCTGATGTCCGATACGAATGTGCATTTGTCTTCATATTCGCCCCCTTTTCTTCTATCCCGGCGTCCCCTTTTATAGATCAAGGGGAGGTACGGGAGTACAGAATCCTAAACTATGGCGGCATGGGAGACGTCTCCGCGGCGCCATGCTTGTGGTGGGACGTCGATCGCTGTAGCGGCGTGGTCTTCCCGTCCTTCTGGTGTTCAGGGTATGGTGATGGCGGATTGGACGCTGCTGAACGTCATGGCGTAGCGCGGTCGGCCTTCTGTTGACGGGTACGAGTCCCACAGTGGCGCGGGACGGATTGGACGGGAGCCATGCCGGAGTGGTTGTGGACGGTGGTCGAGCCCCTAGTCAAGGGGGGGGGGGGGGGTTCGAGGCCAGCGTGACCCTGTCGTATCCCTGAACACACAGTCGAGGGTCGTCCTGTTCATGGCTCGAGGGGGTACCTCTGGATTCCATACCTGCAACATGGCTACAGCGGTTGCACGACCAACGGAGATCCAGGGCATGGGCGGTGAGTTGATGGATTTGACTGCGGTAGTGGGTGCCCATGACGTTAGGCGGGGGCAGGTAGGCGCATTGGATCCCCTTTAACCCATACCGGGAGCAGGTGAGCTGACCGAGCCTCCTGCGCGCGGGTCGTTCATTTGACCCCCTGTCCGTCATTCGAGGTAGAGGCGGAGGGGGGTTCGATCGACCCCTCTTTCGTCACACGGGGAGTTAAGGCGAGGCGGAGGGGTCGTTCGTTCGACCCCCACCCGTCAGTCGAGGTAGAGGCGGAGGGGTCGTTCGTTTGACTCCTGTCCGTCAGTCGAGGTAGAGGCGGAGGGGTATCCTGCCTTTTGTGTTTCCCGCAATGGACCGGCTCACGATCGGTACTTGTTGCCGTTGAAGGGAACCTTTGTGTGACGGGCCTTCCTTCATTGACTCGGACGGCTGATCGGGTCCTGTCTTAAAAATGGTTGCTATGTTGAGCGTTAGATTTATCACACGTTTAGGGTACCCCCTTACCTTTGTACCCAACAATGTTCCACTCTTGTGTGATAATGAAAGCAATGTAAAGCTTGCAAAAAAACCTGATTCAACACTCTCGCACCAAGCACATAGATATTCGCCATCACTTTCTTAGAGATCATGTGGCCAAGAAGGATATCACACTAGTTGGAGTTAGAAGTGAAGAGCAATTGTCGGATATCTTCACAAAACCACTCGATGAAACAACCTTTTGTAGGTTGCGAAGCGAGTTAAATGTGCTTGATCACTCTAACTTCACTAAAAATTGATCTTGAGTGAACCAACCTTGCATTCATGTGTAATCTAACATGGTTAATTTAGTAATACACATAGGCTTGGCTAACGTGGTTGAGATAACCGCCCTCAAAGCGTGTGACAAAGCTTAACCGCGGTTTAAACTTGCAAGAAACCTAGATTCAAATTCCGCAATGCATTGCATGTGCATGTGTGTTGTTTGTTGTTTCTTTTCCGTTAAGTTTGAGCATCCGCTGGGTTCGTCCACTTAGGGGGAGCATTCCAAGCTCAAGTCACTTCTATACCCCTCTTGTGGCCCTATGATGTCTCCTTGCAAGGTTCCATTCCAATATTTTGAGCTAAAGACTAGTTTAAAGCCTACTGCAAACTATTTGAAAATGAGAGTTTGAGAGATGGTTCTCATATCAAGTCCAATCAGGTGTTTTTTGGATCTTATTGGGATAGGAACTTGGTTGGGAGAAAGACGTAAAAATCAGATTTGAAAAATCTTTTGAATTGAGGCATCGGACGCTGCGTCGGACGCTCGGCGACAAATGCCTCAGCGTCCGTCACGATCGTCCGGAGATAAAAAGTTGCTTGTCTGAGGGGCGACGGACGCTCTCCAGCGTCCGTCGCGGAGCGTCCGACGCGGTCAATGGGTCGAGGCGCTTCGCACCCTTTCTGTAAGCCCGATGGACGATGTCGTCGAACGTTGTCCAGCGTCCATCGCACTCCGACGGAGCGTCCGTCGCTCAGTTCCAGAGCATCCGTCGCAGACTTAATAGGCGCAAATGGTTTTGAAAACCTCGTTCTTCTCTCTCGGTCATGACAGTTACTCCGTACGCTGCCGCTGCTTTCCCCAACCCTAACCACCGCTCGCGCTTGTCCTCCTGCCTCACCGCTTTCCGCCCGTGCTGCCTCGCTGCCAGCGGATCCGGTCTAGCGCCGCAGCTTGATAGAGGATCCCTCCACCGGCGGTCTTCCCGTCCAGCGCTGCCGCTAAGCCTCTCACCTTCCTCCTGTTCGTGCGTTTCAGCCGATCAGAGAGGACTTTCCTCTTGCCAATGTTGTGCCAGGGCCATGCTCCTCGCCGTCAAAACCTTGCCGGAGCAGGGTCCCTCCTTCACTCTGTCCTCAAGCATCTCAGCCGGCCAAAGCCCAGGTGGGTTGCTCTTCTCCTGTGGAGAGCCCTTGTGCTTGTCACCAGGATCTCTGCCCAAGGTGACCTTCCCTTTGAATCTAATTTCCATTCTTTTAGGGTTAGTTGATCATCCTGCCTTCCACCTAAACCCTTCTTGCAATCCCTTTTCGTTACTTAGGTTGTGGATTGTGGCTAATCGACCGAGGAATTTGGAATCTTACCCGCTCTCTCTTTTTGGTCACTTAGCTTGAGGTATGGCATCGACCAAATCGATCTACATCTCACCTTACTCATGCTTCCTAGTAGAATTTGCTTACCTCTAGTTAATACTTATTGTTATATACTCTCTCTATCTATCGAGCAGGTCAGTGGGTCAGAGGCCATACAGTGGTAGTTGACTCGGGGCAAAGCCTCGAGAGGACAGTCCAAGGCCATCGTGCCAATCTTATCAGTGGTTTGCTTTGGTCAGTGGGCAGTTGGTTTGATCAGTGACAGCTAGTTTTCTAGTGCTCGGAAATGGCAAGAATGAAGAATGCAGGCCCCGTTCCCGGTAGTGGTGGTGACACCACGTCCACCCACTGATCGGAGAAAGGCCAAGGCGAAGCATGTGTCGAAGAAAAGGAAGAGGCCATTGATGGATCCAGACTCTGTGGCAGCATTGACAGCAGCGGGTGTCGCGGAGATAGCAGAGCAGGGTGGACGTCGCGCTAGTTTGAGGATAGGATCTCCTCGCCATGGAGCGCGTCAGGAGTCCCCTCGCGTCCAGAGACAGAGCCCGCAGAGGCTACTGAGTTAGAGGAGGCAGAGTAGGCTACAGAGATAGAGCCGGTAGAGGCCGCAGGCCATTCTTCAGTACAGGAGCTAATGGCTAGACGAGTCACACGTTCTCGTGGGTCTGATCATCCTGACAGTCCACCTGGACCCCGTCTGCCAGACGTCGTGAGACACCAGGTCAGAGGCCTATCGGCGAAGCAGATACAAACCCTGAGGTTCATAGATTTCCAGACCTGGTTTCCACCTCATAGAGACCCTCGTGCCAGTCGGGACTTCTACACGACAGTGCACGAGGACTTCTATAGAGGATACGTAGAGACCGATACACCGCTTCGTGCACACCGGGTTTGTCCCTTCGAGAGGATAGTGAATGTCGAAGGTCCAGACATTGCTCAGCATCTTGAGTATCTTTAGGGTTTGACAGAGCTATTGGGACGAGCTGGGACTTATCAGGAGGACTGGGTACGACAGTTCTATGCTTCTCTTTGGATTTTTCCTGACCATGAGTTCTTTCACTACGGATTCAGAGGTCGAGATTATAGGGTCACAGCTCAGAGGTTCAGGGAGATCTTCCACTTGGAGGCCTTAGAGACAAGGATCCACAACTTGTGCTACGGCAGCCAGGAGGCACCTCGTCGACCTCACGACGGGATAGTGCCATCTACCGACTATGTGAGGCCTTGCTTCCAGCAGCCTTTCGGAGAGGGTTCGAGCCGTACACCACAAGACCTTACACCTCTTGCTCAGACTCTCCACGAGACATTGAGGAGGGCCATCTTACCCAGAGTAGGAGCTCGTGACAGCCTGACCTGTCTCCAGCTATGGCTCTTAGCTCATATCATGACGAAGGAGAAGTTTGATCTGTGGGATCTGATTGTGAGTGAGATGGAGGACATCATCGCAGCAGGCTTCCGTGGGCACTAGCAGTTGCAGTACGCCCATTGGATTTCTTTTTTGATGATCTCCAGGGCTGGGTCACCCTCACTTCTTACTTCACTTACCCGGTCCGCTACACTGTTCCCTGAGTATAAGATGAGCCAGTTGGTCATCCACGGGAACCTACCTCGCCCCAGTCATGCCTATCATCCAGACACCAGATAGACAGTGGTGCCACCGCAGTCAGTAGAACAGACAGATGCGACCGTCAAGAGGATTGCCCAAGTGGAGCTTGCAGACCTAGATGCTCAGATCGATGCAGCTGCCGATGCTACCTACAGAGAGGATTTGTCCTCTGACAGCTCAGACGACGACTACAGGCCAATTCCTGAGTACGTACCCTGGTCTCATGACCACGAGGCCGGTGGGTCAAGTACAGCTCCAGCCTCAGGGACTTCAGAGGCTACTATACTCACCATCCTTTTGAGGATGTAGGAGGAGCAGAGCAGATAGACAGAGGAGCAGAGGAGGCAGGCTGAGGAGGTCCGGAGACTTACAGCACAGCAGCTCAGGCTCAGGCACAGGCCCGGCAGGATGAGTTCCAGCGCCAGTTCCTAGCCTATCAGATACAGCAGGCTGAGGTCCAGCGACAGCAGACCGAGTTACTCAGTCAGCTCCTCGGTTCTAGCTCTGGCCCGTCTCTTACGCCACAGCTTGCGCTACCAGAGACCTCCCAGCAGCAACAGTTCACCTCATAGCCACCTCAGACTCCTCCAGTGGTAGTGGTTCCGACTCCAGCTGTACAACCCAGTGGGCTTCAGAGTCAGGCACCAGCCTTGCCAGGTTTTCAGACACCAATGAATCAGGTGTCATCGTGGATAGCTTCCTCCGGTGACTTTCAGACCGGATTCACTCCTACCTGGGGGACTACCATCACAGATGCTACATGTGACCTCAAAGCTTCATATCGCAAGATCAACGGAGAGGATTCACTTGTCGTAGCAGCTCCAGAGACATAGCCTGCAGAGGTTACTCCTCCGGCGATGGGCACCCACTTTTCTTCAGTTGCCTCATCGAGGGTTGGACCGGACTGTTCATTTCAGACAGTGACCACACCACCTCTTGCTGCTCTACAGACAGACGCTACTACAGTCACAACAGAGGTTGTTGAGTCAGAGGTTCCCATTCACTCAGAGAGTCACCTTGCAGCAGATACAGCAACAGTCATAGTGGTTGTGTCCTCACCTCGTCACTCTCAGGGTCAGCAAGCAGAGCTTGTTGCAGCAGTCACCCTTGTAGCTCTGGCAGTGACACCTTCCCCCACGCCTCGGGTGTTCACTCGTCGGGCTCCTAGACCCACTTCTTCAGAGGCAGGACCGTCTGAGGCACCAGTTCAGACAGCTACACTGGCTGAGCCTCAGGGGGAGCTCGGAGAGACAACGACAGCTTCTGAGTCCACAGCTCCAGTTCCGGAGGTCACCACGGCTGAGCCTACACCAGCAGAGACAGTGCCAGATGATTCAGATCTTTAGGACTTCATCATGCTAGATCGCAAGGCTATAGCTTCCTCAACTTCACCCCCAGCTCCAGATGCGTAGTTTTTGGTGCTAGACGCCAAAGGGGGAGAGGGTAGTCGAGTAGTATCAGAGATAGGGGGAGGGTTTTAGCTCTTACTTGTGTGATTTACTTTCCCCGTACTCATGCATCATGTCTACTATCTTGCATTTGTATTTATGTGTGATGAATGAGGCTTGTGAGATACTTGTCTTTGTGTGTGACAATCTCTTATGCTTTCACTAATATATCTCGTGAGTTGTCATTAGGTTCATGATATGTCTCTTTGATCAATGGTAATTGAGCTTCCGCGACTTACTCCGATATACACTAGAGCATATCATGAGGTACTCCGATCTTTATTTCATATCTTTGAGTACCATGTTTGTGGCTTGGCTTGGTTGAGCAAGTATTGTTCACTCTTATTCTCTAACCCTTGCTCAATCCAACTAAGTCACTTGAATTCCTAACCTTTCATCTCATATATCTTATACTCGAGGATTATTGTCGTCAATCACCAAAAAGGGGGAGATTGAAGAATCATGGCCCTAATGGTTCCGGTGATTAACGACAATTAGAGATTATTATGGCTAACGTGTGTTTTGCAGAGGCAATGTGTAGCTTAGCCATAGTGATCAATGAGAATGGGCACCAACGGTTATCACTAGCTCCCAAGATGGATATCGTTTCGGATTTCAAAGACGACATGATGAAGACCCTAGAGTGATAGGTCTAGGTGCCATAAGGTGGTGAAGGGCACTTAGAATTAGATAGGGCTTTATTTGATCTTTGACCGTACTATCAAGGGGGCTCTAGATGAGTAGTTTGACTTAGGAGAGCTTCATAACTTAGGTGTGGTGCACACTTGACTACCTTAGCTCTAAGCAAGCCTATGGTAATCGTAAGATAGACTAGAACAACTTCCGTATTCATCGCGATGAAAAACGAAGTTGAGAGGGCTGAGTTCTGGGCGACGGACGCTATAGACAGAGGCGTCGGACGCTGGGGTGTCAGCCCACGAGCATCCATCGGCCTTCTAGTGAGCTCTGAGTTGGCCTGAGAAAATTCAAGGGCGACGGACGCTGTCCGTCGCATTGGCGTCGAACGCAGTGAGAGCGTCCGTCGGCCTTAACCCGAGCCAGCCATTAGCGTCGGACGCTAGTGCAGAGCGTCCGTCGCCCCTGCGACGGAGCGTCCGTTGCTGGGAAAAGGTGATGAGAACTAGCCGTTGGGCAGGGCGACAGAGCGTCCGTCGCCTAGGTGATGGAGCGTCCGTCGCCAACTTAAAACAGACAGTTTCTTCAGCCCGAGACAGTTTTTGAAGGGGGCTATTTATAGCCCACCCCTTACCTTCCCACCTGGCCTTTGCTCATTTCAGTTGCTAGTTAGCTTGAGAAGGTTGGGAAGAGAGCAAGAGCCCTAGAGAGAGAGTGATTCGCGAATCCATCCACCCTTCTCTCCTCTAGTTCATCCAAGAGATCAAGTGTGCATCCACTCTAGTTGTGAGGCTTGATTGAGTCAAGTGAAGATCAAGGCTTGTTACTCTAGGTGATCGACATCACCTAGATGGTCCGGTGGTGCTTGGAGGAAGGTGATCGCCGGGAGGATTGTCGGCGGCCCTTCTTCATTGACTTGTGATCGGTTGTGGGCGGTTCAGCGAGCCGGAGTGGCGAAGAACCAGTCCGCAGAGAGCACTCATCCCTTGCGCGAGATTGAGGGGGAGCAATACCTTGCGAGGTGCTCCAACGAGGACTATGGGGAGTGTCGACTCCTCGATACCTCGGGAAAACATCGTCGTGTCAAGAATTCTCTTTCCCGAGCTCCTTTCATTTCCGCATTTACTTTCCGTTGTGTTCCTTGCTTTCCACTAGAATTGCGTAGGTTGCTTTTCAATTCCATGAACTGCAACCGCTTTCTAGCTAGAACACAGGACCGGTAGGCACTAGGGGGGTGATTGGCACTTGATAGGATTTCATATTTGCTTTAGAAATTTGAAATAAGCCCAATTCACCCCCCCCCCCCCACTTGGGCATCTTGATCCTTTCAGCCTCCGATTCCCAAAACAAAAACGCGTAGCAAGTTGTTACAAAGATTGATCAAATCAATCTAGGGACCTCATGACTAGAGAGAGACTAGAGAGAGTGGAGAGGGGGAAAATGAGAGAGGTGGAAGAGGTGAAGGGGTAAGCACCCTTCATCCACTACTTAACGATGCTTTGGACATTTCCAAATTGCCCCCTAGATACATGACCGAATTACCTAGTCTTGAGACACTATAATCCAAGTCGGAGATATTTTCTGCGAATCTTGATCAGACGGCCCCGCTTCCTGCCTGGAGTTGCCGTCGCCTCGACGCAACCTCCCGGATTCCGCCACGTGCCATCCCCACTTCCTCGGAAGCTCCGCCCGGGTTTTGAGGCCCAAACCCGCGAAACCCACCACCGGTAGCTTTCGGCTCAACTATCGAACCCCGAGTTCTGAGGCCCAAACTCGGAAACCGTCCACCGGTGGTTTTGCGGCCCAAACCACCAAACCGCTCGACTTGAGCCACCTTGTCCTCGCTCGGTCGGACTCTGAGTCCCATGAGCTTCCCGCTCGTCCGCCGTCTTGACTCGGTCAACTTGGTCTACCTCCATGTCTTCTCGCGCTCGCCGGTGCCAAGCACTAGCCACCACAGCTAGTCCGCCGGCGCCCCTGGTCCGTCGGTCCGAGCCCCGCTTCCGCCCTTCACCGCTCTCAGTCCATCGGCACAGCAAGCCTCTCCTCGACCTTCACCACACCATTGACCACTGTCTCCGGGCCTAGCACCTGCACACCACAAGCCAATAGACAGAAACACATTTGCTTTCGCAAAGAGTTAGTGTAAACCGCTCAAACTGAAATACTCAAGCTTGATCAATCACTCATTATAACACACACGGTGTTAATCACGTGCTAAGAAGTAATTAAGCCTAATTATATCAAGTCAAGCGATAATCAGAGACTATAGTTCATATATCGGGAATATATGATAAGGTATTGATTCTATGTGCCTCATCTCTATTTCCATCTCTATGAACCATCGGAGAAGTTTCGCGAAGTTCAGAACCAAAAGGTTAAGTGAACGGATGATTCATATAATTATCAGAATTTAATTATGAAATGGAAATAATTATATGAGTCGAACAAGTCTCACGACCTTGCCCAAAAGTCTCCGGTTGAACTCTACACTAAAATCGTGAAAGGTTCATGTTGCCCGGAAACAAAGAAAATGCCCGGAAAATATTGGAAAACCCCAATCCGAGCTCAGCCGGTGATGTTTTGACCGGTGTTGACCGACAATTTGGAGATCTCGCATGTCGACGCGCATTGAACGAAAGTTGTATATCGGATCGAGACGGACAAACTTCGTTCAAACGTCGAGACCTGAATCAGAGTCGAAAATGGTGAAACAGATGACCGAAGATCGTCGGAATGCCAGTTTTCGGTACCCGCAAGGTTTTCTTCGGAAATCAATAATTCGCAAACCGTTTGGAGATTGACTGTGGTTCTTGAAGTATTTTGATCTATTCGACGAGATCTTCGTAACAGTATATTCGGACGAACGTTTCAGTCAGCGGTTTGGAATTTCAAAAAAGAAATAGAAGGCAGTGGCAAAGTGTATTTGTTTGGAAGTTTTAGAAGGGACAAGAGATAAAAGGGCAGCAGCCCTGGCCCCTCCTCTATTACTCACGCCTCCCTCTCCCTTCCCTTTCTTTTCTGCTGAGGCAAACAACACAGAGCTGCTGTTATCTCCCTCCTCCCTCAAGCTCTCTTCCCCCATGGCAGCACCAAAAGCTCCCTCTCCTCTACCCTAGTTCTCCCCTGCTCCTCCCTGCCGAGCAGAGAGCCGAGTTGGGCAGCTTGCCCCAGACCCAACTCGCCTGGCCTCCTGAGTGCCTCATTGCTCGCCCATCTGGCCACCGAGGATGGACCCTGCAGTTCGCTTAGCCAGCCATGGCCGGTTCCCTGCGGTGCTGAACAGCTACTGCCCTGCATGTTAGGCCCTTGGGCGACGATGTACGGCGCCGGGAACAAAGGCTCACGCCGGGACACAAAGAAAAACTGCAAGAACTCACACACACGAACACATGGAGACAATGAACGCAGAGAATTTGGTGCTGCTCAATGAACCGCAGCTTTTCGTGGTTTTCTTTTCCTTTTATTGAACGAATGCAGAGCTCCGGTGATGCCCGCACTCCGCGCACACGACGCGTCCATCCCCACGTCCGCGGCGTGCATGCACCACTCATCGCCTAGCTTGTGCGCGAGTTAGTCTCGCTGCCCACTTCCTCCTATTTGCGCGGCCACCACAACTCGGCGCTCGCGCATGCAACTAAACCAATAAACATGCAGTGCAATGCCTATTTACAATATGCAGCTACATGGCTTATGTATGCTAACAAATCTCCTCCTAAGCCATGTATCCTACTTAATCTTCACAAGGCCAATCCTGGTGCTCAACTCACAGAAGCGCTCCCGAGCCAAAAGCGTTGGTCATGATGTCTGCCAGCTGCTCAGCGGTGCCAACAAGAGCAACACTCACCCTGCCCTCCTCGACACACTCTCGGATGAAGTGGAACCTCACATCAATGTGTTTACTACGGTCGTGGAAAACAGGATTCTTACTGAGCGCGATGGCTGACTGATTGTCGATGAAGATCGTGGACGCTCCCTCTAGCTTGCCCTTCAGCTCGCCGAGCAGACGCGCCAGCCACACTCCTTGGCAGGCCACAGTAGTCCCTGCTATGTACTCTGCCTCACACGAAGACAAAGCGACGACCTTCTGCTTCTGGCTTTGCCAAGTGATGATGTTGTCGCCGAGGAAGAAGATGACGCCGGTGGTACTCTTCCTGGTGTCCAGGTCGCCGGCGAGGTCGCTATCGCTGAACCCGATCAGCTCAGCTTCTTTCTGCTTCTTCCTGGTGTATCGGCAGCCGTAGTCAAGTGTCCCAGCGACATAGCACAGGATTCTCTTCACAACTGCAAGGTGCTCGGTCGTTGGCTCCTCCATGAACCTGCTCACATATCCAACCGAGTAGGCTAGGTCTGGCCTAGTGTTAACCAAATACCGTAGTGAGCCCACGATACTTCTGTACGCCGTTTGATCGACAGCAGGTGCCGTGCTCTTCTTGCTCAGCTTCAGGCGCGGCTCCATGGGGATCAAGCTGGTGTTGCAGCCCGTCAGCCCTGCGTTCTGCAGGATCTTGGCTGCATACGTACTCTGCCCCAAGGTGATGCCTTGCGGCGTTTGGGACACCTCGAGGCCGAGATAGTAATGCAGCAGTCCCAAATCGCTCATCTGGAATGTCCCTTTCATCTGCGACTTGAACTTGTCGATGTCACCGGTGTCGCCGCCCGTGATCACCAGGTCGTCGACGTACACCCCCACGACGAGGCGTTGAACGCCCTCGCCGCGCAGGTACACGGCATGCTCTGAGCTGCTGCGTTGGAAACCGAGACCAAGCAGGGAGCTGTCTAGTTTTGCATACTAGGCGCGAGGAGCTTGCCGCAGACCGTACAGGGCCTTCACCAAGCGTAGGACCTTGCGCTCATGGCCCTTTAGGATGAAGCCTGGTGGCTGCTCGACGAAGACCTCCTCCCGCAGCTTGCCATTGAGGAACGCAGATTTCACGTCCATGTGGTGGACGCTCCATCCCTCGTTGGCGGCGTGGGCGAGAAGGAGACGGACACTCTCTAGACGTGTCACTGGCGCGAACACCTCGTCGAAGTCCACGCCCGCGCGCTGCACATATCCCTTCGCAACCAGTCGGGCCTTGTACTTGGAGATGAGCCCGGCTGCGTCCTTCTTGGCCTTGAACACCCACTTCAGGCCAATGGGCCTAGAGCGAGGTGGAGGGTCGACGAGCTCCCACGTCCCGTTGGCTTCGATCGATGTCATTTCGTCGAGCATCGCATTGCCCCAGCACTCGTGTTGCTGCGCCTCATCGAAGGAGCTCGGCTCGGCGTCGCTGGCTAGCAAGAGCTGCTCCTCCAAGTCCCGGTGTAGTTGCTGACCCAAGTATGTTCTCCACCCTACGAAAATGGAGAGGAGCGTCATCTGCATCAGCGTCGAGGTGGATGTCCCCGCTGCCCGGTGGAGTGGCGAACTCAGCAGCCTGCCTAGCAGCTTTTGCTGGCGTGTGCAGGGTTGGAGGCGCGACGTCGTGGTTGAGTGGCGACGATGAGCGTGATGGAGAGGCGGATGCCCCCATTGTAGCAGAGGGCGAAACCGATGATGACACCGTAACTACCTCGGGCTGCCCTTGTTCACCCTCCTCGATGATGAAGTCATCAATCGTCGCCGGAATCTCACCGTTCCAGCTCCAGTGAGCACACTCATCGAACACAACGTCGCGGCTGATGTGAACTCGCCTTGACATCGGGTCGTACAGGCGATAAGCCTTGGAGAGAGGCTCATACCCGACGAAGATGGTGCGCCGACTTCGATTGTCGGGCTTCTTGGGATTCGGCGTCGTCAGCTTCATGTGAGCGATGCACCCGAACGTTCGCAGATGCTGAACTCCGGGTGCGCTGCCTGTCTAGAACGGATAGGAGGTCTTGCCACCAATACTCTTGGACGATGACCTGTTCAGGAGGTAGACTGCCATTGTCACCGCCTCACCCCAGAACACTCTAGGGAGCTGCTTGTCTTTCAGCATGGAGCGGGCAGTGCCGACCACCGACTGGTTCCGGCGCTCCACCACTCCGTTCTGCTGAGGGGGTGGGGCGCCGTGAGTTCCCGCCGGAGGCCAATGTCGACATAGTACTGCTCGAACGCCACAGACAGAAATTCGCCACCATGATCCGTGCACAGAGCTTGAACGCTGCGGGAACGGCGTCCGTCGGTGCTTGCCGGCGAGACAAGCGTCGCAGAGCTGGTCGACGTGGTCCAGGAGCAGCATTCCTTGGACAAGCTTGGCGCGCCCCATCTTCCTGAGCGCAGCGAAATTGACATGCCCAAAGCGAGCGTGCCAAAGCTAGGGGTCCTGTGCCGCGTGCGCCGCCAGACACACGGGCCGCGCGATGTCGGTGTCGAGGATGTACAGCCGGCTCGGGCTCCGGTGGACCATGGCGAGCAGTCGGCGCTCCTCATCACGGATCCTCATGATCCCGCCTTCGACGAGCACCTGAAACCCAATCTCATCAAGTTGCCCAACACTGATGATGTTGGCGGTCAGTCGCGGGATGTAGTAGGTGTTGGCGAGCGTGCGGTGCTCCCCGTTCTTGCACGCGAAGAGGATAGTGTCGCGCCCCTCAATTTTGGCGACGAACCCATCACCGAAGCGCATGGAGCCCACCACGCCGGCGTCGAGGTCGGAGAAGGCCGCACGGACGCCGGTCATGTGATTTGTGGCACCAGTGTCTAGGACCCAGCGCTTCGGGTCTCGGTTCTCCTCCGAGCTGGATGTGACGAAGACCTTGGCCTCCAGGAGCTTGAGCGGCGATGCCGCGGCAGGGGCGGATTGTCCATCGACGGTGAGGATTTGTGGCCGCACGAGAGGGGATGACTCGTCTGACTCGCCCTCCAGTAGCCCATAGGCAAACATGAGAGTGGGCTCATCATCCTGAGTCACGTGGGCCTCAGCATTTGCCTTCAGCTTCGTGCGACAGTCCGAGGCCCAATGTCCCGTCCTACCACAACGCTTGCAAATGTCGTCTGGCCCCGCCCGTGACTTGTTGTTGTTGTTGCCCGCTCCGTTGGTGCCGCCATTGGACACGCCGCGCGCATCGCCGCTGTTTCCACGTCCGCACGGCTTGCCGCGGCCCCTACCTCGTCCGCCGGAGCTTGAACCTCCGCGTGACGACTCCTTCTTCTTGTATCTCTCCAGCCACTGCTCCTCCGTAAGGAGTACCTTGCCGCTGGCAGCTTGTGGAGGAGCCCGATCAACGACGTCGTCGACCACCTTCAGTCTTCAGGTAACCTCCTCGATCGACAACTGCGATATGTCGAGCAAAGTCTCGATTGAAACAACGAGCTGCTTGTACCTAGGACGAACGACCCGAAGATACTGGGCGACGACTTTAGGCTCCAGGTCAGGATCTCCCAGGGACCCCAGCCGCTGAACAATGCCAGTGAGGCGGAGCGCGAAGTCCTCAATCGCCTCGCCGTCCCTCAGCTTGATGTTTTCGTACTCAGCACGCAGATTTTGCGCCGTCGCCTTCCGCATGCGGTCGTCGCCGATGCGGAACGTGCGGATGGCCTCCCACGCCTGCTTGGCGGTGTTCTTGGTGGCGAGCGCCGGCACCATCTCCTCCGGGACGGCGCTGCAGATCGCGTCCAGCGCGCGCCGGTCGTCGTCGTACTCTACGTCGTCGAACTCGACGGCGTCCCAAATGTGGCGCGCCTGCATCTTCAGCCTCATGCGCAGCGCCCACTCGTTGTAGTTGGTTCGCGTCAGTTGTGGCCAGTTGCCTGAACCGCCAACCTCGTGGATGACGAGCTCGACGACGACTTCCCGGGGACGACGTGCGTCCCGGGTGCGCGAACGACGTGCATCGCGCGAACGGCGCGGTGGAGGGCGACGTGGTGACGGCGAGCGCGGCGGCGTCTTGTTGCCGGAGCCGCTGGTACCGTCAACCTGCTTCTTCTTAGCGTCCGGTGGGGTACGGCCTCGGGGTCGCGGTTGTGGTGAAGCCATGGCAGCCACGATTCCCAATAACCTAGCTCCGATACCACTTGTTAGGCCCTTGGGCGACAATGTACAACGCCGGGAACAAAGGCTCTCGCCAGGACACAGAGAAAAACTGCAAGAACTCACACACACAACTCATGGAGACAATGAACGCAGAGAATTTGGTGCTGCTCAATGAACCGCAGCTTTACGTGGTTTTCTTTTCCTTTTATTGAACGAATGCAGAGCTCCGGTGATGCCCGCACTCCGCGCGCACGACGCGTCCATCCCCACGTCCGCGGCGTGCATGCACCACTCGTCGCCCAGGTTGTGCGCGAGTTAGTCTCGCTGCCCACTTCCACCTATTTGCGCGGCCACCACAACTCGGCGCTCGCGCATGCAACTGAACCGATAAACATGCAGTGCAATGCCTATTTACAATATGCAGCAACATGGCTTATGTATGCTAACACTGCAGCCAGCGCCTCCTCTGCTCCCCGCGCTGATGGTTGCCTGCAGCTCGCATGCTGTGGCCAGCAGGGCGTGGCGCCCCTCCCTGCAAGCCTCCTCTGCACCTCCCTGGCCACGGCGACGGCGATGATCCCCCTCCCTTCCTGCATCTCCATGGATGAAACTCTGAAGAACAGCACCCCCATATCCTTTATCGTTTTAGTTTTTCAGTTTTTCAGTTTTTCGATTCCTGCAGCGAAGTTCAAAGTTGTATGTAAATTCATAGAAAAATTGCATGGATGTGTGGTTGTGCTTGTTGGAAATCTTGTTAAATTCTCTACACAGTAGGTCTATTGGATGTCATGTGTTTCTTTGATTTTATTGCTGCAAAAATCGATTTATTCAGTTTGGGTTAGAAATGAGATTTGTGTGAAATAAATATTTGATGCCGGTAAGGATTGCTCCAAAAATTGTGCAATAATTATAGTGTATTCCTAATGCTATGAAAAGTCTATGGTTGAAATTTCATGACTAGATGTTGAATGGTTTGAGATGTATAAAGTTAACAAATGCCCTATTCACTGTTTTGGACTGCATGCATGATCTCTGAATATTAATGTTTTTCGTGTATAAAACGTTGTTTTCTGTTAGTATGATGAGTACCAAAGTGGTATCTTATGATATGGTGAAGCTTGTGTTAAATTTTCATGTCCATATCTCTGATAGTTTAGGAGATATGAATTTATCAAGTTCATGATTGAAAACTGTCATTCTCTGGACAGATCTGAATGTTTGTGTTGTTTGGCCAAGTTAAACTTGGAATCATGTCTTGCTACTGTAGATACATTTGTAGTGCTTTTCTTAAGCTTTCTAGAATGTCCAAGTTCATGTTTTTAGGATCTCTAGATTATGAGTTATGACTGTTTGAAGTAGAGTGACAGAATCTGTCCTCTTTTTGAACAGAGATGCACTCTTCGCTTATTTAGAATTTGTTTAGCTTTGAATCATGTTAAGGTGGTTATAAGAAGCTTCTAGGGAACTTGAGTACCTTTCCAAAGGGTCAAGAACCATATGTGTTGGATAAGTAAAACTTTATCTATGCTTCTCTGAACTTCAGTTCAGTTCTATGTCTTTAGTTGTCTCGCTCATTTATGGGCTGCATGTGCATTGTTGTTAAACAATCTTTTTCGTGGTATTATTGTTGTTTGCTATGATTTTATGCATATCAAACTTAGAATCATGTTCTAAGGTTTCTAAAATGTCTAGAACCACCCTTATGTGAAATATAGAACTCAAGTTCTTAATTTTATAAGTTGCATGTCAAATCTGTCAATGTTTGGACGGAGTTACTTTCTTATGCTTGTTTGACCTTGTTAATTATAGAATCACCTTGTTATGATGATAAGCATGTTTTAGAATACTTACTAAGCTTTCTATTAAGTTAAGATACATGCTCTTTGGATGGTTGCAACTCAAGTTATGCATTCTATATGAAATGTTACTTTTTTGTCCTTTTTATGCAGGTCTGAAACATTTGCATAATTGACTTGTTTAACCTTTGAACTAGCTTTTGGTGGTATTATTAATGTTGTAGGTAATTTCAATACCTTTCCCGAAAGTCTAAGTTCATATTTATTGGATTCTTATAACTCCGGTTATGATTAAAACCGTGACTACATGTTGTTGTCCCGAACTTGCATGTGTAAGTTAAATGCTTTAACTTATTCTTACTAGTTTAATCTATTAAGTAACTTGATGGGTGAATACTTGCCATGTTTGGAGTTTAATTTGATAATATATCATGCTTGATGTGCTTTTTATCTTCTATGTTAAGCTTAGGTGATAATTAGCTAAACAATTCTAAGTGACTAGGTATGTCATGTAACGTGCTTCTATCTCCTAAGTTATGTTCTAGTTATAGTTGGTAATTAAATCTAAGTGCATCTATATATCATGCATGATCTTGTACTTATCTTGGATGGTTAATTAAATAACCCTTATGCTAATCACATGTTTGCAATGGCTTGATTGAGTCGGTTAATATGTTATGATTGATATGATTGCTAGCAACCTGTGATAGTCATGAGTGGTGCTTTTTGTAAATAAATCAATATGCTTATGTGATTGTTGTCATATGGCATCCCTAGTTCTTGTCTACTACCATTGTTGAGTAGTTCTTAGCTGTTGCATGCTGGTAATGGCTGAGCTTGGATGAAGTTAATTTATATGACACACTTGATTTGCTTGGTATCCTTGATGCTAGAGTTTAGTGATAGTAGTTTAATAAATTGCTCTCGAATGTGCTTGTATATGTATGACATAATCGTGTGCTTGTCTTTAATGCTTGTATTTAGGTCTTGTGCTGCTTCATCGCATTCATACACTTGCATCTCATTTAGGTACGCTAAGTACTCTACGTGATGTGATGGTTGGAGCAAACCCGAAGATGGTCTTTGGTGGAGCTAACCCAAACATGGTGTTGGAGGATGTCGTTTTAAGCTAGCAATGTATTTCAACTTATGTTACTATAATCAATTCAAAGCTATGTTGTTTTCAATAATCAGTTTTTGAACTCAGACTTGTATTATTATTTCTGAGCTTATTTGTAATATTATTTCGACTGCAAAACTTTGTGTAAGTGATTGGTGTTTACTTAATCAAGTGATCTGGGATTGGTTTGTTCATTTACCGAGGTCCTTCGGGATACTCGGCGGACTACCGAACTGGTATAAGTGAGGGTATGTGCGTGTCAACGTGTTAAACGGGGATAGTCATGCCTGATCTTATATTAGTTGGGCGGTTCCGTGACACTCATCATCCAAAACTAAACATCATGGGTACATATCGATCATGTATTCGCAACAGGCAAGTCGAGGGCGGCGCACGAACAGATCGAGGGCAGTTGCGTGGAGCTCTGCCCTGGACATATGGCGACGGTGCAATGGAGATGGGGAGGAGAGCGATGGCGGCAAGATGGAGCCGGGGGAGGGAGAGCGTCGACGGCGCGATTGAGTCGGGATGGACCATGATGGTGGCGCGATGGAGTCAGGGAAGGAGAGAGGACGAGTCGAGTTAGATTCCATGGGTTTCCGGTGTATGCGGGTGCAAAATGGTAGCATTCATCGGTCGAAAATGGGCTGGAATGATCAATTCAATTCTAGAGCTAGGCAAACAGGCTGGTATCTTGAATCTAATTCAATTCGGGTCAATTCAGGGGAACCAAACATGCCCTTATAGTAATTGATATTCTAGTTTTGGTATAATAGTTATATACTTGTTTTACCTGTACATCCCTTACTTTAATAGAGTGCTCTAGTTATTCATGACAATTAGAGTATTAAGTGTAAGTAGACATGCATGGTTTCTAGGCTATAACTAACATGTGTAGACCGCTTATCGCACGGATTATTTATGGATGCTAGCAGGTGGTGACAACCCTGTCTAAACTTAGAATTCCACCACATCTGGCAGATAAGTTCTTAAAGGTAAGGCCACCCAACAGAATAAGGCTAGTATAGAAGGGTTTCACTCCCTCTTGTCGCCTGTCACCTCCTGTAAGCGAGGGGGTGACTAACCCCTTTATTTCTACCAAATCTTGACCATGTATTATAGCTATATAGATCCTCTCTACCCAATTATCATAACTCATTTGTCTCATCATAGGATGATCTCGAGTCTTAGTTAGTACACTTCTTGTTCCCTGTAAAAAATACGATACCTGAAATATTTCCGGGTAAAGTGCTACAATAGTATATTATGTACGCTTGCGGAATTATCCAAAAGACATAAGAAATACTAACACCTCCATCCATGCGGTTGGCGCCTCCCCACCATCATGGACGAGTCTGGAAATGGCTCTGCACCACACCCCTTGTCCAGGCGTGGATACTTGCTGGTGCGCGCCTCCAACTAACATGGGCGAGTCTAGGAATGGATCCGTGTGTATGGCAGTGGTCGACACCCCCTTCTCCATTTTGGCATGGGCGCTTTGCTGGTGCACCTCCCACTATCACAGGTGAGTCCGGTAATAGTTTTGTGCGGTGTGCCAGCAGTCAACACTCCCTCTGCCCAAGAGCGGATGCTTGCTAATGCGCGCCTCCCATCGTTGCGGGAAAGATCATCCAACAATGAAGGTATGGAGGAAAGGAAGAAAGGTATCGGGTGGCAACAGAGATTTAGGAGTGGAAGCCTAACAGGGAACTAGGCCAACAGCGGCACCATGGGACAACGCCACGGTGAATTTAGTGGAAATATGGCTATGGCCTTCGCCATCTTCGCTGACAGGAGACACCATGGATGGCTTCCAGGTGTCAAATCCCGACCACACCTTGATTGATGGCGTTGAGGGGAAGAGACGTGGGATGAGAGGCTAGCATCTTCCTCGACCTTATTGGTGGCAAAGCTGTGGATGCATGAGGATGTGACAGTGGCCGAGTCAGATCTTAGTATGCGTGGCTTCACTCTGATGGACGTGTTTCTTTTCTTTTTCTTTTTTTACTGGTGAAGGGTTGTGACACACAAGTGTTAGGGAGATGGGACATGATCTGCAATGTTCACCCATCCCGCCCTCGCCCAACCTGTCCTTGCTCTACATGGGTCGTGACCTTCCCAGGCAGTACGTACGTGTCCATGGGCTTTGTGAATCCATTTGTACGTGTCCAGATAAATTCCAAATCCAAACCCACCCATGCATAAACTCCTCAACAACCCTACTATAGTCAAAACACTTGAATCTCATTCTTAGTTTAGGTAGCTCTCCATATGCTTCATTAGGAGAGTTTCAAAGTGCTGGTGCAATGGGTCGAATGAAAATGCTAAATAAGCTAGGGTAATACTTAAATTGATCGTGAAGAGGCTAGCTGCTAATCGTTAAAAAACAAAACTGGCCAGATGATCCGCTAACTCAAAAAAAAAAAACCTTGCAATCCCTCTATCTACACTTCGTAGTTGGCGCTCAGGACCGGTCCGGAGATTCTTTGGACCAAGAATAAAACTAGATTTTTGGACCTTTTTATACAAAGAAGATAATACTACTAGTACTACTAGTTGCTAAGTATATACACATATACCAAATATTTCTAATATTAGCAGTTGACTAAATGCAAAAGCAATATTCTTATTATAAAATAATTTGTACACATGTTAAATTATCTTAAAAATTTCTTCTAACATTTTTATGAAGTCGTCAATGATGGCATTAATATCAATCTCATCCAACAATCATTTCTTCTCAATGCATATAGCCTCTGTTATGGCATTATAGATGTCAAATAGTTTATTCACAATTTTAGCCTATTGTGACATTTTACTCAGTTAGTAATAATTTTTTTTTTGAGACTACACAGTACAACGCAGACAGATCTTGAAGTTCACGAAGTCACCACGGACGCCTCGCTGTCGACGGGAACGTCGTCTACCACTTAATGCGTAGCGCCGGAAAATCCTGAAATAAATTCAGAATAAAGTGTCAGGATTTGAACCCTAGGTGGGAGCCCCCAACCAATGGTCTTTATTATTGCGCTGTGAACCCCTTGACAACAATTTTATAAAAGATCACGTGATAAATAATTAGTAATTAGATTTCAGCTCAGATTCTTACCTGGTTGCTGGCTTGATGTCACCTGCCTGCTCGCAGCTCTGTTGGAACTGCCGAATTGGGATCATGTCAAATTAGGAACCTGTGTGAGTTCTCTGTAGTATGAGAGAACTGGGTAGCACGCCCAGGGACTAGGAAGGAAGGACTTGTCACTCGTGAGGAAGTCGAGAAGACCAACAATCGAGCCGCCAAAGCAGAGAGTTGCGAGACACGTGCTGTGTGCTTGATCATATGTGCCAGGGACTCATCATCAGCAGTATGGTATTTTACTAGGTTGAGCAATTATTAGTGTATATACTCCTTCTGTCTCAAAATATTTGTTGCTTCGTTTTTTTAAAAAATAACTGACTAAATATATATTAAAAAATATTAGTATTTACAATACATAATTAGTATCATTATCATTAGATAAATATCTAAATCTAGTTTTTAAATAATTTTTAAAAAACTACAAATATTTTAAGTATTATCATTTAGAAATAGAGGAATTACATAGGGAGTGGGACGGCTGCCCCTCCTGCCGCCACAACCTCCCTCAGGGCCGGGCCTGTTGGCACTCCCTTGGTCCCTTGCGGTGCGCATCATAGTGTCACCCCTCTCTGGCTCTCTCTCTCTCTCTCAATCCCACACTGCAGCGGCCCCAGGTCAATGGGGACAGCCACACCAGCGCAAGGCAAGGGCAAGCCACTTGCGACCAAGCAAGCAGCAATCCGGCAAGCGACGATACAGGCTACATCGTTGAGGACCAAAGCCAGGTTTGAAAAGAAAATACCTAAGTTCAAAGTTAGATGCGCCGTTGCTTTCTTGCATCGGCCGTGGCGATTTGATGCCCTCCTTCCGTTCATGTCCACCGACGGAGTCTTCATGGGATCAACATCATGTTTTCTTTTGTTTGTTTTTAGAAAAAGAGAACGTATGCTATGGAAACTAAGTTCCCGTGGAAACTATGGAAACTCGCATGTGGATTGCTGGATCTAAATCCGATGGATAAGGTGGGAGGGGTTAATTGCTAATCTCTCCCACCACGCCGAGCGATTAGATGTGGATGCAGTGGGAGGGTTAATTGCTAATCTCTCCCACCATTAACCATATCCATCGGATTTAGATCCAACGATCCACGTGCGAGTTTCCATAGGTTCCACGGGAACCTGGTTTCCATAATATACATTCCCTTAGAAAAAGGCTCAACATCATGGTGGGATGGGCATTGATGTGGTACTCTCAAATAACTATGAGCCGTTTATTTAAGTAGATCGGATGGTTGAAATCATCTATTACTTCCTAAGAAGTAATAAATAAAATGAGGAAAGTTTTATATATAAAGATTTTCTTTTAAATCTAAATGATGCATACATGATCTTTTAGATACAATGAATCTTTTTATTTTTGCAACTTTAGATATAATACAACTTAATTAGAGTAAACAAACTATTTATTGATGCACTTTGTAACTCAGGCACGCAGCCAAATGTTGTGTATAAGTGTCCGACATACATGCGTACATGATTTTTTTGTGCATCTACAAAACTTTATAATAATAGTTACATGTTTTATAGGTAACTCAACTGTGTAATATAGTTTTAATTAAATTAGTATAATGTACCCAATTGATTATGTAACGTGTTGACGTGTAATATATTATAAATCGTTAAAGTTCAGCTCGATTAATGTGCTAGATGTTGATACTTTGTATATATGTGACGTATATTTTGTTTGTAAAATAAAAAAAGTATACCACTTTTAAGGAAAAATATCATGCAAAAGAAAGTATGCGGAAACCATCACAGAAGGAAAGATATGGCCATGCAAATGAACAAGGAAAGGGTTGCATGCCCACCTGTAATCTCCGGTGACGAGAGGAATTTGAGGTTGTTTTTTCTTTTCTTAGATTAATTAATTAGTTAGAAATTTTTAAAAATTAATGACTCAGATTTATTTGAGATATTACCTCCTAGCAAGTAAAGGTGTACCTTAGCATTTCCCTGGTGGGATAGGCTCACATGTCAGTCATGACACTTGGACCACAAATTGCTGGACTAGCGTGGTTCTTCTTCCTCCTCCGTTTGACTCCTCTCGTTGCTCTAGGACTTCCATGGCGGCGCCGCGGTTACAGTTACAGATTGAACGGAGAAGTAAAGGATTCTTTAAGGTACAATTACGGAACTCGGACAAAGACATGAACATCACATTACAAAGGGCAAATTATAGTTCACTTTTGGAAGCTAGTACACCATTACTGTCAATAAAACAAGGCACACTGGCATAACACGTTCGTATAACACACTGCAGGACGCAAACACATCTGCACACGCACAGTAACTTCAGTATACAAGAACGAATGGCACCGACCGAACTAGTGTCGGATTATTCAGATATCCGAGGTGCGGTACTAATCACAGCACAGCAACGGCGACATAAGCAAGTAGCCATGGATCACATGAGAGAGCACGAGTTCTCATCGACATTGCAGCCGGGGGGCCACGGGCCGGGCGGCCAGACCGGCGGCTGCGGAGGCCAGACGCAGACCGGCGGCTGCGGTGGCCAGCCGCAGACACAGCTGTCGTGGCTCGAACAGCCGCACGGTGGTTTCGGCGGCGGCTTCGGGCAGCACTGGCACTGCTGGTTAGGCGGGCACATCCCGGAGATCGGCATCGGGTACGGGTACGGGAACGGCATAAGCTTGCACTGTGGTTTGGGCGGCGTCGGCTTAGGCTTTTCCTCAGGCTTAGGCTTGGGCTTGCAGTGGCCACAGACACAACAACATGAACATTTCTCAGGCTTGGGCTTGCAGAGCTCACAGCCACAACACTCCTTGCATGGCTTGCATTCCTCTTGCTTGGGTGGCGGTGGAGGCCAGACCTCCACGATGATGATCTCCTTGACCACCTTCCCGGCCTTGCACCAGATCTTCTTGCACAGCTTCTGGGGGTCAAATTTCCCGCGCACCACTACCACCTTCTTCTCCTTCTTGTCCTCGAACTCAATCTTCTCGATGCAGAACTCCTCTGCATCAATTAAAAAACAAAAGATAATTGACCGGCCGATTTGTTCCTGCATTTACAATCAGAATTCAGCCTTTGTATAAGCTAGCAGTTGCAGTCTTTAATTATGATTGTTTAATTCACCGCTGGATTATTCCGTAAAAGCTCTCCTTGCATATGCCTAGCTACATGGTGTTTGTCAGAACCTTTCCAGATTCAGATTGATCATAAGGTTTCAGAAGAATCTTACAAACCTGATCAAGATTAAATTTGTGTTACTGTCTAACTTACTTTCCTGTGCAAAATTGGGAACCCGGCCCCAACGATCTTTGATTCTTTGGCAAAAGAAAATGCATTGCACTACCCCTTGGATGATATCAGTCTCTTGGAAGTTAGAACAACTATTGTTCATACTCGTACTCTGCTTTTAGGGGGAGATTAGTTTGCAGAGCAACTATTCTATAGGTCTTTCCATATACAAATACAAGAATGGTTGTACTAATTATATGCATCTGCAATTGCATCATGGAAGCATTCCCATCTTTATATACATAGTAATAAAATGTACCTTTGAGACATTCGAGGACCTTGGTGATCTTGGCTCTGCAGCGACAGCAATCTAGGTCCACCGTAATCACCAGTATACCCATCTCCAAACAGACATGTGAAACAAGATTGACGAACAGAAATCAGCAGAGCGTCAGTACATCTCCTGCCATCCTTTCAAGTGAAAAACTAAGTATGTTTCATCGACGAAAAAGAACCCCCCCCCCCCCCGCACCCCACCCCCCCCTAAAAAAAAAGCATCTGCCTTGAATCTCTTCAGTCATCCTTACTTTACTCTCCGTTGTTTTGGTAACGAGCTAAAACAAAATGCTTCTTTTTCTGGTTAACAAACACGAGTGCCACAATATACCATCTACATATTAAACTATACAGAAACTAGAATTCAATGTTGGTCCACTCCGATCCAGTACTATGCGTCGAATGCAGCATGCAGGTAGCAGAAGTGAAAGGAAAGCTGAAGGATTTGGTGAGCTTACCTTTCAGCTAGGGAGCTGCCGATGAGCAAGAGAGGAGACTACCTCTACAGGGGGGTGGGGACCGTTATATACAATACAATATATGACGACGGAGAGACGCGTGTTGGATTGGATCACATCTTGATAGTTGGTGCCCGTACAGCATTGCAGAATGACTAGGGAGATACTCCTATCTTGTAGTAAGTAGTATCTACTCCCTGACGAGACGGGGAAATGACTGGACTGGAGCTACTCTCCCAGTCTCCCTCTCCCGTCATTTTTCAATGGAACTTTCGTAGTATATGGAACGGTCTCTTTCAAGAGTTTGTAGCGCGGGTACAATACAATGCGATCCCGCTCCAACTCTCGTGCCAGTACGCGCTCGAAATCCAACGTCCAGGAGCGATGCCTTATGCCTGAAGTTTGGCCCATGCAAGACAGCCGAGGAGGACGGCGAGCTCTAACAAGCTAAGCATTTTTATTTTGAATAATAACAAGGCAATGTTTTTTTTTAAAAAAAAGAACACAAAAGGTGAGGGTTTTTTAAAAAGCATTCCGTTTGTTGGATCACATCTTGATAATTGATGTTCGTATACAGCACTAGTTCAGAGTGAGTAGTGGATATACCTACTACTCCGTACAATTCTACTGTACATGATGACTGGCGAGGTGGGGAAAAAGGACGAGAGCTAGCTGCGTAGGAGAGTTTGGTTTCTCCTCAACGACATGTCTAGCTACTCTCTCTCTCCCCCGTATATTTGCTCGCTTTTCTGTTCTTATCGTGATATCTTTTCAATATATATTGAACCGTATCTTTCATCAAGAGTTTGGAGATTGGTACAATCATAGATTCATAGCTGCTTAATATTACTCTCTCCGGGTAATATAGGAATTACTGAATTTGCAGGAACAGGAGAACACGTACGTACAGTTGATCTAATCCGCTGCGTAACTCTCGTTGATGACACTTTACGCCTTGTAATCAACATATACGCACAAGAATAGGAAGGAAAATTCTCGCCAAGCAACCACATAGCACCTATTTCTGGTCTTGTTTGGAGAGGTGCACAGGATTTCAACCCAAAAAAACCTCACCATCAAAAATGACCTTTTACTGAAACCACTATCCAAATCATTAATGTGGACGTGTCACCTACACGTTTTTCATTGTTTCTTAAATAAATATAAATGGTGCATACGAAATTTTGAAACAAAAAGTACTCACTCCTTCCATACTGTAAAATAAGGGGGTGTTTGGTTCCCACCTCCTAAACTTTAGTGGACTAAAATATTTTAGTGAGTTTTAGGTACCTCTTCATGACTAAAGGCTCTAAACTTTAGGGACCACTTTTAGTGGGGTAGTTTGGCATTTTAGTGACTAAAAGTGACTAAAATTTATTAGCTAAATTTTAGAGACTCCAAACCAAACACCCCCTAAGTTGTTTTGAACAACGATACGATCTCCAAAGCATAACTTTGACTTCATATTTCTATTAAAATATTTATTTAAAAGTGTTATATGTATACTTTTATGAAAGTATATTTCAAGATAAATCTATTTATATGGTTTTAACATTTTTAAACTCAACAACTTAAAAGTTATTCATAATTTATATTCTTAATATTTGACCAAAACCTTGTCTAAAATGACTTTTTTACAATATGTAGGGAGTATACCCATCTGCAAATTAAACAAACATGTGCACATCTACTGCCATCCTTTCAAGTGAAAAACTATGTACGTAGTATGTTTTAACGACGAAAAGGAAACCAAAAAAAAAAATGTGCCATGAATCTCCTTCTCAGGCATCCTTACTTTACTCTGATGTTTAGTAACCAGCTGAATCGGAATGCTTCTTTTTATGGGTAACAAACACGAGTGCTACAATATACCTTGCATGTATCAAACTATAGAGAAATTAGAATTCAATGCTGCAGTAATATGCGACGAATGGAGCAGCTATCTAGCAGCAGTGAAAGGAAAGTTGAAGGATTTGAGCTTACCTTTCATTTTTTTTTAACGCAGCTTACCTTTCAGCTATGGGAGCTGCCGATGAGCAATGCAAGACAGGAGTACACCTCCGCAGGGGATGGGACTGTTATACCCCCTCCATTCTAAATTATAAGTCATTCTAATAATTTTAGAGAGTATAAGTATACTATAAAAATATAATTAATGAAAAATCTAATATACTTTGTTAGTATTATAAATATTATTATATTATATTATCATATAAATTTAGTTAAACTTTAAATACTTTGATTCTCTAAAGTTTTTGAAACTTCTAGCACTGGTATAGAACACGCTTTTAACCCCAGTTTGTAAGGGCCTTTAGCCCCGGTTTCTGAACCGGGACTAAGGATTCGGGACTAAATGTCTCACCTTTAGTCCCGGTTCAGAGAACCGGGGCTAAAGCCTAACCTTTAGCCCCGCTTGGTAATACCAACCGGGACTAAAGGGTGCGTCAGGTGGCGCAGGCGGGCCACGCGGGGCAGCATCCTTTAGTCCCGGTTGATATTACCAACCGGTGCTAAAGGTCCATTTTTTTTCCTAGTTTTGGTATTTCTTATTTTGGTTTTCCAATTAAATTAGGTATTCAAATGTGTATATTCTTCGCTTCTAATACATGTATTTGCTGCTAATACATGTATTCACGCACTTATAAATTAGTTTCAAGCATTAAACACAAATAAACTATGAAACTCTATATATAAATATATTATGGAGCTATATATACATAAGTATAATATATATATGCACATAAAATTTACATCATTATCCATTGTTACTTGACTTAAGACACAACCGCTCTCGCCACTTAAATATCATACAGATGTTCGTCTTGATTTTGCTTGAGTGGTTCGGCCGGGTCGTAATAGTACTTGCCTTTAGGGTTGACCACTTTTTCAAGAAAAAATCCAGCAATTGTCTCTTGAATTCCTTTGAGGCGGACTTCTTGCAACACTTGTTGCTGCAACCATTGCGTCTTTAATTTGTATTATAAAGAAACAAGTGTTAATATACATAAGATTTAGTTAAGAGCAAGAAATAAATAAAATGGATGTATTATATATACATATCACATACTTGTAGTGTCTGATTAATAGTTCTTCTTGCATGCACCGTGAGGAACTCGCAAACGTAGTATCCACACAGATTGTTGCCTTGTGGCTGCCTTAGAACCCACTTTAAGATATGAAAAGATTACTATCGTCATCATACACATATGTTAAAGCATGGTAAGGTAACAGATTATGAGAGCTAGTAGAACTTACATTTAGCAGACGAGGACCCTTTAGTGCCACTTCCAGTTCTGGGCGGTGTTTCGGGACGAACCAAGCCCAAACCCTACTCAATAATTGGATCATTAGTTAATTAACTCTTGCAGTGTAGTTAAAGAGCAGGAATCCATATTTAAAGATCAAAGTTACCCCTTGATAATGTCTATCATATCTTGGTAATCTTCCAGTGGTTTTCTCAATGAGTCAAAGATTATCAATTGACTTCTTCTCATATCAAAGACTATGAGTATCCAGTGAAAACTGCATTTGTTTATAGTGTCAACATATATATCTTTATGTTGAATTGAGTAATAAGTAAGATAAATTGTGCAAACGATAACAACACTCACCCAAAGTTATATGAGAAGAGTATATATTCTCTGGTCTTTTGGTTGACCAAGAACCTCTGAAAATTCCTCTCCGTTTGAGGTATCCATTGATCTCGAGGAGTGTTTGGATCCGAGAATATGATTGATGGATCAATGAAACCAATATTCGTGTCTCCGTTACGTTTGAGCAATAACATCAAGAATCTGCATATATATGTTTGAGGATAGTTAGTTACTATACATATACATATGCTATAGTCCGATTACTAAAAGAAATGATCACTTACAGACAGTAGCAGCTCATCAGAGATTTGTCTAGAGTGTCCATATGGCATAGTTGGTGGAGCTCACTATACGGAACAAATATAAGGTCATCGCCCCGGAAGTAATGTTCTTGTCTAATTCTGATGCAAATGCAGTCGTCATCTGGGTTTTTGGTACATGCCTCCATGTACCACGAGTTTAACCTGCGCATTTGCGTACCAAGTTCCCTGAGGGCCCATGGGTTGTACAGACTTCTCCACGTACATAAGTTCTCTTCCACTCATCGACTATAGTGGCATTTGCGATGAGTGCATTTCCTAGAAATTGAGTCGCGGTTAGACCAGCTCCTGACAAGAACTCTTCCATACCATCATAATTGACCCTGGGGCCACTGTAGTCTTCTAGCACGCTCATGTTTGAACCATATTGATTCCCAACAACTAGCGGGGGTACTGATTGATTCGATTGTTCCCTGAGCTGTGGGACACCCTTCCCTACTCTTCTCTCTTTATTCTTCTTCTCGTCAATTGCCTTTTTGAGAGTGCGGTCATAGTCCGATAGTGGAGAACTCTTCTGAGCATCATGTAGCTTTCTCTTATGAGCATCCACCGCTTGCCTTAGAGCTGATTGATGTAAGAAGAACGGTTGGTTAGCTTCTTTCCTTGCTTTATGGTCGTCTTCTATTTTCTTGAAATGTGCGTCCACTGAGGCCTTTACTGAAGCGTCTATTTCTTCTTCAGTCTTCTCATACAAAAGTTTCTGAGGAATCTTAACTTTCCTTGTAGCTTGCCTCTTTGCTTTTGGTTGGCGGGCCGACACCTTTGCTTTTGTGGCGGTCCTCTTCTTTGGCGATGGGGCCGGTGTTAGCATTGGAGACCGTCGTGGAGGCGATGTGGCCGGTGTTGGCGTTGGAGACCATCGTGGAGGCGATGGGGCCGGTTTCGGCGTTGGAGAACGTCGTGGAGGCGATGGGGCCGGTTTCGGAGATGGAGACCGTCTTGGAGGTTCTGGGGACGAAGCCGTGTCGTGCATTTCACCATCATCATCTCTCGCAACACTATGACCAGCAGGTGATGAATGGTGACTTAGGTCTCTCGGTGAGGTCCTGCAGTGAAAACAACGAGTGTGAATAAAGTATCGCTATTTAAGCCAATACAAAGTTAGTGAAAAAGATTTAGGTATATATGATTCACTTTCATTCGCACCTAGGATGACGAGGAGGAGGCGGCGACGGTACAATAGGAGGTGATGCCCCAAGAATAATGATATAGCGCTTGTGCCAACAAATAAATGTCTTCTCCGCTTGTCCTAAAGTCGTCTCCCCATCACCTCCTTCAATGTCAAGCTTAACATTGCGATGACCTTTTTGAACTCTATCCACCGAGACGCGAGCATATCTAGCTGGTATTTTTTACCCATGGCATATTGGTGTCTTCGTAGGGTCGATAGGAGATACAACACCGGTAGCCACCATAATTGTGGTAGCCCCCTCTGGAATGTGTAGCTCACGTGGTGTATTCGGTTCTGTGATGTCATCCACAGGGAAGCGTAGCTTTGCGTCATCACTAGGTTGAGGCACTTCCGTGGAAGCACAACTGCTTTTCAACTGAGCTGATGGGCAGTTGACTTCCGGTACTGATCCAGTACTTTGCATTCGGCTCATTGCTAACTCCACTTGCCTTTTGATTTCCTCGCTCATTCTCGCTTTAAGTTTCTCTTCTCGCTCTTTTGCTTGAATAGCTGCTTCGCGTGCTTCACTAAGCATTTGCGACATGCTAAGTTTCATAGCTTCCTCCTCTTTCTTCTTTCTCTGGTGGCTTCTATATGTATCTTTGTCTTGAGGGAAGGCATGCTTCCACGGCACCGCGCCATGACCTCTCGTTCACCCACCGTGTTCCGCAGTCCCCAGGGCATATGTCAGCTCATCCTTATCTCTATCTGGTGACCATACTCCTTGTTCCCTCAAAGATTGAGCGTAAACCAGTTTCCTTGCTGCTTCTGTGAGTCCTTCGGTATACATTAATCTCCCGGTCTGAGGGTCAAGGCCTCCCCGTGACCAAAAAACCACCACTTACCGCGCTCATTCCAGTTACCTGATTCTGGTTGGATTCCCCTAGCTTGAAGGTCCTCTTCTAATTTTTCCCACTTAGGAATAGTAGTCATGTAGCCACCTGATCCCATGTGATGATGGTATTGCTTTTCTCGGGCATTCTGTTGGTTCTGTTGCGCTCGTGTTGTGCCCTCTTCGGATGTCTTGGAAGCTACAAAGTCATCCCAAAACGGTCTCAACTTGACGTAGGCCTTATTGTTGAAATCTGGAGTAAGGTTCTTCTTGATAAAATCGGTGTGCAATTTCTTCTTCCAGGCCTGGAATTGTGTTGCCATCTTCTTCATAGCCCAGTCCCTAACTCTCCCCTTCAAAGCTTCATCTTCTGTATCGAGCGAGAAATTTTGAAGAACATCTTGCCAAATTATTTAGAAATTTCCTTTTCCATTTTCCATTTAGAAATCCATTAATAAACTAAACAAGCAACTAATATCATTTTCCTTTTTATTTTTCCTTTTTCTTTTTCTAACAAATATCCATTTAGAAATTACTCAAAATTCAATTACTAAATCAACCTTTTTCCTTTTTCTTTTTTCCTCTCCTTCCTTCTAGATCTTTCCTCCTCCTCCTCCTCTCCTCTCCTTCGTCTCTCTCCTTTTCTTTTCTTCCTTTTCTTCTCTCTCTTCTCTCGATCTCTCTCTCCGGTGGCTTTGCTGACCGGCCCCGCCGGCCTAGCTCTCTCGGACGGCGCACGGGCCCGTAAGGTGGAGGCGCGGCGGCGGCGGAGAATGTAGACGGCAGCGATGCGCGCGGCAGCGGCTTGCGCAGCGCGTGCGGCGGCGCGACGAGGAGGACGGCGCGGCGGCGGCGCTCGGGCGAGTGGCGGACATGGTCGGGTGGGGCTAGCGCGCGCGGTGCGCGGGGGCGTTGGCGCACCGACGAGTCGTGGGCTCCTCCGATGGCGACGATGACGACGGCGTGGCGGCGGTGCGTCGAGGAAGAAGGCCGCGAGATCGACGAAGAAGATATGAGGGGAGGAGGAAGACAGGAGATCGGCCCGCGGCTTATATAGGAAGGTTGTAGATACATAGAGTAACAGGCCAAGTGCTATGACTACAGCTCTGCTCCCCAAAAGGATTCATACCATCCGTGCTCAAACCGAACCTTAAGTTTCTTACGTCTTCTGCAAACTCCGGGAATTCTCTGTTAATTGCTCTCCGCTGGGACCCATCAGCAGGGTGTCTCAACATGTTGTCTGACTTACGGTCTTCTTTGTGCCATCGCAACAACTTTGCATGGTCCTTGTTTCTGAACAGACATTTCAGGCGAGGTATTATAGGAGCATACCACATAACTTTGGTAGGGATTTTCTTCCTAGGACGCTCTTCGTCCTCAACATCGTCAGGGTCATCTCGCCTGATCTTATACCGCGATGCTTTACATACGGGGCATTCATCCAAATTCTCGTAGTCCTTGCCATGGTACAGGATGCAGTCATTTGGACATGCATGTATCTTCAAGATTTCTAATCTCAGAGGGCACACGACCTGTTTTGCTTCGTACGTAGTGACAGGCAATTCGTTAGGCTTCGGAAGCATCTTTTTTTGAATCTTGAGTAATTGCCCAAATGCCTTGTCGGATATGCCATTTTTTGCCTTCTATTGTAGCAACTCCAGTGTTGTACCCAACTTATTTTGTCAATCTTCGACGCTCGGGTATAGTAGTTTCTTGTGATCCTCTAGCATGCAGTCAAACTTAGCTTTCTCTTTTTCACTTTCACAATCTCTTTGTGCATCACGAATGACTTCACCAAGACCATCATCTTCAGAGAGTGTGTCCTCTGCCCCTGCCTCTTCTTCTGCTTCCACCATTGCAGTATCATTGAAGTCACCATATTGAGCAATAATGTCGTCAGGGTCCAATTGCTCTTCTTAGTCTTCTTCCATCATAATTCCGGTTTCTCCATGCTTGGTCCAACAAATATAGTTCGACATGAAACCCAACTTCAACAAGTGTGAGTGAAGAGTCCTTGAGCTAGAATATTCCTTCAAATTTTTGCACAAGGTGCATGAACAACACATGAAATTACCATCCCGCTTGTTTGCCTCAGCCGTTCTTAAGAAATCATGCACGCCATCAATAAACTCTTTAGAGCGGTGATCTACATTGTACATCCAATCGCGTGTCATCGTCTGTATTATATGACCCAAAACATAATTAAATTTCTCATTTTGGTCAAAAAATAAAATTATAAAAATACCGAAAGGTCTGCATTAAAAATAACATGAGATGGAACACCATCATGTGTCATTTCCGAGTCACACAAAAACTAATGTATGCTCTATGAAAGCCTCGACATAACGTATGCTGCTAAGACCGCTAGCACTATACAGAGAAAACCTAAAATGCACTTCAGTAGCATAATGATCTCCCGACCAATCCCAACTAAAGCAGACAGATCATTATTCGTCTGTTCAACATCGACGAGCTCCTTGAGCTGGCTCGCTGCCTCATCAGCCTTCGTAGCCTTCGCCACATGTTTAACATAATCTTCCTCCCGGTACCAGCCGCGGCATCCAGTGTCATCCCACTGAAAATAGAAATAAAAAATTAACATTTTAATCAAAATCATCAGAAAATATAGGTACAAATTAACCATAACCATCAAATGAGAGAAAATATATAACTCACATTGCGATCTGGACACTTATAGAAGATCCGACCGTTGTTGGGACCCGCCTTCCCCACTCGGTACTCTTTCACAGTTTTTTGCATACACTTGCCACAGGTAATGAGAGGGAGGTCTGACCTTAGTTTCTTTAGAACCCGATCAGAGGCCAAGTACCCCGAAGCAGTTGTTATCTACTCTCTATACTAATTTTTCAAACTAGATATTATAAATTCCTCATATTCGAAACAAAGAAAATAAAATAATTAAAATTTACATTTCTCTAAAATCATCAAATGTGCCATGTATACAACTAAAGTATTCTAGGTAGCTAACTTCTTTATCTAAATATATAATTATTTTGAGCTCAAGTGGCATATATATAAATCAAGAACAATCCACCATAAATTCATCATTTAATAATATCCTAAAAATCTATATTTCTCAAACTAAGCTAAACTAATCTTGAATGTATGTTGAGCTCAAGTGGCATATAAATTAAGAACAATCCACCATACATTCCTCATATAATCCACAAATTAAATAAATTAATAATATCCTAAAAATCTATAATTCTCTAACTAAGCTAAATAATTCACTAAAATCTCTATTTTCAACTAATTAAACCATAAAATGTGGTAGATATAGTACAAATGAAAGGTGTATACTTAAAATACTAGTTTTAGTTGTATTTTTCAAATATTCAAACAATGTCAAATGAATGAAGCTTAAAATGGCAAAGAGATAAAATCATAAAGAAAAATCACACATAGACCAAGAAACAACATATGCTGCCGCTAAAACATGAGAGGTTGAAGATAGTAACCTTTGAACGAGTCGATGGAGGCGTAGAAGTGATCAAATGAAGCAATGACCGAAGATGAGATGAAGAACAATGAACAACACACCAAGAACAAGCAAAAACAGAGAGGAAGAAATGAGCTCTCGGGCTCGGGCAGGGGAGGAAGAAAGTTCAAATAGGGGGGACCTTTAGTCCCAGTCCATAGAACCAACCGTGACTAAAGGACCAGAAATAGCATCGGTTTGTGCCTTAAACCGGGGCTAAAGGTTTAACCCCGGTTGGTAACACCAACCGGGACTAAAAGTCCCCCCTGACAATGTCTAACAACTAAGCCGTTGGGAGGGGACTTTTAGTCCTGGTTGATGTTACACCAACCGGGACTAAAGATACCTTTAGCCCCGGGCACAATTTTCACCGGGGCTAAAGCTGATTTTGGAAATCAGCCAAATGTATGTTCTGTAGTAGTGTAGTAATTTTAGATAGGAGTATATACAATATAACCAAGCAGAGCTAAGCCTTGTCTGAATACGCACGCGTGTTGGATTGGATCACATCTTGATAATTGGTGCTCATACACAGCACTGCAGAATGAGTAGGGAGATATCTTGTATCTACTCCCTAATGAGATGGGGAAAGGACTGGACTGGAGCTACTCTCCCTCTCCTGTCATTTTTCAACCAAGTATCTTTCAAGAGTATGTAGTGGGGGTACCACAATGACCGTCTCTCTCTCCCCTCCTGGAGAGTTCCACCAATGGAAGCATGGGAACGCCGGTGCAGTGGCTGGGTCACCGTATCCAAGGCTAAGGTCGGCAAGCAGCCGAGGAGGACGGTGAGCTCTGATGTCGGCGCATCCACGAAACAGCTCAGGTGAAACACTTGGGCCAACAACCCGCACAAAGCCACTTGTTTCTCTTCCATTGGACAACCTCGCGGGTAAGCAATTTTTGAATAACATGACAATTTTTTTTAAAAAAAAAGAGCCGTGCCATGCCTCAAAACAAGAGATTATCATTTTCAAATTCGACTTTCAAAAGGCTTTTGATAGGATTGAGCATGAAGCCATGTTGCAAATTATAAAGTTCAAAGAGTTCGGTGCTAAATGGATTTCCTGTATGAATTTGATGTTTTTAGTTCTAGCACTTCCTCTGTTATTCTTAGTAGCAACCCTGGAAAAGTTTTCCACCGTAAAAGAGGGATTAGGTAGGGTGATCCCCTATCTCTACTTCTCTTTGTCTTAGCTGATGACTTGATGCAGAGCATTATCAATAAGACTAAAGATATGGGGTTAATCAATCTCTCACTGCCTCTAAATTACACATCTGACTTCCCAATCCAGTATGCTGATGACATTCTCATCATCTTGGAAGGCTGCAGTAGACAGCTATTCACTCCCAAAGCTCTGCTCAACACATTTGCTAACTCCACTGGTTTGAATGTAAACTTCACAAAATATTTTCTGGTGCCCATCAAAATGTCAGCTAAGGAAACTAGACATTTAGCTGCTACTTTTGGATGCTTGGTTGGAGACCTCCCTTTTACTTATCTTGGGCTCACTAAACCAAAAGTGGAGAATTTTCTCCCCCTGTGTCTAGATGTGACCAAAGTCTAGTTAGCACTTCCCTTTTTTTCTCACAAGCTGGCAAGTTGCAAATGGTAAATTCAGTGTTCTCTTCTCTCCCAACTTTCTTCATGGGCACCTTTCTCCTTCCTGTCTCAATCATGGAGCAAGTTGATAAATACAGAAAATACTGTCTCTGGAGGGGCTCAGATGATGACAATAGAGTGAATGCCAAGGCAGCCTGGACGCCTGGACTATGGTAGCAAGGCCAAAAGAAGATGGTGGTCTTGGTGTTCTAGATTTAAAATCCTAGAATGAGGCTCTTCTGCTGAAACACTAACACAAATTCTTTAACAAAGACGATACTCCCTGGGTTCATCTCATCTGGGAAGAGTACTGCTCTAATGACAAGCTTCCAAGCAATATTAGAAAGGGTTCCTTCTAGTGGGGGGACATTCTAAAACTGCTAGATAAGTTCAAAGAATTAGCTGCTCTTAATGTTTATGATGGGGCCACCTGTTTGCTTTGGGAGGACTATTGGGCTGGTCAGCCCCTTAGGCTTTCCTTTCCTGAGTTGTTCTCATTTGCCAAAAAGTCCTATATCTCCTTGAAAAGGGTTGTTGCCACAAATCCATCTTCAGATCTTTTTAATCTTCCCCTCTTGGTGGAAGCCTATGGACAATTTCAACAGCTTCAGGCAACTATGAATCCCCTGCTTGCCCCTGAATCACAAGACCATGCATAAAGGAAGGGACTCCTGGTACTACATTTGGGTAAACTCTTTCTTTTCATCCAAAATGGCTTATCACCACCTTATTGGGATTAGAGGGGAGAACCCGCTTTAAAGCAAACCTGGAAATCTTCCTGTCAACCCAAGCACAAGGTTTTCTTATGGCTTGTTTGCCAAGATAGACTGAGCACTCGCAACATCATGAGAAGAAGGCATTAGCACCTACCCTCTTTTTGATTGTGTCCTCTATGCACTAGGTACCGAAGAGACAGTGGACCATCTTTTTCTGGAATGTGAAACAGCCAAGACATGTTGGGAGCTCATTGGGTTAATAGTGATAAGCACTCCATATAGTTACAGTCATTTTAAAAGTTTCAGAGAACAACTTGGATCCCCTTTTTACTTGGAAGTCATTATCTTGATGTGCTAGAGCATTTGGTCTTTAAGAAATGATCCGGTTTTTAGATTCGTGGCTCGGAGATTTTCAAGGAAAACTTCAGGCAACTCCTTTGGAGAGCTAAGAAGTTCCCTGCTATAGAATTATTGCTAGAGCTTGTTGTGTAATCCTGTTTTTTTTTTTTTTTTCTTTCTTTGTCTCCTAAACTTCTTTCGGGAGTCCGTCACTCTCTCTGTCTTGCTTTGTAATCCTCTCGATTGTTGCTTTCTGTTTAATAAAATGTTTTTTTATAATAGAGGTCCTCAATGGCCTCTCCTGTTCTTTTAAAAAAAAAATCAGTACGACGCCCATACTGTTCACAGGGTCCATGTTCTCTGCTACAATGAACAGTGTAACAGTTTGGTCTCACACCCCTGTTCCTCTCGGTTTGAAGCCCTGCCACTACGCTACATGCTTAGGGTTCGCTCCCTATTGGTCCAACATCTAAGGGTCCGACGATACGCAACTCCTTTTTGTCAACTTGATTTTGATGATCTTCGTGTTTGGTTTGGTTCCCATCTTATGGTCTTGGCCTTTTGCTTGTTTTGAGTCTTCAATAAAGGTTCTAAAGTTAGACAAGGTTACGGTACAAACTTTACTTGTTAAGAAATAATACTTCAAATAAATCTAAACCGTTTATTTTTAATTTTTTAATTAATTAATTATAATTAACTAACCTAGAAAATAAGAATATCATCAAATCTTTACACAAGGGAAGAGAAAATCCAGCACAAAGTCCCTTCTTTTCTGTGTGCATGCCGCACGGCCCCTTCCTTAATTTTGGATACCTTGCTATTTTAGTTTTTTGTTAATATATACATGTATACCTACACTATATGTACACAAGACCCTTAAATAAATACTCAAGTCTATTTATTTATGGATGAAGTTAGTTTATATATTTCTAATATATTTATCTTAAAATTATTCAATTTTTTATAATATTGAGTCATATTAAAATTATACACCAATCATGTTGCATAGTCAATTATTAAAAGATACGTTACATAATTGAGTGCGTACATTATGTCAACTTAAATAATACATATATATAGTGAGCATGTAAAGTGTAGCGCATAAAATTTCATGTACACACACTGTTATATACACTAACACGTTCTTTGAGCACATACAAGTTTCAGCATGTTGAGCACGTATATACATGTACGCCGCGAGTTATTGTATAAAAACTAGATAGTGTATATATGCTAATTAAATTATGACATATGCAAAGTTATAAAAAATATAAAACATATTTACTAAATTCAATAGATCTTGTGTGCATCAATTAGATTTTTAAAAAAATCTTTATATGTGAAACTTTTCTTATTTTGCGCAGCGGTGGCAAAATGACCTTCGTGGCGGACACTTTTTTTATTCGTTGCGGTAAATCCATACGATTTACCGCGGTGGACATTTTCTATTTACCGTGACAGGCAATTTTGCCCGCTGCGGTAAATCGATTTACCGCAACGGGCATCTCAACATGTTCGCCACGGAAAATAGGCATTTACTGTGGTGAATGTATTAACAAGCCCGCTGCCGTAAATAGATTTACCGCAGCGGCCGTTCTTTGAGGCCCGCTACGGTAAATCGAGGCCCAGCCCAATAACACATATACGTATAAATGCAAAACTCTAGGGTTTCATTCAGCCTCATCCCAATCGGTCCTCCCGACCTCCGCCGCCTCCCGAGTCCCGACCTCATCCTCGCCTCGCCTCTCGGTCCTCGCCCCATCCCACTCGGCCCCCATCCTCTTCCTCGATCTCGGTCCTCGCGATCCTTGCCCCGACCTCGCGTCCTCGCCCCATCCCACGCATGACACATCTCGCCAAACCTGTGAAGCCGACTGCTGCTGCGGCCTCGTCATCAGCTGTCGCTTCAACTCTGACGGGCATGCGGCAGCGCTTCGGCTCGTCGTCACTACCCTGTGGGAGGAGGCCGGTGCCGACTCAACGGAGCACGTCGTCGTCGTCGTCTACGCGCCCCGCGCCTGCGGTGAACAGCGGTACACGTTGTCGTCTCCCCCAGCTGATTTGCGGTTCCATCTGTTTGATTGTGCAGTGTGTGGTGCATCCGACCTCATCGCCTTCTGTGCTGCAGATCCATGGCGGAGATCTGCTCCGAGGTGCTCGACGCCAAGCTGCAGATCCATGGCAGGGCGGAGTGGATCTGCGGCGGGGCTAGGATTTCAGATCCGATGGGCAGCGGCAAAGGAAGACAACAACGGTGGTGCAGCTTGGATCTAGACGACGGTGGTGCGGTGCGGCAACGGCGGCGAATCGACGGTGGCAGTGCGATCTGGGTCCAACGTGACCCAGATCCAAGCCCAAGTGGGCTTTTTTTTCTTTTTTTTTTTTTTCCACTGATTAACCGTGATAGGCATCATAAAGTGTCCGCTATGGTAAATACATTTTCCGCAGCGGGCATAGAGGACCGTTGTGGTAAATCACGATTTATCGTGACCTTGTCACCGTAGCGGACCCCTTTGCCCGCTGCGGAAAATAAGAAACGCCCGTCAGAGTAAACCAGGTCTGTAGTAGTGTTATTTATTATATCTTTTAAAATTTTAAAATTTTAAAATATATATTTCATCTATTACCTTCTAAGAAAAATAATAGGTGACTCTAGCCATTCGATCTAATTAAATGAAGGGCTCACAGTTATTTTAGGTACCACGGCAAAGACCTGTAAAGTTTTGTTTGAGGCGTTGATTATCCAGATCATGACTTTGGCTAAGTTCAAGCCACTTTTGCACCGTTTGAACTATATATAAAAACACTAGCAAATAATGATAGCCTAAATGGTCATATTAATATTAAACACCAAAGTCCAAACTAAATAGGTCAAAAGTCTGTTGTTCTTACACCAAACTAAAACTTTGTTACGAAGTTTCTTGATAAATAGATGGCATTTTATTTTTAAATCTTTTCTCAAAACTAATTCATTTCATATTGAATTTCAGGTAGATTTTAGATGTCCTTCATATGGATTGCAAGCATAATCCACGAACTACCACTACAAAGATATGACCTTCTACGACGTTACACTATTGTCGTAGAAAGTGAAAAATTAGTCGTATTTCACAGTTTGCGACGTAGACACTAGTCGCATTTCACAGTTTGCGACGTAGACACGACAAAAATACATTCGTCGCCTATTCCCCGTAGCTAATGGTGTTCTACGACAAAACTAATATTTTTGTCGTAATTTTATGACATTCATGCTTGCGTCGTTGCGTTGATTTACGACAATCAATTATTGTTGTTGTTAAGTAAAGAAAACGCCATGAACCATTGACAATGGATGTCTATACAGGTGCCACGTAAGATAATAAAATATCATAAAAAATTATTGTCACACAACATGGTAATTCAATATACAATAGCGAAATCTATATATTGCGGACAAAGTTTATAACGAACAAGCAAATTGCAAAAGGACACATTCATTACACCACTTGGCAAATCAGATCCATTAATATAGTTCTATGTCCAAATAATTCCCATGTCAAACTCATCCAAAAATACATGACCTCACATGTCAAGTCATCACTAAGTCATAATGAAATTTATCTAAGTGTTGCACCAACTCTTGTAGGCGTGCTGCAGCAGTAGTGGTCTCTTGGACGCCATAGACTTAATGCCAACATTTTACAGAAATTTATTTGCAAAAATGAGCAATGGATTCTCCAATAGTCTTTGGTTGTTCCCATCTGGTCAAAGTGAGCCATGATAGTTTTCAATTGAGCCTATCATGACAAAAAAAGTTTGGATTAGTAGCTAAAATGGGTTGCACAAGGGTAGCTAGTAAAGAGCATATTCGTCTCATGTTAGGACAACAGCTTAAGTTTTCATTATCATCATAAAAAATCACTACAATAATATTCAAATTCTTTCTTAATGAATAACTAGCTCGAAGTGCCATCCAGGGTGTAACAATATTGAGATTCTAAAAGCAGTAGTTCAGTAGTGTCTATTAGATAATTTTCCTTAATATAAATGCACAAAACCAAGAATGCTAATAAAAATGTATCACCATAATCCCAACAGCATCAGTACTTTCTAAACAACCAAATGCTATAGAGTTGACTGTTACGTACAAATCCTAAAGGCATTGAAGCATACGGCAAATCCATGAAACAACTGAGTCTGCCTCGCAGTATCGCACCAAATGATCTACACAGACCAACTTTTACAGTCTGCATTAAAGGGCTCTACACATATAATGCAAACCTAAATTAGAGCCCATAAAAGGAACAAATTGATAATGTTACAAGGGTATCATCTAAATGGGTTGGGAACTGCACATCAAAGATAGCTGGCAGAGTAGCTGATCTAACATTTACCTTTCCATACTTTTCATTCCTTGTTTGGAGGTGCAGAGATACTACTGCATTTGCATATAACAGTTTATGGTCAGCTCAACATCGAAGATTAAAATTCTAAGTAACACAAGAATGATTGAGCAATGAGCATCTTAATAATCTCTTATTTGTGGTTTGTTTACTGACAAGTTTGTTCGTTCACATAAACCTGTAATGTTGTACAGGTTATTATTATATGCATTTTTTTCATCTTTGGACCTACACCAAATTTTCTTAACCTAACTCAGTTCAATCTATGCTAATTTGCTTGAAGCTTCGTTTCTTTGCTTTACCAAATTACAAAGCAGTTCTGAATAGCTGCTTTTGGAAAAAAAAAAGGAGGGTTCTGAATAAGTTTTCCTTTTACAGATGAGAGTAATGGTTAACCCTCCTAAACCTGGAGATATCTCATACCTCAAGTTCGCCTCAGAAGTTTTAGTCTGCATCCAATTTCAGTAGAAAAATGAAACTATGCGGGATACTGAATACTTATTTGTCTTTTTTTGTACATTCTTAAGTTTTATGTTTGATGTGGCTCCAAATGATGTTTCAGCAAGTCCGTCCATGAATCTTTGAGGAGGAGAGCACACATGATGACAGATGGTTTCAACAGTTGCCGGAATGTCATGTGCAATTTCACAGAAGGTGACATCAAAATTCTAAACTTTATTGGTTTGCATAAATTAGAGTATGGTTATTGCTTACTTGATTCTCTTGCAGGAGCTATGTACTCTTTCCCCCAAATACAGCTGCCACCAAGAGCCATTGAAGTGGCAAAAATAGCCGGCAAACCAGTAGACGTTTTCTACTGTCTCAAGCTCTTAGAGGCAACCAGAATTTCCACTATTCCTGGCTCTGGTTTTGGGCAAAAGGAAGGGTAAGTGATTTTTTTAAATGATGAAGTTTCATAACTTTAAGACTTCAAAACATAATACATGTTATGAAACCAGATAAGTAAACTTCCCCTTTTGAGACATGTTACTTTGACTTTCTGGGATCTGTAAATAACAAGAGTAGGAAATCTGAGAGGACGTTACTGAAGCGATGGATTTGTTAGTTTTTTTTCTGAACACAGGGTGTTCCACCTTCGGACAACAATCCTTCCAGCTGAGGAAGACTTCCCTGCCATCATGTCGAGCTTCAAGAAGTTCAACGACTCATTCATGGAGCAATACGAAGGCTACTCCAGGATGTGAACAAGAGCAGAACGTGCTACTCTAGAACGTACATACCTGATGGGTGCTTTTCACTAGTGAACTAAGTAATTAGACCAGATCTGGATGCAAATAACCAAATAGCATAAGTTAGGGTAGGGGTGCTTGCCGCAATAGCAAGGGAAGAGAAGGGGCGCGCATACCTGGTGGGTGCTCGTCGCCGGCGGAGGACACGAGGATCTAGCACTTGGCTTATGGCGAGGGCGGGGACGCAGGGGCCGCGCCTCGTCTCCTCGGGCGCTGAAGATGACGGCGGGGGCGAGAACATGGCAGCCGCACCTTGCTCCTCAAGTCCTCAGTGCTGACGTCAATAGGGCGCCCGGCTGCGGAGCGATGGGGCGCGCGGCCACGGAGGCGAGGCAGGCCACAGGCGGTGGGCGCGGGGGAGAAGAGCATGGCCGCCGGAGGTAGAAGACGACCTCCGTGCATGAATGGATAAGGAGGAAAGTCCAAAGGGGATGTCCTCTGCTGCTATGCGTGAATGGATAAGGAGGAAATAAAAGAAAGGGAAAAAAGAAAGAAAAAAAAGGTACGTAATATAGATATTTCGTTCTTTTGGACTATCGGAGAAGCTATTTTGCTAAATGATTCAAAAAATTGATTTAACTTCTCAAATAAATCTGGTCCACAGGTGAGGCTACAAACGAAACTGTTTTTACCGGAACCGGAGCTCTATCAAACGAGCCTCGCGTGGGTTTGTTTTTTGTTTTCTCAATTTTTTTTGCCACGCCTTCTTGGATTTAGGTGGGTCAGAATAATCTTTTTGGTTGACTTTTTGTCAGTTCTGTCATGCGCGCTCGTAAAATCATGTGTATAATATTGTCTTCCTTGGTTTATAGATTTGACGCTAGGATTTTATAAATAAGTTTGTGGTCTAGTTGTTGGGTTATTGATTGCTAAGTGTCGGTTGCAAAATTCAATTCTTACTTTTGTTTTCTTTAATATTTTTAATTTTTTAAATAATTGTCTATTCTTGTGTGCTTTTTATATTATATAAAATAATAGTTTCTATTCATGCGCGGCAACCCTAAACCGTATACGTACTGGACAAGTCTATAACCCATTTAGTCGATCTTCCTCTATTTGTCTCGGTCGTTGCTCTAGGACTTCCATGGCAACGCTGGTTACAGATTGAGAGCAAGGTAGGAGAAGAGCAAAGGATTCTTGCAGGCACAACTGCGAAACATCGACAACACCTAGTTGTGCTGTACGATCCGATTTGGTCTGGTCTGCCAACGAAACAACTTATATTGTTCATGGCTTCAATTTGACTTCTTAAATCTCACATGTTTCTTGCCGATCTTGACCTACGAGTTACTAGTATCCCAAGTAATGGAACCACATAATTCCATTATGTTAGAGTGTGCAGCAAAATTTGGCTCACCCACGAGCCAACATTTCTCGAGTCTAGGTTCACTAGAGCCCACAACATATCTAGACCTTAGGTCTAACTCAACCTAAAAGACCAGCCTGATAGGTAAGGGTTGTCCCGCCTTATATGTTGTACCCCCCACTATCAATGATCGATATGAGACTAAACCTAACAATCTCCTCCGTCACACATCGAACTTAACTATTCTATCACACTACACCGTGAGATCACCAGAAGATGTTTTATAGGCCCCGAGTCCAACGCTTCATATCACACAACCTGTGTGACCTCCGAGACGTTAACGGCCCCCTGTCACCATGTGACCCCTGTGATTTTTCAGGTTTTCTGACCATCGGATCTGATACCACTTGTTAGAGTGCGCAGCGGAATTCGGTCTAACTCGCTATAAGCACACAATATATTCGGTCCCCTCGTGCCCAGATTCACTGGAGCTCACAATATATTCAAGTCTTAGACCTAATTCAACACAAAAGGACTAGTGTGATAGGTGAAGGCTATCCTCGCCTTATATGTTGTGCTCCCCCACCATCAAATACCGATGTGAAACTAAACCTAACAATCTCCCCCGTAACACATTAGATCCAACTCTTCCATCACACTACACCGTGCGATCTCCGAAAGATGTTATCCAGGCCGCGAGTCCAACGCTCATCCTACAAACCGTGTGATCTCTGAGACGTTAAGAGGCTCTCCCGTCACATGTGACCTCTGAGATTTAAGTTTTTTCTGACCATGACCTCTGATACCACTTGTTAGAGTGCGCAGTAAAATTCAGCCTAGGTCCATTAGACCCATGAGTCAGCGCCCCTTGGGCCTAGGTCCATTGGAGCCCACAACATACCTAGACCTTAAGCCTAACTCAACCCAAAGACTAAACCTGTGGCGGGCATTTTTGTCCTCCGTTGCGGACACGTTAAGATGTCTGCTGTGGTAACCTATTTACCGCAGCGGACATCTTAAAAAGTCTACTGCGGTAAATCGATTTACCACAACAGGCAACATTAAAAGCCCGCCACAGAAAAGGCTGAGGCCCAATAGCCCAGGGCCTGCTGGGCTCATATAAATGAGGAGTCTAGGGTTTCTCAGTCCGCACTGAATCATTCCACTCGGCCTCCCCCGATTCCACCCGACCGCCGCTTCCACCCGGCATCCATCCGTGCTACTCCTCCCCTCCCCGCGCAGTCCAAGCCGCCTCCGCCACCACCTGCACCTCCCAGCACCTCACGGGCACCACGTCCAAGGAGCCTCCACCCCGTGCGCAGCCCAAGCACGGCGAGGGAGGGCCCCCCATCCCATCCATGTCCCCAACTCGGGGCTACGGCGCAGAGCTATGGCGCGCGGGGCGCGGAGCGGCGGTGTGCAAGGTTTGGCGGCGTGCGGGGCCTCAGCGGTGCGTGGAGCTTTCACGCGCGGGGCGCAGAGCGGCGTTGCACGCAACACCGAGCGGCGGCGTGCGGGGCCTGGGTGGCGCGTGGGGCCATAGCGGCACGCGGAGCAGCGCCGGTCGCGTGGAGCCACGATGGCACGCGGGCTGGCTGCCTTGTTCACCTCCGCCAGATCTGGGCTGTGGATCACCTACGCGGGCGGGCATGACTACATCTAGTCGCTTCCGCTGCACCTGCGCATCTAGTGGTAACCCCGTGATCTATAACTAGCACTAGTCCCTGGTTTATGGGGTAGAAAAATTTTGTTTTCTAGCTAGCGTAGCAACCTCATAACCCTACATATGCCTATGATGCCAACTGCTGAGCTACGAGCCATTGAACCTCCTCAGCCTGCCTCCTTTGCTCCTCTGCCTATCATGACTGCTCCTCCTGCATTCTCGCAAGAATGGTCAGGAGGGTGGCCTCTGAAGAACCTGAGGCGGGAGCTGGAACTGAACCTGACCCACTGGCCTTGTGGTCGTGTGACCTGGGTACGTACTCGGGAATCGGCCGGTAATCCTCATCAGAACTGTCTAAGGGAAGGTCATCTCCGTAAACATCGCCAGCTGCAGTGTCAATCTGAGCGTCTAAATCTGCAAGCTTGGACTCAACAGCCCAAGTGGATCCACAGCCCAGATCTGGCGGCGACAGGCCGCCTCCATCCGACGATGGCGGATCTGGTGGTGGGCAAGTTCCCGGCGGATCCAGCGAAGGGGGCCCGGTGGCGGCGGATGCAGCAAGGTGCGCCTAGCGGCAGGCTCTGAACAGGCTCGTTAGCAGGCTCAAAACGGGCTCGCTGGCGGGCTCGAGGTTTTTTTGTTTTTTAAAATGATTTACCGTGGCGGACGTCCTAATGTGCCCGCCGCGTTAAGTCGATTAACCGCAACGGGGAAAGCGGCCCACTGTGGTGATGCCATGATTTACCGTGACCTTACCATGGTCCGCTGCGGGAAACCAATAGTGCCCATTGCTGAAAATAACTATTGTAGTAGTGGAGACCGTATTGACCAAGTTAAGACGGTGGACGAGCAAGTCGAGCGTGAGGCTCATGAGGACTCGGAGCCGGGTCGGGTGAGGACGAGGTGGCACGAGTCGAACGGTTTGATGGTTTGGGCCTCAAAACCATCGACGGACAATTTCCATGTTTGGGCCTCAAACTCGGGGTTCGGTGGTTGAGCCAAAATTCACCAGTGGCGGTTTTACGGGTTTGGGCCTCAAAACCCGGGCGGAGCTTCCGAGGAAGCGGGGGCGGCACGTAGTGGAATCCTGGAGGTTGCGTCGAGGCGACGACAAGTCCGGGCAGGAAGCGGGGCCGTCCGATCGGATCGAGGAAAATATCTGCCGAGTTGGATTACAATGTCTCAGGACTAGGTAATTCGCTCATGTATCTAGGAGGTGTTTTGGATATGTCCATGCGCCGTTAAGTAGTGATGATGGGCGCTTAGCGCCCTCACCTCTTTCATTCCGCCATTCCTCCCTCCCACTCTCTCTAGTCTCCTCCACCCTAGGTTCTTGCTCATGAGGTCCTCGGATTGATTTTACTAGTCGATTCATGTAAACACTTTGAACAAGTTGTGAACGGGAATCGGAGGCCCTATCCCTCCGTGTGCCATGGTTAGTTCGATTCCATGATTTTTTCTCCCGATTGATCGTGTTCTTAGCGTTCTTGTTTTGCCCTTTTTCTCCCTATTTCTTCATGATGCAAGATCTTTTGATTTGGGGCGTTTCGGTTGATTTCGTTTGAATCAAATTGTGCTAGGACGTGAGTAGATCATTTCCACCGAAGGAGTTTACTTGAATCCTCACGAGCACATAGATCGGACAATTTCAATTTCGAGTTTGTATTCCTCAACTTTTTCCAAAAATCCTTTTGTTCCTGTTGATTGACACTAAATTGAGCAATGATCTCTTAGAGATAGCTCCTCTACTGCATAAGGATAATGCCTACAAAATTTGGTTGCAGTTGGTGATCATTTGGTTGTGATTTGGGAAGATTTGGGGAGAGGCGATTCAAAATCGCCACCAAATCGCCTCTGATCTGCTACTCACGGACTGTCCGCGCCCTAGTGGCGGACTGTCCGCCGATCGGAGTCGAGGCAGAAGCTTTCTGTCTATTGAAGCTTGGTGGCTGCGGACTGTCCGGGCCAGACCCGCAGACTGTCCGCGGTGCACTTCTTACGAGCAACAGTGTTGCTGTTTTTCCCTGCTGAGTTTTTTGGGAAGACCCACGCATAGTCCGGGGCACCCTCGCGGACAGTCCGGGAAGCGTCTAGCAGCCCTTCCCGAAAGTTTGTTTTCTGAGTTTTTGACCGTGGATAGTCCGGGCCAAAACCGCGGACAGTCCGTCGTTGCCCTGTCACAAGGGGCAGACAGTCCGAGCCCTGGACTCCGGACAGTCCGGAAAGTTGCAGTCTTTGCTATTTTGTGCTAGTCTTTCCGTGAGGTGTTCGTCGAAGTTTTCCGACCGCTCCGCTCCACCTCTAGGAGCTTTCCTAAGGTGTCCACCTACATGTTGGGTCGTGTGCGTGATGTTTTTGCCGAACATTGGTTTTGGGCGTGATTTTGGGACAAGGGTCAAGTGTTGAGAGAAATTTTAATTGACTCCCATTCACCCCTCCTCTGGTCGCCGTTTTTGGTCCTTCACTGGTGTTGTGTGGAGAGGTGCTGCACTGCGGAAATCATTTTCGAGACCGTGAGGATTTCAATCCAAAGAAACCTCACCACCAGAATCACCCTCAATAATTCTTTTACTGAAACCACTATCCAAATCATTCACGTGGACCTGCCACCTACCCATTCTTCATTATTTCTTTAATAATATAAATGGTGTATACGAATGTGTCAATGTCTCCTAAACAACATTTTAATTTCTTAGCATTGAGAAAGTAATCCCACGTCATATAAAGCAGCTGACCTAGTGGAATATCTATATGAAAAGGTATAAACTTGTATCAAACAGTAGTGTAAAATCCAACCCTGACAAGTGCGAAAATACTACCATATACAATGGTGATTCCACCATCCATAGATGCTAAAGTAGTCATTTTTACCAAACAATTTGTTAAATTATCGGATATATAATAATACTGATTTGATAATGCTCTTTTATAGGCAGGCCATAACACTTTTTTAACCACTTATTACCTACAGGAGTAACCTTTATTCAAGATAGCAAGCGCGAGGGCGAATGAAACAACGCGGCAACGTCTACAGAACTGGCGTTAATTGAAACCCAATCACGGGGCAGAGGGGGGGGGGGGGGGGGGGGCTAAGGGGGCCTGAGCTATTCCTATATCAAGTACTTATATATATGGATAGTTTTAGCACTTGTATAAGCTCTGACCCTCCTAGGTCTAAGCCTGCTCCCTATGTTGGATTTCTGGCTCCGTCCCAAACCACATGGCATGTATTACTGATTTCATGCCACTTACTAGTACTTCTAGGAAGCAACGATTAATTTTTATTTGATTAAGGTGAGTCTCAATGGAGTTTTATCAAATTTTCATGAACATTAAATATATTGATGTGGTACTGTATTGATGAAGAAAGATGATAAAAGTTGTATGAGAGTACGTAGAGAGATTTTTATTGGGCTGAAACTCTTCTGCACTATTTCTAAAATATGATTACATTGAAAATTGAGACATGAAACTCTCATGTCTAAGAAAACTATCCCTATTACAACCTCGTTTCAATTGTCGGCCACGTCCACGGCTCATCCCACGGGCTCCATGTCCAGCCCGTGGCCAGGATGTCGATGGCGCTAGACAGGTTGCTTGTGTTCGCGTACAATGTGGGCCAATTCACTTTGTCTAGGACCACAACCTGCCTCCGAAGCCTACTAGCGCTTCTCTGCTCTAGGCGCCGATGGCTGGCTCAAGTCCTGTAGCGAAAGCTTCCGGGAGGCCACAATGAGTCTCCACTGTCGCGTCCTGTGCCCTGCTTCTCACCTAAGCAACATGGGAAATGTCTCAACTGTCTCTTCTCCTCACTCAGGATGGTGACCAACAGGGTGTGCCATCACTACCTACGTTGCAAAGGTATTTGCCACCTCGCTCGGCCGCGGGTAACACCTTCTAGCATAGCTGGCATTCCTGGTGACATGGGTGCTCCTTGATGTTACCTAGGGTCATCGCGACCAGCGCTCAGCCATCGACCCACGGCAGTATGCTAGGCTCGGGTGGAGCTGCACTAGGTGCTCTAGGGCATAACATGGAGGACGTTGACACCGGGATAAGGGACGGCCGATGAGTGATGACACTGTAATGGCGTCGGCCACTGCCGCCACCGCAGACACTACTTCTCGGGAAGGTCACGATGAGCCGACCAACGTGACGTGCCATGTATGAGGCCTGTCCTAGCTCAATTCATTGATGCTCATGCTACACCCGGATGCCACACACACCACACACAAGGTCTTGAAGGACTCAATGCTAGAGAAGGTTGTAGCCTCGCTCATGGCCTGCTAGATGGTGTTTGGCCATCCACTCGGTTTCTTCTCCATCATTCCAGTGGCAACCTCTCTGCAAGACAGGGACCCGTCACAGGCGATCATCATCTACAACTGTCAATCTAGCACAACGACCGCCTTGGTACTCCTTGACGCCAGAGTAGGGGTAGCGGTGCCTCGAGAGCTTCACTAACCGGGTGCTAAAGGTCGACTCTTCGCTAATTCATCATCAGCCTCCCAAGCAGTCGTCACCTGCTAAGCCGGCACAGCGGCACTCCCGCTGTGGAACAAGGGGCTGACAACTCGGACTCTTGAGTACCTGCTTCCAAACATGGTAAGGTCCTTGTCATGTGAGCTGCAGCACGCGTCTATCAGCGTCGAGTGTGTGTGTCGGCACAGAAGGCCTATGAGAGGCTCTTTAACAATAAGTTGACAGCTTCCTACATCAAAACACTGAATGCTCTTCACAGATGGCGGAAAAGACTTTTGTAAGCAGCAACAGAGATGCAAGGTCATCTTTTAGATTGCACCGCTGCACTTTTATCGATTGTATACTGGTTCTGTGATATAGAAATTTGAGTTACCTTGCTAGGATTGTCCAGCCTTTGGATGCCTTATATTGACCTCCTAGAGCACTTGATAAAAACATGTTGTCTATATGGTTAAACTTTTCTATTTTAATTACAATGCACAATCTTTTGCGTATTAAAAAAATACAACCTGGTTTGGAACACGAACAATTACAGATTCCTACAGGTATTAGTTAATGGGGAATCAAAATCTCATCAACTAGTCATCCTCGAGTTTTTACTGAAAGCAATACACAGCAAGAAATACGTTCAAGTACACATTCCTTATTTATTAACAAATATAAATTGTGCGCATACCTTTGTCCTGAACAACATCATCATATAGTACACTAGGGTCGGTATGAAGAACAGAAGAAGTAACGGAATGTCGCAATCACTAGCAGCTCAAACTGAAGTACCCAACCACCAACTATCGTTGTTATTAATTGACTTCTTGTCCCCTATTCCTCCTCCTTTTAATATAAGTCATTCTTGTTTTTCAAAAAATTATATTTTTAATTTTGATCAATTATATATAAAAAATATTTATATTTATAATATACAGTTAGTATCATTTCATAGACGGTTCAAGATATTTTTATAATAAACTTATTTAGAGATATAAATATTATATATAATTTTTAAAAATTTTAATTAAAATTGAGAAAGTTTTTTACAAATTTAATTAAAATTGAGAAAGTTTTTTACAAATTTAATTAAAATTGAGAAAATTTGACCTAACGTAGCACATCTATTTTGAGATGGGGGAGTAGATCACGAAACAGTGACTAAAATCGGACATCTCAATTTTTTTTGCATATTTTTGCAGGAATTCAAGTGATTACAGTAGAATTCGTATCGAGGATTTATCGCCAGGTACGACTGCTCAATATTAATGTCTTGATACCTAGAAATATTCAAAACCAACACCTCCATCCAGAAGTAACTGATTTTTTTTAATAGCACCAAAAATATATTCATGATGCAAATTTGTGGGTAACACGCTGAAACCTTGTAATTTGCAAGTTTAAGAACGAAAAAGAGAAGCTCTCGGTGACCACATAGCACCAACCTCTTGTGATCCTTTTGGGGAGCCTGAGATTTCCGGCGTGTTCTCACCGTCCAAATCAACGAAGCTCTTGTGATCCTGCCTGATACTAGGAAACAAGAAATCAAATACGTTGAAGTGCATTTCTTAACAAAATCAAAATAAGTGGTGGGTTCTCTGTTTTTTTATAAGGGAACAAAGTTCCAGCCTCTATCATTCGAGAATGGTACACAACTAAGCATCACATTACAAAAAAGCCACAAGACAAACACGTACAGTCTGGAAACAAAACAAATTTCGACTGAACTAGTGAGCCTGGCACCAACAAGACGATGCTAAACACCAATACGGTTTGTGAACTTCCAACCAAATTTTGCAAATACTGATATAATCAAAGTCTCCCATCTTCTACATCCTATTTTGAAGACTAGGTGTTCATCCTCCTTATGTAGCATAGACTACTGACGAATCCAGTACGTTACCTTGAAGATTACCAACATGAAAGTATTAGCTTTAGCTTTATTAAACACCATATCATTCCTATTCAACCATATCGCCCAATAGAGTGCGGCGGCTCCTAACAAAATTTGGTTTCGAAGTTTTGGATCCAAACTATGAAGCCAAGAACCAAACATGTTACCAATGCTAGTAGGTGGTCGAATTTCAAAAGAGATATTCACAATGTTCCAAATAAAGCTCGCAAAATGACAATTGAAAAACAAATGTTGGATTGTTTCGGTAGCATTACAAAAACAACATTTAATACTTTTTTGCCAGTTTCTTTTTGCTAGATTATCTTTGGTAAGGGTCACTCTTTTTTTAGGTACCACAAGAAAATCTTAATTTTCAACGGTAATTTTAGTTTCCAAAGAGAACTATTGTCCAGATGGATTCCATGTCAAATGAAGCTTGCATACATAGTCCGAAACGTAAACAAACTATTATTAGTAAGGTTCCATCGACCGACATCATGTCCAGATGTAAGGCTGATTTACACCACTTTTGAGACTAGATCAAACCACGCAATCCGATTTGCATTAATTAAACCTCGTCTAAAGGATACATTAAGTGGTATAGAACCAAGGACTTTTGCCACCGTATCATTCTTACGCCTCACAATTGTAAACAAGGTTGGGTACTCCTCGCTCAAAGGTCTATCACCTAACATCTTTTCAAAACCTCACACTTTCCCCATTGTGCACTTTAAAGGTACCACCGGTTAGAAAATCGGCTTTCACTTTCACGAGACCAGCCCAGAAATGTGAATCCCCTGTCTATGTTGCACCTGGGGTCAAGGATTTCTTAGTGAGATATTTCCTTCTTAGAAGGTTTTGACAAACCCCATCCTCATTAATTAGCCTGAAAAGCCACTTGCTAAGGAGACATCTATTTTAAAGGTCAAGGTTATATATACCTAAACCACCAAAATCTTTTAGGGTGTAAAGAACAGTCCATTTGGCAAGACGATATTTCTTTTTGTGCCCCTCACCTTGCCAGAAAAAATGAGAGCGGTAGTAATCTAATTTTTGAAGGACTCCTTTAGGGACTTAAAAAAATAGCATAAACATGGTTAAACTAGTTAGTGCTAAGTTAATGAGGACCAAACGCCCTCCGATAATAATTTGCCTTTCTAACTACAGAGGTTTTTTTGGAACTTCTCTTCAATATTGATCCAATCCTTGTTAGATAATTTCTATTGTGCCAGGATTCTATAGTTGAATAATTAATATTTCCTCTATTCTATAATATCATTCATTTTGATTTTGTATATTAAATTAAACTTTTTTAGCTTTTACCAAATTAAATCACTAGAAAAAAGTAACCACACATTTACAACACCCATTTAGTCTCATTAAATTTGCCATGTCATATGTGTTTTTATAGTGTATTTTATTTTAAATTCTGAACTTAAATAGGTTTTTTTTTCTAAAAACTTGTTAAAGTTAAAGAAAGTTAGACTTAATCAAAGATTAAGATAAAACTAAATAGACTATAATTTAACTATTTTTTGTTATGTCGCACAGCATCAAGGGCAGGGAGGATGGAACATTGAGATCAGAGGCATTGAAAGCCAACAATTGCCACTTGTGTTATTCTTGACTTGGGCTTTCCAAGCAAACAAGACTAAAAAACAAACGTGCTTGCATTGTATCATGTTATGACAAGAAAATATTTCCATATTCCAGAAGAAATTTAATTGTTTCTTGACATCGTCAAAATTATCGTGAAAATCCTCCATTACAAGAACTTAATTATGTGGCTTTGGCCACCATAATACGGTATGCAGGAGACGCTGGCATCTGCAATAAGTTGGTTGTATTAATCTAGTCATTGTTGAACAGACTTCATTGGTTTGCAAGTAATAAATACTTCTTCTATCGTGAAATACAAGGAATTTTCAGTTTATACTAGGACAGATAAGTATCAAATTTATAGAGAATAATATTTACATCTCCTAACAAAGAAGTAGAACTATAGAAATATATTTCATAATAGGTCTAATTATGCTAATTTGATATCATAAAAATTGTTGTTCTTTTTTATGAACTTTGTCATTAAAATAGTTTGAATTTAGATAAACTAGATATTATTTCCACCCATTTATATACATCCCAACAACTTAAATTCGATAAAACATTACAACACAAGGGATTTCTATGAATAACAAAAATGTTGTCAATTTTGTGACAACGCAGCACAAAAACACCATTGATTTAATGACAAGACCATTTTTGTCATAAACATGTATGACGCTCCAAATTGTCATAGAGAACGTGACCACATTATGAATAGAATACATCCACGTGGATGATATCATGGTATATGTTGATGTGGTAGGTGGCATGGTGGATAGCATGTCTCCTATATTGTGACAATTTATCATCATATATTATGAAATTGTGACCATTGGTCCAAGGTGGTTGTGATGTCCACCTTGGTTAATCCATTCTGCCTGCCTCGATTAAGTTTACAGTAATAGTGTGTCAATTGTGAAATTGTGTCTCACGACACAATCTATGCTTGGGTGGAGTCCAACCCTGAGATTGGAATAGTTAGGTGCCATAGGGAGACTTTGTGACTCCATTGCCTTTGGTAAGTAGTGAACGCTATGAGACAAGGTGTTTGGGAGCATACCTTGGTGGAGTTCGAACGTGAATTAGGGGTTGTGTTTTGGCAACTGATAGCAAAGGATAAATGCAGTTGTCTCTTTTCCTTGATGACTTGCTTGCTTATTTGTTCTACCTTAGAAGTTAGTGCTAGTTTGTGTGCAAGAACCTTGTGTGTGACAAATAGGATTGCTTTCTAGATTGTGCTTAGCTATAGGGCTTAATTTTGCAACTATGGACAATATCTTAGTGTTCCCTTTGATAAGGAGACATATCTCCTGTGATGACCCTAAGGACTTGATTTTAGTGTGAATACTTTTAGTCCTTAGCCAAAGAACCGCAAGTGGGGTTGGTAGTATTGCATAGACTAAGGTTTGTTGTTATAAACTTTTTTAGAGTCCCAATTCCCACACACTCCTCATGAGGCCATTCAATCCTTACATTGGAGGTTAGTTCCTAGATGGTTAGGCCTCTCTAGTGAATCACCCAAATGATTGTGGTGAGCTTCAAGAGGTTTGTATTATTATGGTTTATTATCGTGGAAACCTCAAGCTTGATCTTTTATGTCTGCTTAAAAGAGGATAGAGAGTTGAAAGAAATTCAAAATCTTTGTGGTCTCTTCAACAACAAGGGCATATGTAGTCCTTTGTGATGTAGCTGAACTCATGTTAAATATGTGTGCCTATTATGTCATTCTACTGCAATAGTTGTACTAGAATGATGAATACCTTGAGTAGGTAGAAATAGAAAGAATTTTGTTAAAAAGGGAAAGGGCTTTCTTTCTGGCTTTCTTTCTAAAGGAAGAAATATGCTAATTTGATTAATATTAGGAAATTATGTCTTTCCACATAATTCTATAGGGATCTATGAGATCAAGTATGGAATTCTATTTACTCACTTTAAATTGAGTATCTGTTTTCCTCATTTTCCCTCTAGGACCAGAACGCCTCAGTGTTCTTCTGAGAATATGCAAAAGAGGTTGTTATTGTTGGTTGTTTTTTAATTTCTATTGTGAGACGACTTTAAGGGTTTCATCACAATGTACTTGACATTCTAGATGCATGGAAGGGAAGGAATATTTTATACAAAACCTAAGGAAGCTTGGTACTTCGATGATCTATGACTAAAATTGGTTGGTAAGTGTGTTAGTCACAAATTATGATGGTTCTACAGATTTCTCTAGGACCTTAAACACATGTGAATGTTCCAAAGAAATCTATTGAACGTACCCATTTGATAAGTTGAAGAGAATTCTCATATTTATCCTATTGAACTAGGCCCCCTACCCCAACCCACACAAAAAAAAACTCTTGGTAGGCATTGATGATGCATTAAAGTCTATGTCTTCAATAGAAAGAGGTAGCTTTAAAAGATCCTAGCAAAGGACCTCCTTGATATCAAGCTATAATATATAACTCAGTTGCAAAAATGTAAAGAGAAAGAGGGGAGAGTGGATCTTTTTTGTGAACTCCTCTTTTTACATTTGATTTTTTTCCTAGGAGGCCACTCAAAGTAAGTGAAAAGGTTTCTGAAGATAAGATGAAATCGCCCTAGGGAGCCACTTCTCATGAAAACATGTTGTTTGTTCCTTTAATCTTGGAACATAAGGTAGTATCAAATTATTCAAAATTAATTTCTTCTATTAGTGCATAAGAGATGCTAGTGTCATTGGAAAAAGTGTTTGGGAGAGCTCCACCTTGAATCTGCTGAGCCAACCCAACATCCAATTAATTTGAGTCCATGATTTAGGCTAGCCCTAAGTGTCATACTCCTTATACCTTCTTCATCCTTGTCTCTCGCACTGGAGTGGGTGTGAGGGAGAGCATCGCGCTGGCGAGCTAGCGCCTGGGCAGGGCTCAATGCGGCCTGGGCGAGGTGGTCACAGCTGATAGCCGATGCGACCTGGGTGGATCACCGCGGTGAGAGTCCCCATGTGTTTGGTTTTGAGTCATCGATGAAACCTACCTAAGTACTAACCTTTGATCTCTAAGTGTGAATCATGAGATAGGTTGGTACAAGCCATGTGATGGAGCAAGGTAGATCAATGTGGTGATTGCAAGGCTCTAGTATGGATGGATGAAAAGGAAAAGGAAAATGGTGTCAAGGCAAAGGTGATATAGGAACCATTTTCGGTTTGGTGATCAAGACACCATAGAGGGTGTGATCACATTTAGGATAGATAGTCGTACTATCAAGGAGGGAGCTCTTGTGTTTGATTATGGTTATCATGTGCCTCTAGGATCATTGCATTGCATTTAAAATCAATTGAACTAGTGAAACAACAAACTAATTCCAAGATAATGTGAACTAAAAGCTAACACAGGTGCACAAGTGTTGAGATCACTTAGTGTTAGCCCTTGGAAGCTTGGGAAGAAGTTGGAGGCAGTTTGGACCAAGTTTGGAGGTCCGGACGCTAGGGTTCGGATGTGTCCGGACTTTCGCATATGCGTCCGAACGCATTCCCTAGGCAGTCTTTGCTGAGGACAGAGGTCCGGACGCGGTTGGCTGTCCAGACGGCTTGGAGCTCTCTGTTTGTCTCTGTGTGAAGTCCGGACAGGCGACGTTGTCCGGACAGGGAACTCCGGACAAGCGTCCGGAGGAAAAGGGCGCTCTGGAACCTCTCAGCATGAGGTCCGAATGGGGCGGCTGATGGTCCGGAGGCAGATAGTTCCTCGCGTCCAGAGGCGCGTGGCAGGCAGAGGTGTGCGTGCGAAAGAACCGTTTGAACGAGGCACTCGACCGGACGCGCAGCCATTGGTCCGGACCGCGCGTCGCACGCGTCCAGAGGCCACGTCCGGAGGATGAAAGCGAGGAGCTGTCTGTGCTTGTGAGGGGTGTCCGGACGCTGTTGTTAGTCCGGACCCTCACTGTTGCTAGCGTCCGGAGGACGCGTAGGAAGTGTAAATTAGAGGGAAAACAACTAGTTCTTTGATGGAGCTATATATATGTGTTTGGCCGGCCCAAGGGGGCATCCTCTTGCACTCTCACTTCACTCCTACACTTGTGCTTGCTTGAGATTGCTCCACCCACTCATTATCTTGACATAATTGATCACTTCATGAGAGATTGAGTGAACCAAGTGCATTGCTCCATTGATTGCATACTAGTAGCACTTGGTGATCATCGTCATCGCGGGAGCTCTTGTTATTCTTGGAGGTTGCCACCTCCTAGACGGCTTGGTGCGACGAGGATCGTTGAGAGGAGGAAGGTGGTTGTCTCTGGCTCCGATCGGTGGATTGTGAGGGGTTCTTGAACCTACCCCGCGGGAGTTCGCAAAAGGTATCTCTAGTGGATTGCGCGTAGCTTGTGGATCCCTATCTTGTGTTGGTTTTGCGGCACCCGGTGACGGGTTTGGCGTGTGATGCCAATTAGCGCGTGAACCTCCAAGTAGGTATATCGCTACAACGAGGAATAGTTTGTTGGCAAACAAGTGAACCTCGGTAAAAAATATTGTGTCTCATTGTCTTTCTACCGAGGATTCATATTGTGATTCATTGGCTATTCTTTGATCCACTCTTCGCGGTGGTATAACCACTCCTACTCTAGCTCTTGCACTACATTCATTACATTCTTGCAAAGTAGAGTAGCTTAGCTTTTTAGCTTGTGTAACCTTGTTTAGAGCTTTCAGGTTGCTAGCTAGGTTGTGTGCTCTAGTTGATATCTTGCTAGTAACTAGAATTGGTAGGTGGCTTGCCTAACCGTAGCTCTAGCGCAAACATGCTTTACGCCATGTTTTATTCTAACAAGTTTGCTTAGTGTTGTTGTGGAAAATTTTAATTGGCTATTCACCCCCCCTCTAGCCATATCTAGACCTTTCAAGTGGTATCAGAGCAGTACACCGTTTCTTTGAGGCTTAACATCCCACGGTGTTGAAATGGCTCAAATCAACAACACCAAGAGGTCACCCAAGTTTGATGGCACCAATTATAACTATTGGAAGGCATTGATGACCACCCATATCAAATCAATCAACCGAAAGATATGGTTGGTGGTTGACAAGAAGTTTGAGGTGGTGAATGAGGAGGCACCCACCGCGGCTTAGGAGGAGACGCTCCAAAACAATGACATTGCATTGAGTGCCATCCATGATGCAATCTCTAAGGAGGTATTTGAGGAAATCAAGAACATAGAGAGTGCTCATGATGCATGGAATAAGCTAGAAGAGTCATATGAAGGGACTCAATCCATGAAGGGGGCCAAGGCATACATCTTGAAGGAGAACTTTGCAAGCTTCAAGATGGAGGATGAAAATGTCCTGGAAATGTTCAATAGCTTGAGGTGCTAGTTAATGACCTCAAGTCACTTAGGGAGAAGGTGGAGAACAAGGATTTCTCATTCAAATTTTTGAGGACTCTTCCCTCAAGATTTGAGATGTTGGTCACTCTATTGGTAAGAAGCGGGTTGGACACAATGACACTAAACCAAGTTCTTGGTGAGGTGATTATCGATGAAACCTTTAGAGAAGACAAGGACAAGATAAGATAAAACAAGGAGAAGAAAGATGAGAAGAAGGATGAGAAGAGGAAGAGTGTGGCATTCAAAGCCACATCATCATCAAGAGGCAAAGCAAAGATGAACCCACTAAAGATGAACTAATTGACATGTTGGAAGATGTTAAGACTCATTTTGACATCAAGAGAAAGGAGTGCAAAGCATTGTAGAAAGAGCTTCAAGCTCTCAAGCAATCCTTTGATGAGCTCAATCTTTCCCATGAGAGGCTAGAGGATGCCCATGAGAAGCTTGGCAAAGCTCACTCTAAGCTTAAAGAAGCTCATTCATCTCTTGTTGAGAAAAAGGAGAAAGAGCATGTTTCAACAAGTAACATGGGATCAACTTGTGACATAATCAATGAATCATTCTATGAACCCATCATCATCACTCCAACTAACCCTTCTTGTAGCACTTCTAACTCTACCTCTTCTACTAGTGATGGCTTCACTTGTGATGCTTCACTAATGGTTGAGAATGAGGCCCTTAAGAAGGAGGTTGGTAAGCTCACTCTAGCCTTAGGCAATGCCTATGGTGGAGTCGCCCGCTTGCTTAAGTGCTTGGGTAGGCAAAGGTTTTCCCTTTGCAAAGAGGGATTGGACTACACCCCCAAGAAAGGCAAGGCGGCCTTTGCAACACCAAAGCCTCGCTTTGTGAAGAGCTGTTGACACAAAAAGCGTCAGGATTTGCGAACACCTCGGGCTTATACCCGAATTCGATATCCAAAGGCGTACCAGTTGATTTGACCAGTTAATCGACAAGGACGATAACTAGAACAAGGTCTGAACGAGACAATGGCGATGCGCCCGGATGTCAAGGCTCAAAACTTGGTCAGGATAACTAGAACATTAGCAGAACGAGAAGACAGCGATGCGCCCGGACGTCAAAGCTCTGATTGCTCAAAACACGGAACTTGCAAGGGTTGACGGAGGTCGATAAGATGCAACCCGTTGAAACTTGAAGAACTCGTAGATAGACTAATACTAATGAGATAAAAGGTAAATTACTGGTAAAGTAGATAAAAAAGTAATTGATTTGTTTGATATATGATTGGATATATCTTTTCTCACAACCCCTAGGTACATATTTATACTCCAGCAATAGGAGTTGTAGACAGACACGACTCGTACCTTTCCTAAACAAAACAAACTCCTATTTTGAAGGAAATAACTGACTTGCGCAGGAGTCGGACCCAAACAACAATAATATTTTCCTAAACAAACACCTCTATTTTTAAGGAAATAAATGACTCGTGCAAGAGTCGGACTCAAACTTCTATAACAATATTGGTATAAGATCACCAGTTTCCTTATGTCTTCTCCTCGATGAAACTTTCCATCGACACATCCTTCCGATCCGCAACTTCCTTTTAGCGCCATCGGCAACTGTATGCTCACGTTAGCCATGTCATCCTTCATCGGCAATCGCTCTTCGGCAACATCTTCTTGCCTCCATCGGCAACATTCTCTCCTGACGCCAGCCACGTCATCCCGCTCCCGTCGGCATCATCTATCGGCACCATCCCCTTGCCTTCATCAACAGTATCTTCCTGCCTCCATCGGCAACAAATCCCTGTCTTCATCAGCAACAGGCTTTGGCTCTCATCGTCAATGTTCTTCCTGCCTTCATCGGCAATCTAACCGATAATATCCCGATGCCGATAAGGAATGGCAACTAGCCTTTTGCCGATCGGCACAATCCTTGGATCATATTGACACGTGCCAAAAAACGGTGTCAACAAGAGCAATGGTCGATTTTACACTAGTTGCAAGCAAGTAGGGCATGATGAGCAACATTGCAAACTAAATCAAAGAAAGATAAAATTTACACATGCATCTATTCGCTTTGATTCTAGTTATATGCTTACCAAGGGCAAGGAAGGTGTGATAGCTAAGTACATGGGTACTCCCAATGAGAGCTCAAAGAAGAAAGCTATTTGGGTACCTAAGTCCTTAGTCACTAACTTTGGAGGACCCAGGCAAGTATGGGTACCTAAGAAGAATTGAATTGTTTTGTAGGTCAATTATAAAGCCGGAGGGAGGCATTGGGTGCTTGATAGTGGGTGCAATCAACATATGACCGGAGATTCAATAATGTTCAACTCTATCAAGTCAAATAGTGGCAATGGGATTGAATCTATCACATTTGGTAACAATGGTAAAGGCAAGGTCAAAGGGCTTGGTAAGATTGCAATATCCAATGACATGAGCATATCCAATGTGTTTCTAGTAGAGAGCTTGAACTTCAACTTGCTATTCGTAGCTCAACTATGTGATCTTGGTTTCAAATGCATATTTGGGGTTGATGATGTAGAGATCATAAGTGTAGATGGCTCTAATTTGATCTTCAAAGGCTTTAGATATGAGAATCTATACTTGGTTGATTTCAATGCTAGAGAAACTCAATTGTCAACTTGCTTGCTATCCAAATCTAGCATGGGTTGGTTAAGGCATAGAAGGCTTGGGCATGTTGGTATGAGGCAATTGAACAAACTTGTCAAGCATGATCTAGTTAGAGGCTTGAAGGATGTGGTCTTTGAGAAAGATAAGCTATGTAGCTCTTGTCAAGCCGACAAACAAGTTGGAAACACTCACCTTAGTAAGAGCATGATGAGTACTTGCAAACCTTTTGAGCTCTTGCACATGGACTTGTTTGGACCAACCGCATACACAATCATTGGTGGAAACAAATATGACTTTGTGATAGTTGATGGCTTCACTAGATATACATGGGTATTCTTTATTAGTGATAAGAGTGACACATTTGACACATTCAAGATCTTTGTCAAGAGGTGCTAAAATGAATTTGAAACAACTGTCAAGAAAGTGAGAAGTGACAATGGTAGTGAGTTCAAGAATACAAGAGTTGATGAGCTATGTGATGAATATGGAATCAAATATCAATTCTCGGCCAAGTATACACCTTAATTAAATGGGCTTGTTGAGAGGAAGAATAGGACACTCATTGATATGGCAAGATTTATGCTTAGTGAATACAATGTTAGTGATTCTTTTTGGGCCGAAGCTATCAACATGGCTTGCTACTATAGCAACTGACTCTATTGCCACAAGATGCTTGAGAAGACACCTTATGAGCTATTGAATGGATGAAACCGAGGAGCTGCTTGTGCTTGTGAGGGGTGTCTGGACGCTGTTGTTAGTCCGGACCCTCACTGTTGCTAGCGTCCGGAGGACGCGTAGGAAGTGGAAATTAGAGGGAAAACGGCTAGTTCTTTGAGGGAGCTATATATATGTGTTTGGCCGGCCCAAGGGGGCATCCTCTTGCACTCTCACTTCACTCCTACACTTGTGCTTGCTTGAGATTGCTCCATTCATTCATCCTCTTGACATAATTGATCATTTCATGAGAGATTGAGTGAACCAAGTGGATTGCTCCATTGATTGCATACTAGTGGCACTTGGTGATCGTCGTCATCGCGGGAGCTCTTGTTATTCTTGGAGGTTGCCACCTCCTAAACGGCTTGGTGCGATGAGGATCGTTGAGCAGAGGAAGGTGATTGTCTCCGGCTCCGATCGGTGGATTTTGAGGGGTTCTTGAACCTACCCGCGGGAGTTCCCAAAAGGTATCTCTAGTGGATTGCGCGTAGCTTGTGGATCCCTATCTTGTGTTGGTTTTGCGGCACCCGGTGACGGGTTTGGCGTTTGATGTCAATTAGCGCGTGAACCTCCAAGTAGGTGTATCGCTACAACGAGGACTAGCTTGTTGGCAAACAAGTGAACCTCGGTAAAAAATATTGTGTCTCATTGTCTTTCTACTGAGGATTCATATTGTGATTCATTGGCTATTCTTTGATCCACTCTTCGCTGCGGTATAACCACTCCTACTCTAGCTCTTACACTACATTCTTTACATTCTTGCAAAGTAGAGTAGCTTAGCTTTTTAGCTTGTGTAACCTTGTTTAGACCTTTCTAGGTTGCTAGCTAGGTTATGTGCTCTAGTTGATCTTGCTAGTAACCAGAATTGGTAGGTGGCTTGCCTAACTGTAGCGCTAGCGCAAACTTGCTTTACACTGTGTTTTATTCTAACAAGTGTCCTTAGTGTTGTTGTAGAAATTTTTAATAGGCTATTCACCCCCCCCCCCCCGCTCTAGTCATATCTAGACCTTTCACGCGGCCGGCCTAGGTGGGTCTCGGTGCAGGTGGTGCTCAGCACGGTCGGTGCAAGTGGTGTCGGCGTGGCCGGTGCGGGTGCATCCAGCCAAGCCGGGGCGAGGACAGCCTGTGAGCGACTTTGACGGCTAGGGGTGATCGTCGAGGGCTTAGGCCAAGCGGGCCGCTAGCCACACCAGCGCTAGCGAGCATTGAGACTCAGAAAGAAAAGAAAAGAAAGAGGAACTAACTCTTCATTTTCCACTTACGAATAGCAAGTGGTTAAAATTTTGCCCAACTCCACGATCTGGATCGGGCCTTGTTTTTTGGACGAAATCTATGGATCTGGCCCTATAATTGGATTTTTGGGTGCTTCAGATTTCTTGGAGTTGAGGTGTTTGGCTAGAAAAGTGAGATCTGAATTTATTTTTTCTAGACGTGGAGCACCTGGAGCCAGGGGCGAAGCTACACTAAAGTTAGGGAGTGCACATGCACCCCCAAAAAATAGAAAATTAGTGATTTTGGTTAAAATTTCACCATATATACAACCCCATGAGACATGTCCCATAAGGCAAATGCACCCCCTCTAGTGTGCTCTAGCTTCACCACTGCCTGGAGAGCTGTTCCAAAAAGCCCATTACATGATAAGAACTAAATTAGAACTAATCCATACGTGCAGTACCGAGTGACAAAAGGCATAAGTTTATTCTTTTTCATGTAAAACAACAATATCAACACTAGCAACAACACTCCAACAACAACATATACATCTGAGTCACGTTTGCAGGTGATGAATGATGACTGCAGAAGCAGCTGTGAATCCTGGTACGAAGAAACTAACGCATGTCGATCAATCTCACGGGGCTCTTTCACTGATCTCTTTTTTTTTCTTTTTTTTTTTTTGAAATGCGCTTTCACTGGTCTTTTATGCACGGGCACATGCTTCACACGTGCATAGGAATGGCAGGGTCATGAGGTTGCAGTTGCAGCAACCCGCCCCGGCCCCCTGCAGCAGCAGTTTCCAATTACATGACAGCGCAGCCGGGGTCGGGGTTCTCCTCGCAGCAGACGACCCACGGGTAACCGCGGCACTGGCATGGCGTCCATGCTGGGCACTTGTTGCACACTGGTGGTGGAGGTGGTGGTATCGGACATGTTGGTGGGCACTTGTTGCATACCGTTGTCGGACATGGCCGTGGTGGTGGTATCGGACATGGCCGTGGTGGTGGTATCGGACATGTTGGTGGGCACTTGTTGCATACCGTTGTCGGACATGGCCGTGGTGGTGGTGGTGTCGGACATGGCGGCGGCGGCTTGCAGGAGTGGCACTGGCAGGAGCGTGGCCTAGGGCAATTGGATGGAGACGTTGCCTTCGGGTCTGGGCAAGGGGACGGGCACGGGTACGGATATGGGTACGGGCATGGGTATGGGATTAGCGCTTTGCACGTTGCTGGCACAGGCGGAGGCGGCAGCGACGGTGCTGGATCCTTATTCTTTGCTTTCTTCTTCTTCGCAGGCGGCGGTGGCGGTGGAGGCACAACCTCAATTTTGGTTGCGAAACATCCGGCCTTGCACCGGAGCTTGCAGCAGAGGTCGATGGCGTCGAAGGGCCCGGAAACGAGCACCTTGTCCTTCTCGTACACCACCGTGTCAAAGACGAACCCGCATCGTTCTGCATGAGTAGATACATTTGTATGGGTGAATCGGAGGACGCAATGCAAAGATTTGATTTGATTTGATTTGATCGTCGTATCGATCGGTAGCGCTAATGTCGTGAGAAGAACATATGACGATCGATGTACGTGACGTGCGTGCATGTGATCAGCTGGTTGCAAGGTTCCAAGGATCAGTTACTACACGCACCTTGGAGGCAACAGAGGATCTTCTGGATCTTGGTTCTGCAGCGGCAGCATCCCAGGTCCAATGTGATGGCCACCGTCGACGACGTCGCCATCCTCTGCAAGATATATTGATCTCTATAGATATGCATATGCATGGTTTCAATACTAAAAACAGAAGGAACCATATACATATATGATGTAAATACATATCCATCGTACCATATGATGTCGTCTCATCATCTCTAAAGTCTAAATGACATTCATATATAAACAAAGATATAGCTATTCCTTGCTTATTAATTATTTATTTGTGTTATTCGTTCTCTAGGTATAGAGAACCAGCTTGTATGTGAAGCAAAAGACCAAAACTGAATCTAATTCGTGCTCACCGGCCGTCTTCGCAAGGCGATCGATATTCAAGAAATGCAGGTTGTTGAGCACCTAGTGGAGCAGACGACTAAAGCAAAGCGGGTGATGAGGATCTCATCATCAGACAAAGAGATGGAGCAGCGAGATGTGTTGTATCCGTTCGTTTGATGGCCATGTGACCGTGTGTGTGCTCATATATATAGGCGGCGGCACGCCCAAGATTTAGACGAGGATTGGTAGCTTCCTCCAGGCTGGAAAGATTCAGTGAAACATGCACTCAAGTCAAGTTGCAGGCTGAATGGGGACCTGCCTAGAGCAGCAAGGGCAGTATACTTAAAACGTTGGCATTTTCACAGACTCTTGATGGAGACTACACACCACCTTTGCTCTTATAAATAAAATTGTGTGTGCAAATATAGATCGTTGATTGAGTCGTCATTCTGTGCGCACGCAGAATCCACGCATGTATACGCATATCCCACGTCATTTCTTGATGTTGCACCTTATATAGCTCACACTGGATCCTCTCTCGTCTCTTGGTCGTGGGTTCATCTCGATAAGCTTGCAATGATTCTGTGCTGCTCTGTCTGCTTTCACAAACAAAGTCAGGCAGGTATAATTAACATTTCCATTAATTGGGCATGCAATAGCTGGCGCCGTCGAGTTGGAAACCACCTGCCTTTCTTCCCGCTAATATAACATCACCAGCATCAAGCTGAAAATCATTGGGCTATTTGGTTTGGACGTGTGGGGGAAACAAAGTACATGCACACCATCCGTACGGTATTTTAGTGCAGAATTATGATTGACGTGTGGCTCTAAAAGAAATGTGATTTACCATAAGAATGATTGAATTGATATTATAATCTATGGTTAGTAGTATAAACCGTATGGAGCACGTGTTTGTGTCTAACCCAACTTTTTTTCCACGAGTGTACTCTCAAACACGTATTTGGGCTTGGTACTGGTTCAGATCATTCCGTATGCTTTGGTTAAGCGAACCAAACACACTGAAGATACAGTAATAAAAGTAAAACGATAAAAGGTGCATATAATAGTGAGTTGCATTGAGCGAAGCGATCAATATAATCTCAGAATCGGCTACTGATCGAAAGCAAAAGGCGCGAGAGGGAAGAACGGCAAATATGTATCTAGATTTGTTCGTGAGACTTTTGTTGACGGCCACGTGTACGAGAACAACGATTCACGGAGGTTCATAAATCGTGCATTATTTTCACTAGTCCATCAACCCATGCTCTCGTACGGATTAGAATTTTAGAAGATATAAAAATTAGGTAGTGTATAATAATTCCTTTATTCTAAATTTTAAGATATTTTAACTTTTCTATATATATTATTTTTAGTATGTATTTAGACCGTATATCTATGTGTATAGCAAAAGCCGTGTATTGAAAAACTCAAAACAACTTATGATTTGAAATGGATGGAGTGCATCTAAGTAACAATGAATTACTTATATTAATATGTATATTTTCTTGATTTATTTTCTAACATTATAGATACTAGCAAAAATATCTATGCGTTGCAACGGGAGAAAAGACATCAATACAGTTGATTCAGCTAAAACGATTACCGGCCTGTTCGCTTGATTGTTTTGGTGGCTGATAAATAGCTGTAGACTGTTTTTGGTTGTTTTGTTGTGAGAGAAAAAACTGTTTCGGTAGCTGATAATCCAAGTAAACATGGCGTACGTTCTTCCGTACCTCGCATTCCAGCATTAATGGCCATGTTCGCTTGAACTTACATTCCACCATGAGCCATGTTCGTTTGAAGTTTCAATTTGTTCCATATTATATGGCACTATTCAATCAACTTATTCTCTCTCCCAACTCAGATCTATAGTACATGTTTTTCCTCCTGATTTCCATGCACATTGTACTTGGTGAAACATACATGCTAGCTCACGTTGTTGCTTGCTCAAGTTATTGGTGCCGCTAGCTGTTTATTGGTGCAAGCGCTGAAGTGACGAATGCAAGCAGGCTTACCCAAAGCTTAGCTACCATTGCCAACATATGTTGTTGCATGAGGTTCACTCGTAGTATGCATGCGTTCGTTCCACCGTGGTGAAGTTGGAAATGGGCCACTACCAGGTAAACAGGAGTCAGCAGTATGAGCACCCTAGTCTCCGCTGTGCCGGCCTAGCGACCAACCATGATGCCACCTCGCCGAGGAAGTCCACGACCTCATCGCCAGCTCAAAACGGCTAGCACGTCAAAAAGCGCCAACACTGCATGTCGTGTGCGTTGGAGCACAACCAGTGGAGACTCACCAGCGCGTTCTTCCTACCGCGGTACGCACCGTCGTGTGCCAGGTGCACCAGCATCGGGATCGCCACCGGTCGGGATGCGGCTGATTGATCTCGTGGCAGTACTCTGGGTTCGACGAGAGGTGTCTGGCATCCTTGGCATCTGACGTCAAGCCGGTGTCGAACCGCGCAAGCACCAAGCTAGGGCCAGGTCGCAGCCGTGCAACTGCTGACATGCCTATTGGGACACCAACCCCACGAGCTCCTCGGTGTCCGTGGACGCTGCCGTGACGACGTCACCTGGTAGCATGTCCATCGCCGTGGGGACGGAGCCCAGCAACAACCGGAGCCATGGTACGTCCGTGGACGCTGCCGTGACGACATCACCTGGTAGCATGTCCATCGCCGTGGGGACGGAGCCCAGCAACAACCAACCAGAGCCATGGTACGATCTACAAAGGATGCGGAATAGAAGCTACGACGAGAGGCAATGGATGCGTACAAACTCTTTTATTTATTTATTTATTTATTTTTGAGATGCTCTAATTTATTGGACGGTTGGGCGTTGAAAGATAGGACACAGAAAAACTATAGTCTGCAAGGAAAGAAAGAAGATCGATGTATAAAGAAAAATAAATTTGATATAGAAACAATCTTTGGAGCAACAAAAGCTGATGATCATGAGTTTTTTTTGATATGGACATTTTTGGATGATCCTGAGTTTTGGCGAGTTTCGGATGATCATGAGTTTTTTTAGAAAAAAAATGAAGAACTATATTCTGCCTCACATATCCGTAGAGCAGTTGTATGGGGAAAAAGAACATAGGTAAAAAGAGATACCTATGAGTTTTAGGTAAAAAGAACTATATTCTGCAAGGAAAATGAAGTATTTTTTTTCTAGCAGATCCGTTTCTTGTTCGGTAGTGTATGAGGAAAGAAGTCCGGTCACACGTAATTGGATAGAACTCTTGGGTTCTTAATTTTGGTTAGTTTCAGGTGTCGGCTCGTATTGGAGTAGCACACAATCCATATAAAAATAGATATAGGCAAACATTCATGGAGTTAGTTAGGGAAAGATGGACTAAAAAACGTCTGAAATTTTGGCTCTTTATTAATAGATATAGATAATAGTTACTATGTAATCTATATCTAATTATCTTAAATCTAATAATTATAGTTTTAAAGTAACCAATCAATATATTTTTTTATTCTTTTTGTGTGAAACCTTGTATACTTTAAATCTGCAGTTACTATGAAACTTTACCATTAATCATGGTGGCTCTTGTAGCATCATGTATTTTATGAAGTCAATTAATCTAAATTTTATTTTATTTTTCAAAATTTTATTCTATCGATTGCTATAATTTTTTCTCTTCTCTAGTTAAATTGAAACTCTTGTGGTTATTGCATATTTTATTAACTCTCTTCTTGCACTTTTAAAAAATAAAGATTTTAGGTCATGCAGTATATTATTGAGTACTACAATAACATCAGTCATTATTTAAAACATAAACGATATCTTATAAGTCATGAAGCATGAATATTTTAGACAGGGTAATAGTCCTACTATCAATAGAATTTTAATACTTAAATGTTATAATGATTGACTATCTATTCTAAGGTATTCTTAATAAAGGCCAGAATAGAAATAAGTGTTCTCACATACTTCTCATGATGACTGAATTTTACTATCAAGGAATTATATTTGTAGTTATGATTATACTATCAATATAGACATATTAAATATTTTAGTTAAAAATACATAAATATCAACCTATATATAAATTATATGTTATGGTTACTAATATGGTTTTAAATAATTTGTTAGTATCATTAGTATATGAGTTATCCAGAAAAATATTTTTTATGTGAAGAAATATAATATATGTATTTTGTTGCTCATGCATGTTGCCATTACGCATATATTTACTTTAACAAATCTTACCATATTAAAAATTATAGAGGAGTGGATGCTAATTTACATATTCTATTTGTTCTCTAAATATTTTTTTTGTAAAATTTGATGTTGATAATTTAAATGATATTTGAGGGGTATTTAACTTTTCTAATAATGAGATAAAAATTGAGTTATGTAAATTATCGACCATAATATGAGAACTTTAGTACTTTAATGCAAATTTATGTTTACATTAGATCATGTTTCTTAACAACTTATGTGGGTAATATAAATTAGGGTCATGAGTTTCTTTTCATTGTTTGACACAACGATAGGGTAGTTATTTAGAAAACATAATAGATCTAATAACTATTATTATTAGTGATTAGGTCATACCTGATTGATTGTAAGATTTTTATTTTTGTTTTTATGAGAATTTCGATGAGTTGTCTTTTGTTTTCAATCAAATCTTCTAAGGATGAACATGCATGCCCAAGCGAGGACATCTAGTTAGAATTTATATTATTTACATTTTTTCTAGTCTGATATATATATTTAGTTGAAATCTAGTCTTAAGATATATAAATTCTTGATACAACCTATTTTGTGTCTACATAAATCTATAATTTATCTTTTGACTTTTAATCAAACGGTTATACTTTTTGGATGTTAATTAGATATTTTATTATTCTTTATCTTTATTTCAAGCTAAAATCATTAAAAAGAGTCTAAATCCTAATAGTATTATTTTCACATAAGTTGAAACCTGGTATGTATTCACATACTAAATATGTTAAATTTATTATATCACAAGATTGTATGTGTGTAGTATTATTTATATATCATAGAATGCATAAAATTAATAATATTGATATGACATAATGTTTCAGTAAAAATGGATAAATGTATTTATAATAATAGCTTATAAAATTTATTATCATAAACTATGTATTATCTTTCATAATGACTAAGTTAAGTAATTTAGACACAATGTTAGGGGGTTATTTTAAATTATATTTAATAATGACCAAGGTGGGTAATTTAGATACAAATTTAGAGGGTCTTTGAATTATTTTCATAATAGCGAATGTGGGTATTATATATATATATATATATATATATATATATATATATATATATATGGGGCCATTCTGAATTATCTTTTATAATGGCAGAGGTGGGTAATTTACATGCAAAATTAAGGGGTTACTTATGTACTTTTCATAATGGCAGTGGTGGGTAATTTTTTAATACGTTACAATAGATCTAATGGCTAATATCAGTGATGATTATTATAGTCTACCAAATCAAAGGCCAGATGTTTCTGATTATTGTGAAAATTTGTAAGATTTATCTTTTTTCTTAGCGCGTCTGATCAGAATTAACGTGGTGTTTCCGTTGGGGCCTCTAATTAGTAATAGCAAAATTTGTAGGATTTATCTTTTTTCTTAGCGTGTCTATCATAATTAATGTGGTGCCTCCGTTAGAGCCTCTAATTAGTAATAGTTAGAGCATCTCCAGTCACAGACCCTAAATCAAACCCCTGCATTTCCATTTGGGAGGTGACCTGCAAAATTTGAGGGTCAAATTCAAAGTCCAACTCTAGCCATAGTCCCTAATTTGATGGGAGAGGAATAGGAGGGCCTCTTTCCTAGGGACTCAAAACTAAACTCTGAGAGCTCTCATAAAATGGAAGTCCAAATAGAAGTGTATTGGAGTGGATTTTTTGGACCAAGTCTCTAGATTTAGAATAGGGGTCTGTTTAGGGGCTCCACTGGAATTGCTCTTAGAGCTTCTAATAAGTAACAGTAAGAAGTAAGATGTCAAGTCGGGTGGTAGCCGCCATACTTTTGTCGCATGCGAGCATTATTAGCGCCTTAGCGAGCGAGAGGGAGGGCACGGATCGGGGTACTTGCCTGCTGGTAGTGCTAGGTCCTGTGAATTGTAAACTCACAGCTAGTGCGAGGCTTCAACTTTTCACCAAAGGCAGCTCATCATTCGAGCTATGTTTGCTTGTCCTTCAGAGATAATGGATCACTTTACACTATCTTAGTCATTTTCTGGGTTATTATGCTTTTAGGACTAGATAGTGTCTCTGTTTGGTACTGTAAGGTGCCGTGTCCACGATATGAGTATTATATATGTTAAGGAAACAAAGTGGCTCCACGATTGCTAGTACTAGTATTTGGTACTGTAAGGTGCCGTGTCCACGATATGAGTATTATATATGTTAAGGAAACAAAGTGGCTCCACGATTGCTAGTACTAGTATTTAGGACCGTGACACTTTATTAGGTTGGTAGAAGATCTCGATCAGCAAGAAAATCGCTAAGCCCATCCGATGGCAGAGTGGAATAATTTACCTATAAGGCCCCTTTTAGAAACTTAAATCCACTTAAAAATCCATGACTTTTCTCATGATAAAAAATTTATAGGCATATTATTTGAATACCAATTTAGTTATTTCTAGAGATGTTTTTATCCCTAGGTGTGTCTTCTCCTTCTTCCAAATTAGCCCTAAGAAGTGAAAAAACCTTAGATATGAGTGCTGCGAAGCTTATCTGAACGGCCTAGGTTTTCTTGAGATATGTGCTGGGACCTGGCTCCTCGTCGTCCTAGTCCTCACACACTTTTGCCCCGCCTACGCAATCATCTCATCCTTCCACGCACCTCCATGGCGGCAGTTCCCAATCATTTCTCTCGACGCCAGGGTTTTATTTCCACTGGCGGTTTCGCTGAACGTGAGTCAGTAGAAATAAAACGGTTCTAAATCACCACTAGAAATCGATTTACATGTGGTTTTCTTAAAAAAAATCCACCCACTAGAAATCTTAAGAAAATTGCCACTAGAAATCAAGTATTTCTACAGACGGTTTTCTTAAAAAACCGCCACTAGAAATCTCATTTATAGTGGTGGTTTCTTAAGAAATCCGCCACTAAAAATAATTGGACACTGATTTTTTTGAATTTTTCAAATGACTTCGGATGGAGAAACGACCAAAATGAAAGTTGTAGATCTCGAAAAGTTATGAAACTTTGTAGTTGATAACTTTTTCATTTGAAATCATCTTGTCATCAAAAATTATGTTCAAATTTGTTAAATTTGAAATTCAAATTTTTGTAAACGACCTCGGATGGAAAAACTTCCTAAATAAAGTTGTAGATCTTGAAAAGTTACAAAACTTTATAGTTGACAACTTTTTTATTTGAATTTGTTTAGTGACTCAAACAATCAATTTACATTCGGTTTAGTATAATATGTGGGGAAGTAAAATGCAATCTAGACACAAGTGACTTATGGGTAGAGTGGTAGAGTAGGGTCCGCGCGAGGGTGAGGTTGTGGGTTCAAATCCCCGCGACCACATAGCACACGAAAAAATGTGACTTACGACTTCTCGGACGGCGGCTCACTAGTCAGTCTCTTCCACAATTTAATTATTTAGAAATGAGATTTCTACAAACGGTTTCTTAAGAAAACCGACTAACGGATCACATACGAACGGATATCACTGATATTACATTTGTTTCATATTTCTGTCCGAATTCGGATTCGAATACGGATAGCGTCAACCATGTCGGATATGATAAGATTCATTATCGAGATCATAAATATGTGATTTGAGTATTCGGATATGGACACGGTATCGGATGTTGAATATCCGGACGCGGATACGAACTGAAAATATCCGCACCATTTTCACCCGTAGGGTCGAATAAGGGAGTGAGCAGAGCAAGCCACAGGGCAGAGTTGACATTTTTTTTTCGGTGACAAATACACTTTTTAAGGATTTTTAGTAGATAGATAGATTACTTGACCTAGCGAGTGCTCTATGTTCTACGAGTGTGGATAAAAAATTAATAAAATTTCTTATATGACATAAAGATATTGAAGTTTAATTTCGGGCATGTTTGGTATAGCTCTGCTTCACTAGTAAAGCTGTTTTTTTAGAAAATAGCTTCATAAGCAACTCTCTAGGTGAAGCTGAGCTATTTTGGAAAAAATGTTAGGCAAAACAGCTTCATCAACAATTTTATGCATGGATATAAGAGAGAAAGGAGAGAGAAATATGTGATAAATTACTATTTTCAGCTTCATCTCACTTCATATCTTTGTAAAAGGGAAGAAAAACAGCTTCATGGGTGAAGTTGTTTTGAAAATATCAGGTGTTTGAAAATAAATAGCTCACAACAGCTTTATGAAACTATCGTGACCTGTACCAAACAGTCCCTTCACATGCAATAAATTGTACAACATTTGAATTTATGAGCTATGATTTATGATTGTTTTAGTGCACATCTAGTCTAGCGCTTCCGCGAGAATTGAAGAGATTGCTTGAGTTTTCACTTTAGTAAAGAGGACCTTTGGTACGCTGTCTGACACCCAGATTAAGCGAATCTTTTAATGTATGAGTCTTTTAAATTACAAATACAGCCACCTTGTTTGTGTTCTTCTATCTCTTGGAGAGAATATTTGAAAATATTCAATAAGGCATGTGTGTTTTGTAATTTTGGTTCTTTCAACTCCTGAATGAGTTGCACAACACCAAGCTTCGGTTCATTCAGTTAGTACCTTCATGTCTATATGACGTGATTGCATGGAGTAGACATGGCGTGATTGCATGGAGTAGCTTTGTCAGGTATAGAAGAGTAGATGTCTTGGTAGTTCGTTGTAGGTGCAAGATCTTGTAGTGTGCTACCTCTCCATCTCAAGCCATGTAACGATAATTATCAAGCTTCCTTAGGCTCCACTATGAAGATTATGTCATATTGCAGTTGTGCGTTCCATACAACGTCTAACCTTATTCGTTTGGCTTATTAGTCCGACTTATCAGTCATGATAAAATGTTTTTATCCCACAATAAAACAGCATCAGCCTGTTTATCAGCCGCAGAAACTATTAGTCGAACAGACCGTAGATATACAAGTTGAGCTTTAATTATGAGAAGTATTAGCATAAAAGGATTCCATGAAAAAAAAGAATCACATCAACAAATCATTAAGCATTTTGAATCAACGCACCGATTGTAGAAGTTACACAATATGTTCGGGTTCATTTAAAAAAAATGTTTAATTACATAAATCTATTTCCATTTAGGAACATGATAGGATCGTTTTTTTAAGGCCCAAGAAAGCTACCAGAGTATAGAGTTACACAAGATACATGCACAAGAATGAATGCACTACAACATAGCAGCTTCAAAAATGTATGCGAAAAGTAAGGGTGTGCTTGGTTTCCCGAACGCTCCACCTTGCACTTATCGCACCAGCCAAGCCAGGACCTCTATAGCCAGGCTACTACTTTGCAATTTCTCATTGTTTGGTTGTCTGGGCGCATGCAGCATGGCTAATGATTGGTTGCCTGCACGCACAAGCTGGCCTTGCACCGCCACACTCTCCTCTCATGGAGCTCGCGCGCCCTAGCCTATATCATCCCGCCTGCCTAGCCCTACAAAAACGCTCGATTCCTACGTTTCCAGTGGGCCTGGCTGAGAGGAGCATCTTATAGGCAACCAAACATGCAGAAGTCACATGTCAAGAGCCTAGCTGGGCTAGAACCAGACAACCAAACAGCCCCTAAATACATCCAGCAACAACAACCAATTGACATAGCGACTCAGTATTTTAGTGGGACCAAACTAGCGGTTCAACTGCCAACAAAACAGCAATTGATCAGGTTAAACAAAAAATTAGCACATTTCAAGCAACTAGTATATTCGCCCGTGCTAACGCTACGGGTTATATTAAGTCTAAAGTTAATTCTATCAAATTTAAAGTACTTCATTAAGATTTTAGTCCAAACCATAATTCCATGGCTCCAAAACAAAAATTAGAGCAATGCAAATTCAAAAGGCATAGATGTACTTTTGTCAAAAAATTAAGAATTCAATCTCATTTTATAAAATTAAGGAATATAATGAATCAATTCTAGTGCATAAGCATACAAGATCAGAATGTCTTTAATGAGAGCTCTGGGATGTAGTAAACTATTTGTGGGATGAGAACTCCATGTATAAGATGCCTTCCCGTAAAATGAGATTGAATCAAAGCCTTCTCTCTTGTAATCTCTTGTTTATGTGGGAAATCCTAAGAATCGAAATAACCACTTCATAAATCACAAATTCAAAGGAATAGTTGACATGCAAGAACAGAGAAGTTAAGAAGGCATGAGGTCTTCTATATATGGAGCAAAGTGATATGAGAATTGTAGTAAGATAGTAACAAATATTTCTGTAGAGAAATCAATGCAATGAATCCTTTTGTTTCGCATTTAATTAAATATTACAAATGAAATGGCTAAATCCATTTAACACCTTTCTAGTTTGCATAAGATTGAGTTGATATATTGTAACTGTACATAGTTAGTTTCTCAGATAACCTAGAATGCCGCCATGTTCTTTCTAGGAAGCTTGATTAGTGAAGTATGTTCAAGAATTTAATTAGACCATTGGATATTGTAATAGTTGCTATATACTGCAGACGTGACAAGCAAACCGGTAAACCAGACGTGAGGTAGCAGTAGACTGCTAAAAGATTGAATATATTTTCTTAAAAAATGAGTAATTAAATTATAGAAATCAGTGTGAATGGAAGGGGATTCACACTTACCAAAAGTAGTTCAATTGACACTTAGCAGTTAGCACACAACAAAGCACACACTGCTATCAATTAAGGGAATTCTATGTACCTCTGACCAATAAAAGTACCAATATCTCTACTATTATCTGAATAAATTATTCATGTTTGAGGCTTTCATAAAGCATGGCTATCTCAGGCAAGCACATTAGTTAAATATTTGTTTGCTCATGGGCTCACGAACAGATTCAACATTTTATTAACTGGCTAGCCATCTAGTATCTGTAAAGAGATAAAGCTATGCAGAGTACGGCTAATCCCATCACACAGGTATGATATGTTCAGTTCTCATACATTCACAAACCCTTTTTTAGCATATATACAGTAATTCAGTAAAAGATAGCTACCAAATCAATGTTTTGGAATTATTTTATTCCTCGAAATCAACTCTATTAAACATTGGCTTCTTATAAAAACTCCTATTCTGTGGCGCGGCGTGAGAACACCGGCCTCTCGCACTGCGGAGGGGACGACGATGGATGGGGATGGACCTCGACCGGCACGTCGCCACACGCCTCAACCTCCTTTGTCCGTCCATGTTCGCGATGTGGTCGGCGGCGCATTGGGGGTGGGTGCAAGCTAACGGAGATCGGGATTTGCATAATTCTACGTTGCGCTGCAGGCAGGTGCAAAGGTCATGGAGTGTGGGCGCATGCTGAGAGGTGGATGAGAAGCCTGGCCGGACGCGGAGGAAGAGTGAGAAGTGACTTCTAACTTTTAATCTTAGTCGTTGTATGTGTAGTAGGCGTGCTATGAGTCTTTGATCTTGAAGGAGAGAAGTTTTCAATTTAAATAGAGATGTGTCAACTGCGGCATGATGATGTGTAATCATGTTTTCTTTTAAATAAATGCATCGTCAATAAAATAAATAGAAGATATACCAGTACAAGTTATTGATTTGTCACAACTTTTTACCAAATAGAGTAGAGGTACATACCGTTATTGGGACGGGATCTATCTGGTTCATGCGAATCCATCCGGTTGTGGCAGGCTAGAATTTTCCTCCGGGATCAACGAAGACGACTGCCAGCGGGGCTGCGTGCGTTGTGGGGCCAGCCAGCCAGGCGTCGAAGGTCCGGGCCGTCTGAGAACGGAGACGACGCGGCGATGGTCACGACGATCACAGCCGAGCCGGTTTGGCGGATCTGGAAGGCGGCGGCCGGCGGGATCAAAGGTAACGATCGCCGGCAGGGCTGCGTGCGTCATTGAGGCCCATGAAAGAGTCGAAGTGGCGGCCATATGAGCATGGAGACGCTGGTCACACTCGCGACGATCACGACGTTACCGTGTCCTGATATCAACGGGCGGCGACGATGGCGTTGTCGTGTGATCGTGTCCTGATTGCTAGGGCTGCTTCCTAAATAAAATAAAAGATTGCTAGGTCTGCGTGCGTCGAGCTGCAGGTATTCGGGCTACGTTTGTTGTTTTTATATATTTTATTTATTCCGTGAAAAGGATATTTTGTATTCGGTAAATTGTGCACTGAGGATTCGATCCCTGGCGCAGTGTCTCAGCCGTTGCGTGGCGTGGAAGAGTGGGATAGTGGAAGCGGCTTATAACTTTTAATCTTAGCCTTTGCATCTATAATAGGCGTGCTATGAGTCGTTCATCTTGATGGAGGGAAGTGACGTGCTATGAGTATTTGATCTGGAGGGAAGTGACCTGAAGAAGTTTTCAATTATAGTAAAGATAAGTAAAAGACTAGGGATATAACAACAGCAGTAAGTTTCTGCAACCAAAATAAGCGATTTCAATCACTAATAGTCCTTCTAAAACGAGGCTATCATTTGTTGCAGCAATTGGTTTGGTCGATGCATGAGCAGCAAGTTGAAAATGGAGATAGCATCAAAGCCGACCGCACTAAATGAGATAGAATCCTGAAGCTTGAAATGAAGCATCCCGCTTAAAAATGATACAAAGCATCATAGGACAGGCCATCTCGCCATGATTCCATGAAGCAAAACTGTCACTTTTGATGATGGGTAAACAACGTGAATTGACTGAGCAGTGCGAGCATTAGAAATCAGTGATGACTAGAATTTCAATCTACCAAAGATGTGAAATTGAACTTTCTGTATCATTTGCTCTGTGATAGACAATTACCTTTGTCAGAAAATTGACACACATTTATCTATTTCCACAGACTGACATGGTAAATGTAGAGCTTCAGCAGGCAGAATGCGAGATGATTTCAATCATGCCGGTCAACTGAACTACGGCAGTCTGAACGCTTTGCAGCGCCGGACATCTCAATCCCACGTGCCCGCGCAGACCAGGCAAGTAGCAATGGTGGCTGTCGGAGGTTCGGAGACGCAGCCGCCAGCATGCCCGACACGAGAGGGGGAGACTAGATTAGGGCTCACTGCCCAGACTAGACCTGCTGACAAGGACACTGCAAATCTGTTTTAGCTTGTGCTATTTAGGTAGTTTTAATGCGTACTTTCTCTGTCCTAATTTAAAGGACAATTTAATTGTTGTTTTTGTTGTTCGTATCGCAAGTTTGATTTTAAACAAAATACGTACAATATTTATATATTTAAATAATTTTATTAAAAAACTAGATTTAAAATATTTTTCGATGATACTAATTATGTAGCATAAGTATTAATATATTTTAATATATATTTAATCAAAATTATTTCTCAGAAAACGAGAACGACAGTTATTTTGGAACGAATAAAGTATAAATTAACTGTGAAATGGTATTTTTCTATTATAGTAAATTAGTCATATTTAAATACCAGCCGAACAGAGTGTAAAAACAGAAGGGCAAAGAAGAGGGCCTCATTTTCTTGTGACAAAGCAGTCGAATAGGATGGACGCCGGAAGGGTGAGAGCCGCATCGCTGTTACTATCGGGCCTGCCGGGGCAGCCGCACCAGCACACCATTCGCCGTGCTCGCCACCACGGTGTCACGAGTATTTCTTCCATGACACCGGAACGGAACTGAGAGTTGTTTCACGGACCGGAGAGGGGGAAAGACCAGGGTGAGCCAGGATACAATCCACGCTAGGTTCAAATGAAGAGACTTTTAACTGACTGTCATTGAATGTTTACAATTACACATAATAATCCATAAAAAGGGTTTAACAATACACATAATCAATTAAAGAAGATTAGCTCTAACAGTTGTCACCATTCTAAATTTTTTTCTCCCAACGTTACTTTTGTTAGATTTGGCTTTAATAGTGTCAAAACATGGGTGTAAAAAGTCGAAAATAACCTCAGGTCTCTACATCTAATTAATTTTTTAGCATTGATGACCTCAAATAAAAAACACTCGAAACTAGGAAGCTATAGTTCTCGATAATATCTATATTTTTTTATAAAAATAATCATCATTTAATTATGTAAAAAATATATGATTTGATATGATTAATATATCTCAAAAAAATCACATTTTTTATATGGAATCAAATGAAGATAATGTTTTATATACATATTGTAGATCATAATTTTCTAGTTTTGTGTTTTTTCATTTCAGATCGTTAAGATATTTTAAAAAGTAATTATATATTTAGACTTAGAGTATTTTTGACTTTTCACACATACAATTTAAAAACCTTAATCTGATGGAAATGACGTGGAGGAAATAATTCATGATAGTAGCAATTGTGGGACTTTATCTTTTTTAATAATTTGTGTGTAACTATCAACCTTTTAGTAGCATACAGGTAAAAGCCTCTGTCTGGTCCTTTATGCGCCAAGGTTATTGATCCATAGGGTTTGGGCCTAGACGGCTAGAGACACCGGTCACTCGCGGGCCAACCAAACATGCAAGGGGATTGACTAGAGAGTGAGCTAGGAAACTCAGAGTTCGCTTTCCAAATGGAATAACGAGTAAAATGTAGCAATCCAATCTAGGTGCAGGGGTGCAACTATGTGACCCTTTGTGTATCTATTGTCTCTTTATTTCAAAAAAAATTATACTATCAGTGAGTCTTTTGCATCTTCATATTGTAACTCAAGTTGCAATAGTAAATTTAGAGCGTAACCATAGAAGTGCTATAAGAGCACCTCCACCAGCCCCCAATACATCTCTCCCACAGCGGCCATACACGAGTAGCGCCACGACGGCCACAGAGCAGCCTTATGGCATGAGGCATGGGTTGGGATGCCGCCAGCTGGACTCGAGTGCGCTAGCTAGCTATGTAGGTTGACAACTTCTGCAGTCCTTTTTTTGAGTGGAAGGTAGGAATTTATTAATTAGGATTGACAACGTTTACATCCAAGAATATAGGAGGATAATCAAGCCAAACATGACGGCCAGGATTAAGAGTACAAGCATGCTTAGCAAGGTAATGAGCCTTCTTATTGGACTCCCTACCCTCATGTACAAATCGCACACAATCAAAAGATTTTGCCCTCACATTTATATCCTGAAGAATCATCATATAAGGGCACCTAGTGATTTCCTTAATGTTCTTGATGACACTAAGACAGTCTGAAGCTACTGTCATTTTCTTTATTCCACAGTCTTCAGCAAGTGCTAATGCCTCCACACAAGCCATAGCTTCCCAGGTTTCATGTTCAGTGATGTTCGGTATCACCAAAGCACTTGCAGCAATGAAATATCCTTGATCATCTCGACAAATGACTCCAACAGTTCCTTTGCACGCATCCCGTGAAATAGCAGCATCTGTATTTAGTTTACATCGCCCATTTTCAGGTGGTATCCAGTGCCTAGCTTTTAACTTTGGTTGTTGCTTACATTTACCATTCACCTAAAAACTCTCAATAGTCTGCAGTTCATCAATTAATCTATTGATCATTACCATTATGGATGATGGGCTCTGAAATTTACCATCATATATTGCTTTTCTTCGTGCCTGCCAAATAGCCCAACAAGTAATAAGGATGCGTATACCATCAGTTTGCGAGACATTGCTACACATAAAGAAAACCCAATGTTTTGGATCAGAAAAACGTAGGGAAGCAATTAGTTCTGTTATGTCCTCATCTAGCTGAGCCCAAGTACATCTAGATACTGTACAGTGCAGCAATGCATGGTCCCATGTGTCCTCATCTGCGCCACAGAGTTTACACTGAGGTGTGTCAACCATGTTTCTGCTTTTTAACACGCTTCCAGTGGGTATTGAATTTAAAGCAAGACGCCAGCAAAATATTTTGATTTTTGGTGGTATTTTCATATTCCACAATTGTTTCCATTCTTCCTGTTTTTTCCTATAATCAGAGCAGCTTGCCCTACCTTCAAAGTAATCCTCTCTACTTTTCTTTGCCTCAACCATCATTCTATAGGCAGAGCGTACAGAAAACAAACCATTTCGTTCATAGTGCCATGCCCAACAATCCTTTTGTTGGCTCATACTCCATGGAATCTGGAGGATTGCTTCACTATCCATCCGATTGAAAAAGTGTTCCACTACCTCAGTTTTCCATGTCATGGAAGTATGATTAATCAATTCAGAAACTAGTGTAGGAGGATTTGGTCTCTTTGAGTAAAAAGGCTTCAATAGTCCAGCTCTTGGAATCCAGTTACATTCCCAAATATTAGTGCTTTTGCCATCACCAATGCATTTGATCAATCCTTGATTCAATACTTCTATCCCATCACATATAGCTCTCCAGGTCTTGGATGGGTTACTGCCAATAGGAGGATTGAGGAGATCAGTTGAGGGGAAGTAGATTGATTTGAGGACTTTAAAACATAAAGATTCAGGCTTGATCAGCATACACCATGCTTGTCTTGCCAACAATGCAAGATTAAATATTTCTGTATCTCTAAAACCTAAGCCTCCCATGTACTTCGGTTATGCTGTTTTCTCCCAAGCTACCCAACATGATTTTCTTTTGCCTTTCTCACTTCCCCACCAGAATTTTCGTATCAAAGAATTTATATGTTGACACAATCCTCTTGGTAATCTAAAGGAGCCCATAGTGTAAGTAGGAATTGCCTGTGCTACAGATTTTATCAAAATCTCCTTTCCTCCAGCTGATAAAGTTTGCTCTATCCATCCTTGAATTTTATTCCACACTCTATCTTTTAGATATTTGAAAGCTTCATTTGATGTCCTACCAACTTCAGTAGGTAACCCCAAATATTTTTCATTCAATGATACATTCTCCACCTGAATAATAGATTTAATATTATCCCGAATAGTTTGTTTGCATCGTTTACTAAAAAACAGAGATGATTTTGTCAAGTTCACCTTTTGACCCGAAGCTTCACAATATTTGGTGAGAGAATTTTGCACGGCATGTGCATTACTTGCATCTGCTTTGAAAAATAAAAGACAGTCATCAACAAATAAAAGATGGTTGACCTTCGGGCTTGAGCAAGAGATCTGAATGCCATTGATATGAAAATCTGCTCCTTCCCCTTTTAACACAGAAGACAAACCTTCAACACATAGCAAGAAAAGATAAGGGGAAATGGGGTCACCTTGTCTAATACCTCGAGTTGGCTTGAACTCTTGTAGACGTTGTTCATTAAAAAGGACAGAAAAGGAGACCGATGTAACACACCTCATAATTTTGTCCACCCAGATTCATTTGAACCCTAATTTTAGCATTATTGCCTCTAGGTAGTTCCATTCCACCCTATCATATGCCTTCATCATGTCCAATTTCAAAGCACAGTAAGCATTGTTTTTTGATTGGTTTGAGCGCATAAAGTGCAAACACTCATAAGCGACCAGGACATTATCAGTAATGATTCTACCAGGGACAAATGTTGATTGCTCTTCGGAGATGATATCCGGAAGGATCCTTTTCAACCTATTCGCCAATGACTTAGAAATTATTTTATATATCACGTTACAAAGGCTAATAGGTCAAAACTAGCTCAAGGATACTGGATTCTGGACTTTTTGTACTAGATCAATGAACGTGTCATTTAATTTTGTAGGGATCTCATCACCATTGAGCACCCTCAACACTATCCTTGTTATATCATCACCACACATCCCAATTATGCTAGAAAAAATGTGCAGGAAAACCATCTGGGCCTGGTGCTTTGGTTGGGTACATTTGGTATAGAGCATTCTTTACTTCACTCTCATTAAAAGGAGCACATAGAAATCTATTCATCTCATCTATGACCTTGCGAGGAACATGGTCAAGGACCATACACATATTTTACGTGCCCTCTGTCTTAAATAGGTTACTGTAAAATTCTACTGCCATAGCGTGCATTTCTTCAATGTCTGTGCATTCTGAGCCATCAAATCGGTTCAGCATAGTAATTCTATTTCTAGACCATCTCCTACTTGCCCTTTGATGAAAAAACCGAGTGTTGCTATCCCCCTCTCGAAGCCATGTAATTCGTGACCATTGTCTCCACATTATTTCTTCTTGGTAATTTAACAAAATAATGCGTTGCACTATCTTCTTTTCCTCTTCAGAGACATTGTTTCTTGTTGGGTCACATCGCAATTGCTCTAATTTTTTTTCTTTTGTAACCGCAGTTCCTTCTTCACGACACCAAATGAACTTTGTCCCCAAGATTTAAGTTCTTCCCCAAGATGATAGAGCCTCTCTTTTAGGTCTTTGATAGAATTACACTGTTGTCCGTCTTTTCAAATCTGCTGGATCAATGGAGACAGACCCTCATGTGTCTCCCACATAAGTTCATATCTAAAAGGTTTCCCAAGCCCATGAATAGCCTGATATCTTTCTTCTAGTTCAAAAGATAATAGAATAGGACAATGATCATATTTCACTGCCATGAGATGTCGGACCGCAGCAAGAGGAAAACGAGCACACCAATTAGCTGATGCTAGTACTCTGTCCAGCCGAACTCGAACAAAATGTCCACCAGCCACATTCTTTTCAAAAGTCTAGTCCAAACCGATATAACCTATGTCACAAAGTTGGCATACATCAATAGCTTCTCGGAAACCCTCCATAAGGTATTCTTCCCTGTTGTTTGGACCCAATTGTTCTTCATTTTTGAGAATTTCATTGAAATCACCTATACACACCCAAGGTAGATCCATGTCGCTTCTCATTTGTTTCATGATGTCCCAAGTACGATATCTTAGAGATCTATTTGTCTCCCCATATATGAAAGACATGTGCCAAGGCTCCTTCCCGTGCTCGCTTACAATTGTGTCAATGTGGTAATTTGAATACTTTTTAATAGATACATCAACATCATTCTTCCAAAACTGCCCAAGGCCTCCACTCCTCCCAGAACTACTAACAGCAAAACTAGAATCGAATCCCAATGAAAACCGCAGATTCTCCACTCGGTATTTATTAATCTGTGTTTCCATAATGAATAAAACCGAGGGGGCATAATCCTTCGCGAGATCGCGAAGCTCCCTAACTGTCGTAGGGTTGCCAATCCCGTGACAGTTCCAACTTAAGGTTTTCATTGTTCTCGACGGTACTCCTCAAGGGAGCCCGCCACTATCATCTCTATATCATCCTTATCTTCATTTCCAGTTTCCTTTCTTATCCTTTTTGAGCCTCGACCCTTCAAATGCTTGTCCCTCACATTTTCATTTCGATTGGCATTAGTTAACGGCAAGAATTCAGTCCTAGTTCCAGATTTAATAAGGACTTCTGTTTGTTTAGTTGTTGGAACAAGAGCTAAAGTTAGCTTATTATCATCTTCCGCTTCTCCTAGCGAAAAGCGCTTACGAGCCCGTGTCCCATCAATTTTTTGTTGCTGATCAAAACTTCTTTTCAACGTGCTTCTTTCATCATCCTTGAGATTAACATCATCACCAGAATAGCTGCTCTGATTGCTATCTTCACTTCTAGGCTCGTTACTTCTTTCATGAGCCAAAGTCTTGCCCAACTCCTTAGGATCCAATTCCCTTGTATTTGCTGAATCTGATGATCTACTCTCCTTAGCTTTTCCTTTTCTTTCAGGGCTTGCAATCAACCAGTCACCATACTGATAGGCTGTAGTGTCATGCACACCATCACCACATTCAGAATCAATATGACCCAATAACCCACAAACAGCACAAAACTTAGTCAATCTCTCATATTTTACACGAAAAGGTAAGCGTCTTTTATCTCCCACTGACACATAGACAATCCTGGTCAGTGGCTTTGTAACATCTAGCTTCACTCTGATGCGTAAATAATCTCGCCACCCACTGGTTTCGTCACCCAAATCTACCATCTGAAATTCACCAATTTTTTCTCCAATTTGACGCCCAATATTTTTTGTTCTGAATCCAATAGGTAAATCATAAACACGTGCCCAGAGATTCATATTCTTGAATTTAACAGAGGAAGGCTTTGTGATGCCATCATATTCCTCTAACAGCACATCATTTCCTCTAAAAAGCCATGGTCCTTCATCCAGTACCTTGCGCCAATCTCCCAGGCAAGAAAATTGGAGCACAAAAAGATTTTCATCGATAGCCTTAAAACTAAAATCCTTTGCTAAACTCCAAGCGTACTTCATGTTAACTAAGAAAGCGGCATGACTGAAAGGTTTTGGGGACATGACCTTGGCCAGAACTGTCCACCGCGCCCCAGCTTTGAGCTCCTCTATATCCTCCTCCAACACAATACCTTGGTCCTCATCTTCTCGTATCTTCAAATGCTTCAGCAGGTCATCCAATGCAGGTTCCATCCTCCTTTCAGAGTTGGATTTAGTCATCTCCCCCAAACTAACCAGACTGCTGCAATGTATCCCACAATCGCAACCAAGGCCGAGAAACAAACCCAATGTTTGCCCTTTAGCCAGCCTGAATCACGATTGAGAGACCAAAGCAAACAATAATGATCAAAAAAGGGGGAAAAGGAAATCTCACACTCATTTAGTGGGAGTAGAGAAAGAACCCTAGGAATCGCCTAGGGATGCTTCCAGAGGTTTCGACACCTGCCGATCCTGCTCTGTTGTTGATGTCTAATGGGCCAACCCAGCCTAGCCTGTTATGGACCCGTGTCAAACATGGCCCGATGGGATCGGACCGGCACGGCATGCCATACTCTTGGGCCATACCTCTTAAGGCCACGGACCTAAGTGATGGCCCAAACACAGACTGGCGGGGCGTTTTTCATGCCTGATTGGCTAGAAAAAGCACGCCATGGTTAGCGACCCTGGCCTGAGAAGCTAGAGAGAGGGGGAGGGGAGGCAGCCCGGGGCGCTAGACACCGGATAAGTCGGGGTCAGGGTCCACTCAAAAAAAAAGTCGGGGTCAGGGAGCAGGGCGGAGCTCAGGGCTAGTTGTCCCCGAGGCCTGCCCACTTGCTCCCGAGGAAGCCACGGTGGTGGCGCGTCCGTATTCGGTTCTTTCTGTAAAACTCACGCTATACAGACGACATATCGCAACACGCTGTACGTGACAGCTGCATGACTGGAGATGTCAAGTAGTACGCGGACGGTCCCGTGCTCCAACAACAACAGCAATAGAAAGGTTCACACCAAGCAGAGCAACACGTACATGTACATACAGATTTTATGGCACAGTTCGAGTCGATCATGAACAAGCCGCTGACACACCGAAAACAAACATGTCAAAGACAATCATGTGAATCGACCTCTCACACACACAGACACTGATCGACTGGCGACTGCAGGGAGTGCCGACGTGCCGTCACGAGGTGCTTTAGATGGACAGAGGGAGACCTGGAAGAAAGGTGTCGCCTTCCCTTGCATCCCTGCCTTGGTTCATCTCTTCCTGGCTATGCAGCATGTAGGAATTTGTAAAATAAGACAATGCAATAATATAAACCATAAGTGTATTTAAAGCTATCCTTTAAAAATAAGGAAGGGTTTGAATGTACCGGGGCTTGCCTTGGTTGGAGGAATACACAAGTTCTGGCTCAGATTCAACAACAGGAAAACCCCCTTCACCAGGGTGGTTATCCAACCCAACCAACGAATAATCTACATGATATAATGATATGCTTAGATGATGCTTGTAATAGTAGACATGATGCTTAACAACACACAAGCATGAACTTAAGAGGTGAACAAAATAGATCATAACCTTGAGTACAACTTACCTTCATGAAACAAAACTAAACTAGAGCATAAAGCAATTTAATTAAACCATGATTAAACTAATTATCAAGTTTAATAATTATATCCAATAGAACTGAGCAAACAACACATTACCATACATACCCATGTTGTGTTTGCCACTGGATAATGACCATTTGCATCAAACAATCCAAAATCACCCAAATCCTAAAGTAATTAGTGTTTCTAATCATTTTATTATGAATTAAATAAATAGCCATGTATAACAGTTCACCCAAAAATTCCCAAACTTTTTGTACAGCAAGGTATAAGTGTATAAAGGTTACACGAAAATTTTCATAATTTTTGGAGAAACATACAGAGCATGAAAAATTATGAAAAAGTCATTTTTAATTACTTTAAGCATTTTTATAGGATTAAAAACATACTGAACATGCTTGTATTATATTTTTCTTAAATACTACACATCACATAGAGCATACACAAATTTTGCAGAATTTATACATGCACAGAAATAAACATACAAAAATAACAAAAAGCAATACTGTTCAAAATAGGAAATTAGAAAAACTCTTCGCTGCTCTCACTGACACCTGGGTCCCGCATGTCAGCGACCGCGAAATAGAGCAGCGGCGCCGGCGACCACAAAACATGGCGGTGCGTCGCCGTCGACGACCAAACGGCTCAACCAACTCTTGCGCTGGGCTCTACACTTCACCCCGAACCCAACGAGGTTAGATAGAGCCCTTTCCAACCCTCGCAAACGCCTCACCGGCGGCAATGGCGGCGACCCGAGCTCGGCCGCACATACACCGGCGAGTACAAGCCATAAACGGCTCAACCAAGCACACCAGCAGACTCGGCCCCCAAACAACGCGAAGCGCAAGAAAAACGAAACGAAACCCTAACGCAACGACCTCGCCGACGGCCATGGCGGACGACGGAGATCTACGCGACGTGCGCCGGCCAAACTACGCACGCGCTCGAACAAACAACACCCTAGCTAGACTCGCGACGGTTAGACGAAGCTAACGCAAGACTCAGACTCGAAAAAGATCGACTACAACGACCTACCGACGAGCGCACCGTCGCAACGGCCATGAACCGCGGCAGCGCGTCGTGGACAAAGCTCGACGGCTCGATTCAAGGACAACCAAGCGCGCGGAAAGTTCGATGTGCTTACCTCGGTCATGAAGCTCATGCTAACTTGGCTGACGAAGACAGTGCCGACGGAAACGGTGAGCCGAGCGGCAACGTCGATGTTCTCGGAGCTACGGTCCACCATTTGCAAAACGGAGGAGAGCAACGGAATCAGTGAAGAACAAGGAAGATGAAACAAGAACCAGAAGAACAATATAGCTCCTGTGTAGGCGGTGCGACTGCGAACCAGAGCGGCAGTGCTCTCGCCAGAGCCGAGGAAGAAGACGTCATGTCGGGCGATTCACGCGTTCGTAGCTTCAACCGACTAGTGCGGGAGGTGTACTAGGTCAAAGCGAAAGCCATTGCGGTGGATGGGAAGCTTCGCAGTGGCTGGAAAGCTCGTGCGAGCTCGATGACGTGGAGTGTGCTTGCGGCGGCGTGAGCAGAGCAGAGCTCGAGCGTGGAAAGAGAGGGCAGTGGTGAACGACATCCCGTTTTGAAGACGGCAACGGGGCCGTGGTGTTGCCACGCACGCGATGCGACGCGAGTTGCGGGAAGGAGGCGCTCAGCGAGCTCGGCAGCTGGCCGGCCAGGTGTCGGCGCCATGAGCTCTGCACCGATATGCAAGTGTTCGGTGAAATGCCTGAACTGCCCCTGAGATTGATTTGCAATTTTCTCAAGCATCCATGGGTTTTCATGAAAAACTTTGAATACCAAAGTTGCTCAAAATTTCATGATCTACAACTTTGACAAGATGCACTTTTTCAAATTTGGCCTAGAAATGAAAATGCATTTTTGAAATTTGAAACTCTTTTTAAAAGAATTACCCCCTTTGCAATTACTCAAGAAATTTGAATAACACTTGAAAAACTCAAAACACCACTTTTGCAATTGAACCAGAGCTCTACAAGTTTGCTTTAACAACCATATGCAAATTCTTTTTAGATTTTGAAAATCATGATTAGGGTTTAATCCATCCCCTTTTGAAACTAGGGTTTGGAATAGAATTTGAATTTTTTTTGAATTTGAAATCATGGCAAGCATTCATATAGCTCAGCCAAACACAAACCAATAAACTTATTTTAGTTCAATGCATAGCAGGGTTCTCAATCAAGTGAATGATACTCAATGCATATGATGGCATGATCAAGTTTTAATTAAGCTCTTAAACACCAGGGGTGTTACAACCCTTCCCCCTTAAAGAAATCTCGTCCCGAGATTTAGGAGTGTAAACAAAGTAATGGAAAAGGAAATGTGTCAAACACCTTCTTTTTCTCATTTCTCATATTACAACTTATGACCAGGATTTACAAGACAACTCATACTATGGAAGTATAAAACTCTGGGAAGTTCTCTAAGAGATAATCTTCAGATTCCCAAGTAGCTTCTTCCTCTGAATGCTGATTGCATTGAACCTTGTAGAACTTGATGGTCTTGCGATGAGTAATTCGATCTTTTCGATCAAGAAACTTTACAGGATACTCGGAGTATGTCACATCAGGTTCTAACTGCACTCCTTCAACTTCCACGGTCGTATCCTTAACTTGAAGACACTTCTTCAATTGGGATACGTGAAACACATCATGAACGGCTGAAAGGTCTAGATATGGCTAGAGGGGGGGGTGAATAGCCTATTAAAAATTCTACAACAACACTTAGGCAAACTTGTTAGAATAAAACACGGCGAAAGCAAGTTTGCACTAGCACTACTAGGGTCGGCAAGCCACCTACCACACTTTTAGTTTCTAGCAAGATAAATCCTATGTTACACACAAGAGCTAGAGAGCTAGTGCTACAAGACTAAGCTAAATAAGCTAAGCTAGAATCTCTACTTTGCAAGAATGTAAGAATGTAAGTGCAAAGCTAGAGTTAGAAAGGTTATACCGCCGCGAAGAGAATTCCAATGAGATAACCAATCAATCACAATATGAATCCTCGGTAGAGAGACAATAAGATACAATATTTTTTACGGAGGTTCACTTGTTTGCCAACAAGCTACTCCTCGTTGTAGTGATTCACCTACTTGGAGGTTCACGCGCTAATTGACATCACATGCCAAACCCGTCACCGGGTGCCGCAAAACCAACACAAGATAGGGATCCACAAGCTATGAGCAATCCACTAGAGATACCTTTCGCGAACTCCCGCGGGGAAGGTTCAAGAACCCCTCACAATCCACCAATCGGAGCCGGAGACAATCACCTTCCTCCGCTCAACGATCCTCGTCGCTCCAAGCCGTCTACGAGGTGGCAACCTCCAAGAATAACAAGAGCTTCCGCGAAGACGACGATCACCAAGTGCCACTAGTATGCAATCAAAGAGCAATGCACATGGATTCACTCAATCTCTCATGAATATGTCAATTATGTCAAGAGAATGAGTGGGTGGAGCAATCTCAAGCAAGCACAAGCGTATGAGTGAAGTGAGAGTGCAAGAGAGTGCCCCAAGGGCCGGCCATATCACCTTATATAGCCCACACTCAAACACTAGCCGTTTGCCCCTCAAAACAGAGTCTCTGCGTCCACTCTGGACGCTGTTTTCACAGGGGGTCCGGACCCTTCACCAGCCGAGAGCCAAGCTCTTTGTCTGACACTCCAGACGCAGCCTCCGGACGCACGCAACGCACCGTCCGGACCATCCCGCGCGCGTTCGGTCACCCTGCCGATTCAAACGGCTTCTTCCCGCGCGCACAGCTACTGCCATGTGGCTCCGGACGCACTTAACAGTGCTACTCCGGACCAACACCTCATGGCGTCCGGACCCCAGCAGAGAGGTTCCAGAGAGCACTTTTCCTCCAGATGCGCGTCCGGAGTCTCCTGTCCGGACGCAACTTAGCGTCCGGACCTTCTTCCAGATCGACACATAAAGCAACAGAGAGCAATGCCACTCTGGACGCACGTCCGGAGTCAGCGTCCGGACACGCAACAACATCCGGATCTGTGACCACAACAAAGACTGCCTAGAGTATGCGTCCGGACGCATACGCGAGAGTCTGGACACATCCAAACCCTAGCATCTGTACCTCCAAACTTGTTCCAAACTGCTTCCAACTTTCTTCCAAGCGTGATACCATCGGAGTGCGGAATTTGAATCACCCTTAGCACCATGATAAGCTAGAGATCAAGTCAAAGCTAGAAACCCCGTGAGATCAATATTAAGAGCAAGGTTTCTAGATACCACTTGAAAGGCACACACATCTAGCTCACCACCTATGCATGCTAGTTGATCAATCATCATTCAATTTGTATCACTAGCAAGCACCACACAAGCTTAAATATTTGAATTTAAGTACTTGTGCAACAATACATATGAGGATGCAAGCACTCAAATGCAACAAGGTGTTCATGAGCTTGCTCCCCCTATTTGTGTGTTCTTTTCAAAAAGATTTTTCATGTTCTCCCCTTTATCTTTCAATTTCTTCCCCTTACATATTTCTCCCCTTTTGGTCAAATTTTATATCTTTTCCACAATTTCTCCCCCTTTGTCATCCCAATTATAGATATTCAAGTTTTACTCCCCCTTAGTGTGAGATAGGGTGAAAGATTTTCAACTTTGGTTTGAACTAAGCTACTTTCCCAAGATATTTAATTTGGTTTAAACCATAGACAAGTTTGTTCACACATGCTAAGATGGTTATCTTGCCTATGTTGAATTAAACACTTAAGTTCATAGACATAGATCAAACACTAGGATTGAGCCCATCAACATGTCATATGCTACCACCAGATCATATCAAGTCATAGAAGCAATAGTGGTACCATATAAGCATCAAATTCATTTTGGTTTTCATGAATGAGCCTAGAAGAATGAGTGATGTCTATATGCTCTACACAAGTCCTAGCAAAGTATGCATGAATGCTCTCAAATCAACTTGTACCTTACTTTGTCGAAGTAGAGGCATGTCATATAAGTGGGGGTGCATCAACTCATATTGGAGAAATCAAGTATGTTCAACTCATTCCTTAGCTTGCAAAACCTTTTCTCATCTAGTGGCTTGGTGAAGATATCGACCAATTGATCATCGGTGCCCACACTCTCTATTGAAATGTCCCCTTTCAATTGATGATCTCTAATGAAATGGTGGCGGACATCAATATGCTTTATTCTTGAGTGTTGAACCGGGTTGTTGGTTAGCTTGATTGCACTTTCATTATCACATAGCAATGGCACTTTCTTGAATTTGACCCCAAAGTCATTCAAAGTTGCTTTCATCCAAAGTATTTGTGCACAACAACTCCCCGCACTAATATATTCGGCTTCGGCGGTAGAGAGTGCCACACTATTTTGCTTCTTTGATGTCCATGAGACAAGTGATCTTCCAAGCAATTGACATGTGCCCGATGTGCTCTTTCTTTCTATCTTGCAACCCGCATAGTCCGAGTCGGAGTATCCAATTAACTGAAAGTTTGATCCTTTAGGATACCACAACCCAACATTTTGTGTATGCTTCAGATATCTCAATATCCTCTTTGTGGCCTTCAAATGACTCTCTCTTGGAGAAGCTTGAAACCTTGCACACATGCATACACTAAACATGAAATCCGGTCTTGATGCGGTCACATAGAGTAGGCTACCAATCATTGATCTATATAGCTTTTGATCTACCATGTTGCCACTAGCATCACTATCCATGTTTCCATTTGTTCCCATTGGTGTGCTAATTGACTTTGCTTCATCTAGATTGAACTTCTTGAGCATGTCCTTGATATACTTGCCTTGACTCACAAATGTGTCATTCTTCATTTGCTTGACTTGAAGACCAAGGAAGTAACTAAGTTCGCCAAGCATAGACATCTCAAACTCTTTTTCCATCATATTGCCAAATTTTTCACAAAAGTCTTGATTGGTTGAACCAAAGATAATGTCATCAACATAGATTTGCAACACAAACAAGTCCTTGCCAATCTTCTTGGTGAAGAGGGTAGTATCAACCTTGCCCATAATGAATCCCTTAGAGAGGAGAATGTCCCTCAACCTCTCATACCATGCTCTAGGTGCTTGCTTCAAACCATACAATGTTTTTCTAAGCTTGTACACATGGTTGGGTTTCTTGTCATCTTCAAAACCAGGTGGTTGTTCAACATATACCAATTCATTGATGTACCCATTGAGAAATGCACTCTTCACATCCATTTGATATAGCTTGATATTGTGAGAACAAACATAAGCCAATAGAATCCTTATTTCTTCTAGCCTTGCCACCGGTGCATATGTTTCTCCAATGTCAAGACCCTCTACTTGAGTGTACCCTTGTGCAACTAGTCTTGCTTTGTTCCTCACCACTATGCCATCTTGATCTTGTTTGTTGCAAAAGACCCATCTTGTGCCAATAACATTGTGGTTCTTTGGTCTCTCAACTAGCTCCCAAACTTGATTTCTAGTGAAGTTGTTAAGCTCTTCATGCATAGCATTCACCCAATCAATATCTTGCAAAGATTCTTCAATCTTGGTTGGCTCAATGGATGACACAAAGGAGTAATGTTCACAAAATGAAGCCAATCTTGATCTTGTTTGCACACCTCTAGTGATATCTCCAATGATATGATCCAAAGGATGATCCCTTGCAATAGATGTCGGTTGGAGAGTTGGAAGTTGATTGCTTGTACTTGGTTGGTCATTGGATTGAGATGATGAACTAGCCTCTTGTTGATCATGAGTTGGAGAGGATGAACTAGCTTGATTGTCATTTGATTGCTCATTGGATGGAGAATGCACTAGATAGTCATTGTCTTGCTCTTCATCCACTTGCCTCGGCCTAATGTCCCCAATATCCATGTTCTTCATTGCATTGGCCAATGGTTCACCTCTCACATCATCATGATTGTCACTTTCATCTTGAGAGCCTTGTGTTTCATCAAACTCCACATCATATACCTCCTCAACTATGCCATGAGTATGATTCCATACTCTATATGCTTTGCTTGTAGTTGAGTAACCAAGTAGGAAACCTTCATCACATTTCTTCTCAAATTTGCTCAATATTGCACCTTTCTTCAAGATATAGACTTGCAACCAAACACTCTAAAGTATGCAATATTTTGCTTTCTTCCATTCAATAGCTCATAAGGTGTCTTCTCAAGCATCTTGTGGCAATAGAGTCGGTTGCTATAATAGCAACCCGTGTTGATAGCTTCGGCCCAAAAAGAGTCACTCACATTGTATTCACTAAGCATAGATCTTTCCATATCAATGAGTATCCTATTCTTCCTCTCAACAAACCCATTTGATTGAGGTGTATACTTGGCCGAGAATTGATGTTTGATTCCATATTCATCACATAGTTCATCAACTCTTGTATTCTTGAACTCACTACCATTGTCACTTCTCACTTTCTTGATAGTTGTTTCAAATTCATTTTGGCATCTCTTGATAAAGACCTTGAATGTATCAAATGTGTCACTCTTGTCACTCAATAAGAATACCAATGTATATCTAGTGAAGTCATCAACTATCACAAAGCCATGTTTGTTTCCTCTAATGCTTGTATATGCGGTTGGTCCAAACAAGTCCATGTACAAGACCTCAAATGGTTTGCAAGTACTCATCATACTCTTGCTAGGGTGAGTGTTTCCAACTTGTTTACTTGCTTGACAAGAGCTACATAGCTTATCCTTTTCAAAGACCACATCCTTCAAGCCTCTAACTAGATCATGTTTGACTAACTTGTTCAATTGCCTCATTCCAACATGACCAAGTCTTCTATGCCATAACCAACCCATGCTAGATTTGGATAGTAAGCAAGTTGACAATTGAGTTTCACTAGCATTGAAATCAAACAAGTATAGATTCTCATATCTAAAGCCTTTGAATATCAAGTTAGAGTCATCTACACTTATGATTTCTACATCATCAACTCCAAAGATGCATTTGAAACCAAGATCACAAAGTTGAGCTACGAATAGCAAGTTGAAGTTCAAGCTCTCTACTAGCGACATATTGGATATGCTCATGTCATTGGATATTGCAATCTTACCAAGCCCTTTGACCTTGCCTTTGCCATTGTCACCAAATGTGATAGAATCAACCCCATTGCAATCATTTTGCTTGATAGAGTTGAACATTCTTGAATCTCCGGTCATATGTTGAGTGCACCCACTATCAAGCACCCAATGCCTCCCTCCGGCTTTATAATTGACCTACAAAACAATTCAATTCTTCTTAGGTACCCATACTTGCTTGGGTCCTCCAAAGTTAGTGACTAATGACTTAGGTACCCAAATAGCTTTCTTCTTTGAGCTCTCATTGGGTGTACCCATGTACTTATCAATCACACCTTTCTTGCCCTTGGTAAGCACATAACTAGAATCAAAGCGAATAGATGCACTTGTAAATTTTATCTTGCTTAGATTTAGTTTGCAATATTGCTCATCATGCCCTACTTGCTTGCAACTTGAGCAAAACTGATCATTGCTCTTCACAAAGCGAGGCTTTGGAGTCACAAAGGCCGCCTTGCCTTTCTTGGGGGTATAGCCAAGTCCCTCTTTGCAAAGGGAGAACCTTTGGCTACCCAAGCACTTAAGCAAGCGGGCATCTCCACCATAGGCATTGCCTAAGGCTAGAGTGATCTTACCAACCTCCTTCTTAAGGGTCTCATTCTCAACCATTAGTGAGGCATCACAAGTGAAACCATCACTAGTAGAAGAGGTAGAGTTAGAAGTGCTACAAGAAGGGTTAGTTGGGGTGATGATGATGGGTTCATAGAAAGATTCATTGATTATATCACAAGTTGTTCCCATGTTACTTGTTTGAACATGCTCTTTCTCCTTTTGCTCAACAAGAGATGAGTGAGCCTTTTCAAGCTTAGAGTGAGCGTTACCAAGCTTCTTATGGCATCCTCTAGCCTCTCATGAGAGCGGTTTAGCTCATCAAAGGATTGCTTGAGAGCTTGAAGCTCTTTCCGCAATGCTTTGCACTCCTTTCTATTGAGGTCAAAGTGAGTCTTAGCATCTTCCAACATTTCAATTAGTTCATCTTTAGTGGGTTCATCATCATCATCATCACTAGAATCACTCTCATCATCGGATTGTACCTTAGTGGACTGAGCCATGAAGAATGTAGATGGAGTGTCGAAGAGAGAGATCTTGTCCTTCATAGCAATACTTGCAAGAGCCTTCTTCTTGTTTGATCTCTTCTCATCATCACTTGAGGAATCACTATCCCAAGTGACAACATATGAACCTCCCTTCTTGTTCTTCTTGAGGAACATCTTGTTCTCTTTCTTCTCCTTCTTCTCTTTCTTCTTCCCCTTTTTCTCATCTTCATTGTCACTATGATGAGGGAAATCCGCAATGAGATGATCCTTGCTATTGCACTTGAAGCATCTTCTATCCTTCTCATTGAACTTGTGTGAGCTCTTCTTCCTTCTTTCTCTATAACCCTTCTTCTTCATGAACTTGCCAAATTTCTTGACAAATAGATCCATTTCTTCTTCATCATCATCACTTTGGCTTCAGCTTTCATCATTGCTTGAATCATCACACTCGATCTTCTCTTTGCCCCTTGATGATGATGTGGCTTTGAATGCCACACTCTTCTTCTTCTCATCCTTCTTCTCATCTTTCTTATCCTTGTTTTCTCCTATCTTGTCCTTGTCTTCTCTAAAGGTGTCATCGGTAATCACCTCACCAAGAACTTGGTTTGGTGTCATTGTGTCCAATCCGCTTCTCACCAATAGAGTGACTAACATCTCAAATCTTGAGGGAAGACTCCTCAAAATTTTGAATGAGAAGTCCTTGTTCTCCACATTCTCTCCAAGTGACTTGAGGTCATTGACAAGCACCTCAAGCCTATCTAACATCTCCGACACATTTTCATCTTCCTTCATCTTGAAGCTTGCAAACTTCTCTTTCAAGATGTATGCCTTGGCCCCCTTCATGGATTGAGTCCCTTCATATGACTCTTCTAGCTTCTTCCAAGAATCATGAGCTCTCTCAATGTTCTTGATTTGCTCAAACACTTCTCTTGAGATTGCTTCATGGATGGCACTCAAAGCAATGTCATTGTTTTGGAGCTTCTCCTCCTCGGCCGAGGTGGGTGCCTCCTCATTAGCTACCTCAAACTTCTTGTCAACCACCAACCATATCTTTCGGTTGATTGATTTGATATGGGTGGTGATCAATGCCTTCCAATAGCTATAATTGGTGCCATCAAACTTGGGTGGCCTCTTGGTGTTGTTGATTTGAGCCATTTTAACACTGTGGGATGTTAAGCCTTGTAAGAACGGTGTACCGGCTCCGATACCACTTGAAAGGTCTAGATATGGCTAGAGGGGGTGAATAGCCTATTAAAAATTATACAACAACACTTAGGCAAACTTGTTAGAATAAAACACGGCGAAAGCAAGTTTGCACTAGCACTACTAGCGTCGGCAAGCCACCTACCACACTTTTAGTTTCTAGCAAGATAAATCCTATGTTACACACAAGAGCTCGAGAGCTAGTGCTACAAGACTAAGCTACACAAGCTAAGCTAGAATCTCTACTTTGCAAGAATGTAAGAATGTAAGTGCAAAGCTAGAGTTAGAAAGGTTATACCGCCGCGAAGAGAATGCCAATGAGATAACCAATCAATCATAGTATGAATCCTTGGTAGAGAGACAATAAGACACAATATTGTTTACCGAGGTTCACTTGTTTGCCAACAAGCTACTCCTCATTGTAGCGATTCACCTACTTGGAGGTTCACGCGCTAATTGGCATCACACGCCAAACCCGTCATCGGGTGCTGCAAAACCAACACAAGATAGGGATCCACAAGCTACGAGCAATCCACTAGAGATACCTTTCGCGAACTCCCGCGGGGAAGGTTCAAGAACCCCTCACAATCCACCGATCGGAGCCGGAGACAATCACCTTCCTCCGCTCAACCATCCTTGTCGCTCCAAGCCGTCTAGGAGGTGGCAACCTCCAAGAATAACAAGAGCTTCCGCGAAGACGACGATCACCATATGCAATCAAAGAGAAATGCACTTGGATTCACTCAATCTCTCATGAATATGTCAATTATGTCAAGAGGATGAGTGGGTGGAGCAATCTCAAGCAAGCACAAGTGTATGAGTGAAGTGAGAGTGCAAGAGAGTGCCCCAAGGGCCGGCCATATCACCTTATATAGCCCACACTCAAACACTAGCCGTTTGCCCCTCAAAACAGAGTCTCTTCGTCCACTCTGGACGCTGTTTTCACAAGGGGTCCGGACTAAAGAGAGTGTCCGAACCCTTCACCAACTGAGAGCCAAGCTCTCTGTCTGACACTCCGGACACAGCCTCCGGACGCGCGCAACGCACCGTCCGGACCATCCCGCGCGCACAGCTGTTTGCCACGTGGCTCCGGACGCACTTAACAGTGCTACTCCGGACCAACACCTGGTGGCGTCTGGACCCCAGCAGAGAGGTTCCAAAGAGCACTTTTCTTCCAGATGCACGTCCGGAGTCTCCTGTCTGGACACAATTTAGCGTCCAGACCTTCTTCCAGATCGACACAGAAAGTAACAGAGAGCAACGCCACTCCGGACGCACGTCCGGAGTCACCGTCCGGACACGCAACAACGTCTGGCTCAGTGACCACAACAAATACTGCCTAGAGTATGCGTCCGGACGCATACACGAGAGTCCGGACACATCCAAACCCTAGCGTCCGAACCTCCAAACTTGGTCCAAACTGCTTCCAAATTTCTTACAAGCTTACAAGGGCTAACACTAAGTGATTCAAGCACTTGTGCACGTGTGTTAGCTTTTAGTTCACAATTATCTTGGAATTAGTTGGTTGTTCTCACTAGTTCAATTGATTTTATATGCAATGCAAAGAACCTAGTGGCACATGATAACCGTAATCAAACACGAGAGCTCCCTCGTTGATAGTCTATCCTAAATGTGATCACACCCTCTATGGTGTCTTGATCACCAAACCGAAAATGGATTCCTATTTCACCTTTGCTTTGAATCCTTTTCCTTTCCATCACCATGCTAGGGCCTTTCCATCATCACCTTTGATCCATTAGCTCCACATGGCATGTACCAACCTATCTCATGATTCACACTTAGAGATCTGAGGTTAGTACTTAGGTAGGTTTCATCAATTACTCAAAACCAAACACATGGGGCTCTCAACGGTGGAGAGAATTTCTAGCAATTTCAAACGATAAGCCACTTTGCCAATGCATTCCAGAACTGGAAATGGACCGACATAGCAAGGTGCTAACTTGCCTTTTACTCCAAACCGAGAGATTCCTTTCATAGGTGTGACCTTCAGATAAACATGATCACCAGGCTCAAACTGTAAAGGACCCCTCCTTTTATCAGCATAACTCTTTTGCCTAGATTGGGCTATCTCAAGATTGATACGGATCTGTTTGACTTTATCTTTGGCTTCCTTAACTACGTCGACACCAAAGAACTCGCGTTCCCCAGGTTCCGACCAATTAAGAGGAGTTCTGCAACCTCGACCATACAAAGCTTCAAATGCCGACATTTTTATGCTCTGCTGGTAACTATTGTTGTAAGAGAACTCTGCCAAAGGTAAACATTCATCCCATTTCTCGGCAAAATTAAGAACACAACACTGTAACAGGTCTTCAAGAATCTGATTCACTCGTTCAGCCTGACCATCGGTTTGCGGATGATAAGCCGTGCTGTAAAGGAGTTTAGCACACAGAGATTCATGAAGATGTCTCCAGAAAGCTTAGACAAATTGAGTTCCACGATCTGATATGATGGTCTTAGGAATACCATGAAGACTTACTATTCTTGCGAGATAAAGCTTGGCGTAAGCGGCAGCAGTGTGTGAAATCTTGACTGGTAGGAAGTGTGCGGACTTGGTAAGTCGATCAACAATGACCCAAATGGAGTCATAACCATTAGAGGTCTTAGGCAAGCCTACTATGAAATCCATACTGATGTCTTCCCATTTTCAAGCTGGAACTGGTAAAGGTTGAAGTTGACCTCCGGGTTTCAAACGCACTGCTTTCACTTTCTGACAAGTGTCACATTTAGCCACATAGCTTGCTATTTCAATCTTCGTCTTTGTCCACCAAAACTTTTTTTTCAAGTCCTGGTACATTTTGTTGCTTCCAGGATGAATGGACAAACGAGAAGTGTGAGCTTCATCAAGAATAGCTTGTCACAACTCTGAAACTTTGGGTACCACAAGATGATCCTTGAACCAAAGCACATCAGATTCATCTAACTTAAAACAAGTAGGTGTCTCAGATTTCACCTTTGCTTTAATATGAGCGATGCCTTTATTGGTTTTCTGAGCTTCGATAATTTGATACTGGATGCTGGGTTCCACCGAGATATTAGCTAGACTGCCATGTTGAACCATAGATATGTCTAACTTTTCTAACTCTTGACTGAGTGTGGAATTTACCTCCCTTAGGCTCACACAATTGCAGCTACCCTTATGGCTTAAGGCATCAGCTACAACATTTGCTTTGCCTGGGTGGTAATGCACTTCAAGATCATAATCTTTAATAAGCTCTAACCATCTTCTTTGCCTCATATTCAACTCGGACTGAGTGAATATATACTTCAAACTCTTATGATCGGTATAGATATGGCAAATATTGTCCAGAAGATAATGTCGCCAAATCTTCAAAGCATGGACAACTGCCGCTAACTCCAGATCATGAGTTGGGTAATTCTCTTCATGTTTCTTCAACTACCTAGAAGCATAAGCAATGACTCTTCCTTCTTGCATTAAGACACACCCGATACCGATACCGGACGCATCGCAATATATATCGAAGGGTTTCTCAATATTAGGTTGAGCTAATACTGGAGCTGTAGTCATTAACTTCTTCAAAGTATGAAAAGCTTCTTCACACTCATCGGACCACACGAACTTGGTCTGGTTCTTCAGTAGACTGGTAATGGGCTTTGAGACTCAAGAAAAGTATGGAATAAACCGACGATGATAACCAGCCATACCGAGGAAACTTTGAACTTGATGGACTGTCGTTGGTGGCTTCCAATCTAGAATGTCCTTCACCTTGCCTGGATCAACTTTCATGCCTCCATTGGATAGAACATGTCCTAGGAATTGCACTTCTTTCAGCCAAAAATCACACTTGCTGAATTTAGCATAAAGTTGATGCTCTCGCAATCGAGTTAGGACGATCCTAAGATGACGGGCACGCTCCTCTTCATTCTGGGAATAGATAAGAATATCATCAATGAAGACAACAACGAACTTGTCCAGCTCCAGCATGAACGCGGAGTTCATTAGATACATGAAGTATGCCGGTGCATTGGTCAAACCAAACGACATTACCAGATATTCGTAAAGCCCATATCTAGTGGTAAACGTTGTCTTGGGAATATCTTCAGGTCGAATCTTGATCTGGTGGTATCCCGACCGTAGGTCAATCTTCGAAAACACCGTAGCTCTGGCGAGCTGATCGAAGAGAAGATCAATTCGCGGCAACGGGTACTTGTTCTTGATGGTCACCTCGTTCAAGGGGCGATAGTCAACGCATATGCGAAGAGTATGATCCTTCTTCTTTACGAAAATGGCAGGACAACCCCATGGCGATGACTAGGTCAAATGAAACCTTTATCGAGCAACTCATTTAACTGAGTCTTCAACTCTACTAGCTCTTTGGGAGGCATTCGATAGGCCCTTCTAGAGATAGGTGCGGTGCCAGGCTTTAACTCTATAGAAAACTCAACGTCTCTATCGAGAGGTAAGCCAGGTAAGTCATCAGGAAAGACGTCCGAAAATTCACACGCTACCAGAATATCATATACCCCAACTGCAATTGTAGCATAGACTCTTCCTTCTTCCCTTTTTGGCACAGAAAGCTGAATCAAGAGTTGAGATTTACTGTCTGGCACATCTACCTTGATAGTTCTGTTTAACACATCGATCACAGCTTTGTGCTGCTGCAACCAATTCATCCCCAGGATCACATCTAAACCCTGGTTTGGAAGCACTACCATGGTCGTGGGAATGATATGCCCACCCAGACTCAAAGATACTTTATAAACCAACTCTCTAGTTAAGATACGACCACCCGGTGTTTGCACATGAAAGTCCATTTTTAACTCAAACAAAGGAATACTATGCTTGAGCACAAATGACTTATCAATGAAGGAATGCGATGCACCAGAATCAAAGAGAATAACTGCAGGATCATCGTTGATAGGAAACGTACCCTGCAACACGGGTTCTCCTTCTGGCATTCCTTCACCCTGGGCATGAAACGCCCACCCAGTCTTCTGCTAAGTCTTGTTCTTCTGATTCCCAGCATTACCACTCTGCTTCTACTGCGGCTGATTCCCAGCAAACTTCTGATTGTACTGCTTTGGAAAAGGACACACATTAGAATAATTCCCCCACCTTTCCACAGTTGAAACAGACATTGTTGGTTTGCTTGGCAGCCACTTGATTGTTCGGACCGGCATTCTGCCTAGGGTACTGAGAACCCCTAGAGAATTGCTGACCATACTGTTGCTGAGGAGGACGATACTGAAAGCGATTATGGTTCTGAGGATGGTAAACGATTTTCTGCCTCTTCTGATTACCACTAGAAGACCCAACACTTGCTTTCTTTTTCTTTGCCTCCCTATGGATGCGCAGTGAATTCTCAGTAGAGATAGCCATGCTCACCACCTCATGATAGGTAGCATTAGGATTATGATTGAGCATAGTGTGCAACTTAGTTGAGAGCCCCCGGAGAAACCACCTCTTCTTCTTAGCATCTGCGCTGACATGTTCAACAACATACTGAGAAAGGTGATTGAATTTGCCCGCGTACTGCACGACGGTGGAATCTCCCTGTTTCAAACTTAGGAACTCTTCGAACTTAGACTCCATGACACCATCAGGAATATAGTGTGCACGAAAAGCCTCATGAAATTCCGTCCAAGTGGCATGATGACCCGCAGGCTGCATAGCGGTAAAAGTCGACCACCAGGACCTTGCTGCACCACGAAGCTGTTGAGCTGCAAAAACTGGCTTCTGCACCTCTGTGCAATTGATAAGCTCAAACTTCTGCTCCATGGTGCGGAGCCAATCATCAGCTTCTAAAGGCTCATCCGCCTTATGAAAACCGGAGGGCGCGTGTCAGTGAAATCCACATAAGTAGTCTCCTGATTATTGCGACCACGATTCCCATTGCCCCCTTGCTGATTATTTTGACCTATCTCGCGCAAGAGACGAGCATTGCCAGCAGACACTGTGATCAGCGCAGCTAGAGCTTGTGCCAAGGTTGGCGGTGCAGGGGGTGGAACAGGAACTTCCCCATCGTTTCCATCCTGTGCCCCAACATTGTTATGTTCAGCCATCTGTTTGCACAAACATACTTTTATTGAAACACAAGCATAAAAGTACCAAGGTGCACAACTTATATTACATGACCAAACATAACATAAAAGTGTTGATAACTAAAGAGTTCTGAAAGCGATAAAGGTAGATTATATTACAGATCCACTACTCGCACTCGAATTAGATAGCTATGCGAAACATAAACTACTCATCGTCACTAAGAACCACAACCTCCACCTCCTGCTCGTCCTTGATAATCACCACTGGCTCTGGCTCAACTCCTCCCTGAGCCTCAGGAGTAGGTGCAAAGAACTGGTCTGCAAAGGACAGGTCTGCCTGAACCAAGTCTCCAAGGTCCTCTGCTAAAGCGTGCTGCTGGTACTCGGGGTTCAACATGTTGGTGAGGTGGTGAACTTCCTCATGGAGCACATTGTTGTACACCTCGAGGTTGTTCACATAGTGCCCCAAGTTGAGGTACATGTCGGACAAAAGGTGCTCTCGGTCCCAGGTTTCATTCCTCTCTCCCAGAAACTGGTACATGAGACCCTCGGCGAAAGTCACCTCAGTCCCCTTCTCTGCCAGCTGCTCCTCCTTCTCTGTCAGCTGTGCCTCCTTCGCTGCCAACTGCTCCTGACACTCCTGCAGCTCGGCCTCCATCGCCTCAACCTTGTCCTCCAGAGTGTCAGTCCTGCCAGCAAACTCGTCCATGTTCCCCTTCATCCGGCCCAGCTCGGTCCTCAGGTACTCGATCTTCGCCTTGCGACGAGCACTGCGACTAGCACCCTGCTGGCTGCTCTCACCATCGTCCCCACGTGACGCCGGCCTGTAGCGAGGGATGCCCCACGGTCCGAAGAACTTGCGAGCGGTGCACTTAGTCCTGGCCATCCTATAGACAAGATTTTAAAAGAGGCAAGTAAGTAACATGATAAATTTTAATTGATTAAGAACAAAATTTTAAACCCATCCCAAGTTGTATGATATGATGCATGATACGTCCTTACGAATACGATAATATTTACATAACACATATATATAAGGCATATAAATAAATCATATTCATACCACCAAGCCTTATATTCCTAAAGACTACCCTTCTAACTTTTGAAAGAGAGAAAAGATGAGTTAAAGAAATTTTTAGACTCAAATCAAATTTTAATTTAAGATCCAAAACATTTTTGAAAACTATTACAACTGCAAGTTTGTAATAAGGGATGCTTTGATACCAACTGTGACAGAACCTCTTAAGACATGGCCCACTTGGCAGGATTAATAGTCCATCCGACTTAATCCCAAACAAATGATCCAAATCTTAATCAATCCGTCAGGTGTCGCCACTTTGTAGCGGCTCATCCACCTCTTTCCGAACAGGATCATCCTCATCACAAACATTGCAGAAGTAATACAATAATTTAATTTACATCAAAGTAACGGAAATTTAGAGTCATATTACAAACCACAGGTTTTTGAAACATAGCATAGTGTCATACTGTATTATTACATCAAGTTGTTAATAGAGTACAAACAAGCAACCCAGGTACTCTTGCCCAAGAGTCAAGCAAAGACATTCCATTCCTCATCTTCATCCACAGTGACAACGGTCATGCAGCACGAGGCTACACAAACCGGGTTGTGGCCCTCATCTGCAACAGGGGTTAACAAACCCTGAGTACGGGAGTACTCAACAAGACTTATCCGACAATTAAAATATTTGGTGGACAAACTGTATGCAAGTCATAGGATTCAAAGTGTGGTTTGCAAGAATCAAGTATTTTGCATAAATGAGCATTTATAAAAAGAATTGAAATTCATTTATTTCGTTCATAAAATTACTCTAGTACCGATCTAGATGTATGATCGATAACAAGGTAATAAACCATCCATGAAAGGATCCATCAAGTATCTAGTTTAAGTTTCATTAACTACGATGACGAAAACAGGGTTATGTTTCCTTATCCGAGGAACATGACGATTCGAACCGGTTAAACCGAGCTGGGGCTTCCCTATCACACGATATATATAACACCAAAGCACGCATATGACTACCTTTCCCTGGATCCTCCAGCCAAGACCGAGGTTCCGCCACCCGAGAGCACAGTACACCTCCATCCAGTTCCTCGAACTTGGAGGGTACACACTACTCTCGTCATCTCTCCACTCCCAGTGCAGGTTAACCATTCTTAAGACTGGAATAGCCAGAGTCCAGCTTCCCCAAAGTATGTGATAAGTACTCCAAAGTCACAACCCTAGTCATACGACAACGACAAGGCCCTAATGACACAGGCGGAAAGAACCCGCTCACCAGTCACCACTGGTGGCTCCCAAACACATCCAACGAACAATCTACACGATATAATGATATGCTTAGATGATGCTTGCAATAGTAGACATGATGATTAACAACACACAAGCATGAACTTAAGAGGTGAACAAAACAGATCATAACCTTGAGTACAACTTACCTTCATGAAACAAAACTAAACTAGAGCATAAAGAAATTTAATTAAACCATGATTAAACTAATTATCAAGTTTAATAATTATATCCAATAGAACTGAGCAAACAACACATTACCATACATGCCCAT